>JAECWM010000277.1:0-600000 GCA_018150695.1 Drosophila oshimai
ACAAATGAAATGAAAATAAGAGATATTGCAAGAACGCGCGTGGATTTTTCGTTTCTTATGCATTACTTTTCACTTGTGTTTTGGAATTTCACTAGTTAAGTGTATTTTTTTTGCGGCTGAACCGTTTTAAATTGTAATTTAATTGTTTACGGCTTAAAGTGTTTAATAAATGATTAATTTTGCCAAGTAAGTATAGTGCTGTGATAAGGTAATATAAATTTATATTTATAAAAACCGTAATACGAGGTACAATAAATACAATTTTTAAATATTTGTAAGCAATTATTTTGCAGAATCTCAAAAACGGAAAGGGTATAGGTTCCGGACTACGTCAAAGACCTGAGGCACGCCTTCTCTAGGTAGAAGAACAAATGCTACAAGGACAAAACCAACGCAAAAGAAGTAAAATTATAAGGATAATGACGGCTACAATATTTTTTCGGTTAAGATAATAATGTATTATAAGTAAAAAAGTCAACATAAAATAAACAAAATAAAATAAAACTAAAAAAAAAACTTCACATTTTTAAATTTATATTTCAGAACCAATAAAAATAAGTTCCAGATGCAATCCACAGATGCGCTTTGGAGCGCATATTTTGGATCGTATCCGGATGCACTCCAAGGATGCTGTCTGGAATATGTTTTTTGGAAACTATAACTGGAAACCAACCCCGAACTTTTCCCGAAGTTGAAATTACAACAACCACCCATGCCCGTTGCCTGCTGAGGACCGCTTGTGCCTAGCACTGGTTTACAGGTGCTCAGAGCTTAATTCGTCCAAAGGTACACCTGAAATTAAAAGATATAACAAAACTTTAGATGCAATTTTTATTAAGTGTTCCAATATTTCAGTCATTTAACACTGAACAAATTTCACAGACAACTTTAAAATTTTCAAAACATTTGGGATTTTCTGGCCTGTCCCAATTTTGCGTGTTGGACGACATTTTGAATTACATACATACATACGTATGTTGCCTATGCCTGTTAAAAAAGTACCTTAAATTGTATAAAGCTTATTAAATGGTTGATTCTATGTTCCTTTATATCAGTGCACTATGGGGAAAATGACCTCTTTATCTGCATTTAATGTTGTGAGTAAACCAAAAGAAATTTTTTACTACGGTTTTTTTTATTAAGCTGTTTTAGAAAAATGCCCCTTCCGCCAAAAAAAATTGAAAAAATTACATTTAATGAGCATTTTTATTTGCGATACTCGAAGAGTAAGCAAATAATTTTTTTTTTTTTTTTACATTTTATTTGTTTATTGAATCTTCTCTAGAAGAGACTTACAATAAGTATTCAAATCTTAACCTATACTGTATTATAGTTGTTAATTGGTTAATGGCCCTAAGTTGGGCAGGAGTGGACGGTCGTTGCGGTGTAACCGAGAGTAGTTACTGAGCCGCCTGAGCTGCCTGGCTAGTTGGTTTGGATGTATTGATAGTCTAGCTTCATACTTCGCAACTTTACTATCAATTTCTTCTTTAACGGGTTTAATATCCAGGTCCCTATGGATATTTGCGTTGCGAATATACCAGGGGGCCCCAGTTATTGTTCGCAGTATCTTCGACTGTATTCGTTGGATGATTTCTATGTTGCTACTGCTTGCATTTCCCCAGAGTTCGGACCCGTACATCCAGGTTGGCTTTAAACAAGAGTTGTAAATAAGTACTTTGAGTTCCAGTGGCAGGGGTGAGCGGGAATTGATGAGCCAGTGGAAACTGTTGGCCTTGAGTTTTAGGGAAATCTTTTTCGCTTCAATGTGCTTTCTCCAGGTAAGTCGCCTGTCTAAGTGGATGCCCAGGTATGTGACTTCGTCGACTCGGGGGATTTCTTTGTTGTTTAGGGCCAGTGGTGGGCAGGTTGCCCGATTAAGTGTAAACGTAATATGTTTGCATTTTTGTTCGTTGACTTGTATGCGCCAATCTGCTAGCCATTTTTCTACGGCCCCCAGGTGGTTTTTTAAATACGCTGTTGCTGTTTTTGGACTTTTTGAACGACTGATTATAGCTGTGTCATCAGCAAAGGTGGATAGGGTTGTCTGACTGCTTGTGGGAATGTCAGCCGTGTATAGGACATACAAGATCGGTCCGAGCACACTTCCTTGGGGTACTCCAGCTTCGATTTTGTGGTTGGCGGAGAAAAAATGTTTGCATCTGACAGTAAATACTCTGTCTTTAAGGTAAGATTCAAGTAATTTATGGGTGTTTTGTGGTAGGACAGTCTTGATTTTATGAACCAGGCCGTCAATCCAAACGCGATCGAAGGCTTGAGATACGTCTAGGAACAAGGCACTGCAGTATTCCCTGAATTCAAACGCTGTGCGTATTTCAGCTGTTATGCGATTTACCTGTTCGGTAGTTCCATGTTTTTCCCTGAAGCCGAACTGGTGCAGGGGGATCGCTCTGTCGTTTTGGAGGTGTGTTCTGAGGTGGCACAAAAGCAGCTTTTCAAATAGCTTTGATAGGCACGGAAGGAGGCTAATGGGCCTGTACGACGAAGGTCGGGATTTGTCTTTGCCTGGTTTTGGTATCATTGTAATAACAGACTTTTTCCATTGTGTGGGAAAATAGCCCCATTTAAGAATTGAGTTGGATATGGTGATTATGCTTTTGACTGCGCATAGAGGCAATTCAATTATCATTTTAGGCGAAATTAAATCATGGCCAGGTGCTTTTTTTGGATTCATCTGTTCTGCGATGGCTTTTATGATTGTGTTTGTTTCAAGGGTTATTGTGGAGGAAGGCTCCGCTGGTAAGATGCTTGGTAAAGTGAATTGGTTTGTCGGCGGATGAGGTTGGAAGACATTTTTTAAGTAAGAGGCGAATATGTTGGCTTTTTCCTCGTCACTACGGGCCCACCCACCTGTTGGTGATCGAATTGGAAAATCGGGTTCTATTGGTGGTTGAATGTTTGGGTGCGCTCTCCAGAGTGGAAATTTGTTGCTGGTGGGCGAAAGTTGCGCTATATAGGCACGTTGAGTCTGATTCTTTTCAGTTAGTAAAGCTTTAGACAACTTCCGACAAGCTTCTTTAAACCTTTGTTTAGTGGCTGGGGAGCGGTGTGCCTGCCAGTCTCGGCGAAGTCGCCGCTTTTCTTGAAGGAGTAACTGAATCTGTGTATTTGTACGTGTAGTTTTTGGAGGGGATGTGGCTGAAAGTTCGGGTGTAGAGTGTTTGGCAGCAGAGGACATAACATCCGTTATATGCTTAAGTGAGTCTTCAATATCAGCTTCACAGGAGATTTTAGGTTCGATTTCAAAGTGTGAGCTTATGTATTTTTTATACTTTAGCCAGTTTGTTTTATTCGATGTCAGAAATTGTGGTCGTGGATGTTCAGATAGACAGAGTAAAACAGGCGAGTGGTCAGATGACAGTTCCGCCAGGGTTTCAACATGTATCAGCCTGGACGGCACTCTCCTAGTTACAGCAAAATCGATAATGTATGGTTTTTTGTTCGGATCTGCTGGCCAGTATGTGGGAGTACCTGGTGAAACAAAATCTAGCTTTTTACCGGGTTTGATAGTAGCGTTGTATAATTGGCGTCCTTTGGGGTTAATAAGACGAGAGCCCCAGTAGTGGTGTTTCGCATTATAGTCACCGGCAGCTATAAAACAGTTGCCCAATGAGTAATAAAAGCCTAGAAATTCATTCTCTGAAATATTAAATCGTGGGGGACAATACACAGCCGATAGGGTGACTGGACCGCTGGTTATGTTGATTCGTAGGGATGTGGCCTGTATGTGGTTGTAAGCAAACGCCTCCAGAGGATGATGCCTAATGCGCTGTTTGATAAGGATTCCGGTGCCTCCGTGAGCTTTGCCGTCTGGGTGGTTGGTTGCATAGAAGATGTAGCCAGTGAGATGGAAATTGTTTTTATTGGTTAGGTGCGTTTCTGAGAGGTACATGATATCGATGTCCTGGGTGTTTAAGAACTGTAGAAGTTCAAGTCTGTGCTGCGAAGCACCGTTAGCGTTCCAAAAGCATATTCTTAAGGGATCCATTTAAGTTGACTTTTGTTTGATTAGAAGTTCTATAAGGATGTTCTGGTTTCGCACTAGTTCCTGGAGGGTACCTTGCATTGGAAGCATGATGTTCGTGAGTGTAGCTAAAGTAGCTTCGACGCTGTTTTGTGTTTGTGGAGTGTAAGTCTGGTTTTGTTGGTTATAAGGTTGAGTTGGTCTTTGAGCGTTTTGCTCTGGAAGCGGAGTATATTTTGGTTTTGGTAAAGGCGGGTGGGGCTGTAGTGTTTCGGGCTGAGCGGTTCTTGTAGGCGACATTGCAGGGTATCGAAGTGCAGCCGCAAAAGTAACTCCAGGAGTGGTTTGCGAAGGAATGTAAAAATTTTGCTGAGCAACCTGTTGGGCGGAGGTTGGTTGTTGGCGCCTCTGGTTGAGCCGACTCTTGATCTCTTTATAGACAACCCCTGTAATTAGCAGTGTGGTTTCCAGCACAGTTGCTACATTTTCTCAGCGCTGGGTCTTCTTTGTTACCCGTGCAAGCTTCTATACAGTGCAGGTCGCCACAAGCAACACAGACTGGTCGCAAGGTGCAATAGCTTTTTGTGTGCCCAAACTCTTGGCAGTTTGTACACTGTACCGGGCCGTTTCGTTTATGCGGCTCCTCTACGGTTATTCTTCGATGGAGTAGGTATTGCAGTTTGTATATGGGGTGCACTGCGTTTTTCTTCAGAGTAGTCGCGTCTGGTTTGAGTTCAATTTTGAAGAGTGGCTGAGGAATTTTTGCCCTGTTGGTTATGTTCATTACGTTTTTAACGTCAAAACCATTTTCTTTAAGTCCTTCAGCTATATCAGCTGTCGGGACGGTTGACTCGATACCCTTTATTACAACTTGAAGTCCTTTGCTTCTTTTGAGTTGGTAGGTGTAATAATTAACACGCTCACTGTCCAAGAAGTTTGTTACAGAGCGGTAGTTGGCTTCATTGGTGATCTGAAGCTTGGTTTCAGATATATTACCTCTTTTTAAAATAGTAATGTAAAAGTTGTTTTGCCCGATTTTTTGCTTAAGTTTGTTAATTAGAACTGAACAATTTTGATCTCTAATGTACTGTAAACGTTGAAATGTCTGTCTGTCCGCACAAACATCGAAATCTCGGGAACTATTAGAGCTAGAACCACCAAATTTGGCACACAGACTTCTATAAGCAAGGCGCAGATCAAGTTTGCTTCAAAACCTGACCACGCCCCTTTTTACGCCCACAAACCACGAAACTCTGTGGTGTCCACATTTTTAATGCTAGAGAAAAGTGGCCCTTATAAATGTTGTTTGTATTGAAAATATCTACCCAAATATCTATAAAATATCTAAAATCTGGCCATTTTCAAGAAATTGTGTATACAAGTGCGTTAAAAACTTTTATTTCGCCCGAAAGTAGGCTAAACTTTTTTTTTAAAGAGGGCGCAAAAAATTGGTTGCGCTCGAAAAACAATAAACCTTAAAAATCCCACATTTGGGAGCTCGCCGGGAAAAGTGGAAGAGTGGATAAGTGGATAAAGTGAACTAAGACGGAAAAGAGAACGAAGTAATAAAGTAAATCAAGAGAGACGCAGGCGAAGTGAACAATAGAAAAAACGAAGAAAAACTTTTGCAAAAAACTACGACTAAAAGAATAAAATAATTGCTTAAATGAAGAAGTGTGTGTAAATCAAAAATATATTTCGTTGCCGTGAAATCAAATTTTTTTTACCGACATGAGCTGCTTAAATGATTTTATAAACCGAAATTTGCGCAGTGGCAGCAGAGAAAGCATCGAGGCTTTGCATAAGTATGTGTTTGAAAGAGCGGGTGACAGAGGCAACCGCCAAAGACTTCGAGATTTTTCCGGATTTGATTTGACGAAGGAAAGATATTTGCAAGAAAATCTCAACGAACGTGATCTTGTGTCGATTTGCAACATCTTGAATATACCCTACAACGTTGATGACGTCAGACTACACATATTTCGCAATTTGTTGCGAAATAGGCTTCTCGCACACAATCATAACGACTCAGAAAGCGAAGAGGAGGACCATGGTGAAACTATATAGGTGGTCTCGTCGCGAGAGCTGCCCTCTTTTGAGGACGTTATTTGTGCCAGTCGTTTGTCAAACGTTGTCGAAAGAGGTTGTGTAGCTCATTTTTCTTCGTTGTCTTCTTCTTTCTTGAAAGAAATACTATTTCTATCTCTTTCTAGCGCTTGTCTCTCTGAGAGCGGAGAGAGAGTGCTGAAAAATAACGTCCTCGGCAGAGCTGATGAGACCACCTATATAGTTTCACCATGAGGAGGACGATGTATATGAGAGCGGGAGAAACTCCCAAAACGACGCGGCGTCCGAGCGAAGCGAAACAGGAGAAGAGCGAGAGCAAAACCGAGCGATTAAGGCAGTCGAAGAAGACGAGACTAGATTAACAACGATGGCTGCACCGCGATTTGCATTTAGTTTTCGCGATTTGGAAGACTCAATTCGTACTTTCGACGGTACTAACGTAATCTCAATTGAATCGTGGTTAACAGAATTTGAAGAGCAGGCAGTAATTATGTGCTGGAGTGATGTGCAGAAATTGATATTCGCAAAGAAAAGTTTGAGAGGCACTGCAAAGCTTTTCGTTATGAGTGAGAGAGGGATAAAAACCTGGAACGCGCTAAAAATTGCTCTCTCGAATGAGTTTAAGACTGTAGTGAACAGCAAACAAATACACGAGCAGTTGCGCAAAAGCAAATGCGAAAAAAACGAGTGTAGTTTTGCCTATTTGTACCGAATGAAAGATCTGGCTGTACGAGGGGACATTTGTGATACTGTTCTAATACAATACGTTATCGATGGTATAGACGATCATCACGTTGACAAGACTCTGCTTTACGGGGCAAAAAAAATGAGTGACTTTAAAGAAAAATTAAAAAGTTATGTGACAAAAAACGAGAGAGAGCGAGTGTATGAAAAAGAGAAACCAAAGCGAAGCGACGACGCATACATCAACAAAAAAGCTGCAACACTAAGCAAAAATTATAAAAAAGAAGTTTCGTGTTATAATTGTGGTGAGTAAGGACACATGTCGAATAATTGCAAAAACAAAGAGCGAGGCACGAAATGTTTCAAGTGTAATCAATACGGTCATATATCGCGCAATTGTGATCAAAATGAAAAGCCGGAGCAGCAAAGTTAACACTCACCGAGTGCAGTCCAAAAACAATATAACGAGCAAGGAAGTTACTGTCGCTAATAAGAAGTGTGTGGCTCTGTTTGACACAGGTAGTAAGTTCAACCTGGTGCGCGAAGACTTTTATAACGATTTACGTCGACCAAAACTTCAGAGCTGCAGTGTCGTTCTAATTGGATTTGGTGGAGAACGCGATACAAACAAAGTAAATCCTATTGGATATTTCCAACACACGATCCACATTGACGAAAACGATTTCCAGTTAGATTTTTACGTAGTTCCAATTAGTTGCATGGATTTTAAGTTGATCGTGGGTGAAGAGCTTTGTTTACATGCCGAAATACTGTTTAATCGTGACGGTTTGCAAGTGCTTAAAATGCCGAGAGAAATAGAAGACAATGATTTGGTAAACATAATGAAAATAAACGTGGCGGAAAACAATGAAGAACTAAATGTCAACGAGCAAGCCGGTGCGTTCGCAAAAAACGAGGTGCGCAATATTATTAACAACTACAAGCCGTTACATGCAAAAACAACAAATATCAAGATGCGCATAATCCTGAAGGAAGAGACGCCAATTTTTGCCAGACCAAGACGATTGCCGTTTGCTGAGTCGCGCCTGGTAGAAGAGCAAGTCGACGAATGGCTACAAGCTGGAATCATAGAGGAGTCTGATTCAGAGTTCACAAGCCCTGTGGTAATGGTAAAGAAGCGAGACGGTTCCCCAAGACTCTGCGTTGACTACAGACGGATTAATAAGGTAATCGTTAAAGACCATTTTCCTCTGCCCCTTATCGATGATCAGCTGGACCGACTCCAAGACGCAAAGATTTTCCACACGATCGATTTGAAGAACGGATTTTTCCATGTTCCTGTCGAAGAGAAAAGCCGGAAGTAATACCAATTTCGGAAGGTGCCCTTTGGCCTTTCGAATTCTCCTGGAGTTTTTCAGCGGCATGTTAACGCTATTTTTCGTCAGCTGACTCGCAGAGGCATTGCTTTGCCATACATTGATGACGTCATTATACCAGCTATGAGCGAAGAAGACGCAGTCCAGAACTTGAAGGAGGTAATTGACAGCTGTGCACAATATGGTCTCGAGCTGAATCTCAAAAAATGTCATTTTTTGAAAACGCGCATACAATTCCTCGGCCATATAATTGAGAACCAGAAGATTTATCCGACGCCAGAGAAAATATATGCAGTCTCTAAGTTTAAATCACCTCAAACCTTGAAGCAGCTAGAGAGTTTTTTGGGATTAACAGGCTATTTTCGTAAATTTATTCAAAATTATGCCATTATTTCCAAACCACTGACAGACCTTACGAAGAACAATACCAAATTTTGTATGGGTCCCAAAGAAGAATTGTCCGTAAACAACCTGAAGAAGATTTTGACAGAAAATCCAGTCCTGAGCATATACAATCAGAAACTCGAGACTGAAGTACACACAGACGCTTCCATTGACGCATTTGGTGCAATCCTTTTGCAAAAATCCGCCGAAGACGGTCAGATGCATCCTGTATATTTCATGAGTAAGAAGACGACCGACGCTCAACGAAAATACACAAGCTATGAGCTTGAGATTCTTGCAGTCATTGAAGCACTCACAAAGTTCAAGGTATACTTACTGGGTATCCACTTCAAGATTATAACAGACTGCAACGCCTTCACAAAAACCTTGGAAAAGTAGAACCTATGCACAAGAGTCGCTCGCTGGGTCCTCTTTTTACAAGAGTATGACTATGAGGTAGAGCATCGATCTGGGACGCGTATGAAACACGTCGACGCTCTCAGCCGATACCCAATTATGACGATAGTGGAGGAAAGTATTTCTTTAGGCATAAAGAAGTCCCAGGAACAAGACGAACATCTCAGAGCAATACGCGACATTCTCAACGACGGAAAGGACTCCTACAACGACTATTTTCTCAAGGCCAATGTACTACACAAGCTGATCAACGATGCTGAGTTGATAGTGGTACCGAAAGATATGCAAAGGCAAATTATAACAAGGGCTCACAAGAATGGTCATTTTGCTTTAAAGAAGGTTAAAGATCTGCTGACAAACGACTACTACATCCCAAATCTCGACGAAAAGGTTCAAAAAGTCATAGATTGCTGCATCCCGTGTATCCTGAGCAATCGCAAGAAGGGGAAACAGGAAGGATTACTGCATCCTTTGGACAAAGGAGACGTCCCCCTGCATACCTTCCATGTTGACTTTTTGGGGCCGTTAGATTCAACCAACAAACGATGTTATTACCAGACTGCGAAACCAGAGTGTGGTGTTTGGCAACCCTGCAATCATCATTTCCGATAGAGGGTCTGCATTTACTTCGCAGGATTTTTTGAAATACTGCGCCGACGAAAACATCAAACCCATCAAGACGACAACAGGACTGCCGCGAGTTAACAGTCAAGTGGAGAGATTGAACGCGACTATAATTTCAGTTCTGTCTAAGCTGAGTATCGACGACCCAACGAAGTGGTACAAGCACGTGGACAAGGTTCAGCAGGCGATCAATTCCACATTTGCTAGATCCATCGCAACAACGCCGTTCGAGCTTTTAATACGCTCAAAAATGAGGACCAAAGAAGACATCAAGCTCCAAGACTTGATAAACAAGGAAGCTATAGCAGCATTCAACGACGAGCGAAACGATTTGAGAGTCAAGGCAAAAACTCAGATCTCGAAGGTGCAACACGAGAACAAGAAAACCTACAACTTGCGTCGCAAGCAAGCAAGCCAGTACGACGTAGGCGATATTGTCGCCATTAAGAGGACGCAATTTGGTAGCGGTCTTAAGCTGAAACCAAAATATTTGGGGCCGTATAAGATTGTCAAAGTAAAAGGCAATAACTCATACGACGTACAGAAGATCGGCAATTTCGATGGTCCCATAAACTCATCGACTTGTGCTGAGTACTTGAAGCGCTGGTCTACTACCTGATGACGACGACGATGCATTCGGGTCGAAAGCATAGCAGGATGGCCGAATGTGGGGTGTGCTTTGAGGCGCAACCACACAAGAAGAGATTTACCCTAGACAACAACCCTATTTGATGAACGAGCTAACTTAAAGAAGACTAAAGATGAACGACGCGCCAAAGAAAATCAACGATGAACGACGAGAAGAAGGACAATGTCAAGGTGGGCATTGTACAGACGACGATTAACGACGAGCCAAGAGTTGAGCTATAGCCCTAGACGAGTGCGGTCCTACGACGCTGGGCCAACAACGACGAGCCAACGACGAGCTAACTACGACGAGACGACGCTATTCCGATTCTTTAATTGTGTTAATTTTATATTCAAATACTATTTACTTTAAACTTTAAGTAAACTTACATTAACATTAAACAATAAACCTTAAAAATCCCACATAAATGATAAAATAAAAAGTCGTGAGAGAGAGAAGACGTTAACAAAGTGCTCCGCAAAGCCTTTCAGCAAAACCGTAAACACAAAGTCTGAAGTCTGTCCCCACGCGAAGGTCTTGATACATTTACCTTATATCAACTTCTAACGCCGCAAAACCAATTAAATTATTTTGATAAAACCTGTGTTGTTCTTGCTTCTGCACTTGTTTGGTGAGAGAAGCTATCAAGTTGCATCTTCGGAGTTACTGAGAGATTGGCGCTGCCAGATTACAACCAGCAGTAACTAAGCAGCAGACGCCTTAATTTACAAGCAGTGCATTACATGGCAAGCAGTGTTTCTGTTAACTGGCTAAGCAGTCAAACTACCAAATTTTCACAAATATGGGTTCAGATGCAGGAATCTGAGGAGCGAATTAAATCGTTCCTGCAGGAAGAATTGGCCGCTGCTTATGTATTAATAGCTGAACTAAAACAGCGAGTTCTGGATCTGGAATGTGAGATGATGGCTGTAAAAGGACTCACTTCTAATTTTGAAAACCTATCGAACAAGGTTGCGAATAGCCTACAGGTCCAAGCCAATAATGATATGGCAAGCGACCTACGAATACATGGTATTCCCATCGTACAGAATGAGAATCTGAGAACCCTTACGAACACGCTTTGTTTTTCTCTTGGAATAACGCCAGCCCTTAGGACCAAATCAATATTCAGAGTTCGAAGCACAAACCATAATGATTGTAAAGCTGGAAAGCGTCCGCGATAAGGCAACAATACTGCGAGAGATCGGCGCCTTTCGGCGTGAACATAAACAACCCCTTAATCTCCAGCTTTTGGGCTTTGATGCTGCGACTCTGTTCTACGTCAATGAGCAGCTCACAAGCCAAAACTACACCATTTTTAAAGAAGCGATGCGCCTCAAAAAGCTTCGGCGGCTAGCAGCAGTCTTTTCTCGACGGGGTCTGGTACACATTAAGCATCAAGCCGGAGGTGAAGCCATTCCCATCGAAAACCTCCAAAAACTTATTGACGTTGATCCACAACATACCTCCATGCCGTCTGATGCCGCAACCCAGCAAGTTTTTTACTATTATAATTTAGCATATCACTATGGCGCGCAACAGTTTGCATACTTTAAAGAAAAACCAAAATGAGAAATGAATCCTATATAGGAACAGCAAGGGCAAGCAGTCATGCAATGATAAACATTTTAGGTAATAAACAAACGGGTCTTAAAGTAAAAGCTTAACAAAGAAAATGGATGAGTTTAAAAATATGTTTGTCTGTTCTAATGTGGATGTTATTTGCGTCTCAGAAACATGGTTTGTCCCGGGTATGTCTGACCTCATTGTTGATTGTTGAGGATATATTTTATTTCAATCTAATCGTGATGGACACGGAAGGGGTGTTGCAATTTACGTTCACCAAAGACTGAACTCAAAATTTATTTGTAGCCAAAACTTCTAGTTGGCTGTCTCTACAGACCAAATAGAACAGTGCCTTACTCCGATGAAATCGACATGTTGGCAAAATTAAGTTTACAGTATACCGACATCATTTTAGCAGGTGACCTAAATAGCAACATGTTAATTGAGCATCACCTCTCGGATAACATGGCAGCACTAGGACTGCATCTGGTTAAGTCCAGCCACGCGACCCATTTTTCATGCACAACTGAAACATTATTGGACGTATTTTTTGTTACCGACAACTCTAAGATCCTCCTATATGACCAAATTACAGTTCCGGTATTTTCAAAACATGACCTCATTTTTTTAAAATATAATCTTGACATCCAAAATAATGACCTTTCCATAGAATATAGAGACTTTAAAAACCTAAACATGAGGAAACTATCTACCGAGTTTCATTCATGTGACTGGAATTCAATCTATTCCATGACCTCGGTGGACTCTCAAGTCAACAAATTACATTCCAGTGTTGTCCAAATTTATAACAACCTAGTCCCACTACGTAGTCAACAACCCTGGTTCGACGAAAGAATTAAAAATATAATAAAGATGAGAAACCTGGCATACAACAAGTGGAAGAGATATAGGAAAAATTATCTGTATGAAAAATTCAGGAAACTACGTGCGAAGGTCCACACGTCATTAGTTCAGGCCAAACACTACACACTACCGCTCAAAGTTTGAAGAAGCCATAAATACCAAACAAACTTGGTCAGTCCTAAAAACTCTTGGAATTGGAAAGAAACCATTCACCCATCAATCTCACATTGATGTTAACCACCTCAATAATTTATTCGTACCTAATATGGGCTAATCCGAGAATTTTGAAACCAGCCCGAAAAACGAAAAAAGCTAAAAGAAACATATTTCTATATGGTTTTTTGCCAAATTTTTTTCCTAAATCATAGGAACTAAACTTGTCCTAGCAATGGACAACAAAATTTAATATTTTTTTTGGTTTAACTAGTTAATATTAGCAAAAAGTATTTTTTTTTGGTATTTTTTCAGTTTTTTAGCCCTGTTTTCATTTGTCATATTCTCCTATTAGAATGACAATTTATGATAACATTTGGTTCACAAAGTGTCGTTTACATGTTGAACTATTTTCCCAAATCAAAAAAACTATCAAATCGTCGCTAAAAGTATAGATAATCACCTTTTTTAGCTTGATGGAAGAAGTGTAACGTCCGCAACGTAACGTCCGCAACAAATTTAAATTAAGATTATTTTTATTAACGGAACTAGTTATCTTTCTTTTTTAAACTGCATTGATATGGTCATACATTACACTTCATTATTATTTATCTTACTTTTTTGGTTAACTATTCTTAATTCGCTAATAAATGTGGAAATGCACACAAACCTCAAATTGTACTTCCATTTTTTGTAACGTCCGCAACGGAACTTTGAGCAAGCATAACTTTCTTTCAAAAACAGTTAACCTCTTGTTATTTGCGATACTCGAAGAGTAAGCAAATACTGTAAACGATCAAATGTCTGTCTGTCCGTCCGTCCGTCCGTCCGTCCGTCCGTCCGTCCGTCTGTCCGTACAAACATCGAGATCTCGGGAACTATAAGAGCTAGAGCCACCAAATTTTGCACACAGACTTCTATAAGCAAAGCGCACATCAAGTTTGTTTCAAAACCTGACCACGCCCCTTTTTACGCCCACAAACCGGAAAAAACTCTGTGGTGTCCACATTTTTAGTGCTAGAGAAATGTGACCCTTACAAATGTTGTTCGTATTGAAAAAATCTACCCAAATATCTAAAAATTTTTAATCTGACCATTTTCAAGAAATTGTGTATACAAATGCGTTGAAAATTTTTATTGCGCTCAAAAGTATGCAAACCTTTTTTTTTAAGAGAAGGCGCTTAAAACTGATTGCGCATGAAAGTAGGCTACACACTATTGAAGAGGGCTAGCTAGCTGTTTTTAAAGAGGGCAATGAGTATCGCAAATCTTATAGTCGGGAAACCCGACTACAGCGTTCTTTCTTGTTTTTAAATAAGTTTAAAAGTGCACTCAAGAAACTGCAAATGGCAAATATTTCATGAAAATATACCCACGTCAACGGCAGCTGTGTCAATTTTAACAATCAAATTTGCATACAAATGTAACGTCCGCAACGCAGGATTAGCCCATATAGTTTCTAACTCGTACCTGAACACAACCCCTTTACCCAACTGTGATAATAGGTTTAGCTTTATGTGTCAATTTGATATCCTTGAAGACATACTCAAAGTAAAATCAAACGCCACAGGCTTAGACGATATTAATCCAAAATTTTAAAAAACTATACTCCCTCAAATTTTACAATATGTTACTTATATTTCTAATTCTGCCATCACTTTTTCAACCTTCCCTGATTTGTGGAAAGTTACAAAAATTATTCGAGTACCAAAGGGCAACGATGAGTATAGGCCTATAGCCATTCATCCCTATCTTTCCAAAGCTTTTGAGCAAATAATGGCATCACAGATAAAAAAATTTACTTTACACAACAATCTTATGTTTAATTTTCAATCTGGGTTTCGTCCATTTAGAAGCTGCACAACAGCTATAATAAAGATCTCTGAGGATATTAGGAAAGAAGTTGACAACAGCCAAGTAACACTTCTCACACTCCTCGATTTCAGCAAAGCTTTCGATATGGTAAACCATCAAATTCTGTGCAATAAATTGACGAACCTTTTTAATTTTTCCGAAACCTCTGTTAAGCTTTTATCGTCCTATCTAAGTAATCGTCATCAATGTGTTGTCTCATCATTTTGTGCGTCTTCATTTCTGTGTACTACGCAAGGATATGTACCGCAAGGATCTGTTTTGGGCCCAATCTTGTTTTCAATGTATGTTAATGATCTTCCAACTGTAGTGTCCCATAGTAAAGTCCATATGTATGCCGATGATGTGCAATTGTATGTTGGTGAAAATCTATGTCGTATTAATGATTGTATTCGTGATTGTAATTCTGACCTTCAATGTATTAGCCAATGGGCACGTGCAAATGGTCTAGCTTTAAACCCAAAAAAATCAAAATGTATGGTTATTTACAAGAAAAAAATTAAAACTGAAAGTTTACAACCAGTCCTCATTGATTATACAACACTATTCTATGTCGACCACGGAGTTAACCTTGGGTTCACTTTCAACAGCACCTTAACCTGGAACGACCACATAAATAGAGCAGTTGGGAAAACGTACGGACTGTTAAGACAACTTAACGTAAGTCAGCAATATCTTCCACCCGAAATCCGATTACACAGGGCAACAAAATCGAACTTTTTGAAAATTCCACGGATCATTTGCACTTTTCCATGACAATTGGGTTCTCCTGAGTCCAAGTCCCATACAAAATTATTTTCCATCACCTATAGGTTCGGCGGTATAGCGACGAATAGAAAAGTCGCATGTTGGACGACACTTTGAATTATGTTTCCTATGCCAAAAAAGTTACCGTGATATTTTTAGTTGGATTATACACTCAAAACACCACTGCATTGAACAAAAATTATTTCCTGCTTGAGTATTTGTCCATTCCGTTGGAATAAGTCGTCAAAGTTGAAATCTCATATTTTACTCAAGTTTTTGTTGCACTCAAGGGCCTTTTAAAAATATACCTAAAATGGTAGAATTTTTTATTTTACCTAGATTTTGTAGCCCTATGTTCGCTTCAATTTTGGCTTTTATGCCTATCGTGATAATATTTTATTGGAATTCTTATAGCAATAAAAGTAAATTTTTTTACTTTTTCTACTACTATATTTTCTCCCAATTTTTGAAAAGTCATGGCATGCTTAGATGGTCCATTAGGGAAAACATTTTTTTAACTCCAAAATAATATAAGCATGTGTGTTTAAGATTGCCTTGACTTTTCTAAAATTGGGAGAAAATATAGTAGTAGAAAAAGTGTAAAAAAAGTACTCTTATTGTTATAAGAATTTCAATAAAATATTATCACGAATATGCACAAAAACCAAAATTGATCCGAACATAGGGCTACAAATTCTAGGTATAATAAAAAAATTCTACCATTTTAGGTATATTTTTAACAGGCCAGTGAATGTAACAAAAACTTGACTTGTACGAGAGATTTCAACTTTGACGTCTTATTCCAACGGCATGGACAAATGTCCAAGCCGGGGACAAGTTTTGTTCAGTGCAGTGGTGTCTTGAGTGTATAATCAAGCTAAAAATATCACGGTAACTTCTTTGGAATAGGCGACATAATTCAAAGTGTCGTCCAACATGCTACTTTTCTATTCGTCGCTATACCGCCGAACCTATAGGTGATGGAAAATAATTTTGTATGGGACTTGGACTCAGGAGAACCCAATTGTCATGGAAAAGTGCAAATGATCCGTGGAATTTTTTTAGTGTTGCCCTGTGTTATTACATGCACAGACCTATCTGACTCCATCTCTACTGCTTGGCGTTGAAGTTTTTTGTAGCTGTGATGCTGCCAGTTTTAGGAAACTGAATGCAGCATTCAATAATATTGCACGACATATATTTAACTTGAGGCCCCGGGACCACATTTCTGAATACGCCAAAAAAATATATCAATTGGGTTTAAAATCGGTAATCAATCGAATAACCCTTAAAACGCTACACAAAATTATTCACACTAGGGAACCGTCGTACCTGTTTTCTGAGTTAAGCTTTAGCGCATCTCAGAGAACAAACAATTTAATTGCAAGTCGGACTAAATGGTCAAGTTCTTCGTACAACTTTTTTGTTAATCGTCTCTTTTTCGTCTCTGGAACCAGCTCCCACACAGTTTAAAATCTATAAATAGCGCCAAAAAATACAAACTTAGCCTAACCACACACCTTATTACAAAATCTACCTAATTATAGTTCCTAATGTAAATATTAATTTTAAATCAAAACAAATTGTAATTTAGAAAAAGGAATATTGTAATACCATGTTATAACACAACGTGACTAGCACATTAAATTAAGAGTTTTTTACTTGAGAATGCAAAATAAAGAAAAAAAAAAGTAATAATAATAATCCAACGAAAGGCAAATTTGTTATACCGTTTATCCATTGCGAATGTCTTCATTCAAAGTTCATGTAAGTGCTATTTAATTTTAGCCAATTATAACAGAAGTAATTCCAAAAATGTATTGATTTTTACTTTGAAAATGTTTTTATTAACATTATTGCATGTGTGCAGTTCAAAATCACTTTTTACTGCCTTTTCTAGTTCGTTCCGGCCCCTCTCGCTGTTCCACACAGCATTTGTTTGCTGTTGGAAAAATTGAGATTACCTAACAAAAGCAAATTGATCCAAAAGAAGGAAAAAGAGGAAAGTAAGACCACTACCTAAGAACTCAGAATTGAATAAGCCACAACAAACACTAGGACAAACATCTAAACAACTCAAAACTCTGTTACATAATCCTTTCCAAAATTAAAATTTGTTACTAAAAATCTAGCTTAAGAAGCTCTTATAAAACGACAAAATATTAATATACACACGCTGTTTATTTTATAATTGTTTTGCCATTACAAAAAATTAAAAACCAAACTTAATGCAAAAATATACAAAACTTAGCGCACGTGCTTTCGATTGCAACAGCTAACTTAACAGCTGTTATTCTTACATGGGACTGATAAATTAAAAAATTTAAGTTTGGAGCATAACAGTCTGATGGTTTCTTAATAAGTTAACAATACATTTTTGCTAATTAGAAAACTTCTAAAATTCATTCAAGTGCCAGACAAACCAATTTGATAACGTTTGCCCTGCAGACACTTCTGCGTGACTATTTAATTGTATTTTTATAAGTAAGGTAAAATTTTTTTCAATCGCCACGGGGTTAAACAACCAATTGCCACTAAAAAATCGAATCGAAAGACCGCCGATAACGTAAATAGTGATGGGTACTCCGCAACTTTGGCAAAAGGTTCCGCTACCGCACGTGTGTTATAACCTGAGTTCTGACGAAAGAAAGTTTTCAGGCGTCCTCGCCGAGATATTTTTAGACGACAAATGTTCAAAATACAACAAATCAGTGTAGTACAAGGAGGAAGATAAGTGTTTTTTAAAAGCTGAATTACATGGTTAATCTTTACCTGTAATTGGTTTTACAACATTTGAATTTGTATAAAAGTTATGCGCTTAAAACTACGTCATCTCGGCGCACAGAAGGAACTATTGTGACCGACTGATAGGCCAAAAATTTTATGTCATAGACCTTGACATTGTTTGGTGAGGACTCGAGCTCAACAAAGAACAGCCGTTGTCTTAAGCCATCGGCGGCTAGATCTTCCCTAATGGAGTCCATAGGTGAGTGGAGTCCTTTGACCACGATTCTGAAAGCTTGATCACTTCTTTATTGCCCAGAGTTTAATGGGATATTATTAGCCCAGAAAAGATTTTGAACTATCTTATATGTATCGCAATTAGATGGAGATACCCTAACTGTGGCAGGCCCAGTTGTCATAAAATATATATTAGTTGTAGCAGCCTTAATAAGATTCATAAGTCTCGGGAGTTCGAGGAAATTTCAGTATTTAAAGGAATTTGATTACTGGGACTAGTCGAAGGGGACTGGCGACCGTTCAAAAAGATTTCCATAGGTTCAAAAGGAGACGGAATGTCAAATTCATCATCTGATAGAAGGGCATAGCTGTTGCTCTGACCTGTATAGTTTTGGCTGGAAGGGGTTGCAACCTCTGATGTAAGTTGTGCAATAGTAACTTTACGGTCATGATATCGTTTTACAATCGGACCGAACGAAGAGTCAGTTAAAACATCATTCCCACTGTGAATATCTAGATGGCTTCTCTTTCTTATGCGGGTAACAGACTTACAGCGCAGCTGATAAGCACGATTTTAACTTATAAAATCTGGAGGCGTCGCTGGGCTAGGTGGGTGGCCAGGCGTGCTAACGCAAAGTACGCCACTATCAAATCCACAAAGGGAAGAATTATTAAGCTTGGTAATCTCTAAATCGTCCTCGTCCATTAGGTTTCGCTTAGAATCATAATTCTGGGCCTTAGATTCCTTGGACCTGACAGAAGTCACCCTCATACCACGGCCCCTGGAAGACCTTAAAAATTCCTTGCATTCACATTTGACTTCTTCGCAATAACGAATGGTCCACATCATCAGCGCATAGGTTCGGGTTAATAGTTCCATCAATATCATCAGCGCATAGGGCTGGATTAGCTCCATCATCCAGAGGCATGGTTACCTATTCCACGAGCACACGAGAGGCTCCTAACACACGACGGCCGGCCAGCCAAAAAGGGCAAGGCCAGCAAGCACGGTTTAAGAAAAGTCCAAAATGTAATTCTGTTATCGGTTCTAACGCAGAACAGGATCCCTGACACCGCAACTTTAACCGCCGGGTTAACAAACAAGAAAAATAAAAAAAAATGGGGTTCTTTTCGACATCAAAACTGTTCGTCGATCTGAGTACTAGGCTTAAGCTGTGTATGTGCTAGCAAGAGACAGGAGAGAGCCACAAAAGCAAGTTGTTGTGGATTTGACACGGTATATTTTTGGTATCTTTAGTATTTTTTAAAATATTGGCAGTCTTAATAGGGTATTAGAAGTGCCTTCTTTGGGATAGTTTATGTGTTATCGCCAAACTATTTTCCAGAAGTGACTTCTTCGGGATAGCTGTGTATTTTGTTTTTGTAAAATATGATCTATCGCCGAATTATCTTCTAAAAGTGACTCAGAAGTGACTTCTTGACGATAGGGCGATAGTTCTATCGCCCAAATGCTTGGAGGGCGCGCTTGCCGACGCACACATTCTCACAAAGCACGTCGGTGTATGCATGAGTCGGCAGAGAAAAATTCCCGACTCGATAGTCAGGGCTGCTCCCAGCTCTGCTCTATATGCTTTAACAAAAGAGAATACTGTGAACGTTGCAAGTGTTTGTCTGTTTGTCTGTCTTGTCCGTCCGTACGATCGGCGAGATCTCGGGAACTATAAAAGCTAGAACCAACACTTTTGCACACAGCCTTCTACCTAACACCTCGCAGACCAAGCTTGTTTCAATGTTTGACCACCCTTTAAACGCCCACAAGCCGCGAATCTCTGAGGTGCCCACATTTTAAAAGCTAGAGAAAAGTGTTTTGAATTAATGTTGTTTTTCCTGAAAAGTAAAATACCCAGAAAATCAAAAATATTTTTAAGAGGTAGACATTTTTAAGAAAATTATCATATTTATGTATATGTGGCTGAGACCAATTTCGCCTGATTGTAAAAAATTTAAATGTAAAATGAATTGTAAATACAAAATGTATGAAAGATAAAAAAACGATAAGGAAAGCCAACTTCGGCAAGCTGAAGTTAATATACCCTTGCAGAAACTGCTATAAATGCTGTGAGGAGTTGAATAACTCCTCACAAATAAGAGTGAATGATCACGCAAGGAGGTGCCTTCCAGTTCCCAGATACGCGGCGAATTCGACCGTAGTAACGGCAGTGCAAGGAGAGAGAGCGGAGAGCGAGAGGGAAAGATAAGAGAGAGACGGCAGGATCAGAGAGAGTCAGCATGCTGTGGTGCCGTGCGCAGAGGGCGAAAGGTTGAACAATGAGCGTGGACCTTGGACCCAACGGTGTTAGGTCAGCCTATATAAGGAGACCATACGGCAGAAGCGGGACCCAGAAGGTGCGCGCGCGCCAGTGCGTAAAAAAGTGAACGAGGAAAGAGTTTACAAGGAGCAGCAGCAAGCCAGGACACACAGGATCTGCTAGGATACACAGAATCTGCCAGCAGGACACACAGGATCGGCTGGGACACACAGGATGTGCTAGGACACACAGGCTCTGCCAGGATTTTAGCGGAGACGCTAGTGGGGAGCATCGCATTCTAGTTGGGTGCCTGACTACAGCGCCTATCGGAACTAGACCTTGGCGTACGCCGGGCCCGTTTGATAGTGCCTGAACAGGCGTTCCCTCAATAAGAAATCGTGGCAATGGGCTCTAGAACCAGGTTCCTTACCACTACGCCTATTTCGACAAGACCCTTGCGTATGCCTGGCGCGTCTAATAGAGTGTAAATAAGCGAATCCTGGCGCAAGCGGGGCACATCCAGGTGCCTTGCAACTGCGTCTATTTCGGCTAGAACGTCGGAAAGATCGTTGATAAGCGTATCCTGGCGCGACACGTGGTCAAGACCCAGGTGCCTTACATAACGCATATCAAGACTAGTGCAGAAGTAGTCGCATCCTGGCGCGGCCATCCTACAAAACGGCCACGGATCAGGTCCCGATACCTCAGTGCGTAAAGTCCCTGCAAGCCAGTGCATCGAGCGCAGCCAAGACCAGCAGCCATAGGGTATCAAGCAGAGACAGGACCCACAAGCAGTCAGGAATAGCAAGCGCAGCAGGATCAGTCAGCCAGTCCACGAGCCAGGAGCAGCGCGATCGCCGAGCAAGCGAGCACAAGTGAGAAGTCTGCGAGCGCAGGAGACACAAGCTACATAATTTATAAGGGGAAAGCCATAGAATAAATTGCCTTTAACCAGAATTCTGTGCGCTATTACTAACTAGTTGGGCAATCACGCTTATATAAATATGGTGGGATAAACACACAAACTCTACTGAGCTAGCCGCACAAATAAGTAGCGAGCAGAAAGTAAAATATCAGTTCGTTACAATGCAAAAGCAATACACACTGCTCGTCAACTGAATAGGATTACTTGCTTTTCAAAAGTAAAATTGCTATTTTTTTTAAACCGGCTGGCCGATTTTGGTGAAATAATGTTTAGGTTATAGAATAATTCATTTGTAATGAAACTAGGAAGTTTGTACTTTACAGAAGACTCATTTATAGAAAATTTAAATTTTTTTGGAAACCTTTAAAAAAACACATTTTTTTGTTCACCAGACTAAGAACAAAAACTTAAAAATTAAATTGAAATAGTTTAAAGGTATTATTCACAACTTTTATTAATTTAAACTAATAAATACACATGTTAAGAGTAATTTAAGATGAAGAAGTCCAACCTTGGTTTGGTAAGGTACTTAAAACATTTTTAAAGGATTTTGATGGATATAGAAGCCAAAGGACTGCTTATGATTTTAAACACTTAGCGTACGACAACACCACCATTTAGAGGATTTTATAAAAAAATGTCTTCTTACTCCCAACTTTCTTGTACCAATCTTAGTGTTAAAAGTGTTGCGTTCATTCAAGCTAGGGTTCTGTTAATCGTGCTATTCGGAGAGCAAAGCATTTAAAAAATTTAAAACTGGTAAATTAAACCATCTAACCATTCTCGTAATGCTTCATCCCATAATTTTTCAAAAAGCACGCGATATCTAATGCACAATTACACAATTTTCAAAAAGCAATGCAATTTAGTTATCAGCTTTGGACCAACCTCCGCTATGAGCGGGTGTGGCAAAACTGTAATTAAATATACATCAAAATGGGTTTAAATTTATGTTAAAAAAAATTATGTTGTTTGCACAAAAAATTTTTTGACAACAATTAGTAGTTAAAAATTTTTAAAAATTTATAAATTTACTATGCGGCGTTTTAATATTTACTATATTTTAATATTTTTAGGTATTTGAATCTACAGTGGCTCAAAGCTTATTTCGTACAAGCAAAACCTCAAATTTAAAATCGACACTGCTCCTAAACCAGCAAAGATATCCAAAAAATTTAAATGCGATATTTAACAGAAATGCTTAATTTATTAATGAAACGAAAAACCATATTCCTAAATATTAAGGCAAACTAGTTATTCCAATAAAAACAAATGGCGTGAATTCTGATAATTAGATAACTTTTTCGTCTTCTATCCTGTTGAACAAAGTATAAGCTAATTTTTTTTTGACTAAATATATTTGCATTACGCTGGAAAAAATAATTATTTATGATTAACAAAAACTCCTCCTCACACGGCGATTCAATTTTAACTATTGATCTTTTTGCATACAAAAAACAAAAAAACTTAACGGAATTTTGATGAAATGGTTAACCATGGCACCAATAAGGATAAAACCATAATCAAACGCTTCGTAAAAGAAAATCAGGCGTAGATAATGGCACAAATTGCTCCCAAATCAAATTTGTACTGAGCAGCAGAAGACACGATATGTCCGTAAAATAAGGGTTAACTCGGAGATATCGGTTCCAAAACTAGCTTATATTGAAGATAACAAAATGGGCTACAAACGTCCAATAAAAACCATTATCCGAATATCACGACATCATAGCCTTTGCTACCCAAGTTAATCAGAAGTAGCTGTTTGTCGACCAGACAAAATGCTCTGCAAACCAAAATTTCCCATAAAGGACGGAATTAGGTTAAAATCCTTCTGAAATTTGATTATATATGTAAGGACATGTCCAAACTCAACATACTGTTGCAATATGTTGGGTATAATTTGCGAATTCCGTATAATGAGCATATTAAAATAAACTATGCTCCATGATCGATTCTAAAATTAAGCATACTTAAATCAACCATTCGCATAATCGATAATAAACAAATTTAATTTAACGAATTTCGTGTTTTACCCGGCTTCGTCAGGACAAACTCTGGACTTTTCCATCTTCCCCCTTAACTATTTGCGTTGTACTTCTTTTTGCCATTTACACTGTTCTGTCGTTGCAAATAAATGAGGCTGTTGACGGTGTGATTATTTTATAATACCAGTACATATCGGCAGTCAAGGTGGACGGAGGGGAGGGTTTGCGACCATGCTACAAGCAATAACAACTGTGCAATCAAAAACAAACTTAAATAAAAACTAAGAATCGTGTAACAGCTTTGTAAAAGCTGAATAAAGAAGACTCAAAAACCATTTGATAGGGTGATGAAAAGTAAAGACACGTAATTTGCACAGCATTTGGACTTATGTGTGACTTGTCTTCGAGTTACTCGATGCCTTGGAACCACATCGCTTAAATACGAGGGGCATTATCGCTGCAATTTGACACCACGGAAACTTCGTATAAAGGCATCTCAGTTAATTCAATCAATAACCAGCCATTGCAAAGAATCTCCGCGCAAGCCAGTAAACCCCTTTTAAAGCAGAAAGTTTTTGAATTATTTATGTCGACTTCACAGCGCACTAAGTCGAGCTGGCCTGCAGTCAACTTTTTCTCATTTCCATTTTCAGTTGTTTTTCAGTGACAGTAGAAAAAGCATTGTTAAAGTTGGTACATTCGGAGTCGGCAATGGAGCTGGAAAACTATCTATAGCACAGATGGTTAGGACCCAGCCTGCACCATTCGATGGTTTAAAAGCTGTCGCGATAGTATCTCCGTCATATACCCACCACTACTTTTCTTTTGGAAGCCACAACCCACAAACTGCGAAAATCTGTGGCGCTCTTGGCTTTGAGAGGAATACACAGTCTAACTATATACCTTACCTCTTTTGGGTCGAATAAATATTTACATATGTAGTTATGGATCATTTTAAGCGGCCGCCAATATTGTCAACCAGCGTGTTTTTGTCTAATCGACAACAGGTGGCGGTATAAAAAAATTTTAAGTACAAATAAATAGAGTAGTTTTTATTTTACTGAGTAACGAGAATCTGATAGTCGGGAAACCCGACTATAGCTTCCTTTCTTGTTTATTATACAAAATTGACAAATAGAAAGTAACATAACGACATACAAAAACAAAAAAATTGTTAGAAAATTCTAACTTAATTAAAAATCTTGATCGAATTAATAAATGAATACCCCTCATATTAAAAAATTGATTAGTCCGATACTATCGCGATACTATCGATAGTTTGCGAATAAAACTATCACTTTCGATGACTTCCGAGCTCTAGTCGGCAACACAACTGCTGTACATGTCTTGCTGTCGGTAACTAAAACGTTCTTATCTAAATCACAAATAGCGTCAATTGTAATTCAGACACACACACAATACTGAAAGCCAATTTCTAGTGCTGATTCTCATTTTTATCGCGGATACTTCAGGGCAACAACTGTCGTCCGTTCCGCAGTAGTATTTGTAGACAATTGATGTCAATCAGCGGTAATTGAATTAGCGTTGCAACTGCCTAATCTATACTGTCCCAAATTGCATTGCAACCTTTGCACTATGTTGAATTTGACCCGTTTTCGTGGCCAAAACTAATTTTTTGCGAGTATGCAAATTTCCGTTTTTTCAATGTTAAAATGTTAAGAAATGATCAAAATGCTATGTTACATACCTAAAATGTTAACTTAACAGTTAAGTGTTAAGATAACGGCTGTTAAAGTCAGCTGTTGCAAGCGAACAACACGTGCTGTGTTAAAAGTTAACTTTGCGGTGCAGTTTCAAATTGGCATATCTCAGCCAAAACATTATTAAAAAAGCTAATTCAAAATGAATATTGATTTTTCAGGTTAGTACTATGTGTTGATACTAATATGTTGCGTGTTTCGTTCGTACTTTCCTAACAATTTGTGTATTTAGCAAGTGATGTCCCCTTGTTACTTTTGGAAAGAAAGTTGAACTTTCCAAAGAGTGTAAAAACAAGTTTCAAATTCTTTCAGTGAGTGTCTATATACATGTTGTAGAGTTGTCAATTCTGAAATCAGAACTAGTAAGCTAATTCTGCTCATTTTGCGGATTTTTGCGTTATTTGGTTTTTTAGGAAGCAACATCTTACAAGGTGAGAATTGTAGACCAAAAAAATTGAACTTTTGAAAAAAAAATTGTTTGAGAAAACGGTTAAAGGTACAATGCTGAAAATTTATAACAAATAAGAAAACACATTTATTTAAAGAATGCAATGTTTTAAATTGAATAAATAAAAAAAGTGGGGGAGGGGGCGTCAATCAAAGTCGACATTTTTGCAAAAAGGTGTCCCGCTACCGGAAGTGATTCCGTCAAAACGCGTGATTTGAAACACAAAATCCGAACACATTTTTAATTTGAATTGTATTATCTAATAAATAAACTATGATCATGAAAAAAAAAATACAAAATTCAAAAAGTTATGAAGCTTTGAAAAAAAAATTCGATTTTCGCATGTTTTTTTCACTTATTCTATATAAAAAAAAAAAGTTTTCAATATTTTTGGCTGATCGTACTTCATTTATTAGAAAAGACCCCAACGAATATTGAAAAAAATTTGGTGACGATTGGTTCATCCCAGCGCCTTCAATCACTTCCGTAAAGTCCGAAAGCATGGTTTTGAGAAAAAAGCGTTTGTTTCCCAGACGACATAGGGCGCGTGGAGTAAACCGTGCAACTTTGAACTCCTGTAACTTACAAAGTACTTGGAATTAGAACATAAAATTTGTGGAACATACTCTTAAAGAGTTATACTTCCGATTTATAAGATAAAAAAAAATTTTTTTTTTTCCACCCACAAGGTGAGAACTTCCCTTAATCATCAATTATTGAATAACTTCTATATTTATTTTGCGATATGGACCAAATTTGCAGGACACATTAGAAATAGGACATTCATCTTGCGTTCCAAAATTGGGGTCTCTAACTTTATAACTGCTTTAAATTTTCGATTTTTTTCCGATTTCTGTAGGCGGAGGGGGGCGTTGACACGCCCACTTTTCTAAAATACCTTCCTATAGTCATAACTATCATTATACAAGAAACCTGCAGTCAAAAATCTTGTTAATTTCAAAAATTTTAATTTTGGCCACAAAAACGGGTCAAATTCAACATAGTGCTTTGTCCATGTCACAACCAGGAAGTAAAAAACGACGCATACCCAAGCATTGCCACTTCGGTAAAAAAAATATTAAATGTAGCTTGCTTTTAAGCGCAATAAATTTTAATATACACGAATTTTCTTGAAACCGGCGAGATTTTCAATCGGTTTGGATATCTGAGTAGATTATATCAATAAAAACAACATTTATTAAGGCCACTTCTCTCTAGCAATTAAAATGTGGGTACCACGCGGCTTGTGGGCGTCAAAAAGGGCGTGGTCGGGTTTTGATTTAAACTAATATTTCGTCTGTTTTGTTCCTGAACTGTGATTGCTGCCGCTTAAATGAAGTTAGTTTGATCTACAGTCGCTTAAAGCTTATTTCGTACAAGCAAAACCTCAAATTTCAAATCGACCTGCTCCTAAACCAGCAAGGATATCCAAAAAATTTAAACGCAGTATTTAACAGAAATGCTTAATTTATTAATAAAAAGAAAAACCATATTCCTAAATATTAAGGAAAACTAGTTTAAAAAAAAAAAAACAAAAATTGGCATTTTTCGTACGCCAAACCTTATTTCGTACAGGAACTTGGGGTAGGGGAGACCGGGGCTATTCCTGACATTTTGAGTTCGCGAATTTTTCCTGATTAGACTTTTATAGAGAAAAAAACGAATTCTATCGGTTTCCAATGATTCAACCTTCTAGTTAATAAAAAACATTTTTGGGTGTGTTTTCTGTCATGTTTGTCTTAGGTAGAACGTGAAATATCTGATCATGTCTTGTGTCACGAATTACCCCGATACCTGGGTAAATCGTGACAGAGCCCAGGGCAATTCGTGACATTGTTTAAAACAATTGTTATACCTAAATCTATCATGTTTTAATGGCTTTATCAATTTTATCAAATACTTTCACCAACAGTATACTAAAAAAAATTTGTATTGACCGAATGTTACATAAATTAGAATTTAAAGAGCAAATTAATTGCAAACTGGCTGATTTGTGAAAAAATTTCTTCCTTCCTTCAGTCGAAGGGATGTTAAATTTTGTCATCGTCTTCCCTGGATTGTTCCAAAAATCGCAATGTTGATTGTACGATTTTTTCAATAGTCCGAAAACACTGTTCATGTGTTCATGTCACGAAAAGCCCCAGCGTCATATGTAATGTTTACATTTGCAAAACATACACATACCATTGTGGTGCATTACTTTTGTGGTTTAAACATAAGCTTAGCAATGTGGAGAACAAGTAAATCTTACCGAATGGTATGTATGTACAACCTACAATATTGTCGTAAAAACAAAAAATCGGGGATCTTGAAATTTTACTTCTGACACACAAAAACACTTTTTATGCCAATAACAACAAACAACGGCAGATACGCGCGTCAAACTCCATCATAACCTAAGACGCTACTGGCGTCACCAGTTTTTTTTTTTCGGATTTTCAAATCCACAGGAGTATTTTTGGCACCAATTTTAAATTTCTCGCCTTGTCACGAATAGCCACGGTCTCCCCTACCATTATTTCGTGAATTGTGATTTTAAGATAACTTTTTCGTCTTCTATCCTGTTGAACAAAGTATAAGCTAATTTTTTTTGACTAAATATATTTGCATTACACTAGAAAAAATAATTACTACGATTAACAAAAACTCCTCCTCACACGGCAATTCCAGTTTGAATATTGGTCTTTTTGCACAAAAAAAACAAAAAAAAATTTAACGGAATTTTACTGAAATGGTTAACGTTGGCACCAATAGTGATAAATCCATAGTCAAACGCTTCGTAAAAGAAAATCAGGCGTAGGTAATGGCCAAATTGTTCCCAAACCAAATTTGTACTAAGCAGCAGAAGACACGAAATGTCCGTAAAATATGGGTTAACTCGGAGATATTGGTTCCAAAACTAACTTATATTGAAGATAACAAATGGGCTCGCACTTGGTGCTAGGTACTAGGTACAAAAACACAAATCTTTAAGATACTACATATATCAACCAAACCCGAACTAATTTTGGCAACAGTAGTGATGCTGAAATTCTATGGTTGGCGAGTACGTTTAGCAGTGATTCTAAAGAACCGGTTCAGAACCGATGACCGTACAAATTTTGCACAGTGTAATTTCACCGGCACCTTTTTATTTTCACCCGTGCACAGTGAGCCCCAAGAGGTCACAGGTTTGATAAAAATGGTGACGCAAACTAAGCTTGGATCTTGGTTCGAATGTGTCCCCAGATTACAGAACTGAAGAGACCTAAATCCCAGCTGATCGCGTTCGCGAGATATTTGTAAATGTAATTTTTACAAGACTAAATAACAACATAAAAAAACATATTGAACCGAACCGAAAAAATGTTTTTCTGGTAGAGTTGGTTTTCTACTTTAAGAAAAATTTTAAGCGAATTTAAAGTTTAGGAAAAAATGTTAAATAAAATTCAAAATACAAAAAAAATATATAAACTAAAGAAATAAATATATAAAATAAAAAAAAATATATAAACAAAAAACACTTACAAAAAATATAAAATACAAATATCAAAAAAAACTTGTAAATGGGAGCATTATATCAGCACGTCCTCGTCGTTGGTCCTGGGGCTAGCTGGGAGTGCTATTTTGATGTGGATTTTGATTTATTAATAATATATAGATTGTGTATGTGAATACAAAAATTTTATTACATACCATTGTTTTCATCGACTTTTCTTCGAGTGTTTAAGAGTCGGTGAAAAAACCGTAAATTTCACAAATTTTGTGTTTGTCGAGCTAATCCTGACAAGTTAATTATCGAATGCAAATGATCTGTATGGCAAAGTTAAAGATTTATGTATTATTGTTGTAAAAATGTTAACTAAGCTAAGCGCGTGCTTAAAAAATTTTTTGGTTTCGATTTTTTCATAAACTTTTACATAGTGCCCACGGAACATTGGCATATTTAAAGGTTGATAAAAACTTAACCACTTAATATATTTTTAAGGATATATTTTTTTTAGTGAGCAAATACCGTTAACGTTGCAAATGTCTAACTGTCCGTCTATCCGTACAAACGTCGAGATCTCGAGAACTATAAGAGCTAGAGCCACCAAATTTTGCACACGGACTTCTATAATTAATTAATTTTAATTTTGTTCAAAAACCTGACCACGCCCCTTTTAACGCTTTTAAATGCTAGAGAAAAGTGGCCTAAATAAATTTTGTTTGTATTGAAAATATCTACATAGATATCTAAAAATATTGAAATTCTGGCCAGTTTTAAGAAATTGTGTACACAGTGAGCCCCAAGAGGTCACAGGTTTGATGAAAATGGTGACGAAAACTAACGATGGATCTTGGTTCGTATGTGTCCCCAGATTACAGAACTGAAGAGAAGTAAATCCTAGCTGATCGGTTTCGCGAGATATTTGTAAATGTAATTTTTTACAAGACTAAATTACAACATAAAAAAAAAAAACATTGAACCGGACCGAAACATTTTTTTTCTGGTAGAGTTAATTTTCTACATTAAGAAAAAAATAAAAAATAAAATTTTTTTAAGCGAATTTTTTTTAACGATTTTTTTAAGTTTAAGAAAAAAATGTTTAAAGGCCTTTACTAGATTTCTTCATATCTCGGGTTGTAGTAGGCCGATTTGGATGTTTGATACCAATTATCACTACCAACAAACTGATCTTTAACTTTGCTATACAGATCATTTGCATTCGATAAGTAATTTGTCAGCAAGAGCTCAACAAACACAAAACTTTTGAATTTTTCGGTTTTTCCACCATATCTTAAACACTCGAAGAAAAGTCGATGAAAACAATGGTATGTAATAAAATGTTTGTATTCACATACACTATCAATATGTAACTAACAAATCCACATCAAAATATCACTCTTAGCTTGCCTCAGGACCAACGATAAGGACGCGGTGATAGAATGGTCCCATTTTTAAAATTTTTTTTGTTTTTGTATTTAGTATTTTTTTATATATTTTTTAAGTGTTTTTTGTTTTTTATATTAGTTTACATATTTTTGTTGTATTTTGAATTTTATTATTTTTTATTTAAAAAATTTTTTTTAATGTTTTTTTTAATTGGAATTTTTTTTTTTTTAGGAAAATAAAAACAATAAAATTCAAAATACAACAAAAATATGTAAACTAATATAAAAAACAAAAAACACTTAAAAAAATATATAAAAAAATACTAAATACAAAAACAAAAAAATTTTAAAAATGGGACCATTCTATCACCGCGTCCTTATCGTTGGTCCTGAGGCAAGCAAAGAGTGATATTTTGATGTGGATTTGTTAGTTACATATTGATAGTGTATGTGAATACAAACATTTTATTACATACCATTGTTTTCATCGACTTTTCTTCGAGCGTTTAAGATATGGTGAAAAAACCGAAAAATTCAAAAGTTTTGTGTTTCTTGAGCTCTTGCTGACAAATTACTTAACGAATGCAAATGATCTGTATGGCAAAGTTAAAGATCAGTTTATTGGTAGTGATAATTGGTATCAAACATTCAAATCGGCCGACTACGACCCGAGATATGAAGAAATCTAGTAAAGGCCTTTAAACATTTTTGTCTTAAATTTAAAAAATCTTTAAAAAAATTCGCTTAAAAAAATTTTATTTTTTATTTTTTTCTTAATGTAGAAAATGAACTCTACCAGAAAAAAAATTTTTCGGGCCGGTTCAATGTTTTTTTTTTTTATGTTGTAATTTAGTCTTGTAAAAAATCCCATTTACAAATATCTCGCGAAACCGATCAGCTAGGATTTACTTCTCTTCAGTTCTGTAATCTGGGGACACATACGAACCAAGATCCATCGTTAGTTTTCGTCACCATTTTCATCAAACCTGTGACCTCTTGGGGCTCACTGTGTGTATACAAGTACGTTAAAAATTTATTATGCCTTAAAGCATAAACCATATAAAAATAATTTTTAATTTGTTAGTCGCCTTCTGGTGCTTGACACAATAATATACCTATGAACATATGTAACGAATAAATAATAAGAAAAACAAATAAGCAGCATTGACAATACGTAAAGTACCATGATGCAGGATGGGAGAGAAAACAAGAACGGATGCTATAGACGGGTTACCGGACTATCAGATTCTCGTTACTCATTGCCCTCTTAAAAAAAGTGTTGCCTGCTTTCTAGCGTAATGAATTTTAAACGCTTTTTTATACACTATTTCTTGAAACTGGAATGATTTTTTTTAGATATCTGTGTAGATACAAGCAACATTTATTGGAGCCACTTTTCTCTAGCATTAAAATTTTTGGCACCATAGAATTTCGCGGTATGTGGTCCGGTTTGAAACAAACTTGATCTGTGTGAGCTTTTATCCGAGAACCCGACGTTTGTACGGAGGGACGGACGGACACACAGATAAAAAAAAAGATCAATTTCGATTTGATATGCGCAGGTCAAATAGATATTTACATTAAAAATGTCGCTTAGATGACTGAAAAAGATCAAATAGATATTATTTTCTCATTTTTAAATTTCCCGCTCTCCGAAAACTCTACGAAGCGGATAATGCAACCTTGGAGTAAGAGAGCGCGAATGATTATTTGAAGGGGGAGCGAGATAGATATTTTCGAATGTCATTAACCGTAACGAGTGCGACAGAGATCGACGTAGAACTCCCATATTTTGAGCTTACCGTCTCTTTCTCTCCACTTGACATATGCATACATGTGTATTTTGCGCATATGACTTCGTAAGCGAGAGTGAAAAGTAACAAATTTTGGAATTTTGTTGTGAGAAAAACCGGTAAGTAAAAGTAAACAATAGCAGTGCAGTTGGAGTGAAATAACAAGAAGCAAATATGGTAATGTGTTCATTTTGCATTATTATTTCATATACAAGTTGCATTTTATCAGTAAAAATTAATTTGTGTGTGTGCGTATGTGTGTGTGTGCCGGCACATAGCTTTTTGGACGCAAATAAGAAATTCGGTGGAACATACATACATACGTACATATGTACATATTTGGAATTTATTTTAACATCTTTTTATTCTAGGCATCTAATCGCGTCGCTAAACCCTCAACTAAATAAGATTCACAGTAACTAGCATTTTAATTTAAGAATTAAAAATGTAAACAAAAATTTTACACAAAATTTAAATAAATACTGTTATTATGCTCGTGCATTTATTATATTTTCTTCGCCAGCGTTTTTATCTATTAAAATAAACACTAATTATAACTAAAATTTAAATATCAATTTGACATTTTCATATCAATTTGATATTATCATATCGATTTGATATTATCATATCAATTTGATATTATCATATCAATTTGATATTAACATATCAATTTGATATGTTCGAAAATGTAGAAGTGATATTTTCGAACATATCAATTTGATACCAGCATATCTGGTCCAAAATGATATGAAAAATCATCAAAATGACGATCATATCATATCTATTTTTTTTTCTGTGCAGAAATTTGCAATGTTCACAGTATTCTCTTTTACTCTACGAGTAACAAATACAAAAACCTCAAATGAACCCGGCTACGGATTACGAATTCACGTTGCAGCTGCAATCGCAGTTCACACAAATAAGTGAATGGCGAATTGTTTTTACTCGTTGTAGTACACCATTGGCAACAAGAATGCAACGGAAAACTACTACGCTTCTAATCCCTAATGTCAGTTCACGTTTAATGAAATCGAGTTCTATTTTTTTCCCTTCGTTCCGTTTCAGCAGTGCAGCTTGTATTGTGGTAAATTTCTTTACAACTCGTTTTCCCAGTTTTCACTTGTTGGTATGAGTTTTCCCGTTATGTCACTTTTACGGATGCACTTCGTCCCTTTACGCTTTGGTCTCGGAAAAAAAAATTCGCAGCAGCAACAATTTGCCTGTCGCCATTGTCGGGAGCTGTTATTTAATTAAAAATTAAAACAACGTACATATACATATGGGCTAATCCGAGAATTTTGAAACCAGCCCGAAAAACGAAAAAAGCTAAAAAAACATATTTCTATATGGTTTTTTGTCAATTTTTTTTTCCTAAATCATAGGAACTAATCTTGTCTAAGCAATGGACAAAAAAATTTAATATTTTTTTTGGTACAACTAATTAATATTAGCAAAAAGTATTTTTTTTGGTATTTTTGTCTGTTTTTTAGACCTGTTTTCATTTGTCATTTTCTCCTATTAGAATGACAATGTGGGATAACATTTTGTTCACAAAGTGTCGTTTACATATTAAACTATTTTCTCAAGTCAAAAAAACTATCAAATCGTGGCTAAAAGTATAGATAATCACCTTTTTTAGCTTGATGGAAGAAGTGTAACGTCCGCAACGTAACGTCCGCAACAAATTTAAATTAAGATTATTTTTATTAACGGAACAAGTTATCTTTCTTTTTTAAGCTGCATTGATATGGTCATACATTACACTTCATTATTAGTTATCTTACTTTTTTGGTTAACTAATCTTAGTTCGCTTATAAATGTGGAAATGCACACAAACCTCAAATTTTACTTCCATTTTTTGTAACGTCCGCAACGGAACTTTGAGCAAGCATAACTTTCTTTCAAAAACAGTTAACCTCTTGTTTTTAAATAAGTTTAAAAGTGCACTCAAGAAACTGCATATGGCAAAGATTTCATGAAAATATACCCACGTCAACGGCAGCTGTGTCAATTTTAACAATTAAATTTGCGTACAAATGTAACGTCCGCAACGCAGGATTAGCCCATATGTATAAGTAATCCAATCTAAGATTCCAGCCCCTTTACCAATTTTATAAACAATTTCTAGCTAGGAACTTCTTACTCAGCTTTATCAAAACCAAGTTGGGTCCCTCAGATGTAAACATAAGCATCCGGTTGGCAACCAGCGATCCCCAAAATTGCAGAGAAATCTGTTTAACCGAACTTCACACTTGAATCAAAAATTTCATCATCCTATTTTCTCACTCTCTTGGGCCAAACTCTTAATGGGTTCCTTGTTTCTCTTAAACCGAGGTTTCATTATTAGAGATCGGCCCTTGGCAATCTAGTCCGTTTTTAGATACGAATAACAGCAGTTCAGATTTATATAAAGGCTTGTTCTAGTTTTCACTTCCGAAAGATTCACACGGATTCGAATTTCCCGGACCTGTTCTAATATTCACTTCCGAAAAATCCTCACGGAAATGAATTTCCCTCCGTTAACTCTGTTACCTTCCGACCGAAACCTCACGAAAACTTTCCGCCAGTTCCTTTATTCAATTGGGGATTTGCCTTTGAATTTCCCTTTTATTCTAAATAAATCCCAAAAGAAATACTTATTTTTTTTCGTACCACGACAACCCACGCAACGCATTTTCTCTCTCAAATTCGTTCGGAAACTGGAAGGTTTGGTGCTGAAGGTGCTGAAGGTTTGAATCGAAACTATTTTGAGGTACAGCCGAAAAATAATTTTTAAAAGGTCAAATATGTTGTTATCAACAAATTTAATTGTGCAATTATGTTCTTAAAGCATCAAAGAATAAGGAAAAAATATCATTTGCACGTTAACGTATCGCAAAGTATTTTTAAACAATTAATTTCTGTGCTTGCGGATCTGAATCCGTCAGCCAAACGGCTGGCGGAAAGTTTCCGTGAGGTTTCGGTCGGAAGTTAACAGAGTTAACGGAGGAAAATTCATTTCCGTGAGGATTTTTCGGAAGTGAATATTAAAACAGGTCCGGGAAATTCGAATCCGTGTGAATCTTTCGGAAGTGAAAACTAGAACAGGCCAGATAGATTGTGAGCAGTGAATTATAAGTTTGGATACTTATGAAAACTATGTGAATTTATAAGAATTCAATTTTGGTTTTTGTGCCCAATCATGATAATATTTTAACGGAATTCTTACAGCAACAAAAGTAAATTATTTTTACTTTTTCTACTAGGGTAGACCGGGGCAGGTTGTCACACGGGGCACGTTGTCACAACGGCCTTTTTGAAAAAACTAACAACGAGATGGCAGCACCATTTACCTACAAATTTTTTTTTAATGGACCATGAATGTCTTTTAATTCTACGACGTTAACATTTTATTTGCAGCATTTGCAAACAACTTACCACTAATAAAAAAAAACCTACATTGAATGCAAATAAATCAGGAGTCAGGTTAGGTTTTGCAGACCCAGCCTGAAACCGAGAAAATCCGTCCAATGCACTTTAGCAACCCTTTTAATGTGCTGCATAAAAATGATGTTCAGTAGGCCGCGCACATTCATAGGACTGTATCTTCGAAACTATTATTCGGATTGACTTCAAACTTTGGACAATATTTTATATTCAGATTTTGTAATTATTTATGAGACAATAAAAACAAATTTGTTTTTTTTTTCGAAACCCACCTATCCCTATAAATTTTAAACCTTGGTAGCGGCTTCTAAATCTCGAGTTAAAAAAAAAAGGGTATTTCATGTTTAAAGGTATATATTCGAATGAGAAAGTGCCCCGTTGAAAATTCAAAAGTCGCCCAAATAAGGACCACCCTTATATACATACGTAGATCTCATGTATGTATGTATTTAGATCATGAACAAGGTGGTCGTTCATTTAACCTGAAGAATTTGCGGTTTCAAATTTCTGTGTTATCATTGAGATAAGAAGTAAAGGACCTATGTTGGCTTACCTCTTCTGAAGAATTCGCGGTTTTAACTTTCTTGTGTTATAAATGATAAGAAGTAAAGAACTAATGTGAACTAAAGAACTAATTCGGTTTAATGAAGAATTTAATCTTTTTTGATATGGTAAAAAACTCAGAAGACGATGGTTTCTTTTTTTTTAACAAACAAACTTAAATAAAAATACCTAATTTTAAACATTATCGAACAAAACAAATTTTTCTGAATGTGTGTTCAATGTCGGTTTCATTTTCGGTGGATTTGCTAAAATCGGTCCATAAACCTGGCTTTTATAAATGTTTGAAAATATAATTATTTAAATCACAACTTTGATTGTCAATATCTCCTGCAAAACATTTTTTTGGCCAAAATCCTTTAGGTTACCTTTTTCTTTTTAAATTGAGAGAACTATGCAAAAAAGTAGTTTTCAAATTAAAACGCGTTTGAACATTTTTAGGTGGCCCGTTTTAGAAATTCTGACTCATATATAACCTATAGAAAGGGGGTTCGGTATCCCGTGATGGCAGTTAATTATTTGCGATACTCGAAGTGTAAGCAAATACTGTAAACGTTGAAAATGTCTGTCTGTCCGTCCGTACAAACGTCGAGATCTTGTTAATTATAAGAGCTAGAACCACCAAACTTTACATTACGACTTCTATGCAAAGCGCAGATCAAGTTTGTTTTAAAACCTGAACACGTCCCTTTTTACGCCCACAAACCGCGAAACTCTGTGGTGTCCACATTTTTAGTGTGCATTGAAAACATCTACCCAGATATCTAAAAAATTTTAAAATCTTTAGTTTTAAGAAATTGTGTATGCAAGTGTGTTTATTGTGCCTCAAAGCAGGCTACACTTTTTTTTAAGAGGGCTAGCGACCGTAGCGTTTTTTCTTGTTTTAATTTTTAAAGTTGGCCATGAGAATCGCAAAAGTGGTAGTCGGGAAACCCGACTATAGCGTCCTCTCTTGTTTTACTTCAGGTTGGACAGGTACAATTTCCTTCATATACAAGGCGTCAGCAATGAACAGCAGACAGGGACTGATAGACCAGTTTGATTCAGATGTCAAAGAACTCTCATCGCCTTTCACGGCGCTCCGCTAATCGACAAGCGAGCACATTGGGATGAGATCGAAGCTTAGCCAAGTAATTATCAGCCTGCACTCAGAAAAAAAAAATTCCTAAATTTTAGGAATTATGGACTACATTGCCAAATTTGAATTTTTATGGGCACAATGGACTTAAAAAGTAAACATGTTTGGATTTTTGGCCTTAAATTGATAATTTAAGGCTATACAACTTAAGGAATCTACTATCCGAAAAATAGTCCAATTACCTTAAAAATTATTTCGTACTAGCTAGAGGGTAGCCTAGGGGGTAAGCAGGTGGACCCACGCGCATGGGAGCCAAAACGGCCCGGGTTCACTTCCTAGCGGTGTCGAAAGAACATTTTTTTTTTTTTTTTTGCTAAAACTTTTTATTTTTTTATTTGCCGTAGCACTTTACTTAATAGTAAAAAACTATTTAACGTAGTTTTTAACTTAAGGAACACTAAGAAACTATAAATTTGGTATGCACACACACACATCCTTTAAAAAGCTGTTTAGAACGGCGGCTACTAAGAGCGACTGTAGAGCAGATGTTAGGACTCACGCGTACAGATCCAAAGGTCAGAGGTTCGAATCCCAGTGGAGTCAAATGGAATGTAAGTTTTATAAATAATATCAAATGTTTAAAATTAATATTCTTCTGCTTATAAATCCATTCAACGAGTCAATTCCAAGCAAACAATATGAGAAAAGTAAAAATAAATATTTTTCTTTTCAAGGCAATATTTGGACTAGATTTAAGGATATTATAGCCTTAAATGTCATGGACTTAAAATAAGTCCATGATTCCTAAGCGCAAAAAATAGTCCATTTTACCTTATTTTAAGTCCATTTTTCGGTATATTAGTCCATATTTTTTTCTGGGTGTGCTGGTTGATTATGTCACCAATTTGAGGTACTCGCAGGTCTCTGGCTATGTCAAAGTTGCGAACACACCACTACGCGCCCGAGAACCTTCGCAGCAACTAGCTTTGGAACGTTCTGATCTTGTTAAGATTACTCCGGGCCGCAATACCATAAACCTGGACCCCGTACCTCCAAAATGGTGACAGGATAGATATCAAAAAATCAAAAAACTCCAAAATTTTGACCATTAACCTTGAATAATTCAATTGCACAATTCGGGTCGGTGGGGACTTTTGACACTTTGTTCGTTTTGGTAAACCTTAGGCCTCCACCAAAATTTAACTCGATTTTGATGTCTAAATTAACTGGACAAAAATGTTCAAAGTGGAATTATTTAAAAATCTCTGCACAGATTACACAGGTCGACAAAATGAGACTTTGCAAATGGTGCAGGCTTAAACGTGCAAAAATATGTTAGCCCTCCTGTGAGCGGAAGATTTTCTATACGTTGTTGAGCAGAAGACACAATTTTGTGCATCGTGTTTGAACCTCGTATATCTTAAAAACCTTTATTCAGAAAAATTTGAAATTTTTACTGAATATGTATTAATTCTCAATTATTAAATTTAAAATTTAAATTTCAATTTTTTCACGATGCACAAAAATGTGTCTTCCGCTCAACAGCGTAGTTAAAAAAAGTTTTTCCTAATAAAATCTAATTTTTCAACAGATTTATCTAAAAATCTAAACTTGTTTAGAATCGTTAAATACGAGCTGTCAGAAAATTTCAGCTTGATATCTTTTACACAACCCGAGATATTTACACGCAAAATCGAAATGGAACAAAAATGTTCCTTCCGCTCATACAAGGGTTAATAAAGACAGTTCTAAGCACAACTGCATACTTAGTTTTGGCTCTAAGCGCGTGGTATTTGCGGTATCACGTTTTGAAAAAAATCAGAACATTTAATCGATTGATTTTATATATCATAGTAAGTGGGTACTCCACCTAATTGATCTCAGGAGAACCCAATTGTTATGGAAAAGAGCAAATGATCCGTGGATTTTTTTTAGTGTTGCCCTGTGTAATTTTTTTAAAACCAAATATTAAAAAAAATAAAAATCAAAACGGAGAAACAGAAGCTGAAAACTTAAATTACAAATACCCGCACTCAAAGCTGAAAGTAGTTTACAAAGAAGGAATACCCCAAATCGAATGATTAAAAGAAGACATCACAACAAGAAAAGAAGCTGATGACCCCAAAAAGTTAAATTAAACGAGAAGGAAGATATCCCATAAAGAAGAACAAACAAAAAGGACGACCGCAAACAGGATCATCAAACAAATAAAGAAAGGCAGACAAAGAAAAATAAGGAGTCGTGAGAAAAAACACTTTTTTTATTTTCGTATAGGAATTAAATACAAGAAAAATTAATAAAAACAAAGAAAGTGGAAAAGTTAGTGAACGATTTTGAGAGTGTCGGCAAGCGCGAACGAAAATCAAATTGGTTGTTGGGTGTTTGCAAGTCTTACATGTCACTGTATTAGTGGGCAGCACTGATTTGGTTACACAAATTTTAAATAATGAGTTGAATTCATTCAAAGAATAGATCGTAAGTTTTAAATTGCTATTGAATCACAACATAAACAAGACAGAACGGTATAGTCGGGTCTCCCGACTATCATAATTGCAATACTCATTTCCCCTCTTTAAAAAAAAAAAAAAAAAAAACGCTAGAGTCGCTACACTATAAATCGTTTGACCACTTTTTTTTGGCCAAAACCCAAAAGTTGTTCAAATAATGTTTTTTTAACCGCTATGTATCAAAATAACGCTGCTCGGTAATGCAAAATTTTAACAGAGCCCGTCACTGTTAAGTTATGAGCTTTAAAAGTCAGCTGTTACACCAACGAAAAACGCGCACTGCTAAATGGCTTGTTTTTCGTGAAAGTTCTAAGTGCTAAAAACCGTACAACAAAACGATTTGAGTGAAATTTTTAGAATGCTGTCCAATTATTGTGGTTTGTAATAAGTGCTGTAGAACTGTAGAAATTGATTGTTACTATAACCTTGTGTAAGTTCTAACCTTACAATTAAAAAAACTTGTTATGAAAACGAATATTTAAGTAGAGTTAAAAAGTGAGTCCAGCCGAGTCCACCTTTAAAACTTAATACATCTTGTAGATTAATCAATCCTTGTTATGTGCTATTAAAATAAAACTGCAGTTTTGCGCAGTTTCTCTTAAATTGAACTTTTAAGACTGAGCCTTTGGTAAAGAAATTTTGTCTTTAGTGCCTGTGAACGTCAATTAAGATAGAATGTGAAAAAAAAAATTGTGATACAATCATTTTAGTTAAAATTTTTTTTTAATGTTGTAAGACACCTTTTTTTTTAGCTAAGATTACACTTTTTTAAACATACTTCCAGTATTAAGTATGAAATGTATTTAACAAAACATTAAAAATGCGATTACACTTTTTTAAAAATGAATTCATTTTTTTATTTTTAAAAAATAATAATTTTAAAAATATTTTCAACTAAAAAACAAAAAAAAGCATAAAAAATTTATTTTTACACATATTTTTTTTTTTTTTTTTTAATCCGGGGTGGCACAGAAACCGTCGACGGTTTTGGGGAGTAATTTTTCGGAAACTCGGTAAAAAATCGTCGGTGCTACAGAAACCGTCTCGAACTTGTTGTTGGGACTAACGATTCGGAAAAAAGACAGGGCTGACTTCTTATTTTTATTTGGCATTTAATTGCTATTTTTCAATAAATTCAAGCCAAGTTTTACTTTTTTTGCAAGACAATACCAATAACTAAAAAAAACTCTACACATAAATCGTAACGAACAAAATAGTTCAACATTTTAAATTGACCGCCAACCTAAACAACAGAAGCCATCCCTGTATTACATGGCTTCTTATGAGAGGCCGCTACATAAAATCATTCCCCCAGAGCGAATCCTTTTGCGAAAGCGGCGTTTTCTAATATAAAAATCAAGAGCACGGGTGCTCGCTTTAATTTCCTATGCTTTTCCCTAAAACTAAACAACATTAAGGCAATAATATTTAAAATTTGTTGAATTCACTTGCATTTCTATACAATTTGTCTTCTTCTTCGTCGTTTTTTAAGGTTTTTACCCAAGCCGGTATTTTTTGCCACACGCGGTCACACTTAACTGCAATGCAACGATTTGTTTTATTAATTTCACAAGAAGTACAACTTATTTTCACTTGAAATTTTGACACGCTATAGTTATAGTTATAAACAATAGTATAGCGTACTATAACAATAATAACAATCATATTTCAAATATGAAAATTACTCCGAAATTTGGCATTTTCTATTTGGAGCAAGTTGGCATTTTGGTTTCTCGGGTGGAATTTGGCCGGAATCACAGAAGCAATTTTTGAGGTGACGGTTTTGGAGATTTATTAATTTAAAATATAAAAAGATCAAAACATAAAAAATGTTGTATGCAGATAGCACATACAATTCATTAACGTTGTTTTAAAAAAATTTTATTATTTATAAAAAGGTGCAAGTCAGCTTATTTTATAAAACTGTCGTTTAAAACACGGGGGAAATGATAGAGTTTTCTGTGGCACCGACGGTTTTGCCTTGGGTTGGAACTTGGGCGGACTTCGGGAGGAACGGTTTCTGTGGCACCCCCGAATACAAAAAATAAAACTCAAAAATGTTGATTCTTTTTTAAGTTATTAATTATTACCACAAAAAGTGGTCAAATGACCCATAGCGCGGTAGCACTCTTAAAAATAAAAAGTGTTATTTGTAATTTTTCCGTCCGCCACCAATTAATAATGACTTAACTGACTTAAGGCAGGTTTCCACCTCGTGGGGTAAAAAAAATCGATTTTTTTTTGTTGTCTTGTCGTGTAGATATATATCCGAAAATGTGCTGTAGAAATTTCAGATCGAAATCTGAAAAATTTCGAAAGTTATAGCCCGTTACAGAGAGCACTGTCGAGCACCGGCCGAGCGATATTTGTTCATTGCTTTTTGAAGCCAAAACTTTAGTCGGGTTTTTCTCAGAACCATGTTTTTGGACCTTACGTGCAGAATTGAAGACGCTACAATGAACCTATAACGAGCCATAATCAGTGAAGAAAAAAATGCGAAAATGTAAATTTTTTTTTCAAAACCTCATAACTTTTGGAATTTTGATTTTTGTTCAGGATTGTAGGTCATTTGATAGATGATACGATACTAATTAAGATTGTGTTCGGTTTTTGTGTTTTAGTTCACGGGTTTTGAGCCAATCCTGCACGGGAGCAAAATGCATGCCGCCACCAATGGGCGCCCCTCCCCCCCCCCTCCTTTTTGGATTTTTTCAAGTTCAAAAATTGTATTCTTTGAATAAACATATGGTCATATTCAGACGAAAATTTCAGCGCTGTATCTTTAACCGTTTTCTCAAAAAAAATTCCTAAAAAAAAGAGCACTTTTTGACCCCACAAGGTGAAAACCGTCCTTAACCCTTCTATGAGCGGAAGATTTTTTATACGTTGTTGAGCGGAAGACACAAATTTGTGCATCGTGTTTGAACCGCGTATTTCTTAAAAACCTTTATTCTGAAAAATTTGAAATTTTAACTGAATATGTATTAACTCAAAATCATTCAATTTAAAATTTAAATTTTTAAATTAAGCCTACACTAAAAAAAATTTTTAAGTTTAACCTTGGAATCAAAAATTGCAGGTGAGATTAATTACGTAAAACTCGCACACAGATCATACAATTGAAAAACGTGGTATACTACGTTATAGGACTTTCCAAAAATGTCAAATGTGTCATACCTTTCTCTAGAAGAAGTCACTATAAAAGTAGTTCAAAGGTCTAAAAACGTGCAAAAAATGTGTGCAGGTAGTTTGTTTTACCATCAACCCTATTTTGGGTCATTCCAAAAGGAGCCGTCGGCACCTGCACCTGGCGGTCATAAATGATTTGGGTGATTTGTGACCGTTACTTTTATTAGCAAGAGTACCTAAAACCACAAATACCCCGTTTTGGACATTTTTAGTAATAATTATGGGATTAAAACAATTTATTTTTATAAGAATAATAATTTTGAAATACAAATAATACTAGTTTTCTAGTATGTTTGTGGTATTATTGATCAATTTTGTATAAAATAAATGTAATTTTTCAACAATATTGTTTGTTTTTCTTATAGTTTTACCAAAGAAGGGTATGACACATTTGACCATTTTGGAAAGCTTATTGAAAGCCCTATAACGTAGTATAACACGTTTTTCAATTGTTTGATCAGTTTGCGAGTTTTACGTAATTAATCTCACCTGCAATTTTTTTCCAAGGTAAAACTTAAAAATTTTTTTTTGTGTAGGCTTAATTTAAAAATTTAAATTTTAAATTTAAATTTTAAAAATTTCAAATTTTTCTGAATAACGGTTTTTAAGATATACGCGGTTCAAACACGATGCACAAATTTGTGTCTTCCGCTCAACAACGTAGTTAAAAAAAGTTTTCCCTAATAAAATCCAAGATTACCTACAGATTTATTTAAAAATCGGCAAACTTGTTTAGAATCGTTGAAGACGAGTTGTCAGAAAATTTCAGATCGATAGCTTTCACACAACCCGAGATATTTACAAGCAAAATCGAAATGGAACAAAAATGTTCCTTCCGCTCACAGAAGGGTTAAGGGGTTATATACCTTTTTGAGCGAAAAAATTGAGGGAACTTTGGATTTTTTTTCAGGTGTGAAGCAATTATTTTATGGAACTCAAGTTATTATTTATTGATAGTACATGTTTTTATTAAAACAACAAGCGTTTGTTCTTGAAAAAATATAAATAATTTACAAAGTTATGGCAATTCTCTCGGAACCCTTTTTTTTATAGAGGCTTGCGGTATAGTATAGTATTATATCTAGTTCGTGAACGATTCTTTTCAAGAATATTTGGCTATTTCTGCGTACAGTAACAATTTTTCCAAAAAATTGATTTTTCGAGTTTTAAAAATTGTATTAAAAAATTTTGATCTGGAAAATCAAAATTGGCGCATAAAAACCGAATCGTTCACGAACTCGGCAAAATCATTACGAATAATTTAAAAAAAAATTGAAGAAGATCGATCAAATACATAGTTCTTGTGCAATCGTGGCCACCGCAAAGTCATTTTTTAAAAATACCATTTTGAGATATTCGCGTTTAAAGTTTCATGTTTAGCTTGGGGCCGGGACGAGGCGCGCGGTTAGAAGTGCTGTTACTTTTTTTCTACTGCTCGGATCTCTATGAAAATTTGCGAAAATGTTCTTAAGGAGTTGTTCTTTAAGATAAAGCAATACAAAAATTTTAGATTTTTTGGAAATAAAAAAGGTATATAACCCCTTAAGTTTTCAATTTTATTTAACTTGAGCAAAAAAAAACATACCTTATAACATTAGATTACTAAAACAATTCAATGGCCTTTATGTGTTGCCCTTTATTTTAAATTTTTTGTCTCTTTATTGGCCTTTTCTTTGGTATATTATTTTGGCCGATCTGGCCTTTTTATGAACTGACTGCTAGCAGAACTGCTGCCTACCTTGAAGAACCGTCGGGCCTGTGATGGCGTGATCCTCCTTCACAAGCTCATCTGTTATCCTCCCTCAATAAGAACGTTTCTCCAAGCCAATTATGTTCATACATTATTTCATTCAGAAAGTGCTCCTGTGTGCAGTTCAAACTTCTCCCGTTTTGACCCCTTCCGAGTTCTATGTGATGATTACAATTAACTTTAACACCTAATATCGTTTGAGTGCTCCAATAACATCGTTTTTTATAACTTACACGCTAATTGTTTTATACAATAATATTTTATACAAATTGTATGTATCCTTAAGTTTAATTGAACATTGCTTCGAACGGTGGGAATGCCTGTCTGACCGTATAAACGTCGAGGTCTTGGGAACTATAAGGACTACCGTCACCATTTTTGCACACAGCCTTTAAAATACCCTACGCAGATTAATCTTGTTTGAAAAATACACCACGCCCCACGCCCACAAACCGCGCTCTCATTTTTTCCCATCGAAACGGGTCTGAATGGAATATAATATGTGCACTTTTTAACTATTACCTAACCACTTTTGGGTCGAATACATAATAAAGAAGTTATAGCACATTTTACGTTGCAGCCTATATAACCTACATGCAAATACTACACACCTATGTTTGTATATGTGCCGCACCAAAGTGAAGGCACACTTAGAATTCTCAACTTCAAGTGCAAGTTCCAGTCTAATGCAGCATATTTTTGATGAAATTCTTTTTTACATGTGGGACGTTCCATATCAACCCGGCCACCCCACTTTTTCTTTTTTTTTTAAATCGAAAATTTTTATTTGGGGTGTTGAGCCCCTCATCATTTACACACACGCTCATACTTAATTTTCAAAAACGACCACTCATTCGCCCAAGAATCGCAACTGAAGGTTTACTCCAAAACAATTAAATCTTACGAACGGAAGACTCTATAACCAAGAATCAAAAACAATTTGATCTGATTTTCAATACCCTATTAGCAAAAAAAAATTGTCTTAGGTCAGACCATTGATGACCAAGCTATCGAGTTTTTAAAGTCTAAAAACGGAATAGCAGCCAAGGGCCAGTGTGAAATTGACCAATTATATTTTTCACACACAGCTCCCATAAAGACATACTTTAGTTCACTTGTTTCAAAGTGGGCCGTCTTTTGAGTAATTAGTAGCGATTTTTTAAGCGTTTCTTATCAGTGTTTTCCAAAGCACATTCGATTGTAAGTCTCTGATTTTTAAATGCTTACAAATTTTCTCAATGAAAATATTACAAACAATCGTATGTGCCATGGAAAAAATTGATAAGAAACGTTTAAAAAATCGCTACTAATTACTCAAAAGACGGCCCACTTTAAAACAAGTGAACTAAAGTATGTCTTTATGGGAGCTGTGTGTGAAAAATATAATTGGTCAATTTCACACTGGCCCTTGGCTGCTATTCCGTTTTTAGACTTTAAAAACTCGATAGCTTGGTCATCAATGGTCTGACCTAAGACAATTTTTTTTTGCTAATAGGGTATTGAAAATCAGATCAAATTGTTTTTGATTCATGGTTATAGAGTCTTCCGTTCGTAAGATTTAATTGTTTTGGAGTAAACCTTCAGTTGCGATTCTTGGGCGAACGAGTGGTCATATTGGCAAAATAAGTATGAGGTAAAATATAACTAGTTTAGTGCCCAAAACTCCAAATAAAAATTTTTGATTTAAAAAAAAAAAAAAGTAGGGTGGCCGGGTTGATATGGAACGTCCCATGTATAAAGTAAACATTTCTTTATTCAAAGCCACCATTTTCTTGCAATTTTATATTATGTTCTTAAAACTGTTTAAACATTAAAAGAAAATTACCTTATTTGTTGACACAAAAGTAAAGGCACACTTACATTCAAGTGCATTTTCTTTTTCAAAACTTTACCGATTCGGCTCATTTTTTCAGCAAAATCAAGGTTATATGTACACCCTGAGGGGTGGGTTCCTTCACTTTGGTGCGGCACTGTATGTGTTTATGACAAACTTACAGCAGGTAGCGTACTTTTATCTAATGGCGTGTTTTTGTGTAACAGCCAACAGGTGGCGTTATTAAACAAAATTTTGAGTAAAAACATTAAGGATACGCAGAGAAAATTGCCTTTCAACCCCTTTTTTAACGTTAAACGTTTTATTTTGCAAATTTTTGTTTTAAGTTGTTCAAGTAAAAGTTTTTATTTTAATTTTTAACATGTTTGTTATAAGAAGTGTCTTTAAAACGTGCGTTATAAATTTAAAACTTTTATTTTTAAACTTTACTCATGATATGCAGTGCATTCTGCCACCAACAAAAAAACTCAAAACTTGACCACGCCCCTTTTTCCGCCCACAAACCGCGAAAATCTGTTGCGCTCTCATATTTAATGCAATCCTTACGGTTTTAAAAGAAATATAATAATATGTGCACTGCCTAACTATATACCGAACCCTTTTATGCTCTAATAAATAATAAAGAAGTTATAGAACATTTTGCTATACCTTAAATCTAGTCTACATACAAATATTACATACACAAATCTAGTCTACATACAAATATTACATACACATATGTGGCGTGTTTTGTCAACCTGGCAATAGGTGGCGCAAGTTTGATGCCTTGGGTAATATATGCAAATTTATAAAGACAAAGATCGAGCAGCAATTAGTATCGCAAATCTTATAGTCGGGAAACCCGACTGTAGCGTCTTTTCTTGTTTTTATATTTGCAATTGGTAATTTAGTAATTTAGTAAATACCTTAAAATTATTATAAAGATGATTAATTGAATGAAATTTAGTTTGAAAACACACTTACATTGATCACATTGATCTCCGATAGGAACCACACGCCATAGTACTGTGTGTAGACTAGCCTCTTGACATTGAAATATTGACAACTAAAATAATCTTTACCCGTTTTACTAACTCGTCGACCTATATTATCTTCTAAGTTATGAATGAACAAGGTATTTGAATTGAAAGATATGAGAATAAAAAAAAACATAAAATAAATAAAAAGGTACCCTTTCCTTGGCCAGGAACTGAACCCACGACTTCCAGATCAGGTCGGCGCACTTAACCGCTGAACCATTGCCTAAGTAAAATCTTTTTTTTTATTTTTTAAATGTTTAATTTAACTTGCGCTTTTAATACGCAGCATTTAAAAAAATTGTATTAAGAGAATTTTGTAAAACTTTAATATTTGGAATTTGGTTTACCTTTTAAAATTTTATGCTGCGATTTCAAATTTGTATGGAAAAAATGTTTCCTGAAATATTTCTTTTAGAATGACATTTTAAAACGGAATTTCGTTCATATGCGTTTTCTCTGTGTAAATATTCAGTTAAAACTACAAATCAACTTTAAGAATTAAAACAAAAAAAGTGAACAAATAAACTTCCTTAGCCAGAAAATGTACCCTCGACTTCCAGTCGGATCGTCGCACTTATCCCTGAGCAATTTTTTGTATGGTAAAAAGTTAAAAATTTATTGCCTACCAGATTTAAATACAGTAAAATTATGATGCTGGACATATTATTACTATGTAAACAACTTTTGAACTGGGTTAAAGTAAAAATTCCATTGCCTGAGTAAAAACTTTTATTTTCTTTTTAAAATTGTTAATTTAACTTGCGCTTTTAAAACGCAGCATTTTTTAAAGTGTTAGTGTAAGTGTTATTAAAAATATTTATTTCATAAGCATTGTAAAACTTTAATATTTAAGACTTGTTTTGGTATTTAAAAACATATATGGGACGTTCCATATCAACCCGGCCACCCCACTTTTTTTTTTTTTTTTTAATCGAAAATTTTTATTTGGAGTGTTGTCCACCACCTTGATCTTTGGCAAATGGCACAGAACGCAGGCCCAAAAGAAGTTGTACCCCGCCAGGTGGTCGATCCTTTTTAAGCTAAAGATATCGTTCATGTTGGCCGATTCTCAGACCTACTCAACACGCTCAAAAAATTTCATGAGAAGTGTTTTGTCAAAAACTGTGACACGAGAATTTTGTATATTAGATATATAACTAGAGCCCAAAAAATTTAGTTAAAAAGTAGTTACTACTTGAGAACGGTTGGGCCGATTTGGTTCAATTTTTTTTCAGTTGTAGGTAACTACCAGGAGAAGGTCAGAACGTAATAAAATTGTAATAAATAAAAACTCTCCAGCGTAATAGTGAAAAACATATATGTATGTATTTTAAATTTTAAATTAAATTAATTTTAAAAAACAGTACAGCGTCGACATATATGCTATTCGTTTCGAACAGTCGAAATGACGATTGCAATAGTCATAGCAACATGTCATTCGTCGAATCCGACCGCAATGTGGAAAAACTGCAAGGACGATTTGGCTGACGACATTTTAAAAGACGTTCACAGGACAATTACGAATTTCCCTTTTGTCATTAACGAAGAAATCCACAACAACGGATCGAAGATATGTGTATGCTAATGTGCGGCAGTCTACTGTCGACATTGGGAATGCCAGCGCCACATCGATCAGTGCACGATGCTTTCAATCGCGAATTTCAACAAGCCCAACACTATAATTTAGATAACTTGCCAGAAAAAGTCCGAAAAAATAAGCCGCTTTTGAATGCCAAACAGAAGAACATGTACCATTCAATAATGCAAGTTGTTGACGATGGATCGGAAGGCTTATACTTTATAATGAAAGATTAACGCGGTGATTCGAAACTAAACAAGAAAGAACGCTATAGTCGGGTTTCCCGACTATAATAATTGCGATACTCATTGCCCTCTTCAAAAAAAAAGTGTAGCCTTCTTTCGAGCGCAACAAAAATTTTAACGCACTTGTATACACAATTTCTTGAAAATGGCCAGATTTTCAAAATTTTTAGATTTTGGGTAGATATTTTTAATACAAACAACATTTATTTGGTGGACACCACAGAGTTTCGCGGTTTGTGGGCGTAAAAAGGGGCGTGGTCAGGTTTTGAATCAAACTTGATCTGCGCTTTGCTGTGCAAAATTTGGTGGTTCTAGCTTTTATAGTTCCCGAGATCTTGATGTTTGTGCGGACGGACGGACGGACAGCCAGACATTTGCTCGTTTATCGCAAATAAAAATTTCAAAATTTTTTGATATCTGTGTAGATATTTTCAGTACAAACAACATTAATAAAGTCCATAAACTTTACAAATTTGGGCAACACAGAGTTTCGCGGTTTGAAGGCGTCAAATGGGGCGCGGTGGAGTTATGAAATAAACTTGATCTGCGTAGGTTATATTGAAGGCTGTGTCCACCATATGGAAGCCTTAGCTCTTATAATTGCTGAGATGTCGATATTCGTACGGACGGACGAACAGACAGTCATTTTACAAACAACTTTCACAGTATTTAAGTTACTCTTCGTTTAACAAATGTTTTTAAAATATAAAGGATTTTAGCCCAATCTTCTAGGATACAGATTGTTCAGGAAAATTTGAAAAATATAAGCTGGTTAAAGATTTATCAACTTTTAATTTTCACTACGTAAAAAATGGGCTTTTTTTAACCAGTGTGTGTGTGATCCCAAATACAAAAGTTGTAAGCTGAGTCCAAACGTTCGTAGATGATTTTTCTAATTTCCCTGAAAACTGTCATGGTATTGTGGGTCAAGTGCGTAAGCCAATAATAAGAGGTCATGTTTTGATAAAGATGAAACAAAAAATTGAACATATAAACCTACTATGTCAGTACCATTCACAAACAAGAAAGAACGCTATAGTCGGGTTTCCCGACTATCAGATTTCCGATACTCTTTGGTACCTTTAAAGAAAAGTGTTGTCTGCTTTCAAACGCAATAAACTTTTAACACACTTTTACACACACTTATATACACACCTTCTTGAAACAACATTTATTAAGTCCACTTTTCGGCTTGAAGGCGTTAAAAAGGGGGTGGTCAGGTTTTGAAACAAACTTGATCTGCGCTTTGTTTATAGAAGTCTATGTGCAAATTTTGCTGGTTCTAGCTCTTATAGTTCCCGAGATCTCGACGTTCGTACGGAGGAACGATCGAACGGACGGACAAACGTTCACAGTATTTACGATAATCTTTTTGAGTATCGGAAATAAAAATTGATCTAAAAGCGAGTTGCGTCTTTTGGTTAAAAAATATTGGTTATTAAAAAAAGTAATTTTTGTGTATGTTTGAACAAAACCTCGGTTACTTACTACAGCTTAAAGATGGTGCCAAAAATGCAATCTAAATTATTAAAAATTTTCCCATTTTTAAAAATATGTTGCGAGAAAAACGCGTACAAAGTTATACCAATGGTTAAAAGGAATTCTTCTATTATATGCCCCTATTTAAATATCAATGTGATCCTATTTCTTAACTAATTATCGAAGTGACACAAAATTGACACTAAAAAATTACAAAGTAATCCTTGATAGTAAAAACTTGATAGAAAGTCCTATCAGTACAATAAAAAATGTAACTGTATGTTTTTCAGAAACCCAAAAAAAATATTAAATTTTCATTTTTAAAATAGTACGAAAACGACGTGCAACACGCGAAAGTAGCCCATATGTGAGGGAATTTAAGTCCTCGACTGCTGCGGCCGAAGACCCCTAAAAGTAATCGAAATTTGGTGGAAAAAATATGTTATTATGCATAAAAACGTAAAAACTATTACCTTGTCTTTAAGCCCACAAAGAATTTGATTTTCCCTTAACTTAAAAGACCCTTGACGCCGAGAAAAAAAGTCGCCCTATTTTGATAAAACTTTAAATGTTATTTTTAAAACAAAATAGCCATAACCCTACTTATGTGCAATTATAGTTTTATTTAGCTGAAAGAAGCGACCACAGAATATGGTGGTGGATGCCGCGCACCTTAATACTAGCTCTAATTCGGTAGTAGATAGAAGGACAACAGCTGCTACCCAAGGTGCCACCAGGTAGGGTACTTAGGCAGCAGTCGGTGGCCATTTACCTGCCCGTTCCAGGATCGAGCCAAGCTACCCTATGCCTCGTTGGTGAATATTTTTAGGCCGGGCATCAGTAGTCGTTATTACGTTTTGGCCGCAAACCCGAATTGTGGATACAAATTTTTTTTGGGGGAAATGAAGGATGACACTGTAAACAGAGCAGGTGTAACCCATTGTATGCCAATATTTCAAAGAAATTGGGTTGTACTCTTGTAAATGCCATGTTTTTAAAGTAAGCATTTCATAAAATACTGAGTAAAAAATAATAAAAACCTATCAAAACTGGGGCTGCATACAGCTTTACGAAACACATACAAAGGTTTCAGTGCTGCCATTTTGCCTTTTTTCCGGATAGACCTGTCCAAACCGTTTGCCTAGGATGTTTTTTTTTTATCATGCGATAAACACTTTTAATTCAAAAAATTCTCCGTTTTTTGGTATATTTCTCACGAGACTCACGAAACTTAATTTCGTTTTTGTTTGAATGCTCCTTTCTCCTGCCTTTAAAAAACACTTGAAACTATATTTAATATATGGAATTTATGCAAGCAAGCGTGCACGTTTTATATTTTTTATTTCCGATACGGAGTATCGTAAAAACTGTGAACGTTGCAAATGTCTATCTGTCCGTCCGTCCCTCCGTACGAACGCCGAGATCTAGGAAACTATAACAGCTACAATCACCAAATTTAGCAGACAGACTTCAATAAACAAAGCGCAGATCATGTGTTGCAAAACCTGAACACGAACCTTTTAACGTTCACAAACCGCGAAACTCTGTGGTGACCACAATACATTTTTTAGAGAAAAGTGGCCTCAATAAATGCTGTTTATAAAATATCTACACAGATATCCAACAATCTGGCCATATTCAAGAAATTGTGAATACAAGTGCGTTAGAAATTTTCAATGCGCTCGAAAGTAGGCTAAACTTTTTTGAAGAGGGCTAACTAGCTGTTTTTGAAGAGGGCAATGAGTATCTCAAATCTTATAGTCGGGAAACCCGACTATAGCGTTCTTTCTTGTTTTATATTAAACAGCTGAAGTTAAAAACATTAGGGCTACGACTTTTTGAAAAACAGCAAAAAAAAGCTATATTTCCCAGATCTGCAATTTCTAAACGACTATTCATTGTTGAAAAATTGCTTATTAAAGCTAATCACTTATCTTACGTACAAAAATGTAGAATTAACAACAACCAATTTTTTTTGCCGACTTTTTGACGAAACAACTTACGTTATTTTCAAACACCCCCGAAAAGTGTGCATTACTGCATAATTTTTAAACGAAACAGAGAAACAAATTTTAATGAAAGTTCTTAAATTATTTAGACACTATTTTATTTTTAAAGGCACGTTTAGTATACAGAAGTCTTCTTTAAAACAAAACACTCTGAAATTAAACAAAAAACACTCTTAACAAGGCAAGAAAATAGTAACGTCTAAATTTCTGATATAAAATGTTGTCACCCGTAAAAGTTAAAATAAACAAAAAATTGATTATTTCTAAGAGAAATATTATTTTATTTATAAGTGAGACCTAATAACTAGCACTAAATAAATTATCCTTTGAACTAATAAAAATATAATTCCACATCAGTAATTTAGAAACTTAATTCCGCTGAATCCGTTTAACCTAGAGCAACACCAGCTGAAAAGTCTTTAAGAACCGGCTAAAATGTGGCTGACGCATTTTGTCCCCAAACACTTGTCCGAAACAGCAGCAGCTGCAAAAAAGCCGAAAGCCGACGCCAACTTCAGCGCGTCAGCCACTTTAGGGGTTGTTTTCCCTGCCTTGCTGGGGTAGGCAGCCCAAGGCGAACTACAATCCGTAGTTTATTAATTTAAATTAGACGAAAGACGAAAAATTAAATAATTATTTTTTGACAAACCAATTTCTCATGATTTTATATAATGTATTTATTGTTGAAACGCTTCTTATTCATTTAAAAATATAAATACGTATATAAAAATTTTAATGGCCACGATAAGGGTCTGCATTGTATCCTAAATTCAGGCAAACAACGAGTTAACTTTTAGTTTATGATGTTGTTTTTTATGTTAGTTGGAAAAAAAGATTAAAACAAAAATAAACTATTCATGAATATAATGTTCCCTTAAATGCTTGAAATATGTTTGCATTAACGTGAACTCAGTCAGATCCTTGCCTGATTTAAGCAATGTATATGGGTAATATAAAGTTGATTAGTTTAAATTGAAAAACCTCGATTAATCATTAATGTTGTTTTGAATATTGGTTTCTTGAAATTTACGGAGAATTGCCTCAGCGTTGGTCCAGGAGGTTATGCTTTTTGGCCCAATAGAATTCCAGACGGCCAGCCCGAAGATAGTCCACCAAAAGGCTCCAGAAATGCACCAAAAGACGACCCTCTTCCCATTTCCTGTTGACATTGGGAACTTTATGAAGGATAACGGTTTTCAGCACGTAGTTGGACAGGTGCGAAAAGTTGTTTCCATATCCATTCCGTAGTCCCTCCATTAGGCGCAGAACGTTCCTTAAATTGCCGTTTTTCTGAATAAGGTTTCGTTCATAGTTTGGTGCGCGCATCGTAAAAGTGCGATCGTCGAGGCTTTCCGATTGTTTTTGTGGAATAGCGAACCAGTCGTGTGGGCTTAGGTCTGGGCCATCATCTGAACAAAAGAGCCAATTCTCATGGATCTAAATGGCCGGCACCAAATTAAAGGACATGGCACGCTTATCAAATTTATCTGATGATGTAGCTTCAATGGTGTGGGAACAGCCGTACTCTTTTGGGACATACTTCAGGGTGTACTTCCTGCCAGTGTAGGCTGTAAATGGAAGAGGTGTGCCGAGCCCCTCGATGAAGGCATTACGCAGCCAGCCCTTTAGGTCTTGGCGACGGAAATATCCATCTGGGTAGACGATCGGCCTATATCCTTTCGGGGCATGAAGATAGAAAAATCCATCATTGAAATTCACCGGTTCGATTGGGAAGGGGAACTTGAGCTTCATCAGATCAAAGTCACTGCCTGATAAAAAAATTGTCCAGTGATTCTTTGAAATAAAATAGGGAATAATGTAAGCTTACCCATGTTGGCAAGACCGTCAAAGGCCTTCCGAAAAGTTTCATCTTTCTGTTTTAGCTGATCGACCACATAGTTCAGAATAGACATAGCATCCCCAGTATCATCTATGTCTGAGTCCATCAATTTGACCAAAATTGCAGTCGTCGCTGTTCGTGGTCACCCCCAGCCAGTCGGTGGCGGAGGTGGTGCACTCCTGGTTGCAGGCCGAGGTCGGACACTCGTCCGACTCAGCACAACTGGTTGTGGAATCGTTGCCGCGCGACTGCGATTTCTCCGCCGGCGGAACTGTGTTGGACCCACTGCTTCCCGTGTTGAGACGCAGGCGCAGCTGACTGGTCTGGACTGGAATTCGCGGCACCGCACTTTTTCCCGCACTGGGCAAGGGCAAGTGGTTGTTGTCCTCGCCGCTGGAGCTCTTCCCGTTCAAGCATTCGAAGCCATCATCCTTGCCGATGCTGCGACGCGATTGGTAGGCGGGCTTGAGGGTCCCCGTCCTGCCCTTTTCGTCAGCAACCGCCTCGTCTTCTTCGGCAGCTCGGCTCGAGGTGCGCTCATATGTGGCGTAGATCTGAATGGGCGTGTGCCAGTTGACGTTGCGCTTTTTGGGGCTTTCGGGGTCCGCTCCCCCCGTCTGCAGGCTGAGATCAAAGCATACTTCGGTGGCAGCCAGGGGTTGGGGAAGTGCGCTGATGGCAGTTGTGGTGAGATAGGTCTCCTCGTTGCTGCTTCTCTTGATGACGATGGGCGGCGGCGTGACATGCAGAATGGGATCGGCCGTTATTGGCGTTGGCGAGGGTGAGGGCAAGGGCGTGGCCGGCTTGGGAAGCACTTCGATTACGCTGGCTGCGCTGCGTCTGGTTAGTATTGAAATGTTGCTGCTGGGACACATCTACTTCCAGCGGGCGAACTCTGCAGAAAAACAAGATTTTTGAATTAGGAAAATGGAATGTTTTTAAGGGAATAGTAAAACTTAATAAATTAAATTTCCGCTTCACTTACCGCACAAACTTCTTCCGTCGCCGCACTCGGTGCTCTCGGTTCGAGACCTTGTCGCCTGCGAGGGTCGAGGTGATGCGCCGCAGCTTGTTCTTGCTGTTGCCGCCTGTGCCACCAGTTGCAGTGTTGGTGGCCACAATCTGCGAGTGGATCAGGCTGATCAGCAGGCTTAGGGTGCAGGGTATGAGCAGTGCGCTGAGCAGGTCGGCGTGCTCGTAGAGGACCAGGATGAAGCCGAAGGCTTTGGGCGTGGTCTGCTTGACCAGCTGGCCATGAAAATGCTCATGCGCAAGGGCTTTGAAGTCCTGCAACAAGCATGGATGCAATTCGGGGTGGACGAGGAAGCGGAGGCACCGGCGTCTAATGAAGCGGAGGGACAGGCGGATAATGAAGCGGAGGGACGGCCGGATGGTCGATCCATTGACCAACTACTGGACGATGAGCTGCAGCAGTTCATCGACAAGGAGAATGATCCTCCTAATGACAGTAATGATTCGGACTGTAGCTTCCCCAGTGGTGCAAATACACCAGTGCGCTCAGAGGAGCCACAATGCGTCCCCTTAAACGCCCCAATTGCGCTGTTTTGGGCGATTGGAAACAGGCAAAAAGCGAGCCAAGATTTATCTGCCAAATTTGTAAGATACGCCTTACTTCGGCCCCGAAGATTTACATGCACAAAAAGACGTGTTTCCGCGGCCAACACAAATACATTTGTAAATGTGGGCGGTTGATAGTAACCTCGACAAGAAGGCATCCCATATGGTGGTCTTAACAGACCCAAACTTGAATCAGCGCGCAAAATGGCCATGGGGATCACAGTGAGCAGGGACTGTTTGGGCTTGGCCTTGGGAAAGGTGGAACCTTGTTAAAAAAAATTACTATACTAAAAAACTAAACAAAAATAAGGCCCCTTCTTGGATACAACTTAAGACTACGACTATGACTATAAGATTAAAGGTAAGAATTTATGAATTTATTCGTCTCCATCTCCCTCCTCATCCTCTCCATCCGCGCGCTGATTCAAGTTTGGGTCTGTTAAGACCACCATAAGGGATGCCTTCTTGTCGCAACTGGAGCGGTGCCCGTTCATTTCAGCCGAGGTTACTGTCAACCGCCCACATTCACAGATGTATTTGTGTTGGCCGCGGAAACACGTCTTTTGGTGGTCGTGAATTTTCGGGCCCGAATCAAGCCGAATTTTACAAATCGAGCAAATAAATCTAGGCTCTCTTTTTGCCTTTTTCCTATCGCCCAAAACAGCGCAATTGGGGCGTTTAAGGGGACGCGGGGGAACATTCCAGCTAAGAGGTGGTGGCTCCTCTGAGCGCACTGGTGTGCTTGCACCAGTGGGCAAGCTAAAGTCCGAACCACTGCTGTCATTAGGAGGATCATTCTCCTTCTCCTTCCCGACGAACTGCTGCAGCTCCTCCGCCAGTAGTTGGTCAATAGATCGACCATCCGGCCGTCCCTCCGCTTCTTTAGACGCCTGTTCCTCCGCTTCATAAGACGCCTGTCCCTCCGCTTCTTTGTCCGCCGGTGCCTCCGCTTCCTTGTCTACCCCGAATTGCATCCATGCTTGTTGCAGGACTTCAAAGCCCTTGCGCATGAGCATTTTCATGCCCATCTGGTCCTTTGAACCAAGGCTTTGCTTTTTTGCCTGCATGTCTTTTATTAACCCCTTGTAAGCACTCAGGCAATTTTGAGAGGCCAACATTTTCTCCTTCTGGCCGCTGGCATCGGCAAATTGCGATTCCACAAACACCTCGAAGCCCAGCAAGAGATGCTTGCCCATTGAAATGGCGGTCATGATGGACTACTACAGCAATAGATAACAATAAGAAGACAGAAACAGGCTTAATTATAGTGGTTTTCGCATCAATTAACCTGCCAGCACACAAAACACAAGCTACAGAAACAACAACACACACAACCAAACCACCAAAAACAACTTTATCAACACCGATCTCTTCTACCAATATTAAAAATATATATAAAAACCTTATTAAACTAGTTCTACAAAATAAAAAAAATTTATATTAAAAAAAAAATACATATATAAATCTTATTAACTAATTCTAAGCTAACTTTACGCTATACCCTTATTCTTAACATGCTAAAAATATTACAACTTAACATTAATGGATACCTCAGTAATTATATTCACCTCCAAGTACTTATAAAAACCAACAACCCTAAAATAATTTCCATTCAAGATACCCACCTCCACTCTACGAATAATATTCCCATCCCAATTAAACTTCACTCTTTACCACATTAACAACTCGAGAAACCCCTATGGCGGGGTAGCTCTTCTAATTCACAACTCCTTGCAACAACAACAAATTCAAATCCGCAATATAAGTTTCAACTCAATTGCTGTCACTGTACACTCTAAAATCAAGTTCACTATCATTTCTAGTTATATACCTCCCAACAAACCATTTACTTTACAAGAATTACAAGACACTTACAACCTTTTGGAAAGCACCCTCTTAATAACAGGTGATTTCAACAGCTGGCACAAAAGCTGGGGATCACAGAATAATAACTCACGGGGAAACCTTCTGTTTAAATTCATAAACCAATCCTCGCTAACCACACTGAATAATGGCTCACCCACTTCACTACACACCACACCTTCACACACATTGATCTCTCACTTGCTTCACCCGAATTAACCTTACACTCGAATTGACCTTACACTTCCCGATCACAATCGATATTTTTAAAGATGATACAACTGACACCCCCGTCATCAAACCAAAGTTTAATATAGAAAAAGCCAACTGGCCACTTTACCAAATAATTAGTAAACAATTTTCCGACGACAGACCACCCAGTACACAAATAAACCAAGAAACAGCACATATCTGCTCTATAATAAGGCATAGCGCCCATTTATCCATACCACAATATCACCCAAACTTATCCAAACAAGTCCCCTGGTGGGATGAAGACTTACAAGAAAAAAAAAACAAGAAAAAATTAGCCTGGCGTCACATGAGCAATAACATAAACACAACTAACATAATCGCTTATAAAAAAGCTAACGCAATACTAAAACGAGAAATAAAAATAAAAAAACGCAAGGCCCTATACGAATTTACCTCAGACATCAACTCACAAACCCCAGTTCCAATGATATGGAAAAAAATCAACAGATTCTGTGGCCTCAAAACCCACATCCAAATTCATTGTCTTGTTAACCCCAGTAACACATCTGACACTTATACAAACAAACATGATATATCAAAAGCCCTGTGCGAGTTCTGGTCAAAAGCATCACTTGACAATAACTTCCATTCTACATTCAGGTCACACAAAGAAAACTTAAACCACAACTTCACTCACAACACATCCCCCCTCACCCAATCCTTAGAATGCGATATTTCTTTTACAGAATTAAAAAGCGCCATAAACCAACTCAAGGGCAAGACCCCAGGTAGGGACCACATCAGCTACCCAATGATAAAAAACCTGCCAGACTCAGTAATGCATAGGTTACTCAAACTTTACAACAATATCCTTAACGTACATATTCCACAACAATTTAAAGTAATTAACAAACCCGACTCAAATAAAACTGAAATAACCTCTTACCGACCCATATCGTTAAACAGCTGCTTATCTAAAGTCTTGGATAAAATCATATCTAAAAGACTATGGTGGCTAGTTAACAATAGCCAGCTACTCGATAGTCGCCAAATGGGATTTAGAAAGGGCAAATCGGTATCAGACTCTCTAGCAACGCTAGACTACCTGACTACCTCCACCCTTTCAAAGAAAAGCCACCATCTCACTAGACTTCTCAAAAGCATTTGATAAAATAGGAATACACACAATAATAGACGAACTCGTTGACTGGAAATTAGGACCAAAGATGATAAAATACATTATGAACTTTTTAACAAATCGTAAAATATGTGTCCAGACTCAAAACATACAATCCCAGCCCTTACCGCTAGAAAATGGTATCCCACAAGGATCCCCATTATCTGTAATACTATTTGCAATTGCCTATAATAAACTTAATAGAACTATAGGTCTACACAAATCATACGAATTTACTGCATACGCAGACGATTACACAATTATAAAAAGACAAAAAAAACAGATACAACCTTAAACATAAATCCACTAATCGCAGACATCCAACAATGGTGCAACTACTCGGGAGCCAGTCTCTCCGTACCAAAATCAAAACATTTACATATATGTCGGAAAAAAAGATGCAACTTTAAAATACTTAGCAACTTCAACTTAAAAAATGAAAAATCTTTAAAAATACTAGGTATTACTATAACTAATAAATATAAATGGGATGCACACATAGAACAACTAGTACTACAATTAGCTAAAAGACTAAATATTATTAAATGTCTCTGCAGCTCTAGATTCAACTGTCACACCAAAACCATTATTTACGTAATAAACGCAATAATCATGTCAAAAATAGACTATGGGTTACCCCTATATGGAAGAGCACCCAAATCAAAAGTTAACAAAATAAAAACTATATACCACTCAGCTATTAGAATGGCCCTCGGTGCCTTTCGCTCCTCACCAATCAAAAACCTGTTATACGAATCTAACATTAGACCAATAGAACATAGAAACCAACACGCTATATTAAAAAACTTTAAAATTATAGCCACAGCAAAAAAAACACCACTAGAACACATCATTAAAAAAATTGGCAAAGCGAAACGTACCCCAAAATTATCATCAACAATAAAAGACACAATAGACCACTGCAAAGCGATGCTACTACATCCTGTCCCCATAACAAACAAAAAGGAAACCACTTCAACGTGGTCTTTCAACTTTTCTAAAATAAACAAATCACTTCACACTTCATCAAAACCCAACACACCACCGATAACTTACTCTCAACTTTTTCTGGAATTAAAAGATACACTCAAACAACACACGTTCCTATACACAGACGGCTCTTAATCCGAAACCGGAGTAGCCTACAGTGTAACTTCCGCAGAACACATCATAACCCAGCAAATGTTCCCTCCTTATTCATCTATCTTCACCGCTGAAATCGCAGCAATTCTTTACGCATGTAAATATGCGGAAAAACAAAAAGGAAAATTTGCCATATGCTCCGACTCACTCTCAGCTCTTACTGCCATAGAAAACTTCAACAACCATACTTATTACATATTAGAAATTAGAAAAATCATTTCAAAATACAAATATAAATTCACTCTGATATGGGTCCCAGGACACTGCGGAATTATTGGGAACGAGCTTGCAGACCACGCAGCCAAGCAGGCACTCACATTACCATTAATACTAGAAAAAAAACACAACATACCAGATACCCTTAAAAACACATGAAAACCCAATATGATACAATCTGGGACAACACATCTCCCAAAAAAACTGTTCAATACTGAATCTTTAAACCCAACAATCTCTCGAATAGACACCATAAAATTTACTAATCGGACATTCCAAACTAACACACAGCCACCTATTTGACAAAACACCTCATCCTTCATGCTAACAATGCAATCAAACCTAACATTATCACACATATTCCTAGAATGTCCTCTTTATGTTGAACAAAGACATAAACTCCTCCAAAAAATGTATAGAATTTAAGCAGCTATTGCTTAACAAACAGATTCCAGCACTTTGTAATTGCTGGCATTTTCTTTATAATTATAATAATATTAATAAGCAATTATCATTAAAATAGTTGGTTATATACAACTATAGGGTAAATAAATTTAATATTAAAGGTTTTATTTATTTTTGCTTTTGAAAACCTTTGTTAATTACATATCTAATATTTCACTATACTATTAAATTCTCTAATTTTTGTGTTTCCATTTCATTTATGGTTTACCGAAATGTCGACTATTATTATTTTAGATTTCGTTCGAGCTCATTTATTACTCTCTCAGTCTGAAGACACTCTAATAGAGCTCTGACTACACAAACTTGAGCTGGGTGGGTTCTGTCACTTTCCACTTTGGACCGAATCCGTTTCCACGGCAAATTAAATAAAAAAGCAGTGAGGACTAAATCAAATGTAGGTAGTGCAGTGCTTTTGTGATTAACTTACCGGGGCGATTTACGGAAAAATCCGCGGTATTAGCTGCGATCGTCGCCGACTGCTGTTTGCCGATCCAATTTGCAGATCGCTAAATGTCTCCTCACGTATTACGGCCAAGCTGCGCGATCTTCTCAAGCTGCACGATTCACTGCCCAAAATGTCCAGGAGAGCGGCTGCTGCAGCAGTGCAGCAGTGGTGGCTGAATGGCTTCGCCGGCTCCTAAAGCCACTGGAGTGGCTGCCGAAGGCTCAAATTTCTCGTTTATTGGTAGTACTGAAAAGGGGAGGAAAATAAATTAAAACCTCTGTTATGAAAAGTATCATTAAAAAGGGAAATTCATTAGAAATCTGTCATCACAGACTATTTGAGACATTTCTCTAATAAATATAATCAATAAATTTAAATTAAGATGACTAAATCATATGAAATTAATAGTGGTAGTTCACAAGACAATTCAATTAATTTTTACGGCACAATTAAACTGATATCTTTATGATGTTTGTTCTAAGTCCAATAAATGCAATACTCGACATGGACGAGAAGATCCACTAAACCCGAAGGCCGCCACTCACCCGCGTAGCTGTCGACTTGGTCAACCGGACCTTCCGCACCGAATCGGCGATGTCCAAGGCGTTCTCGTCCCGCTCGAGTTGCGTGTAGTCCAGAGAGCGGGCGTTCCTCAGGTGCCCGTTTCCGCTTCCGGGTGGCGCGTGGTGGGAGTGCGAATGAGAGTGGTGCAGGTGGTGTTGGTTGTTCTTGTTCTTGTTGTTCGACGGATGGTGGTGCACTGCTTCCAGCCAAGTCGAGATGATTTTGTTACCAAAAAAAAAAGCACTCACTCGCAAGGAAAAGTGACGCCAATAAAGTGTGGCTTTCTCGGCCAGTGCTGCAAAGACTCTCGAGTGCGGTGTTGGTAAATGTTCCAAAATCAGTACAGCTAAGTAACAGTTTACAAACATTATTAGAATATTTTTGTTATTATTATTATATTTATTATTATATTATATTATATTATTTTATATTATTATTATTATAATTGTTAATATTAGTATTATAATTGTTAATATTATTATTATAATCAGTACAGCTAAGTGTTTACAAACATTATTATAATATTTTTGTTTATTATTATTATATTTATTATTATATTTATTATTATATTATATTATTTTATATTATTATTATTATAATTGTTAATATTAGTATTATAATTGTTATTGTTATTGTTATTATCATTATTATCATTATTAACATTATTAATTATTATTTTGGAATGTGGCCAAAGAAGGAGGATTGAGGTTCTCTATCAGGGAGAGGAGGTACACCACCCGCCGGAGCAGCCGGTGTGCCTCCAGGGGCGACATGTTAGGCTCCGCCTTGTGGGCCTCGGCCATTATATTGGTGGCCAGGAAGCACCACTTCCGGCCAGTGCTCTCGAGCACCTTATTGTTTGCTTCCTTAAGGTCGAAGCGTCCATGCCCTTGGATAGCGAATCGCCTCACCAGGACCGACCCGATCACATCCAGCTCGAAGCGGACCCTCACCTTGGCGCTCGTTGGATACGCGGATGTCGCTGCCCTCGCCTCCGCCATAATTCCGTCCCACGTCCAGGACTGAAAAATAGCCTTCCCATACAGAGCCGGGAGCATTTGCTCCACGTGCCCCATGGTGCTGTCCAGTCCGACCGTCAGGTGGGGCAGGTCCTCCAAGACGGGATACCCCAGCGAGGTGAGAAGGCTGTTGTTGCTGCCCTCGTCTGCAATGATGGCCAGGCAGTGGCGGTGGAGCTTTTCCGCCTCGAGGACTGTGAGCACCTGCTCCACTCCGTCCAACACCTCCGGGGCGACGAAATTATTAAACTTCATCTGGGCGTACGCCACCTCCTTTGTGCTGCCGTCCTCCGTGGTGGCCAGGACCAGCAGCAGGAATCCCTTTGAAGTCTGAGAATGTATGAGTGATAATCATAATTGATAATAATCAATTGATAATTTGATACATACCTTCGGAAAGTGGATTTCGTCCACCATTAGAAAATAGCACTGGCCCTTCATCTTCTTCAGGCCTGGAACGTTCAGGACAGACGGCCTGGGGTTCTGCACCTCCGCCAGGTGTTTCTCCACCTCCGGCAGCACGTGGGCCAGGGAAAAATAACTTAAGTTTCGCAGATCCATGCTTTTTGTGTAAAAATCAAATTGGCCGGGTTACAGGTTACAGTTACAGGTGTTACATTGTTACAGTTTTTCAGACCGGAATACCAAAAAAGCGCGCGATACCAGCAAGTTTTTTGACCCCGCGCCGACTGGTCACACTGTCACACCGCAAAAATCAGTTTTTCGCGAAAAACAACGCCGCACGTCACTTTCGCGTGTGAAAATGGCCCCAAAATCGCTCCAAACCGTGTGGAGCAGCTGGGGAACATCGAGTTTCCGGGAAACGCGCTCGCAAATGGTCGCAAAAGACGTTTTTCCAGCGCGCGGGAAGTTTTCGGCCATCTGGGACCAGTGTTGCCATACCGCAAACCGGCATTTTCCCGTTTTCCTGCATTTTCTCCCCCACCCGACCTCGTACGGCCACGAAAAGCCCCTCAAAAGTTGCGCGCCCTCAAAACCCACCCCCACAACCCTCCCCCCGCCCCCGCAGCCCTCCCCCCTGCTCTCCCGAGTCTCGTTTGTGTTTCGTTTTTTCTCGGCATACTTCGGGTTTTCGGGCTGCCAGAAATTTGTTTTTTGTTTAACATTTTCGGAGTAAATGTTAACCTGGTGTTGTTCTAGGTTAAACAGATTCAGCGGAATTAGTAATGGTTCAGGGACTCTAAAACTGTAATTTCATTCAAACAAAAAAAAACGTGAAGTTTTAAATCGTTTAAATAAAAAAACATTAAGTTATTAAAAAAACGTGAAGTTTTAAATCATTTAAATAAAAAAAACATTAAGTTATTAAAAAAACGTGAAGTTTTAAATCAATGCGAATATACTACGATATTCAACTAGAATCCAACTGGCATAATAAATGACAGCCATTCAATTTCAAGTTTTTGCAGGTTGTGTAAAAAATTAATTAATTAAAAAATTTTAATTTAAAGTGAAGGCTTTGTAGGCTAATTTTACCTACAAGGTAATTGTGCATGTAAGGACACTATAATTGTCCCACCAACTTTTCTGATTCCCATATAGAAGAAAAGGTATTGCAATTTTTTTTTGTTCTTGCAGCGACTTTGCTTTTCTGGGAAATATGCTAATTTCTGACTTTAAAAGTCAGTTTACGTGTAATCTTAGCCAATGCATAAAAGTTTATAGGACGGCCTTTTTTCGAATTTTTATTTGGCATTTATTGTCTATTTTTCTAATTTTTTTTTGCAAGACAATACCAATAACTAAACAAAAGAGTGTTTTTTTCTTTGAAAACGGTCGCACTTTAAGAGGCAGATTTCTGAGTCCGATCTGACTCTTTTCTGACACAGATATAAGTTCTGACATTACGAAAGTGCTTTTATTACGAAAAAGACTCTTTTCAGAGTCTTTTGCGTTTGAACAAGAATTGAAAAAATATAAATGTTTACACTTTTTATAATTAATATTTATTTTACTCAAAAATTAACAAGATACTTAGGAATAAAAATTAAAAAAAAACATATGTTCAAGATGATAAAATAAGATTAAGTGTCGAACTCACAGTGACATGTTTTGAATTATGAAATATAGGAAATTTTAATTATGAAATAGTAGAAACTTAAACATTAATTCTTAAATTTTTATATATTTTGTTTTACTTTTTTGTCTGTTTTCTTATAATATTTAATTCTGTCATTGGCAGTTTGGAACCATTTGCTGCATATTAATGAGAATTGCTTCTCGTCGACAGCAAATTTTTGATTGAAAGCACCTAAAAAGAGTAATAAAAAAAGAATTAAATAAAAAATATTAAAATTGATTAAAGTCAAAATTTTAAAATGTAATATTGGAATATTGGTGTTGGTCCCCTTCCACGAATACTTAGTAGCAATTTCATCCGTAAACATTTTTTTCCACATTTCTACAAAATAAAAGTAGATTGCATTATTTTATTGAAAATTTAATTAGTCTTACCAGTTGTTCAACCAATTCAGCTGAATTGTTCAGGTCCTCTCCAAATTTTTTAAGGTCTTCTATTTTAGTAGGCGCGTTTGAATCTTTGTGTTTTCTGCTTTATTTATTTTAATTTTTAATTTATTTTAGAGAAAAAATCCCAATGGATTTCTTTGAATCTCAAAACTGAAACTACTTAAGGCAGTCCTCTACCGTCCCGGTTTGAAAAAATCTATTTTTTTTTTTGCATAATTTGAAAGAAGACGATCATAGAAATACGCCAGTAAAAGCGTTTCGCGAAAAAATCATTCCTTCATGGGTAATCGGGACTGGGAAGTCATGCACTCGCGGCCGTTTTCAAGCGCTACTTTGTCTTTAAACGCGTTTTCCCAAAAATTGACTTTTTTTAAAGTTTTGGTAAGACTTCTACCAATAATATTCATCGGATTCATCTAATTTTTGGCACAATTATTCAGAAAACATGTCGCTATGTTTTCCCGATCCGGATTTGGAAAATTTTAATTTTTCGAATTTTTACAGTTTTTAAACTATGAAAAAACATGGTAAAATTGAAAATTTTTGTAAAAAGTTGTAAATTTTTTACAAATTTCGAGATAAAAAAAATCCCGATCGGCAAAACATAGCCAAGGTAACAATAGTTATAAACAAATTTCACTTTCTTCATTTCTGACAACGACATCGGAAAAACCTTGCCACCAAGTCGGGCCTCCAAATTTGAGAAGGACATTTCAAGGTCATCCGAAGGACAACAGAACCACTAGGCATACTTTTTGATTAACTTATTTTCAAGTCGACAGATGTACCAATAAAATAAAAAAAAGTTCATGAAATTATCTTCAGTAGTTCTTTCCCAATCAATTTTTGAAAATAGGCTCGAAATTGAGGCCTGACGGTAGAGGACTGCCTTAAGATCTATAAAAATATAACTTGGTGTTGTTCGTAAATTGCAAAAGTAATTATTATCTACCTTCTACATTTTTATTCAATGTTTGCATCTGGTTGAAAATTAATAAAAAATACAAATTTACTTTATAGTCTTTGAAAATAACTTTTTATAATTATACTTACTTGAGGTAGAAGGATATTCAAAGTAAGAAGTTAAGGAAACGTTGGTGTAGGAAACGGCTTCATTCGTCGAAGTTGTCGTTTCCTCTGATTCCGTTTCGTTTCCGTTTAAAAATTGCTCAGTGCCTAAAAGGCTTGATTTTAAAGGCAAAGTGAACAGATCTTCGTTAAATAAAATTTAATTTGATTTCACAATCACTTCATTGTTTTCTTCAAAAAATCGATCAATTTTATAAACTCTGGAATCCACAATGTAAATATGGTCTGGAGCATTTATGGACATATATATGTATTTATTTCTTATTGACAGAACGTTTCCTCTTTGACATCTTTTTACCTTTTTTTTAGCGCTCTCTCCAATTGATATTGTATTGATGCTTTGCTCAACAAGGCAATTATATATTTGCGTAGCAACTTGAGATCCTTTTCTTACCATTTGCTTTACTTTGTATAAATAACTTTCATATTTAAAAGCACTAATGGAATGTAGATTGTCTTGGTAAAATATACATTCTTCTGCCAAATGCGACAGGCAATGAAAATTATATTTCAGAAACGTTTCGTCATAAAGCTCTGGTAATTTACTTATAAAACTACAAATTAGTTCTTTAGCACATATATTTTTAGTCAAGCAAACTCCTCCAAAACTACTGGTCCTGTATACAGTAGGAATTGCCTAAATTCAACGGCTTTTCACCTATCCATATCAAAAATACTCCTCGGTTTTCTGGCAAACTCCTTACAAATATCTGCCTTTAAAGACATAAACTTGTTATTTAAATAATCCATTTTTTCTCTTGATAGGGAGTAATCCTTTCCTCTTATTTTAATCCATCCTTTCAGCATACTTTTCATAACTAATAAGCAAACTGTATGCATATAATCAAATGGGAATTGACGCACTATATCTATTGGAAGCTCTTCAATTTTAATTGGAGAAAGAATATTTTGATGCTCGACCTGTGCTCTATTTCTAAATTGATCGTCTGTTCTTGGTAAACTGTCTTGAAGTTTGTATATTTTTCTTCTTTCAAAGTTCTCACCGCGTTGATGGCACTTGAGGCAACCAAAATAGGCGCTGTGACTTTTAATTCCAAGAACAAAAGCTCAAATAAAGGCTCTAACTTTTGTGAATCAAAATGATTTGATTTATACAAAAAATCAGTGGAAATAAGAGAACGAAGCTCAGAAATAAATAAATTAAGATATTCGTTAACATCTTTCGGTTTGCTGTCTCCACAAAAAACGCCAGCTAACAATACAGGGGAAGTTTTATAAATATTTATTAATATCGGCCATGCCTGCATTTTAGAGCTTTTAAATAGTGGCAGGCCATCAATATTTTTATTGATAAATATTGTCTTTTCTTTAAAAGTATATTTTTGAAAAAAATCTGTCAGGCAATCAGCGATTCCATAATGTATATACTCGCCGCCATCCATTGGGACACAATAACCATCTTTAGGTGTTCTCTTCAAAGTTCTGGAATCGCATGGCAAATCAGGTGAAATACGGCGCAGGATGTGCAGAAGCTCATTTAAAGCAGGGCACGATATATTGAATGCAACTGCCCAGTTTGACAATTCCTCGCGCAGGGATTTGATCTCAAGCTCTTCGGAGTTTTCAGAAAGGTTACTTTCATCACTTAAATATCCATCGTTTTCAATATGGTTTTGCTCCAAATAAGGCCCTGAATCCAATGTTGGTTCATTCACTTCGCCAAGCTCCGGTGGCAGGGCACTTAATATTTTCTTACATTCATTACGACTTGATCTTTGCACACTCATAATTTATAATTTATCAAATTTAAAATGAAGTTTACTCACTTTTTTTTGTACTCACTAAACACGTCCGACTTTCACTTGCGTATCGCACAAACTAAGTAATTTTGTGCACTTAAAATCATCTTCCTTATCGCAAGAATCTGCATTCCGTTATTTTAATCGCGATTTTTACTTTGATTTTACTTACCATCGTTCAGAATATGCTCAGACATAAGAGCGTTTTATGAGCCTATGCTTAGAGAGCACTAAATGTGCTCCGAAAACGCTCTTATTTATGTGCCGACTCAGAAAACACTCTGAAACGAGCTCTTTTCAGACACACAATTAAGAGCGCTCCTTGCTGGGTGATGCCCGGCTTAAAAATACTAGTACATAGCAACATCTGTTCGCAGCTTGGCTCGATCCTTGGCTCGGGCAGGTGTATGGTCTTAAAGACAAGGTAATAGTTTTTACGTTTATGCGTAAAAGCATATTTTTTCCACCAAATTTCGATTATTTTTAGGGGTCTTCGGCCGCAGCTGTCGGGGACTTAAATTCCCACATAGGGGTTGTTTTCCCTGCCTCGCTTCTGGCCTGGCAGGTCTGCCGTCGCTGCTGGTGTTTGGCTCTTTGGCTTTGGCTGCCTTGCCACCTTCAAGTGTTTTTCAGTTTCAGTTTGAACGTCGTGCACCGAGAACGTCAAAATACCGCCGCTGTTGCTACTGTCCGCCCGCGAACCGAACCGTGTTGAAGCCATTGAAATGCGTGTGAACGTTAACCCAACGAAATATTTATAACTTGGTCGGTTGCTTTAAGTGGAAAACAGCAAAAAGCCCAACTCGCAAGCAACGTGAGTGTATGATAATTAAGACAAAAAAGGAAATCGCTGTCTTGATTACAAAAAAATTGCTTTAATAACCACTTGTGAGAAAATGAGAGAAAAAATAAAGTGAAAAGGAAAATAAAAGAGAGCAAAGTGAGCCAGACGAAGTAAATATCCAAAAATGTATTTCCTTCGTGCTGATTGCAGCCAAACAAAAATAAAGTGTGAGATTGAGGTTTCCTGCAAAAAGTTTGTAAAGTTGAAATAAATCAGTATAAAGGCCTACCTGTTATAATTCATAATGCAACAATCTTAAAAGATGTCAAAATTATTTTACAAGAAGATGATCTGATTCGCAGAAATAACTTTAATGTTTGAAACATTTAAACCTTAATTTATGTGTCAGCAACAAGTAAATCATCGAACAAAAGTTAAATTTAACTATGGAAAAGTTGTCATAGGAACGATAAGACAACACATGCTTATTTTTTGAAAATGAGCCAATATTTAAAATATGTATGTTTGGTGAAAACGAAATAGAAAATCTTTTTATACCGAAGAGTAAATACATGTGTACACATGTGTGTACTAAAATGCGACGATATACAAACATTAGTGCCGGCTGCCGGAGGTCGGGCTAGTCGGAATTATATCACTGCCCAAATCCACTTTTAGAAATAGCGCGCAATGATTTTTTCTTATTTCTTCTTTTATTTGACCGAAATATATATATGTACATGCATGTGTATGTATAATTACATATGTATTTATTTATGTATGTAGTTTATAGCAATGGCATTTTAAAACTGCATATGGGACGCTTACGGTTTTGTACTTACAGTGGCTAATAGCTTATTTCGCGCAGAGGTATAAATAAAATTTAAAGCCATATAGCTGATAAACCCTAACAGCTATCACACAAATTTAAATGCACTTTTGTTAAGTAGTGTCGGAATACATATTTGGGCAGTTCTCTTTTTTACTTTAACAAATAACACTAAAAACTAAAAAAAAATAAATTATTGACATTGTGTTTGTGTCTTTGTTTGACTCTTTCCATGTAACAGCCTGTTTCGTGCACGAACTTTAGGTACCATAAGATGTAAAGATAAGTTTTTCTTCCTATATATTTAGGATTTGGAAAAAAAATGTATCTATGAGTAACAAATAACGCTCCTCATACAGTGAATTAAGTTCGGAAATGGGTACTTTTGGATATTTAAAACTAGTTTTTCGTTACTCATTGCATTCTTTAAAAAAGTGTGCTGCACTTGCTTGCTTTCAAGCGCAATACATTTTTAACGCAAAATTTCTTGAAACTTACTAGTTTTTCAAATATTTTTAATGCCAACAACAGTTATAAAGGTCACTTGTCCCTTGCATTAAAAACGCGTTGAAAGGGGCGTGGTCAGGTTTTTAAACAAACTTGCACTTTGTTTATAAAATACTGGAGCAATATTTGGTGGTTCCAGCTCTTATAGTTCATTTGCAACGTTCACAGTATTCTCTTTTACTCTACGAGTAAATAGCTAAACAACTTAATGGAGTTTTGCTGAAATTTGTAACGCTTCGTTAAAGAAGTTCAGACGTAGATATTGGCCAAATTGCTTTTAAACCAAATTTTTACTGAGCTTGAGAAGAGACAGAGATATCTGTTCTAAAACTAACTTATATTGATCATAACGAAATTATTGAATTTAAAAATAGTTAAAAATATTATTAATAATTAATAATAATAATTTTTTTTTTTTTTTTTATCAAAAATAACTATTAATGTTGTAATTGTTTGCCCAAAAATATAATTACACAAATTATACATCAAAATTTAACTTTTAAGAATTCAACGAATGATTTGTACCTTTCCATAATATTTGGGTTTTCCTGAGTTGAAGTCCCATACAAATTTTTCCGTGACGAACAGGTTTCGCGGTATAGCGGAATTTAGCATGTTGGACGACGATTTAAACTATGTGGAATATGCAAAAGAAAATACCGTAATGTTTTTGGCTTGAAAATGTACTTAAAACAAAAATTGAAATATTTACGACTTCTGCACAGCTCCTTAAAATCCAATAAAAATATTTGTTTCAATGATTTTTTTTTAAAGCCCCCACTTGAACTTCTTTCATTAGGGCCGACGAGGCTAAGCTACGGCCCTGACAGTTGTTAATCCTCAAAAAAAAAAAAATAGACTAAATAATTTATATTTCTCATTGTCTTTATTAAAAAAAGTGCATTTAACGGCAAAACATTTTAATATATACATATATATATATATTTATTTTTTTAACTGGCCAGAATTTCCAAACTTGTAGATACCTGTGTAAATTTTTTTCAAAAAACAACTTATCTTTAGCATTATAATTTTGTCCATCCGTCCTGCTATTGGCCAGAAATTCTTGTACTTTTAAAAAAAACAGGGAAGGGAGCATGCTTTGTAAATGTTTATTTACGGTTCGATGACCACAGCGGAAATTTCTTAATAGCCACATGCGACAACCCGGGCAATGCTGGCTGGCGACCGGAGACAAGTGCACGTGGGCAAAATAAAGCGACAGTAACCTGATCCCTCGTACCTGCGAATAAGCCTAAGAGAATTCAACCGGAGATCCGGGCTGTACTGCTCCTTATGTTTGAATGTCTATGGCGAATAATGAATATGCATTGTATAGGCATACACTCTTTGTCAGTTGAACAAGAAAATAAGTTTCTTAAAAGTAAAATGGCTATATCTTTTGGGCGATTTATAATAGTAAATGAAACAGGGAATATTGCTTTAAATAACACCTTCTTATGTAAACAATATTTATTCTCGTTACATGCAGAGTAAAATAGAATACTGTGAACGTTGCAAATGTCTGCCACATTTTTAATGCTAGAGAAATAATAAATGTTGTTTGCATTGAAAATATCTACACACAGATATCTAAAAATTTTGAAAATCTGGCCAGTTTCAAGAAATTGTGTATACAAAGGCATTAAACATTTTTTTGCGCTTAAAAGCGCAGTGAGTTAAGATAATCTGATAATCGGGAAACCCGACTATAGCGTCCTCTCTTGTTTTTTTTTTAAACTTGAAAATTATGTCCTTTTTTGGGTCACTTGAATAAAAACAGACACTTTAAAATCAAATGAAAATATTGTGAAGAGGGTAACATTTGTTAATGCAGTCCTGTTATTCGGTTCTAAACGACTTCAAAAGCAAAATGCGGTATAAGAAACTAATAAAATAAATAGTAATTCAACTTTGGTTAATATAACCATTGAGTATTACAAAATTTCATATGGTCACTTGCTTCTTACCTCCTTAAGAGGTGCTATTGTTGGATATCAGAAGTTTTTGTTTTAAGCTACAACTTTATTGAACACAATTTTAAAAACAAAAATGTTGGAAATTATTTTTAAGATTTTATTTCCATTTTCCACACATACTTTTTTTCTGAACTAAAATTTGCAAATCACGTTAGTAGTCTTTACTAACAATAGTAGCAATTTTGTATGGATATTAGCTCGTTCAGATAAATAAAAAAAAGGTAATATGTTACACAGTGCAACATTGAAAATGTGCACTCAGTTCTGACTTTAGGATCTGAAAGTACTCATCATAAGTCACTTTAGCTTATTTGTATTTTCTCTGACTTAGCTCGTGATTGGTTATTATTACTTATTGTTACTTTTGTTGATACTTTTTGTTTTATTACAAGGCATGAGTTTTAAACTGAACTTCGATTTGTTGATGTTTCTGATTTCATTTCAACCTGTCCATCCCCTTTTAATTTTAAATATTGGGCACCTCTTGTTTTGACGCCCTTTAACTTGAACAAACGTATGTTAAGTTACGTTTTTTCTGGATGAATAGCGGGAACTACAAAAGCTGAAACCAGAACTTTTGCACCGAGACTTATCATGTTGGTTTCAAAATTTTAATGCGCCCCTCTTTACGCCCACAAACCGTTGTTCGTAGAGAACAAGGCTATACTGTCACGTTGCAAAAATCAGTCCGTCTGCCAGACTTCTATAAACCTCACACAGTTCAAGTTTGTTTCGAACGCCCACAAGCTGCTGCGGACCCCACATTTTGTTTATATTGAAAATATTTATATATATTTTCAACAAATTTTAACATCTGCCATTAACTTCTTATTCACTGTATTAAACGTACATTAATATAGAAATTGTGAGAAAATGTATGTAAAAGGCAGAAGAAACCATTTCCAAGTAATGGTTTTTTAGACAAAAATGATCAATATTAGCATCAGCTTCGTAAAAACATAAAAAAAGAAAGAACGCTGTAGTCAAGTGCCTCAGCTTTCATAATGTTCATGTAGCTAAGTATTGGTCTAATCTTCCAACCCTGAATTATTTAATCAAAGTCGAAAACGCTTTCCTGTTCCTGCTACCTTCTTTTGAATAAATACAATATAGATTTATACTCTACAAGTAAAGAGTAAATAATTCACGACAAAAAACGCATATAAATACATTAATAAATTCTCTTTTGTTAATTTAACTTGAGAAACATTCGTTTTCCAGCATGAAATATTTTATTTATTAAATTTGAGGAACACAAATTTTTTTTATAGATTCGGATGAAAGATTGCATCTCAAGTCCGGTAGCACCAATTTCAGGGCAGAGAATGCCTACCATCTACCAAGACTTGGGTAGCCGGTACAGGATGCAGGATTTTAGCCAGTCCGTCCACTAAGAGACCGAAAACTTTATATTTGTTGCCAAGTGTTCTTCGATAAATTTCTTATACACGTAAAGATGTATTAGCATGGCTGGGGTAGGTCTGTAATCGAAATTGCTAGCCTGAAAAGGGTTAGAGAAATTTATTTTTCTTCTCCTGCTGCTCATTGTCATCCTCTTAGTCCATCTCGCTAATGTATGCAAAAATTTCACGTGCGTGTGGAGCTGTTATTTTTTCACAGCTGTACATATCCTGTAGCTCCGTTCAGCAACAAAAACTGCATTTCGTCTATGTTGATGACTCATACAAACTATTGATGAAATAAACACTGGAATGATGATTTTATCAGTTAATCATCGTCAAAACAAATCTATTTTATTATTATATCATCAACAAATTTTCCGAGAGAAAGCATTTAGAGAGAGAGAGAGATAGACAGTTCTTGATCATCAGTTCGTCAACAAATTTTAACAAAGAGAAATTAAGAGAAATAAAAAAAGAAGCTTTACTTAGGCAAACAAGTTTAACTTAGTTCCTGACAAAACTAAGGTGCAAAGTAAAATAGCAGCACGGAGCCTCTTTATTGAACATCACACAGAAATGGCACAAATCGATCTTATACCTATAATGAAATAAGCAAAACCATAAGGTGCTCTTTTTTGTATTTTTTTTGAAAATTGTCTTTCTTTTATTCATTCAAATCCAGTCAAAGACAATATAGGATGCTGTAGTCAGGTTTCAGATTCTCGTTCACTATTGCCCTCTTTAACAAAAAAAATTATTTCCTGCTTTTAAGCGCAATACATTTTAAACGCACTTGTGTACACAACTTCATGAAACTGGCGAGATTTTTAAAATTTTTTAGATATCTGTGTAGATAGCTATTATGGTTTTAGAGATCTCGACGTTCGTACGGAGGGACGGTCGGAAGGACGGACGGATAGACAGACATTTGCAACGTTCAGAGTATCACCCTTTACTAAACGAGTAACGATAACAAAAAGTCGCTTCTGCTGGCGTCGCATTTGGAAGTGCTTGTGTTAAGTTTGTGTCAAATTGGGTTGAATCTCTGCAGTAGTTTTTTTTTATAAATAAAAAAACTAAAAAATAGTTAATATTTTTCCACTTTGGCTCAGACTATCTTTATCTTAAAAAAATATTTAAAAATTTAAATTTTGTTTTTTCAAATGCTCAATCTTTTAGGAACATAACCTAGCTACGCAGTGGAAGAAATGCCAGGTTTTTGGCCAAAATGTGAACTTTCTGGCCCACTGTGCAACGCAATAATTTTTGAAAAAAATCGTCTTATTGGGGAAAATGCTTGAAAGATGTCGAAGAAATTGGTTAATTCATTCGTGCGAATGAAATAAGCGGGAAATTCAAATCCCCCAAATAAAACAAAGTTTCCGAAAAAATTTGCTGCACCACCATTCCTGTCGCCCTAGGCTGTAGCCTAAACTGCCTATATGTTAAATCCGGGACTGGATATTGGTCAATGATAATTTGCAGAACTGCTGGGCATGTGCATCTCACGCAGGCAAGACTTTTTTTAAGTGGCCAATGAGTAACGGTCTTCTAATACTTTGGGAACCCGAATTTAGCATTTTTCTTCCATAATATCACTAATAAAATGAAAAGAAAACACACTCACACATGTAACAAAGGTGTTTTGACAAAATATATTGTAGTTTAAAAGATTTAAAGGTAAGCATAATTTTGTCGGAATGACAAAAGTCAAAAATGTTTCCGTGCGGTTTTTGAAAGCTCAGTGTTTGTTAACGTTGATCGGTGTTTGCTTTTTATAAACATTAGTATATTTATTTTTTCATTCATAGTAGAAACAGAAGCAAACGCAGCACATGTGGCGGGAAAGACCTTCGGGCCTGCTGCCAACTCATGCTCCCGTAGTGTTCGGCGGCCCGCAATCCACCCACTCACACATCGAAACTAAAATAAAAATTTGTTCTATCACTTTCAAGGGCCTTGAGTTTTCTTGTCAAAACCGACAAAATTATAAAAGAATAATAATACAATTTTGCGTATAATTTTTGTAAAACAGTAACAAGTCGATTTCTGTAATCTACAAACTGCGACAATAAATATTATTTTTCGGCTTAATATAGTTATACAGTTATAGAATTTTTAGACAAATTATTATACAATTTTTTTATCCTCTAGATGGAATCTAGGAAATCGTGTACTAATCGTTAACTAAAAAAATTGTTGCTACAGAAACCTCTTCTACTTAGAGTGTTATCTGAATGCTACATTTACATTTACGCTTTACATTTAAAAAAAGGAATTTAAAAAAATCGTCTCGTAAAAAATTGCATTTACGAATCGAACCAAATTACCAAAAAGCAAACTTGCTCAAAATAGAAAATACAGAATTTCGGAATATTTATTAAATGTTATGCTAAGTTATTGTGTATAACAATAACTACAGAGTGTCTGTTAAGGGGTTATATACCTTTTTGAGCGAAAAATTGAGGGAACTTTGGTTTTTTTTAGGTGTGTATCAATTATTTTATGACACTAAAGTTATTATTTATTGATAGTACATGTTTTTATCGAAACAACAAGCGTTTGTTCTTAAAAAAAATATAAATAGTTTACGAAGTTATGGCAATTCTCTCGGAACCCTTTTTTTTAAAGCGGCTTGCGGTGACCACAATGGAAGTCCAGCAGGTCAACTGAAATTAAAAAACCAAACAATTTTCATTAGTATAGTATTATTTCCAGTTTGTGAACGACTATTTTCAAGAATATTTGGTTTTTTCTGCATACCTACAGTAACAATTTTTCCAAAAAGTTGATTTTTTGAGTTCTTAAAATTGTATTAAAAAATTCTGATCTGCAAAATCAAAATTGGTGCATAAAAACCGAATCGTTCACGAACTCGGCACAATCATTACGAATAATTTAAAAAAAATTTAAGAAGATCGATCAAATAGTTCTTGTGCAATCGCGGTCACAGCAAAGGCACTTTTGGAAAAACACCACTTTGAGATAATCGCATTCAAAGTTTTACGTTGAGTATATGCAACTATTGAAGTCGAGCAGAAAACGATGTTTCCCTGTCGAACTATTATTCGGATCTCTGTGAAAACTTGGGAAAATGTTCTCTAGGGGATATACTTTAGGATTCAGCAAAAAAAACATAACCCCTTAAGGCACCAAACTTTTTCTCAGCCTATTGAATTAAACTTTGATCACAAAGTTGACTGCAGCAAAATAATGTACACGTTAAATTTAAAAACTTTATATTTTGTATATATTAAGGGTTGCAGTTGGCCAGAGCCTCGAAATTAAATGTTTCACAATAAAAATCTACTTTATTTATGGCAAATGGATTTAGTAAGTGCCGGCGATAGTCAAATGGAGAGTGAATTCCGTTCTCCAGTTTGACCAAAAGAGGACTAAAAATGAGAAAGAAATTGTACATACCCCTGCAGATTGAGAATAAAATAGTCCGTTTTTTGATAAGCCAAAGTGGTCAGCACCATATTTAGAAACAAAATGTATATATTTTGGAGAAGTTTTATGTTTATAATTTTTAGACTAAGCGAAAAATGTTAACTGAAACACAAACATTACACAGAGAAAAAAAATCAAGAACATTGCACTCAAACTGAGAACATTCGTGCTTGAAAACAGTGCAAGCACGAAAATTCTCAGATTGAGTTGAATGTTGAACAAAAATGTAAGAACAAAAAAACTCAAATCAAGTTGATTCCGTTACAATTTTAAGAACATATTACTCTTAAATCAAGAACATATTTAAATCAAATTTTTAAAAAATGAAGTTGTTTTGTCCTTTAATCAAGAACATTTTGGTCTTACCACCTGACCTTTTTGAGTTCGATCTAAGTTTATTTGGTCTCAAATCAAGAGCATTTTGGACTCATTTTGAGATGAAAGTTAACTTAATATTAAGTTTTAAAGTAACACTTAATATATTTTTATTTTTAATGTTGGCCATAGTTTAATACTAAATATGTACACTAAAAAACCTTTAGTAAACTTATAAATAACATCACGAAAAACACTTACCTCGACTGTGTTTTGAACCCAGGACCACTGGCACTAGAGGCAGACGCCTTAGCCCCCAGACCATATGAGCATGTAACGCGCCGCTCTGCTAAAGCACAAGTACATATTTTTGACCAAAATAAAATTATTTCATTTTACAACTCGCCCCGACGAGGGTTTGAACTCGTGACTTTCGGACGGAACGATAAGTTTTCCGACAACTTAGAAAGGTAGACCAAGTTTAAGAACAAATCGGTATCTGGTTAAGAACCAAATAGATGATCGTTCTAGTTTTGAGAACATTTTTGACAAAACCATGCTTTGAGACCAAAATAATCTCAGTTCAATCACATTTAGAACATTTTGAGCTCAAAAAATGTCGTTATATTTTTAAGCACATTATCAACTCAGTTGAGAACGTCAGAATTCTCTCTGTGTAGGCGTTGTGTATGGCAGCTACAGGATACAGTCATCCGATTGTCAAGATTTTTAAACTAGACTCACTTGGACATAATTTAAGTCTGATGTTTGTAACATAGAAGGAAACATTTCCGACCATGTAAAGTACATATATTCTTGATAAGTGTTACTGGACGAGTCGATACGGCCAAACATAAAAGTTTCCCAACCGTTTTTTATTAATTATAATAAAAAAATTAAAAAACATCAGACTAAAATTATAATACCCTGCAAGGGTATAAAAAACAAGGGTGAAAGAACCTGTTTGGCGCGTATTGGTCTGTGCTCTGTTCTCATTTTATACAAAATGTACCGAAAAAAATCTGACAGACCAAGAAATTTTTATTGATTTCAAACAAAAAAAGTAAACCGAATACAATGAAAAAAAAATAGGATCAGATTAGAAAAAAACGAGAAGAAAATCTAGCTTCGGCAAGCCGAAGAAAAAATTAACCTTGCAGATAGAGAACACAGCAGTCCGTTTTTGATAAAGTTACCACTCACTTTTTTTCGCAAAAAGAAAGTATATCTTTCGAAAAATTGTATGCTGATAGACTTTACACTAAGCAAAAAACGTTAACTGAATTACAAAAATAAGTCGATTTGTATGGCAGCTATAAGACATAGTCATTCGATCGTCAAGATTCTTAAACTTGACTTATTTGGACATAAAACAAGAAAGAACGATATAGTCGGGTGTGTCGACTATTAGATTTGCGACACTCATTGTCCTCTTTAAAAAACAAAACAAGAAAAAACTTTAGAGTCGCTACCCCTTTTTAAAAAAAAGCGCAATGCATCTTTTTACTCACTGGTATACACAATTTCGTGAAACTGGCCAAATTTTACGTTATCTGTATAGATATTTGCATTAAAAATGTGGACACCAGAGAGTTTCGCGGTTTGTGGGCGTTAAAAAGGGCGTGGTCGGGTTTTGAAACGAACTTGATCTGCGTAGGGTATATAGAATTCTGTGTGCAAAACGGCTCAAAAGGTTCCCGAGATCTCGACGTTTGTACGGATGGACAGATGCACATAAAAAAAGACGATTGGGAAAGTTTTGTGAACATTGGTCTTACACTGATCAAAAAATGCTTACTGAAACAGACAGACGGACCGACGGAGATGGCTGAACAAAGTTCAGCCTGAAGTTTACTACTTGGAATACTATGGGAAACAGCTGTTTCTACCAATATATTGGCAGGTTGAACTTTGTTGCAGTGCCTCGTCCATGTCATGTGACAAATCATGTCATGTCCGACAAATTATAATTTTTTACCGTATGGTTATCCTAATAATTACATTGACAGTGCACTATGGGCCAGAAATTTCACATTTTGGCCAAAAATACGTATTTTTTTTTTAAGAATTTTAATAAAACTAGTATGAGATCTTGTTTAGAATAATTCAAGCTATTTTATGCCAACTTTTCAAACAAATTGATTTGTACGTTTTTTTATGGCATATTTTTAAAGTTAAAACTTCGTAAAATATTGCACAATTTTTTGAAAATTGCAGCCAAAATGTCGTTGCCTACAGCAATACGAAACATTTACAAAAGTTTCACACATAACTTATTTAGCAAATAAAAAATATAATATCGAAATTATTTCAAACACAAATTTTAAAAATTGAAAAAATCTATAGGTTTAGCTGTTTTTTTTATAAAAATGTACTTTGCTTTATTTGTGCAAAAAAGTACCTTTCGCGATTTGAGTAAAACTTTTTTAATAAATAGTTTAATCAGTTGTCAAGTCGCCCGGGGGCGCGGGTTTTGTGCGCCTCTCTTAGTTTTTTTTTTATGAATTTTTAAAGTTAGGCGTTGAGCATGCTCAAAAGCAAAAAAAAACTGTCAAAGTCCATTTATGGAAATTGTGCACATGTTAAAAGTATCCAAAACTCTTGGAATTTTCTTGTTTGGTAACTAAAATACATTATTTAAAAAAATTGCGTACTTTTGAAGTCTTTTAAAAAAGTTGAATTTAAGAGCTAAAAATTAAAAATTAAATTAAATTAAAAATTTTTTTTTTAATTTTTAATGATGTAAAAATGTTAACTAAGCTAAGCCCGTGCTTAAAAAATTGTTTTGGTTTCGATTTTTTCATAAACCTTAACGTAGTTCTCAAGCAAAGTTGGCATATTTAAAGGTTGATAAATATTTAACCACATAATATTTTTTTAAGGATATATTTTTTTTTAGTTGCGATCTTTTGTTGTTAAGTTTGTGGTTAATTGGGTTGAATCCCTGCAGTAGTTTTTTTTTTATAAATAAAAAACTAAAAAATAGGAAATATTTTTCAACTTTGGCTTAGATTATCTAAATCTTAAAAAATAGTACAAAATTTAAATTTTGTTTTTCCAAAAGTTTAATCTTTTAAGAACATAATGGCCAAATTTCAGCTTCCTAGCTACGCCGTGGAAGAAATGCCAGATTTTTGGCCAAAATATGAACTTTCTGGCCCACTGTGCAGTGACCAAATTGGCATTAGAAACCCCTTTTTCCAGATTTTGAATGCAAAAAGTTGGGAGTTTGGTGGTGTTTTCGAATTCTAGGGCCCTAATCGATACCAAATAAGGACCCTTTGTCATTACAAAATGAAAGTCCTTTAACATGAATCTACATCCGACTTATCTCGGATATCAAAAAATACATCGATACAAGGTTGGAGAATTTAATCCTAAAATACTCTTAACATATGTTTAAGATTTCTATTAACAAATATTTATTGTCGAACATCCGTTGGTCACCAAAAAAAAGAAAAAGCAAATGTGTCGAATAGCTTTGAAACACTTGCAGGTGTAACAAAAATCGGACTTTTGTGTTTTGGTTACCGCTACTTGAAAACGCGAGATGCAATCAGAGATAAAATCAGCTTTTAATGCATACTTGATTTTGCTGTATTACCTGCACGACCTTTCGCCTACTAATAGGATGTTTTAACCTCTGAGCCACCAAAACTCTTACGGTTGCTAGAGTTGTTGAAGAACTTTAACCGTTAAAGTTTAACGCTTATCGCTTTTAAACTGAGAAATGAGTTTACTAAAACAAAAATTTAGTTGAAAACTTGTATATCAGCTAGCTTTTAGATTTTCAAACTCGTTCTGCCTGGTTCGACGGGTGAGTTTCTTCCGGGCCCTCCTCTTTCAGAAGGGCCCGCGATTTTCCGAAAAGCTTATTACAGTATATTATAATAATATAATTTATAAAATAAAATAATGCTACCTTCAATGTGTTCCAAAAATCATATAATATAAAATATAGTCAAACAAAAACACAGACTTAAGATCAAAGTGACAATCGCACTTTCAACTCCAACAGGCCAATAGGCCTCTGCAGTCCCAAAAGCTTCTCTTTTTGAAAAATGTTGTTTCGCACTTTCACCCTCCTTTTTCCTCAACCAATCAATTTTTCTAAAAGACTTTGCTTGCACAAGTTATTTTAAAGCAAAACTATTCGACAGGTACATAATTTGTATGCTAATTTTGTTGCGGCTATATACATATAAGTAGTAGTGGGCTTGCGCACACTTTCCAGTGCTCATCGTTACTACGTGGACGGCTGTCCACAGTGATAACCTGGTTCATCAATGTTATAATTACTTTTAGCTCCAAATTGACTTCGACGCACTTTATGAAAATATTAGAAATAATTTTAATGGATTTTTAAGTTTAATAGGTATGAAAATTAAAGAAACGAAACAAAGATCCTATAATTTTTTTTTTTCAAAATTTGAATAGTTCATTATTCTGCTTCTAAAATATCCTTTTGCACTAACTAAAAGAATACATCTGGCTCGCTAAAGTCTAAGATCGTTACTTTTAACATGATTTGAAAAAAAGTCAACATACGAATTTGTTACTTATTTTTTATACATTATGTTTCTTTGTGTTTTTTCAGCACAAGTGAAAACATACCACGACTCAAATACCATTCAAGTGCAATAGTTATCTAAGGACATTAAAAAAGGACGTACAAAGTGGTATTTATAAAAATGGAAAAAGGAAGTGAAAAATAAAAACGAGCCACAAAAATTCACGCGAATGCCAACACGACGCAACACAATCTGAAATATATGCCTACAACAGTCCAAAACAGAACTTAGGAAATAAATTGGCAAATCAAACTGGCACTCCAAAAACCACTTCGTCGCCAGTATATTGAATGTGCCGACTCAAGGAAAATATAACAGGCGTCTAACATCCAGTCCTCAAAAGTCTTCATAACAATTCTGACCATATTTTGTGCTGGCCTGTCAGCTTGCAACTTTGGAATCATGTTGCTGAGACGTTTAGAAAAGGGTATCCTCAAACCGAATTGGGTCCCAGTGACTTATCCCGGATCCCCATTGCCAGTGCCAGTCGGATTCGGATTCTCCACGTGTAGGTGGCTGCTTCTGCTTTGTTTGGCTCTTGTTGCCAATGCCAGTGCACAAGTTGGTAAGTCTCTATATTTATTACAAAATGTTTTCTGTTGAAAAGGAACAAGAAAGTGCGCTGTAGTCGGGATCTCCGACTATCAAATGCCCGTTATTCATCGCCCTGTTAACAAAAGTTTTCTCTACATTCAGACGCAAAATTTGTCTAGTCCACATTTACGTATAGCAGCTATGCGAACGATAAAAAGGTGGCAGAAAATTCTGTTTCAGGACAAGAACAATATTTTAAAGTCATAGCCAACGATGTTATTTAACATAATCAAAATGGTCCAAAGTTATAGTTTTGTTTCCAACATACGTGGTGTTGCTTCCAGATCCCCTTAACCGGTTTTCCTGACTTCATGGGAAGTGCACCTGCGGAATTTATTCTGCACCAACACGTAAATATTTTCCCATCTTTGTATAGCTGCTGACCTTAGAATAACACGGTTGGTTGCCTGAGAAAGAGAAATTTTCGAAGAGCACCAATTGCAAATGCTTCGTGTTGCGCCACGCAGTTGGCAATTGTATTATAGGATCTGAAGTTTTTATGTTAGAAAGCAAGAATATTATGTTTACGTATAAAATAGCTTAGGTAAAAACTCTTTGCAGGTTGAGGTGATAAAACCAGGGACCGTAAAAAATGATTACACAGTGCAACCGTGTTTTCCGTGCAGCCCTATGGGCATTAAATTATGTTTAAACACACAATCCTAAGCACAACTGCATACTTAGTTTTGGTTTTTAACGCGTGGTATTTTCTGTATCTCGTTTGGAAACAAAACACAACATTTAATCAGTTGATTCAAAATAATTTCGAAAGTGGATACTCCACTTCATTGAGATGCATAATATAAGTTAGCCTTGATGACGTTCTTTAGATCTGCATTTAAATTTCTTATAGTATCTTCAATAAAACAAAAGTTATTTGTGTTTTAGTATTGTGGTTCAACCCTGTTCCCAAAAAATTTTTTGTTGTGAACAAGCTTTAAAAACAGCTGTTAAAACAACTGTTGCAAAAGCAATTGGCGTGGCTGTACAATTTAAAGTTTTCGTCTCAGTTTAAAAAAGGAAAATTATATATTTTTAGGACGTTTTGAGTGAAACTTATGAAATGAATCTTAATATCAGTGGTTTGTAATAAGTGTTTATGAGTGTACTTTGCAGAAATCATTCGTGATGTTCCCAAAATTCCGTGTCAAAGTAAGCTGTCTAACTTGTATAAGATTGTTAAGAAACAAAGTTAGTCCCGCCTAGTCCCAGGCTAAAACCTTTGAAAATTTTTAGAGTATTTAATTCTTGTTAAAATGAATGTTGTCAGAATAGCCACAAATACCCACTAGTCAAGATATTTTATTTTTTAGATCATAACCTCAAAATTAAAAATCTTATTTATTTGACAAATTTTTAAGCTAAAAACACAAAGAAAGATTTTTAAATTCTTTAATATTTAAAATCGTTTGCTAAGTGTTTGACCAATTCGAGCTTACTTCAGTGATACAAACTCACAGTTTTGGTCTGCTTGCATACAAAATTCCTGTAATGTTAAGAAAATCCAAAGCTATAGAAAATAGTCATCCGATTTTGACGAAATTTTCAAAATTATATCATAATAAAATCGTATGCCAAAGCCGATTCCTAAGTTTTATGAACTTATCTTTAAAAACAAAAAAGTTGACCCGATTGTTTCTATGGCAGCTATAAGATATTGCTATCTGATCTGAAAGATTTTTATATATAATATACCTAGGGATACAAAATGACGATTAGTTAAGTTTCATGGATTTATCTTTTAAAATGAGCGAGATATTAATTTTGGCCACAAAAAGTGGTCAAACGACCTATGGTGCTACGGACGGACAGACAGACATTTTCAACGTTTACAGTATTTGCTTACACTTCGAGTATCGCAAATACATAAATCGTACATTCGTTCGCGACTGTACGTGTGCGACCGGGGAAAAAAACAAAAGAGATGACGTTTAACGCAAGAACTCGATAGATAGCTACGTTATTCCTCTTTTGGATTAGTTTTATAATATTCCATTCTATTTGACAGATTTTTGACTTTTACTAGCGTCAGAAAATGATAACTTCCATTTAATGTACGTACGCGACCGCATTAAACATGCCATTATTATGAAAACTAGATCTTGATGACTCCATATTTTGCACACAACTTAGAGCTACAAAAATAATGTAGAATCACAAAAAAATCGCTCGGAAAATGTATTTCTTCGTACGATTGCGACCCCTAAAAATGCATGTGTCTAAACTTAAAGGATATACCTCTTTTTCTGCGTTACAAATATCTGACCAACATTTTTATACACAGCAAAGATATAAAATGGACTGCGATTTCTTAGGAATTTGCGTAACCATGGCTGACGCGGTCCATCAAACATTTTTGTGTAACTGTGTTAAATGGAGTCGGATTTATTTTATCCCCTCTAGAAAACAGTGGTAAAAATTAAAAAAAAAATTGGTTTCTTCTTACCCCCACTTTGTAGAAACGCTCTCTGCGGTTAATAAACGAGTAGAAAGCATTTTGTGGAAGCTTTCACTTTCGCTTGTCACTGACAATTTTGTTGACAAGTTCAATTAAAGGTCTGCTTTGCTCCATTGTTCAAAACCTTACCTTATGCTTTAGCAGAACTTTATTTGTTGACAAAATTTTTAAGTGTGCCAGTATACCGATGCCTCCAACCAAACAAGGACGTCACTTGGACAATGCTAAGACAGCAGATATGGTGCGACTCTGCGAGGATGTAACGCAGACCTTGAACTTAATCTACAGGGAAAGATCAAGCTACGTTTGCTCGGAGAATCGAACCATGAAAATGCAAAAGCCTGGTGATCATACCTTTTCTGGTCGGTACGTCTCCAGCATGTCCCCGTCCGTTCCTTTTCATGTTAGCAAGCGTTTTTTAAAGCCAAAAGTTAAAAAATCCCTACATTTCCGGACCATTACGGAGCAGCTGTTTAAAAAAATAAGTTGCAATCGAAATTGGAGCAACATTCTCCTACTAATTACACCCAAGTCTTCGCTTAAAGGGCAGACCAAACGCCATAAGCTACACAGCTATTGCATGGACAACCATCACCATCTTGGATCAACTACGCTGACCAACAAAGAGCTGGATCTTATTGAACGCTATCACAGGACGGATAACTACTCCATTGTCTACTGTACTCGTCACATCGAACTGGAGGACGCGGCTAGAAACACAACCATCAAGGCTCAAATTTTTAAGACGGTTAAGGAAGAGTCTCAGGATGCACGTCCCACATGCTATCAGGGCAATGCTGCGAGCTTTTCTTACCGTTGCGTCAATAAAATGTGCATAGGCGTTAGTCCAACTCAAAATCCTTTCGGCATCTCATCTCAGAAGCAGCCAATAATTCCTGTAAGCATGCATCGGAAACATATAGGTGGCTCAAATAACATGAAGCCCAGAACCTGCCCAGTTCGATTGATTCCCCGCAGCCGTCGACGTTCCTATCAGCACAAAGTCAGCTGTCAACGCGCGAAAAGCTCTGAAAAGGATTACGATGCATTTTTCACACAGAACTATTGCTTATCCGAAAATTTGACCAATAACGAACAGTCTCTGGAGACTCGCCAAGCATCTATGAAGCGCCCAGATTTTAAGCGTCTCGGCATGTCTATAAAAAAGAGACAGCTTCAGCGAAGTATTGCCCTCTGCAAAATACGTCGAACAAGAAGCACCAAAGACAATCGGACTTATATTTCCCCTCAAAAGAAATACGTTATGCCTGCCAAAACAATAACTGAGCCAGTTCAGGGCAAAAATCCACAAAGCGCTGCGAAAGGGGCCCGGCGTCGCGTGTTGCCTAGCATTCATAGCCCCAATATCCCCGGTAAAAAGACTCTGAGTCAAGTTACGTCTCTTGTAAACACTCACAGTTGTGATCAAAATGTTTGCAGTAACAAAGTTTTAAGCACTAGCTCTGGCTGGCTACTTAGTCCAATTTCTTTAGCACAAAACGAGCAGATGTGCTTACACAAGACAGTTCGATTTTCCTACCTCATAAAACAAACACCTCTTTTCTCAAAGAATGTCGGCGGGGTTGACTCTATTGAAGTGGCCTTTTGTCCGGATAAGAATGGAGTACAAACGTTGTGGGAGCCCAAGCTACTTCAGTACTCGGTGGGTCACATTCCACTGTCATCCACGGTCCCAAGCATTGTAAGTCGGGATTCGATTATCCAAAAGTCCTCGAGCACCTTCGCTCGTTTAATGGGTCCAGCTCTGGCCCCTGCAAATTACTCACTTAACGAATGTCTTAAACTAGAGCGAAAGCTGCGTTGCCTTAGCGCAAAAAAGGCTTTCTTCAAGTTCGGCCGCCTAGTCAAACGGATCAATGAGCAAGCCTACCCTCGGCTCGAGTACTTGCTGAATTTCTTTCAGCTCGCCATAATTCTTGACTTGAAGATGTTTGTAAGACGCGAATACAATTTTCTTGGCTGCACCCCAAGCACGGAACCGCGCTACCGTATTGACTGCTATGTTTTCGATGATCGACGTGACTACGTAGCATCAATTAGTCTGCTTTGTCGACAGGTTTATAGACTTGACATACTCTGCCCTGGACTGGTTTGCAACTTAAATTTCATTGAAAACGCCTTTGAGCTGACCACCATGCCTTCGATTCTTACCAACTGGCTGAAATCAGCTCTTGATGCAATCCACGCTCGCCCACTTTACAATCTTCTGGGGGAACTTACCTACGAGTGGGTTCAGCCGGCTGCTTCGCTGTTAGCACTTACCAGGCAGGAACGATCAAAAAGAACTAAAGTAATTAAAAACCACCAATAAATATTTTAATTATTTAAAGTGAAGCACAAAACAGTTTGTATACCATAGGGTCGTTTTCCGCTCGAGCCTGACTTTTTGTGAATTGAGCACACTTCGATATATGTTGCAAGGCACCGCGCTCTAAAACCCCTTTCCCACGGATTCACGTACGCCGGGGTCTAGTCGCGATAGGCGCTGTAGCAAGGCAACCAACTAAACCTCGATTCTCACCAAATGCGTCTCCGCTCTAATCCTAGCCCCTGCTAGTCCTTGAGATTCATATTGGCCGGTCCCGTGTATCCTGTCAGTTTCGGCAGACCTTGACTACCCTAGCAGATCTTGCGTATCCTGCTGGCAGATCCTGCGTATCCTGCTGGCAGATCCTGTGTGTCCTAGCAGATTCTGTGTGTCCTGCTGGCAGACCTTGTCTGTCCTAGCAGATCCTGTGTGTTCTGCTGGTAGATCCTGTGTCCTAGCTGATCCTTTGTGTCCTAGCAGATCCTGTGTGTCCTTCTGGAACATCCTGTGTGTGCTGCTCCTTGTTAATTCGTTCCTCTTTCACTTTCTTACTAAGGTGCTGGCGCACGTACTGAGTCCCGATTCTGGCACTCGGCCTCCTTATATAAACAAACTAAACTAAACAAACTTGTTTTCATAAGGCAAAAACACTAGTACTCGCGAAATGAACTCATTTTAAAATTTAAATATTTATTTACATTTACATATGTGCACGTACACCATGCTCCGAACGCGCATGTTTCCCGCGTGGAATTCAAAATGTGTAAATCCACCACGTTGACGATATATGTATGGTATTTGATTATTTCGCGTGGGTCATTTTCCTACTCGGTATTTCTCGAGTGGGTCTAGGTGCCCACTCAATCCACTACTCCTGCCGGGCCTGTCCTCGGCGTCTTCTTTTCTTGGGTCCAAGGTCCACGTTCACCATTCAACCTTTCTCTGCACGCGGCACTATAGCTTCCAGAGTCTAGCGCTGTACCGTTATTTCCTTTTGCACACGGCACGCTGACTCTCCGATCCGTCCGTCTCTCCCTTGTTCGCAGCCGTTACTACGGGCGAATTCGACGCGTATCTGGCAACCAGGCACCTCCTTGCTTGATCATTCACACTTATTTGTGGGCAGTTCTTCAACTCCTCCTTCATACAAAATCTAGCGAATTTTACACAAATATTTAAAACCCCCCTCCCGAAATGTTTTTCTGGATCCGCCCCTGCTCAAATGTAAACATTATTGGCTGCTGGGCCCAAAACATTTGACTGTTGAGGGGGCGAATGACTCCTATACACATTTATTTTTCCCACTTTTTTTTAAGGCCACATATTTTCTTATGGGAGACCCCTTGTAAAAATATGTACATTGTCGAGAATGTAGAAATATTTGCCAGTGGGATGCGGCTATTACTCTTTTGGTGTATTTAGCGCCACCATCTGATTACAATAGTCATTTAATAAGTATTGTTTTACTCATATTAAGCAATCGAGCGATGAAAGTATATAAAGAGCGAGGAGAGTTCAGAGCGTCATCAACGAGAGCAGAAGTCCAGTGCGCGATTAGGACATAGAAGTCGATCTAGTAATTTTTTTTGCAATACTCGAAGTGTAAGCAAATACTGTAAACGTTGAAAATGTCTGTCCGTCAGTCCGTACGAACGTCGAGATCTCGTGAACCTTAAGAGCTAGAGCCACCAAATTTTGTTCACAGACTTCTATATACCCCACGTAGATCAAGTTTATTTCAAAACCCGACCACGCCCTTTTAATCGCCCACAAACCGCGAAACTCTGTGGTGCCTACATTTTTAGTGCTAGAGAAAAGTAGCCTTAATGAATGTTGTTTGTACTGAAAATACCTACACAGATATCTGAAAGCTTTGAAAATCTGGCCATTTTTGTGAAAACAAGTGCGTTAAAAATGTATTGCGCTTGAAAGTAGGCTACACTTTTTTTAAAGAGGGCTACCGACTCCAGCATTTGTTCTTGTTTTAAAATTAAATCGTGTGAAAACCATTCATTCTTCTTAGAGTGTAACTTAACTCAAAATAAAATATTATTTGTAACCCTACAAAATGGATCGACTAACTTTCAGTTTCAGTAAACTTTTTTCGCTTAGTTTTAGGCGAAAATTAGTCGAATTTCTATGTCAGCTTTAGTATAAAGTCCTCCGATAGTAAAAATCTTTGAACTTGATCTGCGTGCACATAAAAAAAGACGATAAGGAAAGTTTTATGTCTTTAGGTCTGATACTGAGAAAAAGCATACTAAAACAGACAGACGGACATGGCTGTATCAACTCGTCTAGTGACCCTGATCAAGAATATATTTATGTCTCATTGTATGCGTTTCAAACATCATACTAAAATTTTAATAGCCTGCAAGTGTATAAAAACAAGAAACAACTATATAGTCGGCTTTCCCGACTATCAGATTTGCGATACCCATTCCCCTTTTTAAGAAAAAAAAACACCAAAAACCGCTGGTGTCGCTAGCCCTCTTAAAATAAAAGTGAAGCCTGCATTCAAGCACAATAAATTTTTATCGCAGTTGTATACACAAATTCTGGAAACTGGCCCGATTTTCAAAATGTTTAGATATCTGTGTAGGTGTTTAAATACTAACAACATTCCTTTCTTTTACTAGTTCTTTTACCTAAAAAAATTATTGCCTTAATATAACGGTTTTATTTGACTTTGTTTCCTGTGTGCCACAGAAATCTTCAACGGTTTTGGGATCGGTTGTTTTAACATTTTCGGAAAAATCCGACGGAAATTGTCACGATTAAATTGTCACGATGAAATTAATAAGACAGTAGGGGAGACCGGGGCTAGTTGGTCCCTAGGGCAAGTAGAAAAAATGCATTTTTAATTACTTTAAATTACTCTGAGCTGCCATCTTTTTAAGGTGTATGCATACATGTATGCACATGTGCACTGTGAACTCACTGTGCACTCACACACAAAGTTTCATTGAAATGGTACCGTTATTTCGACGAGTATAAAAGATTTTCTGTTTTTTATAGTTAATTTGTACTTTTACACATCTCTAAGTTTGTGTTTTTTCCACCATTTAATGTTGTTTTTTCTCAAAGGTAAATTCACCTTTATTATAATAATATAAAAATAGCCCACACTATAATTTGTCCGTTAATTGGAATATTAGTTATGTAACAATATAGCAATATAGTCAATTAATTTTGTGTGAACAAACAAATTATTTATTTCGATTCACAATAATTACACTCTTTTACTATTTTGAAACTAAAATTTCGTGTAATAAAAATTTACCAAACTGGTTTTCCAGATGAGAAATTACAAAAAGAAACAGATAGAGGAACCGAAGAATCCGTAATGAAATTTATAGTTTTATCCCTTATCAACGTATAAATGACTATTACTGACCAAAGTACAGTAAAAAAAACGATTTGTCCAAAGAAAAAGTCTTTTTTTAAAGGGCCCAACTTGCCCCGCACAAAACCTTTCAAAATGCTCTGCCACTCTTAAAGGACTGCTTAGATTGGTTTGAAAAAAATCATGAATGTAGATGAATGTTCATCTGATACTATGAAGCTTACCATTTTTTTGTTTAGCATACTCCATTAAGCCAGGAAAAATCCATAAGTGAAAAAGATGCCAACTAGCCCCGGTCTCCCCTACACATAACTTTCCAAAACCCTGCTCATAAAACGTAAGAAACAAAATATTTAAATTTTTTAAAATTACCGACAAAACATTGACAAGGCCATCATAAAACACCAATATCTAGCTGAGATATACCCATAATATGGTTGAGGTCGATTTTATGGCTGAAAACTATTGTGGAACAGCAAATGTTTGGGAAAAACTTTAATGTTACTGTTACCATGTTACTGTATGTGTATTGTCTTATTATTAAATGCAAATTAAAAATTGGAATACAACCGAATCATTTTTCAAACAATAAATTCGTGACAGTTTCTGTAGCACCGTCGGTTTTTCTTCCAAAAATGTTAAATCAACCTGCCCCAAAGCCGTTGAAGATATATGTTGCACACGGAAAGTGAAAACAAATAAAACAGTTATGTTAAAAGAATTATTTTTTAAGTAAAAGACTAAGTAAAAGAAAGGAATTACAGAGCTACAGTATTGTATTGAAAATTATTCATCAAAAGGACCTAGGAGAACATAAAGAAGAAAAAATTTAATGATCGATGGTCAGTGCTTTTATTTTGAGCGGAACTGCATATATTTAACACGACGCGCTATTTCAGTGCTTTTATTTTGAGCGTAACTGCAAACATTTAACACGACGCGTTATTTCATATTTTAATTGTAATCCTCTAGTGCATACCATAATTTTAAAATATAAAAAAAAGAGCCATGGCCGATGTTTTACATCCATTAGAAGTTTTTTGAAAGCTTTTAGGTTCCGTTGCAATTTATATAAATTTACAACATGCGATGCGTGTATTATGACTTATGTAATAATACAGGTCGCAATAAAAAATACAAATTACTACTCCATATTTTTTATTTTTAGATCGCACCATCAGTGAACAAGAAAGCAAATCAGTAGTCCTACCGTGCCCCGTAAATGTAGACAAGTGCGGAAAGCTGCATTCACTTAACTGGTTTAAGGGCGATGACCGCATTGCTGCTATGCTCCTAGGAGATAGTAACGTGACAAGTGTTAATAATGAATTTGAAGAAAGGTAAGAAACGCAATATGCTAATTTCATACAAACTAATTATTTTTTCTTTCCAAGGGTTACTGTTGAGCAAAACCCATACAGACTAGTTATTAAGGACTTGAAAATAGGTGATGAGGATATTTATCTATGTGATACAACATTTTTTATACCAGAAGAAACGTGTGATAACTTTAATGGATATCGAATCGAATTGAGAGTCTTAGGTAAGTAACCTTACAAATAATTTGTAATATATTGCATGTTTGCATTATTTAAATTAGCTTCATAACATTATTTCCTTTTTTACTTTTTTGTTCATGCTAATTATTTTTTGTCTATAAGCTTTGTTTAAGTTCGTTGTACAAATAAAAATTTAATCAAAATCCCTTTTATACATATGTATGTAGCTTTATAAGTTAGAATTGCATGTGTTTTACTTACTTGTTAAGATTTTTTTTAAATATTGTAGATACATTGTACATGTGCAGAACTTATCAAATTAATACACATTGAGCTTAATGTTGTTGTTCCAGTAACTTAAATCGGGGACTAATACCGAAAACGATTAAGCAAAATTAAATATATCAACGTTCTTCGGAACACAGTAAACTTTTTTTTTAATTTGTTAGCTTGTTTTAGTGACCTATTGTGGTTAAGTAAATTTTTTTAGCGGACTAAGGTCGAAGGCGGCTTAGATTTATATAGTATAAGTCTAATACCTTTTTGTGCAGAAATGGCATTAATTTGCCGCTGTATTCACAAATTCTGATGGAATTTTGGTACAGGTCCAAAGTCCACACTCCAAAGTAACTTTCCCAGATCGAGGTTTTTGCCTCCGCTGCGACACTATAAATCCCAACTGGTTATAGCGTCGTAGTAATGGTAACCCAGCAAAAATAGTCCTGATGAGATGTCTAGCAAACATCGAATCAGCGCTGTAGGCCTTGGACAGTCGGAATTGCACTTTTTGTCCCGCCCGGCATGGTTATAGGTTCAGTTGACGTGGCCTGACCCGTTATCTTATGTATAAAATTCTCGTGTCACAGTTTTTGTTCCCAAACTCCTCCGAAACCGATTCCCAAGAAATTTTGTGAGCGTATTGAGTAGGTCTGAGAATCAGCCATCTATCTATCTGCGGAAGAACGAGATCTCCAGCTTTAATAAGCTGGACCACCTGGGGGGGTACCACTCGCTTAGATCCCTGGGCTGGTGGAAAATCCCTGTTTTATTACTGCTGGCAACTCCTATCTAGCCTGCGTGCTGCGCCATTTGCCGAAGATCAAAGTGGTGGACAACGTGGAGTTCTCCAAGCAGAAGCTGCAGGCTGCCCTGAGTCTTGCGTTAAGCGAAAAGATCGAAAAGAAGCAGGTAATGAAGCCGGAAATAAAGATGGACCGGAAAGTGGAGCTGGAAGCGCTAGGAACCCACATCAGTTCCAACCCAATACCATCAGCCCATACAAGTTACACCATCAGCACCTAAGCTTGCCGTGGTAACCCAAGATCACCGAAATACCACAGAAGGAGGTTGGATAACAAAATCTCATTTAGTAAGCAGCGAGGCGCGCGGGTCAGCTAGGTGTTGACAATCATTTGTTGAGATACCGCCGTTTATTTCAGCAGTATTGTGTCGACATGTATGTAAAAGTAGAAACGGGCGAGGCAAAGTTCGCCTGGTCCGCTAGTTTTATACAAATCTAAACCACCTTCAACCTTAAGTCCGCTAAAAACTTACTTTTTTTTTTTTAATTTAAGACAGCTGTGACAAAATGGTCATTAGTGTTTCTACTTGAAACAAGTTGGACTTAACCAGCTAAAATGCAAGGATTAAAGTTCGATGGAGTAAAATTAAAAATGTTTACATATGTACTAGCTAGTCTCGTCGGTTTCTGTATTTGTGAGTTTTTGTAAAACTAAAATGTCCACTGCATACGCCTTCTTTAAATAATTGGTACAGTCTCGGTCGCTGTTTGAGCACATTCATATTTAACCGGACACAGTGCGCCTCAAGACGATATAACGAATACAGTGACAAAAACTCATGTTAGTTCTTGGTTCGTATGTGTTTCTAGCTTACATAATTGAAGAGACCAAAGTCCCAACTGATTTTCCGCGGTAATCAAAACTTTAATTTTCTTATAAAAAAATTTTTTTTTTAATTCAACCGAAGCGATTAATAAAAGTTTTTGTGAATTTGAGATCTATTTTACAAAAATGACACTAAATTAAAAAAAAAAATCCAATTGTTTTTTAAAATATTTTTAAAGTAAAAAAACAATTGTGTAATTGGTATTTTATGTTTTACTTTATATTTATTTGCGATACTCGAAGAGTAAGCAAATACTGTAAAAGTTGAAATGTCTGTCTGTCCGTCCGTCCGTCTGTCTGTCCGCACAAACATTGAGATCTTGGGAACTATAAGAGCTAGAACCACCAAATTTCGCACACAGATTTCTATGCGCAAGGGGCCACGCCCCTTTTAACGCCCACAAACCGCGAAACTCTTCGATGTCCACATTATTAATGCTAGAGAAAAGTGGCTCTTATAAATGTTGTTTGTATTGAAAATATCTACCCAAATACCTAACAAATTTAAAAAACCTGACCATTTTTAAAGAAATTGTGTATACAAGTGCGTTGAAAATTTGTATTGCGCTTGAAAGTAGGCTACACTTTTTTGAAGAGGGCAATGAGTATCGCAAATCTTATAGTCAAGAAACCCGACTATAGCGTTCTTTCTTGTTTTAGATCTGACCAACTAGATACATGTATGTACATAATTAAAAACAGATTAATCTTAAACTTTGTCATACCGATCATTTGGATTGGATAAGTAATTTGTCTGCAAGCGACTCAAACACCGTTGAATAATTTTGTTGAGTTTGATCTTAAGGTTTATATCCCACCAAATCGGAAAAGCCCCGCAGAACATAAAGTCATTAAAAGTTACATAAGTATTAGAGTCCTGCATGATTGCATTCAATTGTAGTATCTTAGATTGCCTTAAAATTTTAGAATGAATAACTGTAAATGTCTAGCTGAATGAATTTGAATGAATTAATTAATAGCATGAATGTGAAAATTACAACATTCTATTAAAAAGCTGTGAATTGGATGGAAAGTAAGAGACCAAGATGGTTCCCAGTTTCTTTGTTCGGTGCTATTTTTGAGATCAGAAATATAGATCCAAGGCTGACCATCACCTTCTGATGAATTCGCGGCTATTTTTTTCATAACCCTTAAGAAATATGAAAACTGAGAATTCTTAACAAAAAGATAGTTCACTTTGGTTATCCTATGAAAGCCATACTTTAAATTGTTGCTTATGAATAGTTCATGCTCATGCTCATGAAAACTGAAAAATTCAATTAAATTCATATAAATTCCGACTGGTCGATTAAAATTTTTGTCATACATTCTATTCATTCATTCGTTCAGACTTTAACATTCACTCATTCAATTTCATTTCTAGTGAGTCTGCAAATTTGAAGTCAAACTAAAATTCATTAAAACATGAATTCAGTAAGGTAAATTTATTGTAAAAGAAAACGAGGCGCACTACGACACATAAAAATTTAATGCACGTCTCTTATATGTTTACTATATTGTGAATCTTTAAAGTTAAAGTTAAAGTTCCTATCTACCAGAAATTTATTTAAAAGGATCGGTTGTATTTTTGTTTATGTTGTAGTCAAGTGCTATTAGACAATATCAGTTTCAATTACCTCGGAAAAACAATCAGCTGGGACTTCGGTCTCTAAGAACCACAAGCTTTGGTTTTTCACAATTTGCATCATACCTGTGTCATCTAAAGGCGCACTGTGCGCAAAAGCCTTACCTAAAAATAAGGTAATCGTGGCCTACAAAGGTATCCGGTGGGGGATTTGAATCAGGGTCTTCCGCGACGGCACACAGTGGGGTATTTTTCAAAAAAGTAGGACTTTATTCACACAGGCTAAATGGACTCTACCTTATATTTTTCTTGTATTAAGTTTATAAAATTAAACTAAAAAAAGTTATTTTTGGATACAGCTTAGTGTAAAATATATAATATTTAATGTTGAATTTTCTGACTTTTTTTTAATAAAAAATGTATATCTTAAGAAACAGTTAAAACCTTTCAAATGAACGCACAGGAAAGGTGCTCCGAGTATAGTGTGATTTTTTACATATTTTTAAAGCTACATTTTAAAAACCCAATAATAAAAAATTTATTTTGTTTTCTTCTTTTTTTTTCAGTAATTTTAATTTACTTAGATAAGAAATAACTGACGCTTTATGTTTAACTTATCACAAAAAAAAAAAAAAAACTGTCTTCAGCCTTTGAAACCGTTGACCCTCACCAAAAAAACTGTTTTTTCCTTCCAAGTTTACAACTTTGATCTCAAATATCTCGCTTATCTCACAAAATCGCACGACCAAACTTTCGTAAACATATTAGTGACACTTTAAAGTATAATTAAAAAAAAAAGATGGCGTGTGGACGCGTATTGGTCAACATTTTGTAGACTATTAGAATTTTTTTTTAAAACCCAAAAAAATTTGTTTAAAAAAAGTTAAAAGTAACGAAATAAAAAAAAACACACACATTCTTTGAAAAATTTTTAAGATATAGCGCCTACAAAATTCACTAAAACGAAAAAATATGTATCTTACGCATTAACTAAAAACTAAATCTGAACTTTGAACGTACATTGTGAAGCCCAAAAAAGTTATAATTTAAACAAGGTTTGATAGAGAATTTTATCTATTTTGAACTGGAATGATTCACTTGTTTGAAATCAAAAAAATACTTTTTGAATTAGTCCCACTTTTTTGAAAAACACCCCACTGTGCGGCGTCTCAATCAGCTCAATCGAAATTTTAAAGAATTCGAAAAATAATTTCCAGGACGGGTTAACATTAAAATGGCGGCATGGATCCCAAAAACATAATCTGAGCTACTTAATATTTTTAAATAGGTAACAGGACAAACTGTATGGACTCATATACGAAGTGGCTTAACCGAATCAATGCATTATCACAACCAATTGGAGGCAGATCTGTAAAAATAAAATCACAAAAAAATAACTTAGTAGCCATTGCCTTTAATCGATTTCTATAAAAGATATGGACAGTTCTAAGCAATATTGCAAAAGGAATGAGAGCGAGAGCTAAACGATTGTTAAGATCAGTGCCATCATCATGCTGGTTGAATAAATCAATATCTAAACCAAGTGCGTTTTCTCTGGCCGTTTAATATAAAATTGGTTGAAGGAACCCACAATTTACTGAGCTTACCGCACAATTCAGTTGCAAGCAGATAAACTAAATCAGTTTGTAACAGTATTAAAAAAAACCCCAGATTTTACAACAATTTAAAAACTTTATGAAACGATTAACAGCTTAACTTTATACTTTTTCTTAGCAGGCTATGGCAAAGGTTTTAAATATACAAAGAGAACTGTGTGGCCAATATATTTATAAAAAAAAAAATAATAATAAAAACCATTATTTTTTTTTTTTCAAATGCGGAAGGTTAAACCGGATTCTAGACACAGAGTTCCTTTTGCAATATTACTTAGAATTGTCCGTAGATTGCGTTTCCCCCCTTAGACTTGCGGACACCAAAATCGACCCACCCTAATACACATATGTACATATGAGTAATGCAAGGTTTTGTTTTTCAAAAGGCAACGTGTAACGGACATCCGATAGTCGGGGACCCGACTGTGTCTTTTTTTTTGTTTTACTTTACTTACAAATATAAGGCTTTAATCGTTCTAGACTGGATGTTGTTTTCGGTAGTCATCCTAAGATTGAATCATCTGTCTTTTGTACTAATTTTTGCTTTGTTGAGCCGTTGTTTCCCAACCTCTTTACCTTTAACCATTCTCTTTCTCTTTCTTTCATTTTTACATAAACATGCGCCAAAACTCATGAAAATATTTTCTCTTAACTAATTGTTCTTTTAAAATAATGACTCACAAAATATATCAAACCGAACGTCAACACCGACATGGAAACTTTTTATAATCGTACAACCCATTACAACATGTTGTTAACTAAAACTGAAACAAATTCCCTAAAATCACCAACAAACCCTTTATCATATACCACCGCAATATTATAAAAATACCTCATCCCTGGCCAACAATTGATTTGTTGTCTTAAATATTGTATCCCTTGTTTATTTTACAAACTTATTAAACCAAAATAACATATGGGCTCGACTTGCGCCATATTTAAACCCCGTCTAAAACTAATGTCTCAAAATTCCTTTTATAAACCTTGAAAAAAACTAAACGTTTGGCTATCAACAAAATGTCTACGTTTAAAAAACGTAGAAAACATTGGTAAATCAAATTACTATAAACTTGTTGTAACATAACTTATTGGTTGTATTTAGTTGTAAGCTTTCATAAAAAAAATAATCTTAACAAGCACATTTGAGAATAAAATATCATAGTGTGATTAACCAGAAAATGTCGATTAATGTATTTGAAAATTCATTGTTGATCAAAGGAAAGTTAATTGACCCTCATTTCTTTTAGTTTAGTCAACAAATAATTAATTTGTCTCGTTTTATTTTACTAAACATAACAATGTTTTAAGGTGAATTTAATGATTTTATTTTTAAAACCAAGACAATAAAAAATATGATTTATGAAATGCCCAATAAAACATTTTTACCCTCTTAAAATTGAACGGCTCTTACACACATACCACATAAATCGACAAACAAATTTATATGTCGAATTTAAACACACACATATTCAGTGCCACCCACTGAGGTTGTTATTTTGGATGCAAAAGGCGATCGAATTGGGAACGGCAGCGTTGTGGGACCCATGCAGGAGCGGCAGTCACTAAAAGCAACATGTACTGTTAAAAACACCCGTCCTCAACCAGAAGTGGGTTGGTTCCGTGGAACCAAGCGACTAGCAACTTGTGAGTATAATCAATACTTTATAATGTCTTATATTTTTATAGCAGTAAGTCACAAAATTCGAGGTATCAAATTCTACTGCAATTTTGTTAACAAGATTTAATAGGACCTAGACTGAACCACTCCAAATCAAACCAAGTTTTTTAAGTTATTTTGGAAAAATGGGTCTGCCAATTGTCATGCATACAAAAATTGCGTTTTCTCATAGTGAAAATACTCGGTTATACAACATACCAGGGACTGCAAATAAGAGCTATGAGTTTCATAAAAATTGAACCCTAAAAAATTTACAAAAGATGTGTTAAAAATGCACATACGATATTTTTTTAAAGAGAATAAAGGAACAGGATAAACTTTTATTTTCTATTTTAAGTTTTAGATTTCTTTTTAATTCTTATTTTTCAATTTTTATTATAAAAGTTTACAAATAACTCTTAGCTATAGGATTTAATCACCCGATCGTCAATATTTTTTAACTAGACTTACTTGGACATAAAATTGGGAAAGTTTTACACTGAGCGAAAAAAGTTTAATGAAACTTGATATGCCTCCACATGAAAAAAGACGATTGGAGAGTTGTATGTTCATAACACTGATCTAAAAAGCTTACTGAAACGAACTGGCGGACCGACGGACATGGCTATATTGACTCGTCTGGTGACCAAGAATAAACTCGTATATGGGGCATTCCACGCAAAATCGGCCACCAAAAATTTTTTTCCAAAAAACTTTTTTTTTTTGTTACAGCAGCCAAAAATATTAGATACGTATATTTTCGTTTGAATGTATTACGCGGAGTTTTCGAAAAAATGAATTTTGAAGTTTCACTCATTTAAAAAAGTTGACATTTTCAATCGCTTTTTACTCCAATATGGAATGAAGTTACAAAAATTTACCCCAAATATCCGCCTTTCTAAGCACTTTTGACAGAAATATACGAAAATTCAATTTTTTGCAATTTTTCGACCAAAAAAAGTGGAAACTTTTCAAATTTGGACATGTTTTTTTTTTTTTTTTTTTTTATGAGTTGCCCAAACATTTTTCTAAATGCTGTCCAAATTTGAGGATGGAATTCTCAGTACTTTTGGAGTTATGAATTTTTTAATCGCGGCTCGCGCGATTATTACTTATATACTTACCGCATCGGCGCGTGGCGGCGCGCTCCGACACGTTCGGACTCGCACCGACCCAACCATATCTTACGGCTCGCGCCCGCGAGCCGCGATTAAAAAATTCATAGCTCCAAAAGTACTGAGAATTCCATCCTTAAATTTGGACAGCATTTTGAAAAATGTTTAGGTTTGTTTGCGCGCTAATGTGCCGTCTCATCGATCGACGCTTGTGACCGATTATTTGAACAAAAATCACATTTTAACCACTTACAACTCACCTGATACGACAAAATGCATTTGCCCATGAAAGGGAAGCGTTATGCAGACGGTAGAGGCTAGTCAAAAGGCTTGCACCGGCATTCTGGCGGCCATACCGGCCAACGATCTTAAACTTTCGTTCGACATGTTTTTGGATCGTGCAAAAAGCTGTATTGAAGCAGAGGGAGACTATTGATCAATTGATTTTGCCGAAAAAACCATTTGTTCTATTTTTTTTTTTAATCCTGTTTTCTTTGGAACGCACCTTGTATATCAATGTACATAGTAACAGCCTTTTTAAACTATACCTTTTCCCTGGGGTAGCTTCCTTTATTATTAGTAATGACAACGACACCTTAGAATGGCGCGGGGTGGAAACGGGATAATTGTTTTTTTATTAAGCAAAGTAGCAAGAAAAAATAATCTAAACCTATTTTAATGCAAATGACACAAATTGAAATTTACTTATATTAAACAAATCTACTTATCCTTTTTGTGGACTTTCACAGATTCCCCCACGCATGACTTGAATGATGGTCTTTATACTTCAACACTCGAGTTGGAATGGCCATTGTCCCGTGAAGATCTTGCACAAGACATTGAATGTCGAGTGAGCTCTGCAGCCATACCAAATATGATTGTTTCCAAATTTAGAGTGGACTTGCAAGGTACTTGAATCAACTGCAAACAAAACAAGAAAAAAAGCTATGGTCGTGTTTCCCGACCATCAGATACTTATCGACCTCTTTAAAAAAATATATTCAGGCGCAAAATGTACAGTGTTGGAAAAAGGAGTAGCCTTCAAATATTTCATACGAATCAAAGCAAATACTTATTTAATTATATTTTTTTAAGCATATATAAAAATATCTTTAATCAAAAAGAACATAATGGTTTTTGAAAATTCCTTGTAACATACAAAAATAATTTCATTTTTTTTTCTTTTGACAAAAAATAATATAATTAAAAAAATTTGTTACAAAATTTATCCGCTCACAATCCGCTTACAATCTCTGTGGTAAACACATTTGTGAAGCAAGAGAAAATTGGTTTAAATGTTGGTTTATTGAAAATATCTAATCAAAAGCTTTGACAAATACAAAACAAGAAATAAGTTTTGAAAAGTGCGGCAAATTTGAGCTGTATTTAGAGAAGGCATTTATGAGATTTCGATAAGAATTGGTATTATTTGGTATTTTGTCTTATGGCCCCATTCCACTGGAACATATTTTTATGTTCTCGACAATGTACATATTTTAACACAAGGTCTCCCATAAGAAAATATATGGCATTAAAAATATTATGAAAAATAATTGTGTTCAGGAGACATTCAATTCCTATCGATAATTTTTAAAGTGCCATCTTTACATCGGCTAACATTGGCGCACTTTTAAAAACCTGTGTCTTTGTCTATATTAAGGATCGTAATACTTGTTTTCTTGTTTAAATATTGACGGTATGATAGTATTAGAGTTTTGGGATTGATATTTTGAAACTTTGCCGTTGCCAGGTAAAAAAGATACAATTTCTATCCATTTTCACTCAAGTGCAATTTAAAACAAACCGCCCAGCAGCTAGCCACTCACATGTCGGCCAACAATGTACACTAAAATAATGTTCAGTGGAACGATCCACATTCTAAATGTGAAAATATGTGGCAGTGGAATGGCGCTGTAAAACATTTCGTGGCGAATCACTCTTTTACACATAAATTTCGCCCATATTTTTGTATGTGGCAAACATATTTTCTCATATATTTCCCCGTGTAAAAATATGTACTTTGTCGAGAATATAGAAATATGTGCCAGTGGATTTCGACCATTAGTGTCCTACTTTAGTTTAATTTTAATTTCTTTTGTAAGGATTTTCAATATATTAATAAAAAAAGCACTATTTTTAAATATGCTTAATTTATTTATTTAACAGTGCGTCCAACAAGTATTGATGTTAATGGAGTAAAGCATCATACAGTACAAGGCAGCAAAGTGGTTTTAACATGTGATGTAAGTATTGATTAACTAAGCTAGTGTAAAATGTATATCGCAATTCGTCCTTAATTTAATGTCTGATAGCGAATTTATATGTTTAATATATAATAGTGAAGTAATAAAAAGCTTTAAATACATCAGCAAAAAACCCACAAGGGTTAATCCACTTCGGCTTGCCAAAGTTAAAACAAACAGTGTGATGAGGAACTGTTAATCAAATTGATTGAACTGTTTTAGTAATTTTTGATAAAAGAATTAATAATTTTTTTAAATATTCGCCCTTATAACCATTCTATTGTCAATATTAAACATGAAAATATATTAAGAGGTTGCTTTTCAAAAGAAGATTCCAAAAATAATAAATCAATTATTCCTATTGGACACATTCGGGGGTGCCACAGAAACCGTTCCGCCCGAATTCCAACCGAATGTCCAACCCCTTCTCTATGTAAATTCCAACCCTCTTCGGGAGGAACGGTTTCTGTGGCACCCCCGATTGATTTTACCACATCTACTTAAAGAAATAAAGAATGTGGCCGGTGCACCAGGTCGCGTGGGGCGTTCTCGCGCGGAAGTCGGTATACGGCGGGGGAAAATACTCCTTCCAATGTGATAATGGAACATAAATGGAACAAAATCCTGATAAGTAATGAAATTTGGGTTAGAAATACGAGCTCCGATTTAAAAAAAAAATTTTTTTTTAAAGTTGTGGCCTTAGAAAAAAAAAAGTCCATTTTTCACCCTAAAAATGCTTACAAAATCGTGGATTAAAAATCCATTTTTGACAAAATCGAAAATGTGGCCTCGTATTTCTAAGCAGAATTTAATTCTGAACAAGAAAACATAGGCGATATCCAAATTTGATGATAACTGGTTAGAGTTTTTTCCCCCGCCAGTTTGAAAAAACCCGTTTCGAGATACACGCGTTTAAAGATGTGCTTGTACATGTACATGTACGGTACATGTTTTAGGAAATCGCTTCGTAAAGCGGTAAGGAATATTCTGGCGGACTGGAGTCTTTTCTAAATTAAAGTATACATCTCAAGAAACATTTAAAGCAAAAAAAAAAAAAAATTTTTTTTTTGAAAATTCAAAGTGTACTCCCCCCTTAAGAGTTCAACAAGAACACATCCAAATAATGTGCGTCACACAGTACTATTTCCTAAAAAAAAGGACACCTGAGTAAAATTTTGAAAAAAATCGAACAATTTTTTGTTTTATAAATCAGTAGTAAGCCTCTTAAAGAATATGTCATACAAGTATCATGGCTAAATTCCAAGTACTTTGTAAGTTTAACAAGTTTAAAGGTGCACAGTTACATATGTACATATGTACATACATATGGGACATTCTTTTACAAATCGTACACCTTTTTTTGCGTCACAATTCAGATTTATGTCAAAATTTTTTTTCAAGTGTAGGAAGCAAAATAAAAAGACACGTGTATCGGTATTTTGCTTAAAAAATTTTTTTTACAAAGTTATGATTATTGACAATATCAATGGTTTTCTTCATCCTTGAACACGTTAAATTAATTATCTCTTGTTCTATTAATCGTATCGTTACAATTTTTTTTTTATTATTTAGTTCAAGAATTCAGCTTTGAAAAAGTAATTTAATTTTTTAACTTAATTGTTTATTTATAAGAAGTAGTAACAAATTAATTATTATATCGACATTTCAATGCCGATCCGATCCCCACAACTTATTTAATTGAAAAAAATCAATTTATTATCCCTATGTTTCGCTTAATAAACAGTGGAAGGAATTAGAGTGGAGTCTTCATTAGATCAAGAGAAATTAAATAATTTTCAGCGCGCGCCACGCGAGCGGTACGACTCTTCGTGCATTCAGAAAGGATTGAACACGTTGAGACTTGTCGCCGCGCGGCGCGCGCTCCACATGCTGCCGCAGCGCGATCAATGTTATTTTATATCTTATTACCTAATAGAGACTCCACTCTAAATCCAAGTGTTTTTTCTTAAGAATGACGTATAGAATGAAATTGTAATTTTCCTAATTATATATGTTGTGGGGATCAGCTTTGAAACCAAGAATAAACAATTAAATTGTTTATAATTTTTTTTTCTGAACAAATAATGAAATTGCAAGTAAAAAACTTGAAAGGCAACATTAATACCTATTGAATAAAAAAAAAGTTTTTATTATGTGACTACTGGAAGCGGAGATAATATATTTCATATACAGAAAAAATAAATGCAAAACAAAATTTTGGATAATAATATTTCCACGAACTATTTTTTTGGAGTAAAATCCTTTTACACGTGTCGAATAAATTCTTCCATAAAAGCTGAAAAAAATTTTAATCCCATTCTGAGATATGGAAAAAAATTTTTCTCAAATCCGTACGATTTGTAAAAGAATGTCCCATATGTGTCATAAGTCGTCTGGTTTTTCTTGAAGCCTTACTCGAGCAAATCTAAACCGATTGGTTTAAAATTTTGACAGTGTATTTTAAATACATACGCGAAAGATAATAACGTAGGGTTTTTTCGATGTTTTTGTTTTTCACAAAATGACGCATGTTTGAACATAAAAACTAAAATTTAAAAAAAAAAAAAACGTAGGTACTAATTTATTAACAACAAAAAGTTAAGAAGTATTCATTTATTACTTGGGTATCAAAAGTCAGATCTCGCCATATTCGCCTGACGATTTCGGATTTTTACAATATTTTTTGTCGTAACTTCTGTGTTGGGCGACCACACGTCTTCACTGATTGATTGATTGATTTTCCTGAGCTAGATTAAGGGTAATCCTTCTTAAGCCAAAATTTGACTTCAACCGTTTTTTTTTTAATAAAAAAAAGTGATCAGGACATGAAATTCTAATTTTTAATTTTTGTAAAAATGTTAGAGGTTGTCTGCTTTGGACGGCTATCAAACACCAACTGCGCGACGTAGCTTGCTCAAAATGAGACAGTTGCCCACTAGTAGATTACAGTTGACGGCAGCACTGTTGCATTTGGAGTAAAAAGTTACTGACTTATCAAACCGCCCTCGTACCCAAAGTTCTCAGTTGAAATGGCGTTCTCAAAAAGGCTATATACTGGGGTGCCACAGAAACCGTTCCGCCCAAAGAGGGTTGGAATTTACATAGAGAAGGGGTTGGACATTCGGTTGGAATTTGGGCGGAACGGTTTCTGTGGCACCCCCGATAAATTGGTTTTTCTCAATAAATTGGAGAAGATCGATTTTCTAGATTTTTAGACTATCAGTTTTTGAGAAAGAAAATATCACTCCATTCTTTTGAAGTAAAAGAAATTCGCATTGCGTCAAAAATTTTCGTTTTTAGACAAAAACACACAATCACTAGCTAAAATAGCTAGTTATTTTAAAAATGGTTCTTAGCATTTACACAACTACGTTTTCATAGATTCATGGTGCTCGCCCAGCTGTCAACCTAACTTGGTATAACTCAACTTCCTTAATAAATGCTGATGAAAATGATCTTACGGAGATTCGAACTAAAGCGGTAAACAATTTAGTTATATAATAATTTTTAAGCTTAACTTTATTTGTCCATAGTTCGAGAAGAATGATGGAACTTATCACACTCAATCTGAACTCATTTTTAATGCCACTCGTTTTGAAAATGACCGTGTTTTTCGATGTGAAGCTGAAAATGTTGTTATACAAATCAACCGAGAAAAACCAATTTCATCTGCTCTAACATTGGAAGTTTTATGTAAGTATATATTTTAGGAGCAAGGAATTGTTAAAATACGAAATACAAAAAAAAAATCGCCGTGTTTCAAATACATATTATCAATTTTAACTTGGCTTGGTTATTTTATTTTTGGAAACGATGTTTTTTACCTCACTTTATCTTTTGTGGAAACTTGAAGTTATAAAGTTGTATAGTATATAACTCAAGTAATTATTATAACGATTAATAATGTGTTATTTGTCTCCATATGTTTTCCGACGATTCCTCGTATTCTGAATCTACCTTTTTGGGTCCAGAGCTTGTTAAGTACTCTATCGTGGGAGCTCTTTTAGTCATGTCAATTATTCACGTCATTCGAGGAGTATATGTCCGTGAGTAGTATTTTGCACACAGACTTATATAAACAAAGCGCAGATAAAGTTTGTTTCAAAATCTGACCACGTTCCTTTTTAAGCCCACAAACCGCAAAACTCTGTGGTGCCCACATTTTTAACGCTAGAGAAATGTGGCGCTAATACAAGTTTTTTGTATTGAAAATATCTACACAGATATCCAAAAATTTTGGAAAATCCGTCCAGTTTCGAGAAATTGTGTATACAAATACAAGTGCGTTAAAAATTTATTGCACTTGAAAACAGGCAACAGTTTTTTTTTAAGAGGGCAAAGAGAAAAAAGTAACGGAAACCCGACTATAGCGTCCTTTCTTTTTTGTAACGCATAGAAGGAGGCATTTCCGACCCTTCAAAGTGTATGTATATTTTCTTGATCAGCGTCACCAGTCGGTCCGTCTGTTCGTTTCAGTAAGCTTTTCCAATTGTTTTATGTGCAGGTAGACCGAGGTCGAAGATGACAATATCCTATAGCTGCCAAACAAATGTTTCTGTTCTGTTTAGGTAAACTTGTACCGCTCAGTGTTAAACGTATCAACTAAATACTTTTTCAATAATTTTTGTGTTTAAGTTAACGTTTTTCCAAAATATATATTTTTTTTCCAAAAATGTGGGTGATCACTATGCCTTTTCAAAAACGGACTACTGTATTCTCTTTCTGCAAGAGTGTATGAACTTAAGCTTGCCAAAGTAAGCTTTCCTTTTCGTTAGTAATGTTGTCACACTTACAACATGACTAAAGTTAAGTAAATTTTTGTGTGTAAGAATGTTGGAATTTCCAGGGGTCGCGAACGTACGTTAGTACGCTATTATTGCAAAATAAAAAACAAGAAAGGACGCTGTAGTCGGGTTTCCCGACTATCAGATTTCAGATACTCATTGATCTCTTACAAAACGAGAAAAAACGCTAAAGTAGCTAGCCTTCTTAAAAAAAAGTGTAACGCACTTGTATACACAATTTCTTGAAACTGGCAAGATTTTCAATACTTTATACTTTTCTCTAGCATTAGGAATTCTAGCACCACAGAGTTTCGCGGTTTGTGGGCGTTAAAAGGGCCGTGGTCCGGGATTAAAACAAACTTGATCTGCTTGGAGTATATAGAAGCCTGTTTGCACAATTTGGTGGCTTTAGCTCTTTTGGTTCCCGAGATCTCGACGTTCGTACGGATGGTCGGACAGAACGACATTTGCAACGTTCACAGTATTTTTCTTACTCTTTGAGTATCGCAAATAAATATATAAGACATATATTTTTCGAGCCATGTTTTTGCGATTCTACATTATTTTGGTAGCTCTATGTTAAGTGAAAAAATCGAGTTTAAGTCGCGAAGGTAGTAAAAAATGGAAGTAAACTTTTCTGACTGAAGTAAAATTTAAAAATATGCCAATTGGAATGGAATATTATAAAGCTATTGAATTATTTCAAAAGAAAAATAACGTAGCTATCTATCGAGTTATCTATTTTGGTTTTGTTTCGCGAACGTACTATTTTTTTATACGTATACTTAATTTTTGTTCTATACTTTAAGCCTTAGATTTATATTTTTTTTGCATTTGACTAAAAAATAAAAAAAGTGAAAAAAAATGAACTACATTTTTAAATTAAAAAAAAGACAGGGGGTTAAAAATATCAAAATATAACAAAAAACAAATTTTTATTGATATTAATATGTTTATCAAAAAAATATTCAATTTATACGTTAGTTTAGTATCTGTGATTTAAAAAAAAAACAAATTTCGTTAAGTTAACTTTTTAAATATGTTGGCCTAGTTGACTCTCTAGCCGAAATGCCCATATTAGATCGAAATTTAAATTTTTTGCAATAATGCAGGGGTCTTATATGTGTGCATGTTTTGTGCATTAAAAAATAACAGCAGCACACAAGGTTATAAAAAATATTTAGTTGTAAATACTTTACGGTTTGTTATAATCACATTTTATTCTCCTCTAGATCCCCCCGTTGTGAAAGTGAGTCCATCTAATGTGACCACCAAAACAAGTGAAATAGTTTTACTCAATTGTGAATATGTTGCAAATCCTGCTTCTCTAACCCAAGTTGAATGGTAAGTCAAACAAATATTAATAATATATTTTCTTTAGTATAGTAGTATAGTAGGGTAAGGCCATTTCAACTGTACCTAGTCATTTTCTGGATTTGAACAAAACCTATAAAAATGTGTAGCTTAGGACAGCACCTTAAAACACTTATAAACAGTTTTTCGAAATTACGCACCGTCTTCGATGTTTTGAGCTTATCCTATGGACAAACCATTTTTGAAGGCAAAACGACTCTCCTCCACTTAAGAAAAACTTTGTCGATATATGTCAAACCGTTCGAGAGTTATGAATTTTTCTCCAATGCCTTTAAAACAAATTTTTTGAACTTTGAAGCTCAAAATATCGAAAACGATGCGGAATTTCGAAAAACTGTTAAAAGTGTTTTAGGGTACTGTCCCAAGCTACACATTTTCATAGTTTTTTTCGAATCAGAAATTTTTTTCTAAAATGTTGACGTGGTCTGACCCAGTAGCAAATGAAAAGGCTAACAAAAGGGTTTCAGTTATTTTCTAAAATAGTGCTTGTTGCTCAATTAATTTTGCATTCAAGTCATACAAACACTTGTATTTGCAAGTCGAAACAACCAATTCATTGCTTCTTGTTGCTTTTATATTTTTTTTTCATTCGCTGATTAAAAAACGAGAAGGAAAGCTAACCTCGGCAAGCCGAATTTATTTTGTCCTTGCAGATAAAGAATACAGTAGTCCGATGTTGATAAGCTAAAGTGATCAACCCTAAAGTGCCAAATTTTTGGCAAAAAAATAAGATTTTCTGGAGAAATTTTATGTTGATGGATTTTACACTAATAAAAAAACCTTTACTGAAACACATATGTACATGGCAGATACAAGACATATTCATCCGATCGTCAAGATTTTTAAGGTGATTTGGAAGGTTTGAAGTTGATATATCTTACACTGAGCGAAAAAAGATTACTGAAACAAATAATTAGTCAAACATTTGTATGGCAGCTATAGATATAGTCATATGATCGTAAAAATCTTCGAGCTCGATTTGCCTGCACATTCAAAAAAACGATTGAGAAAGTTTTATGTTCATAGGTCTTACACTGATTCTTACAGCTTACTGAAACAGACAGACGGACCGAAGGACAGACGGACGTGGCTATATCGACTCTATTTTGACTATTGACGCTAATTTAGAAAAAAATATGTATTATATGGTCGGAATTGCCTCGATCTTTGCGTTACAGACATCAGACTAAAACTTTAAAATGTTTCCAAAACTAAAAAAAACATTGTTTTAGGAGCTATTGTGCTTATTGTGCATTTGTGCTTATACCACGTTCCACCAAAATCATGAACAAATTGTCAAAATCAAACATATATCGCAAAAAGTTGTATCTCGTTTTGCTTAAAATCGATTAGATAAAATAATAACCAAATGCTGTTAACAATGTATAAAGCGTTTTAAGCAAATTAATTCCTGATGTTTTCTTTTAAAAGAAATGTTTGTTTTCGTACCAAACCCTTTTTTTATATGTAACGCGTAGTCCCACGGCCCACTTACCCGCCCAACCGACCGGGGGGCGCAGCCGTGTATCGTACGGCACGATTCGCGAGAGGATAGACGCGAGTTATGAAAAGATAGGCAAAAGTAGGATCTAATTTTGTGCTAACGAAGTAAGTATAAGTCGTTTTAAGAGCGGCAGAGAGTCAGAATTTGAGATTATAGGATAAAGTCTATTATAGTCAGAACATAATACTCTGAAAGGCTCATGCAAGTCATAGTTAGATCTACAATGGTTTAATATTAAGGGTATATAATTTCTAGTTAATCTACTTGGCACAGAAAAGTTAAGCCGACCTACCAAGTCGGCACTGTCAATATCACCACGAATAAGATTATAAATAAAAATAGTACCAAGCATCGTTCTACGGTTAGCTAGGGAGGGTAAATTAATTAAAAGTAATCTGCTAGAATAAGAAGGTAAGTTAAGGTTTGCATCCCAGTTGAGGCGCCGTAAAGCAAAAATTAAAAAGTTTTTCTGTACAGATTCAATGCGATCTATATGAACTCCGTATTGGGGACTCCAGACGGGAGACCCATACTCTAGAATCGGACGGACTAGCGAAGTAAATAACGTTTTAGTGACGTAGGGATCGTCAAATTCCTTCGACCATCTTTTAATGAAACCAAGCACTCCCCTGGCTTTATTAACCATGGACGAAATGTGATCAGTAAACTTAAGTTTTGGGTCCAAAAGGACGCCAAGATCGTCAACCATAGTTATTCTATCCAAAGATTTCCCACTTAGTGAGTAAGTTGCAAGCTTTGGATTGACTCGGCAAAAAGTCATCAGCTTGCACTTAGACCCGTTTAAATTTAGTAAATTATCACGGCACCAGTTTTGAAAATTATTTAGATCGGATTGTAAGTCAGAATGGCTGGAAATATCCTTATACTGCAGGCATAACTTAACATCATCTGCGTACATAAGTACGCGAGAATGATTTATAATTAATGGAAGGTCGTTAATAAATAAAGTAAAAAGAAGCGGACCAAGGTGACTCCCTTGTGGGACGCCGGAGGTAACTCGGAGAAGACCAGAAAGAGAATTTTTAAAAAGGACTCTTTGTGTCCTGCCACTCAGATAACTTAAAATCCATCTAAGAAGATAAATTGGAAACCCTAACAAGTCAAGTTTCCGAACTAAAAGTGAGTGATTTACAGAGTCAAATGCTTTACTAAAGTCAGTGTAAATGACATCTGTTTGAAAGCTACTTTTAAAGCCCTTTATCACGAATGAGCTGAGCTCCAAAAGGTTAGTAGTTGTTGATCTTCTTTTCATAAATCCGTGTTGACACGGAGATATTACTGACCTACAAAGGTGCTGCAAATGAGGAGTAATGACATTTTCGAAAAGTTTGGGGATAGCCGACAACTTAGAGATACCTCTATAATTGCTGGCATCCAATTTGTTACCTTTTTTGTGGAGAGGAATAACAAATGACTCCTTCCAAATAAGGGGAAATTGGGAGGTTTCTAAAGATAAGGTGAACAATTTGAGAAGGGGTTTGCATAAGGCTTCCGCGCAATTCCTAAGCACGCAGCCAGGAATTCCGTCGGGACCTGGAGAGTAAACAGGCTTAACACGTTGAAGATCCAAAAACAAAGAGCTTTCGTTTATAATAGGACTGAATATAAGGTTCGACGTGGACATGGTGTAAGAATAAGGCTCTATTGGATGTGCTGAATTAGTATAAGTCGTTTGAAAAAACTGGGCATAAAGATCGGCTATTGCCTGATCTGTGGTAGCCGTCATGTTTTCAAAATAAAGCGAGGAAGGATAAGAAGTAGATTTACGCTTGGTGTTAACAAAGTTATAAAACTGTTTCGGGTCCTGCGAGAACTGGACCTTACAACGATTTAAATAATTTTTATAGCACTGCGCGTTAAGCACGGTAAATGTTGACCGAGCACTTAGATATTTTGAAAAAACAGATTGAGAACCGGAGTATTTATATTTCCTATAAAGTCTGGACTTAACATTTCTTAGGTGTGACAACTCTTTACTAAACCAACCCTTACAAAAAATTGTACAAGATGAGCTTACTTTGAGCTTGTAAATTTCATGATATCCCTTTAAAACGATTGTTTATTTCCAACTTTTGAGTCCGCTTCCAAATAATCATGAAGTCAGTTAATTAAGGTTTTTATCATATTTGAATAGGTTGGTCTTTTATTTTGTCCTTCTTTTTTTTAATTTTTGTTTTTTTTTTTGGCCATTCCATTTGGCTTATTTTGCCCTTTTATTGAACTGACTGCTGACAGCACTCATCCGATCGTAAAAATCTTCGAACTCGATCTGCCTGCACATAAAAAAATGACAATTGGGAAAGTTTTATGATCATAGGTCTAACACTGAGCGAAATAAACTTACTGAAACAGACCGACGGACAGACGAACATGGCTATATCGACTCGTCTGGTGACGCTGATCAAGAATATATATAGACTGAAAATCAATTAATCATAAAAAAAATGTTTCTGCTTACTAAATAAGGTTTTGTTATTCATCCTGCTTCCGTGGTGTTTCGTCGACCCTGGGTGTAACTGGTAAGGTCTGATGGTATTGGGTTGGAACTGATGTGGGTTTGTTGCGCTTCCAGCTCCACTATCCGGTCCAACTTTATTTTCGGCTTCAGTTCATGCTCCTTTCGATAATTTCGCTAAACGCGAGAGTCAGGGCAGCTTGTAGCTTCTGCTCGGAGAACTCGTTGTCCAGCACTTTGATCTTCGGCAAATGGCGCAGCACGCAGGCCTGAAAGGAGTTGCCAGCAGTAAAAGAACAGGGATTTCTATCAGCCCAGGGGTCTAAGCGAGTGGTACCAGTGCTGCCAATTTAGCCTTTTTCCAGACAGATCTGTCCCTTTTTAACCCTTCTGTGAGCGGAAGGAACATTTTTGTTCCATTTCGATTTTGTGTGTAAATATCTCAGGTTGTGTGAAAGCTATCGATCTGAAATTTTTTGACAACTCGTCTTCAACGATTCTAAACAAGTTTGCCGATTTTAAAATAAATCTGTTGGTAATCTTGTATTTTATTAGGGAAAACTTTTTTTAACTACGTTGTTGAGCGGAAGACACAAATTTGTGCATCGTGTTAAAACCGCGTATATCTTAAAAACCTTTATTCAGAAAAATTTGAAATTTTTACTGAATATGTATTAACTCAAAATCATTCAATTTAAAATTTAAATTTTTAAATTAAGCCTACACTAAAAAAATTTTTTAAGTTTTACCTTGAAAAAAAAAATTGCAGGTTAGATTAACTACGTAAAACTCGCAAACTGATCAAACAATTGAAAAACGATATACTACGTTATAGGGCTTTCAATAAGCTTTCCAAAATGGTCAAATGTGTCATACCCTTCTTTGGTAAAACTATAAGAAAAACAACCAATATTGTTGAAAAATTGCATTTATTTTGTACAAATTTGATTAATAATACCACAAATATACTAGAAAGCTAGTATTATTTTTATTTCAAAATTATTATTCTTATAAAAATAAATTGTTTTAATCCCATAATTATTACTATAAATGTCCAAAAAGGGGTATTTGTGGTTTTAGGTACTCTTGCTAATAAAAGTAACGGTCACAAATCACCCAAATCATTTATGACCGCCAGGTGCAGGTGCCGACAGCTCCCTTTGGAATGACCCAAAAAAGGGTTGATGGTAAAACGTACTACCTGCACACATTTTTTGCACGTTTTTAGACCTTTGAACTACTTTTATAGTGACTTTTTCTAAAGAAAGGTATGACACATTTGACCTTTTTGGAAACCCTATTAAAAGTCCTATAACGTAGTATATAACATTTTTCGATTGTTTGATCTGTTTGCGAGTTTTACGCAATTTTTTTTTCCAAGGTAAAACTTAAAAATTTTTTTTAGTGTAGGCTTAATTTAAAAATTTAAATTTTAAATTGAATGATTTTGAGTTAATACATATTCAGTAAAAATTTCAAATTTTTCTGAATCAAGGTTTTTAAGATATACGCGGCTCAAACACGATGCACAAATTTGTGTCTTCCGCTCAACAACGTATAAAAAATCTTCCGCTCACAGAAGGGTTAAACGGCCTTAGCCGGAAAAAATTTCAAACAGTCCGGAAATCTGTCCTTTTTTTGACAATAAATTTTAAGGGATATGTTGAATGATTTGTACTGGATTCATCCTGATTTCAAAAACTAAATGACCTTTTTTTTATGAGCTAAGTCGAACACTTTTGTGCTTTTACAACTAACCACTAAAATCATGAAAAATGTTCAAAATCAAGAATCCATCTCAAAAAGTTACATCTAATTTTGCTTAAAATTTTGTTTAAAGCAATTAAATCGATCAGATAAAATAATTACCAAACGCTATAATGTACAAAGGTTTTTAAGCAAATTAATTCATAATGTTTTTTTTTGAAAGCTTTTCTAAAAGAACTGGATAACATGTATAAGATTAGGTTACTTTTAGCTTGTAATTTTCATGACATCACCTCAAAAATTTATTTTTATTTGCAAGTTTTGAGTCCGCTAACAAAAAATCATGACATATGGTAATCTGAAGTACAAAAAATTGTACCTAATAACATAAATTTGTTAAGACAATAATCATTTTTGTCCTTTTTTTTAAATTTCTGTCCCTTTTTTCGCCTTTTTTTTTGTCTGACCTAGCATTTTTTTTGAACTGACTGCTGGCAGCACTAAGTGGTACCCCGCCAGGTGGTCGTGCTTATTAAAGGTAGATATTTCGTGCATCCGTTGATAGAGGCTCTTCCGCTGGTGGCAATTGCTCAGATTGCTCAGTGACTTTAGGCGGTTGTCGCAAAAGGCCAGCACCTCCAGGCGTTGTTTCTCCAGGCAGATGCTTATGTCCTCCAAGTCGCTGCCAAACACGTTCAGTCCGAGCACGCATATCCACGCGTTACGGAGAACGTTGATTCGCTTTTGTTTTCGCCTTTGGAAAATGGTTGTTGTCTCTCGTTGAATCGCAAGTAAGGTCCGTGGGCAACCGCGAACTCTTAGAAGAGGATGGCCCACATAGGTTCTTTACTTCTAAACTCAATGATAACACAGAATAATTGAAACCGCCAATTCTTCAGAAGAGGATAGCCCACATAGGGACGAAATGTCGATGTTGTCCGATTCAACCCTAGCTGTTTTAAAACATCTAGCAAGTGTGTCAGCAATAATAAAGGGTTTGAATTAACAAGCCATGCATCACAGAAAAGCTGGTTCAGTTTCTGATAACACAGGCCAACAAAAATCGAACTTTTTGAAAAATCCTCGGATCATTTGCACTTTTCCATAACACTTGGGTTCTCCTGAGTTCAAGTCCCATACAAAATTATTTTCCATCACCTATAGGTTCCGCAGTATAGCGACGAATAGAAAAGTCGCATGTTGGACGACACTTTGATTTATGTTGCCTATGCTAAAGAAGTTACCGTGATATTTTTAGCTGGACTATACACTCAAAACACCACTGCACTGAACAAAAATTTTTCCCAGCTTGAATATTTGTCCATTCCGTTGGAATAAGTCGTCAATATTGAAATCTCATATTTTCCTCAAGTTTTTGTCGCATTCAAGGGCCTTTTAAAAATATACCTAAAATGGTAGCATTTTTTATTTTACCTAGATTTTGTAGCCCTATGTTCGCTTCAATTTTGGTTTTTATGCCTATCGTGATAATATTTTATTGGAATTCTTATAGCAATAAAAGTTAATTTTTTTTACTTTTTCTACTACTGTATTTTCTCCCCATTTTTGAAAAGTCATGGCATGCTTAGATTGTCCATTAAGAAAACATTTTTTAACTCCAAAATAATATAAGCATATGTGTTAAAGATTGCCATGACTTTTCAAAAATTGGGAGAAAATATAGTAGTAGAAATAGTAAAAAAACTAACCTTAATTGCTATAAGAATTCCAATAAAATATTATCACGAATATGCACAAAAACCAAAATTGATGCGAACATAGGGCTACAAAATCTAGGCAAACTAAAAAATTCTACCATTTTAAGAATGTTTTTAACAGGCCGGTGAATGTGACAAAAACTTGACTTATACGAGAGATTTCAACTTTGACGTCTTATTTCAAAGGCATGGACAAATGTCCAAGCCGGGGACAATTTTTGTTCAGTGTAGTGGTGTTTTGAGTGTATAATTCAGCTAAAAATATCACGGTTACTTCTATGGAATAGGCGACATAATTCAAAATGTCGTCCAACATGCTACTTTTCTGTTCATCGCTATACCGCGGAACCTATAGGTGATGGAAAATAATTTTGTATGGGACTTAAACTCAGGAGAACCCAATTGTCATGGAAAAGTGAAAATGATCTGTGGAGTTTTTTTAGTGTTGCCCTGTTTAATTCTGTATTAAAATAATGACATTTTGCAAGCAATTATTATTTTTAATAATCTTTTTAGCAAATTGCTTATAAACTGGCTTGTAAAATTTGTCAATCACAGCGAAATAGAATTTCACTGCTGCCACTAAGTTAAGTTCGAAAATCGAAAACATGCCACCATAAAGGTGATAAAATACAAATTGTGTTTAAAAGCAGTAAAAAAATATTACAAAATAATAATAATAATAATAAAAGCGTAAAACAAACACAGCTTAAATTAATTTATGTGAACTGGTAACTCTAAAGGTCCAGTTTGAAATGGTTTGTGAATTAGCTAGAAATATGAAATCGCTCAAAGTTCCGTTGCGATTTGATAAAAAGCTGAATTCAAATTCAACAAAAAAATGAAACATCATAGGTGGCGTTGACTTGGTTTTGTAACTTGAACCTTAACAAAAAGTTAACCTTGTCACCTTCCGAAACGGCTAGAACTCAAATTCGTGGCCGAGAATTTGTTAAGGTGTTATCAAAATTTGATAGACCCTGATTTTCATTTGACTTAACGCAAATGTTTCACTCTAGGATATTTGCGTGGTAAGAGTGCAAATGTTTTATTTCAGGACCTTGACGTGGACTTATATTCATGAAAAACTTCTTGACCTATAATAATTTGGGGCTGAAATTGAGACCTTTATACCCTGATAAAGACAAGAAAGGCAATATAAATTAAACAATAAAGAACGCTATAGTCGGATTTCCCGACTATCATATTTGCCATACTTATTGCCCTCTTTAAAAAAAACAGCACAAGAAAAAACGCTTGGCGTTAGCCCTCTTCAAAAAAAAGCGTAGCCTACTTTTGAGCGAAATAAAACAATAACTCACTTGTATACACAATTTCTTGAAACTGGCCAGATTTTAAAAATTTTTAGATATCTGTGTAGATATTTTTAATACAAACAACATGTATAAAGGCCAATAAAAAGTATCGCCAATAAAAATGAGATCGATGAAATAATACGTGGTCCTTACAGATTTCGGCGTGACAAATCCGACCGTATTCTTCGAAATGCATAGGGCAAAGGTTTTGAGCAAATTAAATTCAATGCTCTCGATGGATTAAATCCAGGGTGTGTGTATGTTGTACTCAATGTCATGCACTGGTTGGACGCGAATTGTCTTGTTTTTCCACACAGCAACCAGTATCTCGGCAAATATTTAGGTATTTTTAGAAACGGATTGCTTTGAAAGAAGTGTCCTATGAAGCCCCAGCTGACCGGACGACCTCTTTGATGGCAAAGTAGTTGTTTCTTTGAAAACCAAATTCAGCTTTCCAACCAATCATTTTTTTCGATTTTGCTCCATTTTGTTGGATTGTTTAAAGGACATCAAAAATTTGACAAGCTTAGAAATGGTAAAAGATTTGCTCGTACTGGTTTACATAATTTTTGTGGAAACTTTGAGACCATTGCGCGAGGACTTAGACCTGGAATAATACTTTTCGGGTTTCACTTAATTTTTTTTACAGCACTAAGTTGCCCAAAAAAACCGCCCAAATGTACATATTGTACTTACACACAATTATGCCAGAATTGGAGCAGAAGCGGTCTGCAAGGCACAATTTTTCCTTTCACGTCTGGTTGTTTGAAAATTAAGGGCTTAGCAACTGCCTGCTCGTTTATTCGCGCACCGGTGTTTCTCTTAAACTTCTTGCATCTGCTTTTAAGTTAATTTTTTTTCCTTTCTGGGTATTATAATTTTAGTCTGATGTTTCTAGCGCATAGCAGGAGGCATCTTCCAGCCTAAAAAGGATTTCTTTACCAGCGTCACCAAAAAAGGCGTCTGTCTGTTTCAAAAAGCTCTTTTCGCTCAGTGTAACCCTATCAAAATAACAATTTTCAATCGTCTATTTAAGTGTGCAGGCAATTTAAAAAGTTGTACTTATTTTCTATAGATTCGATACAAATAGTCGGTCATATGGAAACTGTTTGTTTAGAACATTTTTTTTTATCAGTATAAAATCTATCAACTTTCAACTTTTTCGATTTTCCATGGATCAAACGACTAAATTTTTATTTGCGATACTCGAAGAGTAAGCAAATACTGTAAACGTTGAAATGTCTGTCTGTCCGTCCGTCTGTCCGCAGCTAAAACCACCAAATTTTGCACACAGACTTCTATAAGCAAGGCGAAGATCAAGTTTGTTTCAAAACCTGACCACGCCCCTTTTTACACCCACAAACCGCGAAACTCTGTGGTGTCCACATTTTTAATGCTAGAGAAAAGTGGCTTAAATAAATGTTGTTTGTATTGAAAATATCTACCCAAATATCTAAAGGTTTTGAGAATCTGGTCATTTTCAAAAATTGTGTATACAAGTGCCTTAAAAATTGATTGTGCCTAAAAGCAGGCTACACTCTTTTAAAGAGGGCTAGTGACTCTACCGCTTTTTCTTTTTTTGTTTTTTTTAAGAGGGCAATGAGTATCGCAAATCTTATAGTCGGGAAACCCGACTATAGCGTTCTTTCTTGTTTTTATTTATTTTATTAAGATCGTACTAATATATCCTGTATTTGCAAGGGTATATAAACCTTTGTTTGCCGAAGGTATCCTTTTTTCTCGTTTTCCTTTTTTTCCCACTCCAGGATCACACAAATAAATCTTTTGCCATACATAGCGGCGCTCTTGTTGTTTTTCTTAAATTAAATTATTTTTAATCCGAAGTGGCTTAATTTAACATTGCACAATCCATGAGAATTATTAATATTTTATTAAATCCAATAAATGTTCTCTCTTTTCTTAGGTACCGCAATGATGATCTAGTAAATGTAAACGACACGGACCACTATAAAGGTGGTAATTCAGAAAATGTGGCTCTCGTAATTAAATCTACAGAAAAGGAAGACATTGGAAATTATTCTTGTCAGTTATCCAATACTATTGGGAAAGGATTTTCTGAAGAGAAAATTGCTCTTGATGTGCAGTGTAAGATATTAATTTAAAACAGCGTTGCCAGGTGCTGAATTGGCTTTCCCCCTAAATTATTACAAAAACTATCCTTAAAAAATTCGCAAAATGTTGCATCAGCGATATACTGAAAAATTCAAATGGTATTTTGTAACTTGGATTATAGCCTTGTACTCAGATCAACAAAAAGTGTTTTGCAGCAGTCGAGAAACACTTTTCGGCAGTTCTATTTATTAGGCTTGTTTTAGGAAACAGAAGAAGAGAAAAAGAAAATAGCAAAAATACGCGTAAACTCTTAGTGGGCTTTTAATATTTTGATAGGAATCAGCAGCTCCTGCACCATGCGCTTGATCACCAGCTCGGGAAACGGTCGCAGGGTGCGCTAAAGTTATTCCTTCAGTGAACACGTACATACATACCAGAGAACGGCTTCAGGTGATTGCAAAAAAATCATACACGATCAACTCAAGAATAATCAAGCCATTCCACTCAACCGATCAAACCGATCGAACTCACATGTGATCTCCCTTTTTAAAAAATCAAATCAGATCACTCACTTTTTTGGCTCGCTGAGTTTAATCATGTTCTTGTTCAAACCGATCACTTTGAGCGAACGTTCATTCCACTCAAATCTGATTGTGTTGATCAAGAGTAAAACTCATGTTCTTTTTCAATCCATATGTATGAATTTGTTCACTTGCGAGAGCGCTGCCGCTGCACTGCTCTGGTCGGTAAAGAAGGAAGAATTCGAAACAGAAAGCACAAAACACGTTGTTTTTGTTGAAAGGCAATGCCAAATAAGGAACACATTTATTATTAAAACTAAAAAATCATAATATTGTAGAAAAAACAAAAAACAAAACGATAGATCCGAAATGAACAAAACAGATCGGATCCGAAAACTGAGCCGAACGAGAGTGATGCATTCTTCGGCATGAGTTGAATTTCACTCAGCGCTTCGTTTCGGCGAATGAGCGGAACTGAACAAAATAGTTCGGATCCGAAGACTGATCTGAACAAGAATGATGCTTTCGAACGCATGAGTTGATTTTTACTCAGAACTTTTAATTTGTTCGGTGATTGGAATTGAGTAAGAACTTTTGGGTATGAGTAAATCAAAAAAAAAGTGAGTATTGCAGTTCTCTGATACATACCTGATACATACACACGTTGTGACAGGCAAGACTGTCTTCGGTGGAATTTTCCTCGTTAGATGGGTTTTTCTTGTTGGTACTGATAACCAGCCGCAGCTGGCCGCTGTGATACCCCATCTGCTGACTCTTTAACAGATCCTACTCTCTTCTGTCCTCCTCCTTGCCAAACTTCAGGAGTCAACAGCATGTTTCGATCACAAAATCATCTAAGAAAGTCTAAGTAGGTACTGTTACAGCTGTGCAAGTTACAAACACTCCGAATCCCATGTTTTAAAAGATTCGAATCATCAAAATTCAGTAGAAATTTTGTCCACACTGTGGATTCGAGACTATGCTTCGAAAACATGTTGCGCAAATTTTGTAGGAGACGATGCCACAACTTTTCAAGAAATTACATTCTTCTACAAAAAAAAAAAAAGAAAGAACGCTAAAGTCAGGTTTCCCGACTATCAAATTTGCGATACTCATTGCCCTCTTAAAAAAAAAACAAAAGAAGAAAAAACGCTAGAATCGTTAGCCCTCTTAAAAAAAAATAGCGTACTTTTGGGCGCAATACATTTTTATCGCATTTGTTTATAAATTTTCTTAAAACTGTTCCAGAACTGTCCATCATTTTTAGATATCTGTGTAGATATTTTTAATACAATCAACAATTATGGAGGCCATTTTTCTCTAGCACTAAAAATGTGGGCACCACAGAGTTTTGCGGTTTGTGGGCGTAAAAAGAGGGAGGTTTTGAGACAAACTTGATCTGCGCTTTGCTTATAGAAGTCTGTGTGCAAAATTTGATGGCTCTAGCTCTTATGGTTCCTGAGATCCCAGCGTTCGTACGGAGGGACGGACGGACAGACAGACATTCAACGTGTACATTGTACAGTATTTGCTTACTCTTCGAGTACCGCAAATAACAATACAAAGGATGGCATATGTAAGGACAACCTACTTTTATAACAACTGCGAGTTCTTTCTTAGACATCCGACAATACACAAGAAACAAAAACCAAAATAAATATATTTCCTTCTTAAGCAATTGGCGACCTAATTTTGTATTTTACCTATATATTTTAGTTTTATTATTTACAATAGGCGCTTAGCCTTCTTTTTGTTTCGAATCGTTTAGAAGCGTTCGAAGTAACGAAACATATGGGCAAATCCCAGAATCAGTCCACCAGTCCCAAAAACTGTAAAACGAATTTAAACATATTTCTACCGGATTTCAACCCGATATTTTTTTCTTACAACATAAAAACTAATTTTTGCAGTTGATCTTTAATTTAATTAATTTGTATGAGAAAACAAGTTAATATCAACAAAAAACTGTTGTTTTTTTGGTTTTTTTCTGTATGTTATTTTATTACTTTCTCCATTAGAATGACAAAATATAGTGACAGTTTACATGTTAAACTACCTGAAAAAAAACTATTAAGTCGAGGCTAAAAGTACAAAAAACAAGACAAATATAACGATAAAAAAATGTAGATTGCGACACGTAGCGAACGACACAATGCGTTCGCTGCAATTGTGAAAAAAACCATACATTTTTTTTATTTCAAAAATGTTTATACGCATTCTATTATTCACAGCTTTCTTTTAGATATTGGGTTTTGTATGCTTTATGTAGGAATGTATTATTCGTTACAATGATTTTATTATGATTGATTATGTTTAATAATGAAATGGTTTCAACCTTAAAGTGCTTAGATTGAGGTTAACAATGAATTTCACGGTTTTTTATATATTTTACAACTTCCGCTTCTTACTTTATTTTAAGTCTTTATTTTCACAACTTGTTTTGTCTTGCACAAAAAAATTTTATGGGTAAATTCAACCAATTCTACAGTTAAAAAGCCCCAACCGACAATTGTGGGTTGAATTAACTGTAACTGACTGTCAGCAACAGTAAATTTTACGTAAAACACTACGTAACGATTACAAATCTACAGTAAATTCAACCAAAAACCGACAGTTAAATGGCCCCAACCGAGAAAAATGGTTAAAAATACCAACTGTTTACCAAAAGTTATAGTTCATTTTTTTTTTTGTATTAATAAAAATAACCTTTTTTTTGTAATTTAACAATCTAACAGTAATTTTACAGATTCTGAAAGTAAGTTCACCAAAATCACAGTAAAAGTAAAACTTACAAAAACATCCAAATATCCTAAAACCACCCCCTGGATCCGCGCCTGGGCAACGGGGTCTAAGCTATGTAGCAACGGCTCGCAATTTCAACGAGAACAGAAAGATAGAAAGAGCCAGAGAGTCAGAGTCGGTAAAGACTAGACGTGTGAGAGTCGGTTGAGACAAGAATTAAGATTGGAAAAGTCAAAAGAGTACACAGAAAACATGTTCATGGGTTGAATCAACCAACTTTTACAGTAAATTTACTGTAAAATTATGGTACGTGTAATTTGTTGTTGCATTTTTAACTGTATTGACGGTCAATATTACCAAAAAATTTGTAATTTTTACGTAAAATGGCTTGCATGTATTTTGTTGTTGTTTCGATTACTGTATTGACGGTAAATTAACCAAAAAATGTTGTAACTCTAAAGAGAACATTTTTGTATGTATTTTTACTGTAGTGATGGTAAAGTCACTGTAGACACAGTTACAGTTTCCCCGCTCTTGTGAATTTATAATTCCCAACTGGTTCTAGACCTAGAGGCCGGGCACATAAAGGGAATACTTAAGACTTCTATAGTCAGTCTTCACATACTTTCACACTAGCTGAAAACTACTGTAAAAATGTTCATTTTTACAATTTTTTGGTCATCTGACTACTATGCGTGGTAACATCACCTCAAAAGTAGTATTTTTACAGTAACAGTAAAGTTACTGTGACGGAGAGGTGACCTTACAATTTTTCTGGTACGAATATACCTTACTGTAACTATTGGTAAAAATTTGGTGTTTTTAACACAAAAGAACTTTCTTTTGTTTTGACTCCAGTAAGTAGTAATTTGTAAAATCATTTAAGACTGAGCCTGGGAAAAAAATGTGCACTTTTTATGGCCTGTGAACGTCAGTTACGATAGAATATTACAGAAATAGTATACATGATGAATTTAGCTAAATGTTTACTTTTTAAAATCTTTGCACACTTTTAATAAGTACTTGGTATAGAAATCTATTGAACAACATTAATATTATAAATATATCTGGAAAGGCCGTTTTGTTAAGTACATTTATTTTATCCTTATAAACTTTATTTTAAACTTTCAAAATTACTTTATACGCCCATTTTGTCTTCACTTTCATTTTTTAATACTGACATACTATGTTAAGTAATTAAATAATGCCGAACAAGATGAAAAACAACCCATAGTGCCATGTTTGGCCAATTTGGCATTTAATGAAAAATCACGATATTAGTGTTTTTGAGCCTAGTACACGGCAAGCCAAACAAGACAAAACGCAATAGTAGGGTTGCGTACATTTAGGCGCAGATTTTAAAAATGTTATGATGTCTGTGAAGAGGTTTGCAGATTGTGGGCGTTCGAAGGGGTGTGTCAAATTTTTAAACACGCTTGATCTACTTAAAGCTTCCCTTCAGTACTGGACACAAGTTCGTAGCTAGTGAAGTCACTCCTACTTACTTTACTAACCTTAAGCAATGCGTTTCGTCATTTCAAAACTTGTATGAAATGTCCGCAAATAGGGTCAATCGCCACCACATCGATTACCACGGAACTAGTGAAATGGGTACCCATGAAAACTAGCCATTTAATAGCTAGTTACAGGGGTAACTATGAAAGGGGTACTTATTTAAGTACCCATTTAATAGCTAGTTACAGGGGTACCTATGAAAGGGGACATTATGTCAGTAGTGCAAATTAAAAAAATTACAGCATTTAATTTTGAATTAAATTATTTTTTTTATTTTTTATTTATTAATCTTTATCATTTTCAATGTTTTTAATTGCGATACTCGAAGAGTAAGCAAATACTGTAAACGATCAAATGTCTGTCTGTCCGTCCGTCCGTCCGTCCGTCCGTCAAACTTCTATAAGCAAGGCGCAGATCAAGTTTGTTTCAAAACCTAGCCACGCTCCTTGTAACGCCCACAAACCGCGAAAATCTGTGGCGCTCTCATTTTGTATGCAATCGTTACGGTTTTAAAAGAAATATAATGATATGTGCACTGTCTAACTACATTCCGAACCATTTTATGCACTAATAAATAATAAAGAAGTTATAGAACATTTTGGTATGCCTTAAATCTAGTCTACATACATACTTTACATACACATTTGTAAAACTTTCAGTACGTGGCAACCTGGCAATAGGTGGCGCTAGTTTGATGCCTTGGGTAATATATGTAATTGTATAAAGACAAATTGTGTATACAAATGCGTTGAAAATTTTTATTGCGCCCGAAAGTTACAATACATTTTTTTTTGAAAAGGCGCTAAAAATTGATTGCACTCGAAAGTAGGCTACACTTTTTTGAAGAGGGCTAGCTAGCTGTTTTTAAAGAGGGCAATGAGTAAATCGCAAATCTAATAGTCGGAAAACCCGACTATAGCGTTCTTTCTTGTTTTATTTGGCAATGCATTTGTTTTTGAGGTGACGCTTCTTTTACAGCTGCAGGGCTTTTCTAGTTTGGTTCTCAGCTGACCCGGTCCCATCGACCAAACTTATTGAATAAAATAAAATTTAGAAAAAAATTTTTAGTTTTTAATTACATTTACATTGTCCTTAAGGCAGGTTCTCACCTTGTGGTTGGAATAAAATTTTTTTTTTTTTATCTTATAAATCGGATGTATAACCCTTAAAGAGTATGTTCTACAAATTGTATGTTCGAATTCCAAGTACTTTGTAAGTTACAGGAGTTCAAAGTTGCCAGTTTACTCTACGCGCCCTACGTCGCCTGGGAAACAAACGTGTTTATCTCAGAACCATGTTTTCGGACCTTACGGAAGTGATTGAAAGCGCTGGGATGCACCAATCGTCACCAATTTTTTTTTCAAATGTTTGTTAGGTTCTTTTCTAACAAATGAACTAGAATCAGCCAAAAATATTGAAAACTTTTTTAAAAAAAAAGAACAAGTGAAAAAAACATGCAAAAATCTAAATTTTTTTTCAAAGCTTCATAATTTTTTTATTTTATTTTTTTTTTTATGATTCTAGTTCATTTTATAGAAAATACAATTCAGATTAAAAATGTGTTTTGTATTTGTGTTTCGGATCACGCGTTTTGACGGCATCACTTCCGGTAGCGGTAGTATTTTTAAGTTAACAAGTAAATTTAATGTAAATTGGTGAAATAAATAACACCAAAATAAACGGCATTTTGAAAATATCAATTTAAATGATTATTGTATGATCCTAAACATTTTTCTTTTTAAAATTTTGAAATGTTTTACTCGAAAATTACACTAGTTTACAAAATTAAAAAAAAAATGCTCCCAAGCCAATTCTACCAATTTCTGGTAGAGTAGGACTTATAGATTTCGAAAATACCATTAAAATTTTTTCTATGGAACAGTTTTTTTTTAAAGATTTTTTAAAGTTAAAAAAAAATTTTTTGCTGTCTCTTTAAATTTTCATTTATATCTCAAGTTTTGGCCCACTGATCCCGGTGCATTTTACAACATTTTACTACCAATAGACCAATCTTTAACATTGTCATACTAAACAATTGGATTGGATAAGTAATTTATCTGCAAGAGCTCGACATACACAAACTTTGTGAAAATTTTTGGCTGTTAAACGACTGTAAAACGGCTGCTATACCCTTAAAAACTCGATAAAAATCCGTTGAAAAATCACTATTGGTTTTAACTGAATTTCGGTAACCGAAATAATCGGACAAGCTAATCAAGCAAGAAATTCATTGGAAATTAGATTTCTTGTGGATTTTTAAAGTTAGGCATTTTAGTTTTGTTCGGCCGTTAAGCACCGAATTTGAACTTTATCCCAGTAGGCCTAGCGCTTACAGGACTGTTAAATGTAGGCAGTGTTGGCAACTTTCGGATATAAAAAGAAGCTGAATTTAATATTAAAAAAGCTAAAGCTAAGTAAGTGTAAGTTACACCATCAAAAAGCGATGTAAATATGAAATCTTTCTTACGTTTTAAGAAGAAACACTATATCTAAAGGTGCATTTAAAATGGTTTAGTTTAACACTGAGTTGTAATTTTAGCAAATTGTAGCAAATTATGTATTTTTCTCATATGTAAATTTTTACTGATTTTTTTAAGACCCTATCTATAGAAAGTTATCCTGAGTTTCCCTTTGTTTTTAGATATTGACTTAACACACACAAGTGCTTTTTCTAAATCGTAATTAAACTTTACAAATATACAAAATAAAAATTTGTTTATGTTTATTTCTATTAGCTTTTTCAAGCTTTTTTTTTTTTTGATCCGACAACACTGTTAACAGTTTACAGTTCATAAGCCTACTGGGATATAGTTCAAATTCGGTGCTTAACGGCCGAAAAAAACTAAAATGCCTAACTTTAAAAATCCACAAGAAATCTAATTTCCAATGAATTTCTTGCATGATTAGCTTGTCCGATTATTTCGGTTACCGAAATTCAGTTAAAACCAATAGTGATTTTTCAACGGATTTTTTTCGAGTTTTTAAGGGTATAGCAGCCGTTTTACAGTCGTTTAACAGCCCAAAATTTTCACAAAGTTTGTGTTTGTCGAGCTCTTGCAGATAAATGACTTATCCAATCCAAATGTTTAGTATGACAATGTTAAAGATTGGTCTATTGGTAGTAAAATGTTGTCAAATGCACCGGGATCGGTTGGCTAAAACTCGAGATATAAATAAAAACTTAAAGAGACAGCCGAAATTTTTTTTTTTTTACTTTAAAAAATCTTTAAAAAAAAACTTGTCCATAGAAAAAATTTTTAATGGTATTTTCGAAATCTAGAAGTCCTACTCTACCAGAAATTGGTATCATTGGCTTGGGAGGCGATAGGCTGTAAACTAGTGTTATTTTCAATTGCAGTAAAACTAATATTTAATCAATTGATTTTTAAACTAAAAAAAACAAAAGGTACTTCTATCACAATTCTTTCCTTATTTCCTATTCGCGAAATAACACAAAATTGTTTCGTCTACGCTTTTTGTCGCTTTCGTGCGCATTTTACTAGGTGGTTCGGCGTTCGATTACCATAGGGTTACTCAAGTAAGTGCCCATGCAGGGCCTAGCGGGGTAGGTAGTTCATGCATGGCCAATTGCCACCTCCAGTACTGAAGGGTTTTTAAAGTCTGTATAAGTACAAATTTAACTACTTGAAGTGGGACCGGTTTAAGGAAGGTTCATCTGTTTGTTTTTGTAGACAACCAAAGTAAACAAATATTAGCAAAGTGCTTATGAATAAGAGCAACGGTCAGCTTGGCCAAGTGATCAACACCAAACATAACAATCCCTCTAACAAGGGAGTAGGTCATTACCTAATATGTCTGTGTGATTACCGTTGGGAATACCATGCATACCATGGCCAAAGCCTTTCAAGTTTTACATCTCGAAAACGCGCAGCGAGTTTTTTTGACAGCTGCACCAGCGGAGCGATGACGACCTTCAAGGCTTTGCTTACCATGGATGACACGCATCTAGGACAAAATTCGGTCCCCGTTTAAAGTAAAATTTATATGTTGCGTACGTCCGCAATAATACAAGTGGCATCCACTTCATTGTTATTCGTTTGAATTTTGTGTTACGTTTTTTTTTGCGCCACCTAATCGAACTTTATAAATTTGTATTATTTTCTGTCGACCACTGTCAATTACCCTTTGAGTTATATTAAGCTTAGTTTAGTTTTTTGTTTATCATCAGAGAACCAGCCGACAAACAGCAATAACGAAAAGTGCCTCTCGCTCTTTCCTACGGCTTAAAAACACTGTTTGTCAATCTGAGTGCTACGCTTTTTTCGAAACTTAAAAACTACCTAAAACATCATCATCCCTAAAATTCACCGTAAGCCGACAAAAAAACTCAAGATTTTAGGAAAAACCTATAACTGTTTTGGAAAACTTAAAATAAAAACTAAACCATTGTACATTTTCACTATAGACGTCCCAAGTGTCGAGATTTTAATGATACCAGAAGGTCCTGTGAAGGAAAGCGATGAATCGAATGTTACCCTTTTTTGCAATATATTAGATGCAAATCCTCCCATTCTCTCCAAAGTGAGGTGGTACGCAAACTCCACTCTACTTAAGGAGCTACCGGACTGTGAAGAAACAAGAGTAAGTTTTGAGTATTGAAAACACATTGATATGTGACTTTTATTTTATATAAGACAACTTAAAACTTATTGTATACTTATCAGGAGGATCTTTGCCACATAGATCCAAGTAAACTTTTATTGGAGAGTATTGGCCGTGGCTTTTTCTACAATTATTCCTGTGAGGGGTTTAATGGTGCTGGCTGGGGTCCACGCAGTGAAGACAAAGAGCTGATGGTTGGTATAGTCGGGACGCATCTTATACATGGTACATAGTTTACAATTCTTTTCCTGAACAGGTACATTACGAACCGGGACCTGCTGCTTTGGCTCATTTTCCCTTAGTTGCCGTGAAAAAAAAAAGCGTGACATTTTCTTGCTCCGTTGATGATCCCGGATATCCAGACTCAAATAGGTTTGTAACACAACAAGCCAACCAGAATCAAAAAATTACAAAAACACCACACCCACCACAAGTTAATTTTTACACTGTCCAAGCTTTGCAACCAAAAGAAGCTGACATTGCTTTTGAAGCGCTACTGCTGGAAAAGCAACAAGAACTGCTTCAACCCAATGCTTCGTCACAAATATCAACACGAACACTAGCAGCCAGCGAATTCCACGTAGCTCACGAAATTAAAGAAACTCATGCTCTTATTGATTTACATTTAAACCATTCCCTTTGTACATTACTCACGCTTACTACATACATGCCACAATCGCAAATCTTAACTCTTTACACTGGGTTACAACTAACATCCGATTCTTACGCTCCCGCCTCGTCCTATGCGCTTTACCGAAAAACGGGCAAATTTTCGTTTGTTGCTCAAATGGTTTCGAAACCCAATAGATATCGTTGGCTACGCGGTGGTCGTGGTCCTCTACAGGATGTTGTGACAAAGGACTGGATGGTGGAGCCGGTTGGCCTAGATAGCCGAACCAATTATTCTTGCTACGCATACAACGAAGGGGGCAAAGGCGTAATGGCTACAGTCAACTTGGAGGTACACGCGCCACCATTTTTCATTAAAAACTTGCCACAATATACTGGAATGCTGCACTCCTCGCCCAATGCCACTTTGACCTGTCGCATTGAGTGCGTACCGCGCTGTGATATATCATGGCTAAAGGACGGTGAGCCAATAGAGAAGAATGATACCCGATACTTTGTTAAGGAGAAGTACATGGAGGCATCACCCGCCACGGGCGATTTTGAAAGCATGCTATCCGTTTTGGTAAGTTCTGTGCATATATTCTTTAAAGGAAACTTATACTTTTTAATTCTTGCAACCGCTCGTTAAATGTGGAGTTTTGATAATTTTTACATTAAAAATGATTTACCGTAAAAAATATATGTCTTCTTGGTCTTAGCTAGTGTTAATTGTTACACAGATTTACAGATTAAAGGTATTGTAGTTCTTTTCTTACATGTTCACTTGTCCGAAATAAAAAAAGTGGTGCCTTGGGCGAACATCATTGAAGCTGATGATTTTCCAAGGACATATACAGTGGCGTTCCTAACAAATTTCGTGACCGGGGCATAAAAAGATTTTCGACCCTATAACGTATGTAGGTATATATATTCTTTATCAGTGTCACAGGGCGACTCGATATAGCCAACTGTCGGTCTGTTCGTTTCAGTTAGCTTTCTTTGCGCAGTGTAAAACTTATGAACATAAAACTAAAGTCTAGACGATCGAATATATATATCCGATTGCTGCCATACAAATGGTTGACTAATTTTCTGTTTTAGTAAACTTTTTTCGCTTAGTATAAGTCGCATCAGCATAAATCTTATCTGATCGTCTTTTTTTACGTATAAATCAGTTTGAAAATCTTGAAAATTGTATCCCTTTCTAAACAGAAGTTGTGAGCACGCTAGAGGTCTGCATGAATGTATTAACTTCTAGTTATACAGTACTGTACTTTTACAGTACTCATATTTAGTTTTTATGTTTCTCAATGTAAAGTGTATCATCCTCACCCGAACGACAGAGTACGACTTCTTAGTGTTCCTATCTTTAGTAAATAGTTCATGAACTGTCCCTCAAAAAAATACACCTGTACAGTATTGTTCTCAACGTATTATATTAGAGAGATAGGTAAAAGACAGAGATTAGTTCAATAGTGTGCAAAACTTGAAGTGTGTATGTGCAGGTGCAGATGCAGATTGTTCTGCAAGTAGCGCTCCATCTGAGAGGATTTTTTTAACAGCCAAGAATCTTTTTCCTAAACAACGCTCTAAAATTGCTACAACCGAAGACACGGTCAGCAAAATTATGTTTAGTAATAAATAATTACTCGTTCAACACCGTAATATAAAATGTTTTTATTATAAATCAGTAGGTATATAAAGATAAATGTGTTTCATTCTTAAATATAAAAAGAAAATTTTTACTAGCAAGTATTGAAAGAACTGCTCATTAATTTTTCCAGAAGCTGTTTTTAACCCTTGTGTGAGCGGAAATAACATTTTTGTTCCATTTTGATTTTGTGTGTAAATATCTCGGGTTGTGTGAAAGCTATCGAGCTGGTTTTCTGACAGTTCGTCTTAAACGATTCTAAACAAGTTTCCCGATTTTTAGATAAATCTGTTGGTAATCTTTAATTTTATTAAGAAAAACTTTTTTTAACTGCGTTGTTGAGCGGAAGACACAATTTTGTGCATCGTGTTTGAACCGCGTGTATCTTAAAAACCTTTATTCATAAAAATTTGAAATTTTTACTGAATATGTATTAACTCAAAATTATTAAATTTAAAATTTAAATTTTTAAATTACCTGAAAAAAACAAATTGCATGTGAGATTAATTACGTAAAACTCGCAAACTGATCAAACAATTGAAAAATGTGATATACTTCGTCATAGGGCTTTCAATAAGCTTTCTAAAATGGTCAAAGGTGTCATACCCTTCTTTGGTAAAACTTTTAGAAAAACCACCAATATTGTTGAAAAATTACATTTATTTCATACAAAATTGATAAATAATACCATAAATATACTAGAAAACTACTATTATTATTATTTTAAAATTATTATTCTTATAAAAATAAATTGTTTTAATCCCATAATTATTACTAAAAATTTCCAAAAATGTGGTTTTAGGTACTCTTACTAATAAAAGTAACGGTCACAAATCGCCCAAATCATTTATGACCGCCAGGTCCAGGTACCTAAAACTCCCTTTGGAATGACCCAAAAAAGGGTTGATGGTAAAAAACTACCTGCACACAGTTTTTGCTGGTTTTTCGACCTTTGACCTAGTTTTTAGTGATTTCTTCCAAAGAAGGGTATGACACATTTGACTATTTTGGAATGCTTATTGAAAGTCCTAAAAGTTTGTATCCGTTTTTTAATTCGCAAACTAAGTTTTACGTAATTAATCTCACATGCAATTTGTTTGTTCCGGGTAAAACTTAAACATTTGTTTTGTGTAGGCCTAACTATAAAATTTAAATTTTAAATTTAATAATTGAGAGCTAATACATGAACAAAGGTTTATAAGATATAGGCGGTTCAAACACGATGCACAAAATTGTGTCTTCCGCTCAACAACGTATAAAAAATCTTCCGCTCACAGAAGGGTTAATCAATCCATCAGTTTCATTTTTGTCAAACTTTTTCATTCACTATGCAGCGAGTGAATGTACCCAAAAACGCTATACTACCAACACAGGTCGACAGTCAAAAAAGCCCAAGACTAAAAGCTAGTTCTTCTGTAAGGATTTTACCTGTAGATTGCTAATTTCAAATTAAAAACTTTCCATCACGTACCAATTCTTAGAAAGCCGTGGTCAAAGTACCGAAAATTCGACTTATTGGTACTTTTCAAGGCTGGAGTTTGGCTTAAATGATAATCTTTCGACTTCAAATTTGCACAAAAAAAGACGATGAAGGACCATTGGACCATTGGTTAAAATGCATTTTAATAAGTTAACTATTGACTGACGCTGCTGCTTTGGCTGCACCTTTTGGAAATCAGAGTCTTCAGGTTCGCAGAGGTGTTTGTCAGTCCTCAAATAAGCTAACTGCGCTGTTAGTACTCAAAAAGAGGCTCAAAAAAGAATTCACGCGTATCAACGACCAAAGGATTGGTAGGATAGTCCGAAGGATAGCCAATAGGGTGAGGAAGAAGTTGACTTTACTCAAAACAGTACACTGGCAAAAAAAAACTGTAAAATTGGACAAATTCAGGCCCGAATCAACTATTTTTCCTAATGAAATGCAGTCAAGTCTGAAAATAGTAAATATGAATATGCTTTATTATTGATTTTTGATCAATTATGCCCATAGTTGATTTAAATATGTTCAATGTTGGAATCGATTATGGAGCAACGTTTTTTTAAAAATGCTCATTATAGATTCAAACACCTAAAAATAATACAAAAATAGTTTATAGGAATACGTCGCATAATAAAACCGCTAAGTTTTTTCTTTTGATTTCAATACAGTCCGTACTTAATACAAATATGCTCCGTATGTAAATCAAATACAGATTACATTTAAAACTTATATGAACCATAATTAATGTGAGCGCAGGTATGGTTGATTTAAATACATGTCATATTTAAATCAAATAGAGAATAAATTTGAAATGAATATGATCCATAGTAAAAGTGAGCGCAAAAATGGTTGATTTAAATCCATGTCATATTTAAATCAAATAAAGATTACATTTGAAATGAATATGATCCATAACAAATTTGAGCATTGGTGTGGTTTATTTAAATACAACCCCTATTTAAATTGAATGTATTATACATTTAATTTAAATACATATAATATTCAAAATAAGTATGACACATTTATTAAATAAAGAAGTTTTTATTAAAAATAATGAAATCATAGCTTTAAATTCTTATTAAACATTTTTTTGGTTTTAGTCTTAAGTTTCAAATACATTTGTACTTAACATAGCTTATCGAGTTTATTTTGTATAGATGCATGGGACAGCTTGTAAAGTCTTCAATGTTTTTAATTGTTACAGATTTTTGTGTTTTTCCACATTCGTATGCCTGTACATGTCTACAAAACATTTTGATTTCAATTTTATTATTAGAAAATTAAATTTACATTTCAAGGGATCGTCAAATGTCGGATGCTTAAGCAAATGATTTAATTTTAGGTGTTTTATTAATCCATCCGCATATGAAAAGTCCTTACTGCATTTATTTCGCGATTTTGTATAAACAAAAATAGTATCAAAAGAAAACTTGACTTCTTTTTTTAACTTAGCAAATGACTTATTAAAAATAAGAAGAATTTTTGATTTTCATTTTGATGTAATGTCGCTTAAAACTAATGTTGAAGAAAATTTTTACTTCATAAACTTAATCAAATAACTTAAGTAAACGTTTAAATGTTTTATGGTAGGTTTAGATATATATGGAACTGGAATAACAGTGTGCTAGTCTGCCTTGAAACAAAAGAGTACAAAATTTAAGAAACATATGTTTAATATTACCAAATCGGGCGAACGGCGATCAGCGTATTTTGAACACTCCTTTATAAAGTCTGCGCCATGTAGTGATTCTGTTTCCTTTCTGCGATATAGGTGTGTTTTGCGCCAGTTGTCAGACACGGCATCCCAGTCAGAAGTTTCGCGCTTTAATTTGGCTTTCAGAGCTAAGGACGTCACGTCAGTAAGGTCAATGACGGGAGATACAGGATTTGACTCAAATGAGTTATCGGCGCGTCCGCGTCTCAGCAATTTAGACCGTAAGTTTGTGTACCTAATGTACAATTTTCCAGCCGGGTTGTGCTGTAGGGCGCTGCGCGGTCTAAAGTACACCTCCTGGAAACAAAAATGTTAGTTTAAGGTGTTAAATAACAGGTGCAGTCTTAACTTACTCTGCTGTTTTTCTCCGTGGGAAAAATGGTCACTATTTGGTTCACGATCTCATCAAAGTCTGTTGGCTTTAGCAAAACTTCCCTCGCTAGGGCGTCCTCCATAATAAGAACTACTAATTGCTCCCTTTTAGCAATTGCTAAGTCCTTGTTTTGCTCGTACCGCTTCCGAATTAGCCTTCCTCTCGGATACGACTGCAAAATATCGGCAACATTCTACAAAAAACAAAAATGTCTTAAAAAATTTGAATTTCTTGTAAAAGGTTATAAATTACCGAGAATCGCTGTGACAATAAAGCACCTTTAGTAGACTCGGGATCTTGCTGTTGGGGTTGAGCTGTCTCTTTTGATTTGCGCCATGCAAATAATTTTTCACGAAATTCGGCCCTTATGCCAATGTTTGGTAAAGCGTCCCGAATATCGTTTTCGTTGAGAAATTCCAGAGATTGGAACGTTACTCCTTTAGCTGAAAAATTGTTTTAGCTACTTACACAAAATATAAATATTAAAACAATAACTTACAACATAAATCTGTGAAGGCGTCAAGCAACCCGAAAGTAGAAAGCAAGTTTTTGAGCTCTTGCTTGTCATCCATTCCTGATAAAAAAAATCAAAAATGAACACAGAAGCGAAGGTAAAACAGACATGCACGAACAGAAACGAAGAAATTCAGAAATGAAGCACAAGAACATAAGAAGCACACAGAAACAAAAAAAAAAACTGAAGAAAATGATACATACATATGTACATATATATAAGCATGCCTATTCACATTCACTTATACATATTCAAACAAAAAAAAAAGGGATAAGCTACTACGATTTTATAAAAAAAAATTGTTAGAACACTTAAACACCTTACGCGAATCAGCTTGCGAATAAAAACAGCACAAAAACTTAAAAAAACATGCAATTTCTTTTTACTTACTGTTTTTTGTTTGCTTCACTTCACTTTTAACTTTTGACCCGTTCGCGTTCGCCTGCACAATTAGAACTGATCTCGCTCGCGTCACAAGCGTTTAACTTTGCACTCACATTTGTATGTGTGTGCGTGCGCAAAAGAACGGACAAACACCATCAAATGTGGTCGCGTGCTGTACAGTCATATTCAAAAAAATAGCACGTTAAAGTCGCGAGAAGTTTACAAAAAAATATACATTTTAATACTTTTATGTATTTATGTATATTAACTACATTATGATAATATGAAGAAGATAATATGATGAAGATAATAAAAGTGAGATTAAGTCACTGGGTTGGAATATGTTTTAATATATTAAGTACTACATTATTTATTAACTAATTAATAATTTTTTAATAAGAACTGTCTTTTTTTTAACAAAACATATTATTGAAAAAAAAAAACAAAAATGTATAGTGTTGACCAGCGGTGTACATATTCAATTTGACGAAGCAGCAGCTTCTTGCATTTTCTGTTGTGTCCATATGTATGTGTGTGAAAGGCGAAGCGTAAAGAATGCCAAAAATTGATGCGAATAGAGATGGACATTGACCGAGTTTCCTCTGACACATCGAGACTTTTTCCATAGCCTTACGTTTCGATCACCTTAAAATTGCCCCGAAAAATAACGACACAACACACGCATAAGTCAAAAATTATAAAATAGTGCAAAGTTTACTTACAAACTAATTACTTTGACTATTCGATTATTTTAACAATTTGAACAATTTCATTTTTGTGCTGCGGGCTGGGTCGCGCCGATATTTTTGGTCCACCCCCACCCCTAACACGAGCCAAGATCCCGTTTGTTTTTGCCTTCCCAGCCGGCCAAGACATCCGAAATTAATATTAGAAATGATAGTTTTGCGGACTTCAGGCGGACAAAACGTCCGATTTCGGATCCGAAAACGACACTCAAACGACTCACCCGTCGCTCAGTTTGTGGCAGTATTTGCTATCATTTTCGGATAGTAAAATCGGACCGATTTCGGACCTTTTTTAATATTAAAATCTGACCGATTTCGGATCATTTGCGGAACTTTTTTAATATTAAAATCGGACCGATTTCGGATCATTTGCGGTACTTATTTAATATTAAAATCGGACCGATTTAATATTAAAATCGGACCGATTTCGGATCATTTGCGGTACTTTTTTAATATTGTAAATATAAATACTTCTTTGATACTTAAAAGTTGTAACCTCCCAAGGAAATGTATAATCAATGAATAATTTGATTGCTATGCAAGGATTAAAATATGTTTATTTATTAAATTAAAAATGTGACAAAATATATACAATGAAGTGTACATTTCTTGATTTAATGTTATTTATCTTTCTTACATTCTTTTTATTCTTAAGACTAAATTATACATTCATTTCTTTGTTCTTTCATTTCTTTTTTGTTCTGTGATTTCTTTGCTTAAAACTAACTTATACTAATTATTGGAATTATTGTTTAACTTTTTTATTGTTTGTTTTAGTAACTCTGTCCTGCGCGTATTGAAAATATTTTTGAGTTATGCGGTCAAACTCGACATCTTCGAGCGAAAATTTGTTTTTAAAGGCGGCTGTAAATATATAAATTTATTATTACAATGTTGAAAAAAACCAGGAACAAATTGTACGCACCTCTTACTGCTGATGTCAAAAGCATTCCTCGAATGCACATCTTTGATTCTGTCCCGCGCCAGGAGTATTGACGGGCGACTTCGTCAGTCATTATATCGTGCCATGTATGCCTCAAATATTTTTCAAACGCCTTCTCAGACGACTGTTCCAGATCGCTAACCTATCAGAAATATTAAGTTAGTTAGTGAAAAGAAAATAACTAAACCTCTTTTTATACACTGATAGAAATAAAATCAAATACGTATGTATTTAATTTCCGCATATTTAAATTCCAAATCAAAAATGTTTTCCTTTTGATTTTGAATCGAGAGTATTTCTGATAAGACTGAATATGTCTCATATTAATTTTTCATATTATGTTATCATATTGAAGTTTAGTCTAATTCTATTGTTAAATTAATTAATTTAGTTAAATTAACTATAGTTAAATTTAATACAAGCGTATTGAAATCAAATAGAATTAGACTGAACTTCAATATGATAACATAATATGAAAAATTAATTACGTCTGTAAAAATAAGTATAATTCAATTATTATTATATGTACTAACAGTTTTTACACTGACTTACCAGTTGGTTGGTTGTCTTTTGGCGGTGGCTGCAGGGTTGTGAGCTCCTGACTTTCCGTATTAAATAAATCGGTGTAGTCCATTTTCTGTGTTTAATTAATTAATGGAATGAAAATATGCCTTAAACCGTCGTTAAAATGAATCATTTTCCCTGATATTTCGTCTACTTTATGCTGCCTACCTTGAGAGTCAAAATTAATTTGTGCTGAAGAAAAAATGCCTACAAGACTAGAAACTATTGGATATGTGTAGAAGGGTTCAAGGTCTACAATTAAACGACTATGCAAAATATTTTCCTCAATCGCAAAAATTTTAAAGATTTTAAATCCGTTGCTACTCTTTATATAATAAAAGCTATTCGAATATTTTAAATTAAAATGCAAGTTTTTAAATGTAATTTTATTGGGACCACTTTTAAAAGTTTTTTCTTTAAAAATTACATTTAAATGACTGCGCTCAACAATGCGATAGTATAGCTGTTCAATGACATAATCCGACTTTTTAACCATTTTTTTTAATTGTCCCAGAAAGTTTTCAAAAGGAAATGCGCTAATTGACTGCAAGGAACCAAATACTAAGCACTGTTGGCTTAAATGCGTCAGACAATGGTAGTTAAATGTTACCATTGATAGCAAATAGCGGGCTGGCATCTCTTTTACGAAACTATTAAGCAAACTAGAGGCTAGGTTATTTTGAGAAGTGCAATACTCATTGTCAAGAAGAAGTCTAATTCCTAAGCTTAGGAGTAAAAAGTGGTTATATTGCACAGGATCTAATACGTCCTTCATTACTATAGGGCCAGTATACAAAACAAATGTCCTAAACTCAGTAGCCTTAAATCGTTCGAGATCGTCAAGTGAACGAGGCTTTCTATTAAACTCTACTGGAATAAAAGGCTTTAATGCAACTAGTTTTGTATTTAATAAACCTATCGACTCTTTACTTAATGAAAATTTATGGCCTTTTACTCTAACTATCGCTACCAGTAAAGACTTCATAACTCCTAAACAAACTACATGCATGTAATCGTAAGGAAATTGAATAACTAGATCAATTGGGAGCATTTCTAATGCTAGAGCGTCTTGTAAATTGTGATGTTCTGGCTGCAATCTATTTCTGAAACTATAATCTGTCCGAGGAAGGTTGTCAGATTGTTTGAAGACCATACGTCTTTGAAAACTTTGGCCTTTCTGAAGGCATTGGTTACATGCATAAAAACCAGAGTGATGTTTCACGCCCAAAATAAAGGCTCGAGCTGGCGCGTCACATATAAATGCCCTCATTGAAATTGAAATATGTCTGTCCTGAAAAGTCATACCTGTTTTAATTAAATCTAATAGTTCTTTTGAAAATTCCTCAAGATAAATATTTGCATCTTTTGGTTTTGAATTGCCTACATAAATTCCGACTACCATTACTGGTTTGGTGCCATTGACATTAACTAAAATGGGCCAAGTTTGCTTAAGAGAGCTTTTGAAGAGTGGTAAACCGTCCACATTGAAATTTAAGCTAATTTCATTGGAAATGTAGCTAAAATTTATTAAAAAATCGGTCAAAGCATCTTTTAGGCCATAATGAATATACTCCCCAGGAGGGATAGGTCGCTTAGCCGCTTCCCGTGGAGTAGATTTTAATGTCCTTATATCTTTAGGTAAGCCAGGAATTTTTTCCGACAAGAGTGAGATGAGGTCAGTGGCCGCGCATCTGCTTATATGGTTTGATGAAAACCACTGCGCTAAACGCAAGTTAAAATCATCTGGAACCTTGCAATTATCCGTTAAACTGGAGTCTGCATTTTCCTTAAAACTTGAATCTGCATTTTCCTTGAAACTAGAGTCCGCATTTTCTTCTAAACTAAAATCTAAATTTTCTTCGAACCTAAAATCTACATTTTCTTCAGCTTTTTCTGTTCTTTCTATCTCTGAATTTTTAATTGCTTGAATACTATGCTTCACTTCAGCTAGGTAACGACGGCTTTTACGTTTAAAGGGCATTTTTAAATAAATAAATAAACGAACAAAACAATGGAAACAAGTGGAAGGAATGTCGTTGCGTGTATACCTAAAATGAATTTTAATCCACTTTAAAGAGAATAACAATAAAGGAAACTAACTTCGGTAAACCGAAGTTTGTATAACCTTGCAGTTTGCAATTGGATCATCGAAAATCAATCCATTTCGGTCAAATTAAAATAATAATAAAGTTATGTAAATTTACATGTTACATGTAAAATTTAAAATTTTCATATAAATTTACCGATATATCCTATGGCAGCTATATGACGTAGTTAACCGATCTTAATGAAATTAAAACCGTAATTTGGAAATCGTAAAAAATAGCCAAGACTCAAATTTTACAGAAATATGTTGAAAAACGGCGAAGTTGTAATTTTTTTTCTTTTTATTACCCGTATGTTTCTATGTCAGCTATATGATATAGTGCTTCGATGCGTAGGTACCGACAAACAGACAGACGGACATAGCTAGATCTACTAGTTTTGTGATGCCGATCAAGAATATATATACTTTATGGGGTCAGAAATGCCTCCTTCACTGCATTGCAAATATCACGGCAAAAAAATTATAATACCTCTGCAAGGGTATAAACACTTAAGTTTACGATTGTAATAATTATTACAATAATATCACTTACCAAGAATAATATGTTTGCACACACAAATTTTTCACAATTTCACAATTTTTGTGCGTCCAATTTACTTGTCGGTCAAAGTCGAATGAGCGGAGTGGGTATTTGTACAAAGGAAAAGGGTCAAACCGCATAAGGAATACAAAAATTCCCCGTTACAACGAAGCAAGTGGCACGCGACAAAGTCAAAATTCTACCTGCTTCGCACATGATGCAACAACAACTTCTCTCTCATTCTCCCATTCCTCTTTGACTTTAAGGCTCTCGCATCGTTTCGTCATCTTCGCTTGCAACAAAAAAAACACAAAGAACCTTTGCGAAAACAAAAGCACCCGAGAGAGCGAGAGCATATACAAAATTTCATTTGCTCTGCTCTCTTCTCGCGGTTGCAAATCGTCCGCATTTAAAGATTTTGCGGACCATTTGCGGACGATTTTTGAGTGCCGCCAAAGTCCAGCTTTTCGTCCGATTTAGAGTCCGTTTCTAAGCATTTTGCGGACCTTTATGCGGACGATTTTTGAGTGCCGCCAAAGTCTCGCTTTTCGTCCGATTTAGAGTCCGTTTCTAAGCATTTAGCGGACCTTTTTCGGACGATTTCGAGTGCCGCCAAAGTCTCGCTTTTCGTCCGATTTAGAGTCCGTTTCTAAGCATTTTGCGGACCTATTGCGGAACGTCCGCATCAATGTCCGTTTTTAATATCTTTTCCGGACATTTGTCGGATCCATCCGCTTAAGCGGACATTTTGGCCGGCTGGGTAAAACAATGTCAAAAGTGAGGCGAACCAAGAACCGTTAGATTATGTTCATGCATACATATGTATGTATGTGCATACATTTGTATGTATGCATGCAAAGTTTTACAATTAAATTGTGGCTTGCAATTTAACATAGTTATGTACAGCGTACAATGTACACAAAATACTTTCATACATGTACATATATAATTAGAAAAAGTACATTGATAATTTATTCTTCCATTTATTTTATTTCTTAATGTATTCAATAAACTTCATTATTAAATAAACGTTTTTTTTACCTTTAAATTAGATGTATTAATATGTAATAAAATTTTGTAGTATTTTTCCTATTTAAAACAATAGTTTCATAAAATTTTTTGGTAAATTCTATTATTGGAAAACCATGAGTTTAAATACATATGTATGTATGTAAAATGTACATATATAAAATGTTTAAAACGAGAACTAAAATATTCAAATACTTTAATTTTGATTGTTTTTTCTATTTAAAACAAAAGTTTTCTGTTTGAGATTTATTATGCAATTGAAATTATGGAAAACTATAAGTTCAAGTACATCAAATGCTTAAAGCGATGAGAATAAAATGTTAAAATCGAACACAAGAAAACTTTGATTTTACCATATTTTCTTGCCACTGTTTAAATAGTGAAAGCGATCATGGTTCACTTTGTTTTCTTAAGTGAAATATATTTAAAATGTACACAAAACATCTTTGATTCTATTATTTTTTTTTTCAACTATTTATAATAGTGAAATCTACCACGGCTCACTTTGATTTTATTATGGTAACCTTATTTCTATTAGGTGTCACTTTGATTTGATTATTTTCATAATTGACCCATGGTTTGATTATGTTTTCTACTAGAATCAATGATTTTTGTAGTTGAATCGGGAATGAAAAACTATGCAGCAATCAATAATATAAACTTTTGAAATCACTATGCATAATTTCTGCCAGTGTAGCCACAAGCAGAACACTTGAGCAAGCGACAGCTGTTGGGGATTCTAAGTTTGCTCTCTGGAAGCTGACTGAAGCATACAAGAGACAGGCGACTCCAAGATTCCCAGTAAAGAAATCAGATGGCTCCTGGGCAAGATCAACCATGAGACAGGTTCCAACCCTTTCAGACTGCTTCTGTCAGGAGAAAGCGGATAGTTGCGGATACGCTAGCTGAAGCTCAGCAAATGGAACTTCCTGTGGCTTCTATTACTCTGCCAGAGGTCAAGGAGCATATCAAAAGGCTCAAGTCCAAGAAAGCCCCTGGTGAAGATTAAATTGACAATAAATTAGCTAAGGCTCTACCTCAAAAAGCGCTGCTGTTTCTTGTGCTGATTTTCAACGCTGCCTTGAGGCTAGGCTACTTTCCAAAAGCCTGGAAAAGTGCACGGATAGTCATGATACTTAAACCTGGAAAATCTCCAGAGGATCTGAATAAATATAGGCCAATAAGTCTGCTGTCCACTTTTGGAAAGCTGCTTGAAAGATGTGCTCTGAGAGAATCCTAGATTCACCTCTTGTCAAACGGGTCACACCTAGATTTAGGCTGCAACAGGGTGTCTGAGTTCATCTTGGATGGTTTCCATCGTAAGCAGTACGTGGTGGCTGCATATTTGGACATCCAACAAGCTTTTGACCGCGTATGGCATGATGGCCTACTTAGGAAACTTAGGAAGTTGCTCAACCCACAGCTAAGCCAGCTGGTTGGGAGCTTCTTAACTGAGAGGTCTTTCCGTGTTGTCCAGGACGGAACGCTTTCCACTTCAAGGCGAATCCGAGCAGGAGCTCCCCAAGGTAGTGTGCTTAGCCCTACGCTCTAAAGTCTATTCACTCAAGACATGCCAAAAGCCAGAAACGTGCATATGAGCCGGAACTAATATTGCTTGCTTGCCACATTTGCTGATGATACAGCAATTTTGTCCACAGCTAGTTGCGTCTATGAAGCCAGTGACAATCTTCACCACTATCTGCAGTTGTTTGAGAATTGGGCGTGTCGTTGGAACATCGCTATCAATCCAGAAAAATGTGCCTAAGAAAGCAAAAAATAAGCTAAGTTTGTTGAACAAGGTCAGAATATACAAGCCTATCCTGGCACCATCTTGGAGGTACGGGATCCAGTTTTATGGTATTGCGGCCCGGAGTAATCTAAACAAGATCAAGACATTCCAAAGCAAGTTGCTGCGAAGGTTCTCGGGCGCGGAGTGGTGTGTTCGCAACATTGACATAGCCAGAGACCTGCGAGTACTTCAAATAGGTGACATAGTCAGATTTTGATCATTTTCGGATATATGTGTAGATATTCTCAATACAAACAGTATAATTAAATTTTTATCTTTTTCTCGCTTTTAAAGTGTGAGCACCACAGAGTTTCGGGGATTATAGGCGCTCAAAATAGCATGGTTAAATTGAAACTTGATCTGCGTGGGCTTCTATGGTGCACAATCTTTTTGAAATAGATAAAGACTGGCATTAGCATGGCCAAAGCAAAAAGAGTACCTACAAAGGTTTCTTTTGCTACTGCATCCCACATGTTCTTTCATGAGGTAAACGCAAAATGCTTTATGGAGATCTGAAAGCTGTTTAACTCCTTATAAAAAAAATGCTTACCCTTGAATCCCAGATAAATGAGCTTAAGTTATCAAACAAGTCTCCAATGTTTGCGACTAATAATGGTCATCCAGTGAAGCTAACCATATACGGCTTTAAGCTGTTGCAACTTTTGAATGGGGTTATGACTAACGCATTAATTTATAAGTTCCAAACTTGTAGCGTTAGGATGACATTTTATAATAAAATACAAAATACAGTATAAATTCTGTAAGAAGGTCGTAAACCCTTGATGGCAGTTAATTTTACTTCAGGTTGGATATGTCGTCATTATTGGTTTCAAAATAGGTCGAAACAGGTACGAATTCCTTCATATACAGGACGTCAGCTTGCCGAAGTTAGATTTCCTTCTCAATTTTATTATCAATTAAGTTAGGAGAATGTGTTGACACAAAACATTAGCTTAGACGCAAAGCTTTGCTTCTCATCCCAATGTGCTCGAACCCCATAGACCTGGGGAACAGAGTTGTTTGACTCCTGAATCAAAGTGGTCCATCTGTCCCTGTCTGCTGTACATTGCTGACGTCTTGTATTTCAAGGAAATTGTACCTGTTGCAACTTATTTTGTGGACCAATACTGACGACATATCCAACCAGAAGTAAAAAATAAACTGACATCACGGTTTAACTACCCCCCTACTGAGTTTTTGTCCTTTAACCCCGTTCACAAGTTACTCACATAATCGGCATAATCATTTTATTGTACTTGATTTTGGCAGACAATAAATTTGAACTTTTTACCAAAAAAAAAAAGCTTTGCTTCGCCATTTAGAAAGCTCCTGAAGTAGCCGTGCCTGGTTATTAGATGATTTCGCAAACTAAATTGTTTTGATCAGCCTTCAATTAACATATGCCACAATTTGTCATTTGACTAGGATTTAGAGTGCCGGTGACCGATTTTGCGGGTCAGCAGAGTTCTGACAAGATTTCCACCGCTGCCTTAGCTAGTTTATGTACCGGCAGGATATTAAGCTATTATTAAGCCTTTATCATCCGAAATGGTACGAAAACCGTAGTAGACTCGCAGGGGTCCTAGTTGGGGTGCGACTTAAAGGCATTTCCTGTAGAACTAGGTCCTTCCTGTCGTTTGCGAACCCAACTGTCCTTGTAACGCCGGGGTGGTGAAGTTTCAGTAAAGCGTCGTTTATTACGTTCTAAAAGGTCGGTGCAAAAACCAAGACATAAATCAGCACACGTTCTTTAAAGTTGTCCACGATGATGGCCACTAGGTAGTCAGGAATTTGCAGATTAAGAAACTGTAAAATTATATATTATGGGGTGTGCTATAAACAACTTTACTAAAAATCAAGATAAGTGCGCTTATAAAACTTCAGGGTGACATTTTAAATTTTGTCAAGTTCGGTTGGTTTTTTAATCAAGATGACCAAAATTTAAACAAGTTTAAAATAATTTTCACTTGTGCAAAAATGTTTAAACGTTACGTTTTTTGATTTCAGCACTTTAATATGCAAAATTGGCCTCTCAAAAAATTTGATATCGAGGCCGATAATGCGAACTACACATGCATCTCAACAGCCAATACAGTGGGCGCTGGAATCAAGAGTCGCACCTATTTCGGGATTGAGTGTAAGTAAAAAAAACCCACTTACCTGAATTTCTTTCTTATTGAATCATTTGAATAGATGCTCCTGACAATACGACCGTGTCGGAGAACATAGTCTATGTGCAAGAAGATACTATACCGGGTCGTGTTATATGCAAATCACGGGCTAACCCAGGTTGGTTATTTTTATACAAATAATAAGTTAAATATTTTCATACACGTTTCGTGTTATACCTACAGAACCTTCCTATAAATGGTTTTTTAAAAACGAAACAATAGCAAATGGAAATGCATTAATTATTAACACAGCAATGAAACGCACCGATAATGGCACCTATACCTGTCTTGCTTATAATAAGCATGGGAAAAGCTCTGCAGAAACTGTAATCGAAGTTCAATGTAAGTATGGAAATATTGAAATTCGTCGAAATTTTTATCATCTTCTGTTTTTGTACAATTTTAAAGTTAAGCCACGTTGTGAAATCCAGAGGCAGGAAATTGATGACCAGGACACTCTAATTTGTACTGCTTACGGAAATCCTTTGGAGGTAAGTTGGATATAAATTAATGTGTTTGTGAAAAAATGTTAGCGAAGGAATTTATAAATCTAAACTTAATCAACACATTATTAAATGTTTAATTTAAGTTGGGGTAATGCTTTTCTGCTAAAGGCGTTGATTTTCGGGAGTGTAGCATATATGTTGCAGCCTATCATTACGGGTAAATGATTACAGAAATCTTGAAGCTCTACCTCCATGTCTTGTGGGTTTTCTTGCCAGCGTCCTTTTATTAAACAATAATCGTTGATTGATGCTGCAGCCCCCTTAGGTTTGTGTAGTCGCTATTTTCGTCGCCTAATGTTTTCCCGTTTCCATTTTCACAAGATTTCCAATTCGGGTCCCGTCTAGGGTCCCTGGCCTTCGTCTCCTTGAAAGGAGGTCTCCTTGAAAGTGAATCTTTTTGCCGTTTCAGGTCCTTCGTTGAATATATGTTAGTCGCCAATTCTTGTTTAAATCACCTACTTGCATAACGTTTTCCTCTCTACTTTCGAGCAGCATGCTGTATAGATCCTCGTTATAAATTCGGCATTTGTTACTGTTTAAGTAGGTAACTCGGAACAAGAATATTATTATTTTCATACACGGCGATCTTGATAATCGTTATGCTTTGCATTTAATATGCCGTATAGGCTTCCTCCGCTGCCATAAGCGAGTGTAATTGATGATCTGGAAAGTATGCATCTAGTTCTCCCGTTTGTCGTTTGAGAAATGTTTCAAAGAGTACATTCACATCATGTACCGACATTCATGTATTCTACACAAATCTTAAAAATATGTTTTCCCGCAATGTTATTCTTAACAAAAAGCAACGCTATAGTCTGGTATCCCGACTATCAGAACTGCCTGCTTAAAAAAAGGGTGTTTATGATATTCCGTATCGGGTATAAAAATGTTTGAGCCCACGTAAAATGAATCTAGGTCCACCCTTGAACTGAGAAGCAACGAGAGATAGTTGGCAACGATCAACTACGCTAATACACCGTTTAGAGAATATTATCTGTAGGTACTTTGCCGAATTTCCTTTTGTGTCTTATACAGCTGCGGTCAAAATAATAGCATTGCAAACGTCACTTTCCTTATGATTTTATTCGCTTGCTACTAATCAAATAAATATTTTTAATTTCTTTTTCATGAAATCCCAAAGAAGAAGTCTTTCCGGTATTTCGTTTTTTTTTTTATAATTTATTTTATAATTTTTCTGAAACATAAAATAAATATTTTTAATTTTTTACAGGTAATATGTTACAAAATCGCTTACATTTGTATTGGTAGTTAAAATAAGCTTTAATAAGTATTTAGTGGCGTATCCCTTATTTGCCAAAACAGAAGCAACCCCATACCATCACGCAACCTCCCCCGTGTTTAATGGTTTTTTGGGTATATCTTGGCTTAAAATCGGTTTTAATTGGTAGTCTTAAATTCCTTCGAGACCCTGTACCACCATAGAGCCCAACTTTACTTTCGTCTGTCCATAGAACATTTCGCCACTTTTCCACTGGCCAGTCCGGGTGCAGTTTGGCAAACTTCCTGCGGTTCGTTGCATGCCTAACTGTTAAAAGCGGGACTTTTCGTGGACTTCTTGCCTTTTAAACTCTCTCTCGCTACTCCTTACTTGCTGCCGCATCCAGTTTTTCTTTTATCTCTGTAGCCGGCAAAAAGGGACTCTTCTTGCTTAATTGAGCTATGCCCCCGCCATTCTTGGTGAAATAACGGGTCTACGGCATTGTGTTTCGACTTTGTGTTGGAAAGTAATAGCGTTACGGATCATTTTGTTTGTTTTGTTTCGGAGTAAGTTTTCCTTCAGACTTCAGTTTTAGTATCAAACTAATTTTTTCAGGAAAGCAATGCTTTCCACGGCCCATTATGCCATCAAAACCTATCGAAAATAAGTCAGTAATGATTATTCTTACAATTCTTAACCAATTTCATCTGAGCTAGAACAAAAATTCCAGAAATATTGGCCTTTACCGTACCAATCGAAGTTGGAGACAGAGCAGTGCTTTTATTTGACAGCATGAAAAGGGACTCGCGAATAAACAAAAAGGAGAATTAAGAAAACCGTTATGTTTAATTCGGGAATTGTTTCTCTTACCATAAGAGCACATATTGAGTTACAGTATTTTATTTAAAGAGCCCTTCTAAAGTGTGCTAAGAGAAAGTAAATAAAGGGAAACTGCGAGATCGATTTTCAGTGCAATTATTTTGACCGCCACTGTACTTTAAAACTAATGTACATGTCAGAGGCTGAGACATTTGCTGCTCTCCTTCTTGCATTTTGTTACTGATTCGCAGTGAGTTGCGGTCAAAGTCTTCTTCGTTTCATATGTACATACAGTGCCGCACCAAAGTGAAGGCACACTTAGAATTCTCAACTTCAAGTGCAAGTGCCAGTCTAATGCAGCATATTTTTGATGAAAGTCTTTTTTACATGTATAAAGTAAACATTTCTTTATTCAAAGCCACAGTTTTTTTGCAATTTTATATTATGTTCTTAAAACTGTTTAAACTTTAAAAGAAAATTACCTTATTTGTTGACACAAAAGTGAAGGCACACTTACATTCAAGTGCATTTTTTTTCAAAACTTTACCGATTCGGCTCATTTTTCAGCATAATAAAAGGTTATCTGTACGCCCCAAATGGCGGAGTGAAAAATGTTCAAGCTAAAATCGGCGCAGGACCTTTATTTTTAGCTAAAATTATCCTTTTTCGACCAAACACTAGGTGTACAAATTAAACCCACCGAATCTCAGTGGAAAATACTTTTTCTTTTGCACTATCAAGTTAAATCGTCCTTGGGTATTATAAAAATCAAGCCCAGAAGCCATTAATAACTTTTAGATCCTTTCTCCGCGTTTTAAAGGCCATCATCGTTTAAAAATGCTAGGTATGCAGGCCAACCCAATGCTTTGAAGGCCAGAAAACGCAACAACATCTTTAAAAAAAAACGAAAATTTGAAAATCTCATTGATCACACATCGCAGCTCATGTTAGAAAGGATTTTGGCAAGGATATTCATCCCCTAGTCGGTGTTACGCACTATGCAAGAGGCTAACTACAAAGGCCGTAGTACTAGAAAAATAGCATTGATTTCAATAGTCAACCAACCGATGAGTTAAGCTGATGCCAAAGAATATCTTAATATCTCAAAAGGACTTTTGGAATACTATCATCCCCTCTGAAATCACGAAATTCATTTCCGTGGGCAAAACACTTCCGTTGGTTGACTTTTGAAATCAATGCTATTTTTCTAGTACTACGGCCTTTGTAGTTAGCCTCTTGCATAGTGCGTAACACCGACTAGGGGATGAATATCCTTGCCAAAATCCTTTCTAACATGAGCTGCGATGTGTGATCAATGAGATTTTCAAATTTTCGTTTTTTTTTAAAGATGTTGTTGCGTTTTCTGGCCTTCAAAGCATTGGGTTGGCCTGCATACCTACACCCAGAAAAAAATATGGACTAATATACCGAAAAATGGACTTAAAATAAGGTAAAATGGACTATTTTTTGCGCTTAGGAATCATGGACTTATTTTAAGTCCATGACATTTAAGGCTATAATATCCTTAAATCTAGTCCAAATATAGCCTTGAAAAGAAAAATATTTATTTTGACTTTTCTCATATTGTTTGCTTGGAATTGACTCGTTGAATGGATTTATAAGCAGAAGAATATTAATTTTAAACATTTGATATTATTTATAAAACTTACATTCCATTTGACTCCACTGGGATTCGAACCTCTGACCTTTGGATCTGTACGCGTGAGTCCTAACATCTGCTCTACAGTCGCTCTTAGTAGCCGCCGTTCTAAACAGCTTTTTAAAGGATGTGTGTGTGCATACCAAATTTATAGTTTCTTAGTGTTCCTTAAGTTAAAAACTAAGTTAAATAGTTTTTTACTATTAAGTAAAGTGCTACGGCAAATAAAAAAAAAAAGTTTTAGAAAAAAAAAAAAAAATGTTCTTTTGACACCGCTAGGAAGTGAACCCGGGCCATTTTGGCTCCCATGCGCGTGGGTCCACCTGCTTACCCCCTAGGCTACCCTCTAGCTAGTACGAAATAATTTTTAAGGTAATTGGACTATTTTTCGGATAGTAGATTCCTTAAGTTGTATTGCCTTAAATGATCAATTTAAGGCCAAAAATCCAAACATGTTTACTTTTTAAGTCCATTGTGCCCTTAAAAATTCAAATTTGGCAATGTAGTCCATAATTCCTAAATTTTAGGAATTTTTTTTGTCTGAGTGAAGCATTTTTAAACGATGATGGCCTTTAAAACGCGGAGAAAGGATCTAAAAGTTATTAATGGCTTCTGGGCTTAATTTTTATAATACCCGAGGACGATTTGCCTTGATAGTGCAAAAGAAAAAGTATTTTCCGCTGAGATTCGGTAGGTTTAAATTGTACACCTAGTGTTTGGTCGAAAAAGGATCATTTTAGCTTAAAATAAAGGTCCTGCGCCGATTTAAGCTTGAACATTTTTCACTCCGCCATTTGGGGCGTACAGATAACCTTTATTATGCTGAAAAAATGAGCCGAATCGGTAAAGTTTTGAAAAAAAATGCACTTGAATGTAAGTGTGCCTTCACTTTTGTGTCAACAAATAAGGTAATTTTCTTTTAAAGTTTAAACAGTTTTAAGAACATAATATAAAATTGCAAAAAAACTGTGGCTTTGAATAAAGAAATGTTTACTTTATATATGTAAAAAAGACTTTCATCAAAAATATGCTGCATTAGACTGGCACTTGCACTTGAAGTTGAGAATTCTAAGTGTGCCTTCACTTTGGTGCGGTACTGTACATATGTACAGTCGCTCAAAGCTTATTTCGTACAAGCAAAACCTCAAATTTCAAATCGACACTGCTCCTAAACCAGCAAGGAGCAGAAATGCTTAATTTATTAATGAAACGAAAAACCATGTTCCTCAATATTAAGGCAAACTAGTTATTCCAATAAAAACAAAAAATGGCCTTTTTCGTACGCCAAACCTTATTTCGTACAGGAAGTTTGGGTACCATTATTTCGTGAATTGTGATTATTAGATAACATTTTCGTCTTCTATCCTGTTGAACAAAGTATTAGCTTATTTTTTTTTGACTAAAAATATTTGCATTACACTGGAAAAAATAATTATCCATGATTAACAAAAACTCCTCCTCACACGGCGCTTCAACTTTAACTATTGGTCTTTTTGCATGCAAAAAACAAAAAAACTTAACGGAATTTTGGTGAAATGATTTACTTTGGCACCAATAAGGATAAAACCATAATCAAACGCTTCGTAAAAGAAAATCAGGCGTAGATCATGGCACAATTTGCTCCCAACCCAAATTTGTACTAAGCAGCAGAAGACACGAAATGTCCGTAAAATAAGGGTTAACTCAGAGATATCAGTTCCAAAACTAACTTATATTGAAGATAACATAATGGGCTACAAACTTCCCATAAAAAACATTATTCAAATATGACGAGATCATATTCTGCGAGCCAAGTAAATCAGAAGAAGCTTTTTGTCGACCAGTCAAAATGCAATGCAAACTAAAATTTGCCAAAAAGGACGGAATTAGGATAAAATCCTTCTGAAATTTGATTATATATGTGAGGACAAGTTAAAACTCAACATACTGTTGCACTTTGCAGCAGGTTATCCTTTAAAATGTTAAGGTACATTTTGGCATCCATGATGCCATCAATGAAAATGAGGTTGCCCACGCTAGAGGCTGCCATACAGGCCCAAACCATGACGTGACCCCCGCCATGTTTGACCGCAGGTTTCAGATGCTTGTTTTCGAGCTCTGTATTTGGTCGCCGCCACACAAATTGTCTTCTATTTGAACCAAAAATGTTAAATTTGGACTCGTCAGCAAAAATAACGTCATCCCAGAAAGAATCGGTAAAAGGATGTGCTCCTTTGTAAACTTAGCCGAGCAGCAATATTTTTCTTACTGATAAACGGCTTCTTCCGTGCTACTCGACCATTAAAGTTATTATCGTGCAGCACACGGCGCACCGTATCAGGACTGCACTTCTTGCCCATTACGTCCTCAACCTCTGCAGCTATTTTTGGGGCCGATAGCTTGGGGTTTTCCTTAATTTTTCGGACAATACGGCGCTCTTAATGATCGTTAAAAATTTTATTAGGAGCTTTTTGGCCTTTAGCTTCAATACGATTCTCTCGGACAAACCCGTACTGTGCTGGGGCTTAGGGATACTCTTTCTGCAATGACCCGCTGACTTTTCCCACTTTTAAAGTGTTTAAGCACAAGTTCGCGCTGCTCAATGGTTGTGCGTGGTGCCATTTCGGTAGTTCCCCTGTATCTCTTTATGTTAGTAAGACCAAGCATGGAAACTCATATAATATATATTTTTTGGTATTTTAAATGATCAAATAATACAAAAATCTGCAATTTTTAAGAGTAAGTGTTCAAATTTTTGTTTTTAAGTATACTGCTCAAAATAAGCTGCGGCATAAAAAAGCCTGTACATTTTGTTTTTATTAAATAATTGTTTTGTTTTTATGATTAAGAAAATCGCATGCGATTAATAAACATGTTAATATTCCCTATTAAAATACTGCATTTAAATTTTTCTGTTATCTTTCTTGGCTTAAGCCTAGTACTCAGATCGACGAAATGAGTTCGTGATCAGTGAGAGAGAGCGAGAGGCCAATAACATCGAAACACTTTTCGAGGGTGCTGTTCGACAGGCGGTACTCAGATGATAGAAATAAAATACTAGAAACTTAGTTTGGCAACTAATCGCGTTGCCAACTAACTCTTTCAGTATTTCGAGAGCGAAAGGGAGAGCAAATAGAACTATTTAATAAAAAGGTCGTTCTCCGTTGTTGCCCTCTCACTCTCTCTCTTAAAGAGGGCTTAGCAAAATTTCAAAAGATGGCGCGAAATTCGACTGAACAACGAAATGTATGCAAATTATTATTTGTTTTATTATTTACATAAAAATCGAAAATGTACGCTTACATAAGTAAAATATTTCTTTCAAATTCGTTTAAAATCGGCAGTTTAATTCAGTTCTTGTAACAAAAAGCCTTGATATCCTGCACCTGGTGCTTGATCACCAGCTTGGGAAACAGCCGTTTAGCCTGAAATTTCTTCATAGTGTGAACCGAGTCGCCCGGCTTGAGATCCACCGTAGAGATAAGTTCTCACTTATAAGTTTACTTTTGCAGGACTCTAGTGGGTGAGCATGGCGTAGGAGGCTGTTAGCCCAACATTGGTGCAGCTCGCAGGTGAGCCCGCTGATCGAGTGCTCCTTGGCGACCGTGCAGGAGACAAGCGTTGTGGTCGGCAGGGAACAAAAGTCCCATTTGTTATCCGGCAGTTGGACAAGGAGTCCATCTCCGTGTAGTCCACTCGCCTTGCGATGATGTGCCCCATTCGTTCCTTGTTTAGGGTAACTGCATGCTCCTTCGGCCTCTTTTCCTTGCGAGCTTCAGCCTCGGCTTAAGTTGAGAAGGTGTCATCGTAGCATTATAATTTTTACAACTTATTTAAAATTTGGTTGTCAACAAACCGAATACAGCATATACAGCCCGCGAACGCAAATCAGTGTGACCGCAGTACTTGATCAAAGAAATTGCCGATGAATTTTCTAAAAAAAAGGTCATACTCGGAGAAAAGGAAAAAGAATGGCCTCTTTTCGACATCGAAACTGTTCGTCGATCTGAGTACTAGGCTTTAGCAGGAATAACGACTTGAACTTTTGTAGGTGCACGAAATAAGCTGCGAGTCAGAAATGCACTAAAAAATTAATTTCCTCGAAATAAAAACTTTTTCATTAAAAGTCGCCCGTTCATATATACATACTCAAAATTCAATACGAACAATTAAAAAAAAAATGAAGAAAATCGGTTTGGTAGTTTTTCGCCAATCCATATTACCGCAAAGTTAAATTGCAAAAAACACCGTTGCGATATATTCACGCATACATTTTCAAGTTTAGTTTAGGGACGGGACAAGGCACGCGGCTAAAAGAGCTGTAACTTTCTTTCTACTGCTCAGATCTCTATAAAAATGTTATTAAAAAGTTAATCTTCAAGATAAAGTTAAAAAAATTTTGTTTTGATTTTTTGAAAATTAAGAAGGTATATAACCTCTTAAGGTGGATTCGGTCAAACCTATATTTACCGAATTTGATGAATACAGAAAAAATTGTATAGGTAAGTTCAACCAATTTTACAGTTTAAAAGCCCCAAGCGACAATTGTGGGTTACATTTACTGTAACTGACTGTCAACAACAGTAAATTTTAAGTAAAACACTACGTAACGATTACAAATCTACAGTAAATTCAACCAAAAATCTACAGTTAAATGGCCCCAAACGATAAAAATGGTTGAAAATAACAACTTTTACAGTCCAAACTTTTTTTTTGCAGTTGATAAAATAATAATTTTTGGTAATTGAACAACCTAATAGTAATTTTAAGAATTCTAAAAGTATGTTCACCAAAATCCCAGTAAAAGTAAAACTTACAAAAACATCCAAATACACACACACATACACTTGGCTTTCAGCCAATATAGAAATTGTTCCTTTAGTCTAAAGTCTTAACTTAAAGTGCCCGACATCTGGGTTTAGGCTCGGGGCGCGCCAGAACCAGAAGGGAATTATAAGTTCACAAGTGTGGGGAAACTGTAACTGTTTCTACAGTTATTTTACCGTTAATTCAGTAAAAATACGCACAATTTTGTTCACGTTAGAGTTACAAAATTTGTGGGTTATGTTTACCGTCAATACAGTAAGAGAAACAACAACAAAATGCACGCAGACAACTTCACGTAATAGCTAAAATTTTTTTGTTAAATTTGACCGTATACACAGTTGAAAAAGCAAAAACAAATTACACGTACCATAATTTTACAGTAAATTTACTGTAAAAGTTGGTTGATTCAACCCATGAACATTTTTTCTGTGTACATATAAATTACCCGAGTGTAATTTTAAGTTTGAACTATAACAATACCTAGGTATTAAAATAAGAAGTTACGTTTACCTACATGTTGTGTTACAGGGCAGTGAGAACTGATGTATTTTTAGTTACTTTTTTTTTTTTTTTTTTTTTTAATTATACGCGCGTAGTCCCACGGCCCTCTTACCCGCCCAACCGACCGGGGGGCGCAGCCGTGTATCGTACGGCACGATTCGCGAGAAGATAGACGCGAGAAATGAAAGTATAGGCAAAGTCCGAGGAAAAAAGTAGGATCTAATTTTGTGCTAACGAAGTTAGTATAAGTCGTTTTAAGAGCGGCAGAGAGTCAGAATTTGAGATTATAGGATAAAGTCTATTATAGTCAGAACATAATACTCTGAAAGGCTCATGCAAGTCATAGTTAGATCTACAGTGGTTTAATGTTAAGGGTATATAATTTCTAGTTAATCTACTTGGCACAGAAAAGTTAAGCCGACCAACCAAGTCGGCACTGTCAATATCACCACGAATAAGATTATAAATAAAAATAGTACCAAGCATCGTTCTACGGTTAGCTAGGGAGGGTAAATTAATTAAAAGTAATCTGCTAGAATAAGAAGGTAAGTTAAGGTTTGCATCCCAGTTGAGGCGCCGTAAAGCAAAAATTAAAAAGTTTTTTTGAACAGATTCAATGCGATCTATATGTACTCCGTATTGGGGACTCCAGAGGGGAGACCCATACTCTAGAATCGGACGGACTAGCGAAGTAAATAAGGTCTTAGTGACGTAGGGATCGTCAAATTCCTTCGACCATCTTTTAATAAAACCAAGCACTCCTCTGGCTTTATTAACCATGGACGAAATGTGATCAGTAAACTTAAGTTTTGGGTCCAAAAGGACGCCAAGATCGTCAACCATAGTTATTCTATCCAAGGATTTCCCACTTAGTGAGTAAGTTGCAAGTTTTGGATTGACTCGGCAAAAAGTCATCAACTTGCACTTAGACCCGTTTAAATTTAGTAAATTATCACGGCACCAGTTTTGAAAATTGTTTAGATCGGATTGTAAGTCAGAATGGCTGGAAATATCCTTGTACTGCAGGCATAACTTAACATCATCTGCGTACATAAGTACGCGAGAATGATTTATAATTAATGGAAGGTCGTTAATAAATAAAGTAAAAAGAAGCGGACCAAGGTGACTACCTTGTGGGACGCCGGAAGTAACTCGGAGAAGACCAGAAAGGGAATTTTTAAAAAGAACTCTTTGTGTCCTGCCATTCAGATAACCTAAAATCCATCTAAGAAGATCAATTGGAAACCCTAACAAGTCAAGTTTCCGAACTAAAAGTGAGTGATTTACAGAGTCAAATGCTTTACTAAAGTCAGTGTAAATGACATCTGTTTGAAAGCTACTTTTAAAGCCCTTTATCACGAATGAGGTGAGCTCCAAAAGGTTAGTAGTTGTTGATCTTCTTTTCATAAACCCGTGTTGACACGGAGATATGACTGACCTACAAAGGTGCTGCAAATGAGGAGTAATGATATTTTCGAAAAGTTTGGGAATAGCCGACAACTTAGAGATACCTCTATAATTGGTGGCATCCAATTTGTTACCTTTTTTGTGGAGAGGAATAACAAATGACTCCTTCCAAATAAGGGGAAATTGGGAGGTTTCTAAAGATAAGGTGAACAATTTGAGAAGGGGTTTGCACAGGGCTTCCGCGCAATTCCTAAGCACGCAGCCAGGAATTCCGTCGGGACCTGGAGAGTAAACAGGCTTAACACGTTGAAGATCCAAAAATAAAGAGCTTTCGTTTATAGTAGGACTGAATATAAGGTTCGACGTGGACATGGATACAACAACAGTATTTAATAATTTATTTTGTTTGCAGGCCGATTTTTCATGGTCTATAAAGACTGAAAATGAAACTGTTGAAATTTTGGGCAGCGGTGACAACAAAGGCTTTCCGGAAAAGAATTTTTACATATTGCAAGCGGACTATGCAATTTCCAGGACCTATAGATGTGTAGCCAATAACACGGTTGGTTTTGGAGCATTCTGTGAAATTGAAGTAGCTGGTACGTATATCAAAATAATGGGCAAAATTAAATTCTTTCAACTTGGCAGATTCAATACATTTAGATTAAGTTATTAGTACACAATATGGTATAAGGCCAATTCGAACAATTTTATTTACATTTTCATATTTTGTTTAAATTATTTATATTTTATAGTTTATATTTTAAGCCCAAACGGCTTGTAAATTGTTGTAGGTGCAATAATCATATGGTAACACTTATAAAAATAACACAAATTATTTATACAGGGTGACCCACGAAAAAGTTGCGTTTTAAAATGGCAAAATTAAAAAACAAGTGGATATTTTTTCAACATGTTTTGAAAAGTTTCAAATAGCCTCAACATTGCGGTTTATTTGTGGAAAAGGCCACTTCATTCATCTTGACGGCACTCCACAAAAAATAGTTCAACGGGGTTAAATCGCAGCGGCGAAGCGGATTGACGTTACCACCCAGATGGAAAAGAGCTTTACCTGAAAAGATTTTTTAGATAACAATGTTCGTCTTCCACCAAGCCCTCTTCGGCCCATTCCATCGGATGGTCGTGCGCTTAAGCTACTGCAATTTGTACGACTCTACACAGAGGCTCTTAGTCAAAATTCGTTGCATGGACGCGTTGTGTTGGCTCTGTCCACTAAGAAGCAAATATCACGCAAACGTTAAAGAAATATTTTCACAAACTAGAAGAAACTTTATTTTAAAAAATTTTGTGCGCGTTTTTTTGCAGTATCGGAAATAAGTTTACGTTTTTCCCATTTTTTTCGAGCGTAAACTTAACCGTTTCGTAATCCGCCAACCTTTTGCTAAATATTTGACACATCTGCAATGTCATTCAAGATGTCAAACTCGAAATAATAGGTAGTTCAAAAAGCAACCGCGAGATGGGCCACCCTGTTTTTATAATTTTGTAGATTTTTTTTCGAGGCGTTAGTATTGAATTTACGTCAATTTTTTATTTTTAGGTTTAACCCTTGCGTGAGCGAAAGAAACATTTTTGTTACTTTTCGATTTTGCGTGACAGCTCGCCTTTAATGGTTCTTAAGAATCTGTTGGTAATCTTAGATTTTATTAAGGCAATCATTTTTTAACTACGTTGTTGAGCGGAAGACAAATTTTTTTGCCACAAGTTGGCAATGCACTGTGGACCAGAAATTTCACATTTTAGTTTTTTTAAGAAATTTAATGAAACTACAATGGGATATTTTTTAGAAAGCTTCAACCTATTTTATGCCAACGTTTCAAACGAATTGAATTGTACGTTTTTTATGGCATATTTTTAAAGTTAATACTTCGTAAAACATTAACAAAAGTTTCACACATTCCTAATGTAGCAAACAAAAAATATTATTTTGAAATTATTACACATTAATTAAAAATTTAAAAAATCTATAAGTTTAGCTGTTTTTTTTTATAAAAATGTACTTTGATTTAAGGGGGAATATACACCTAGGGGCGCAGAAAAAAGGATATTTTCATGTATTTTTTGTAGAAAACCAATACGCATTGTTGGCTAGATTTTTTCACTAAATGAAAACGCTTACTTTTCTGAACACGTCTAATTTCAACTGTCGTGAAAGTAAAGTCCTTCGCGGTGACCACTCTCATTTCATCTGTAATCATCAGAATGACAAAAATGAAAAAGAATAATAAAATTTAGACTATTATCTACTTTTTGTGGTAAGGGTTTTTCGAAATAATTTTTTTTTTGACAAATTGGCGACTTTTTAAACTTAGAGTAGCAATTTTTAGACCAAAAATCGTTCTTATTTTGTCGATAAATCAGAACCTAGGCTTCTAAAAAAAAAACAAAAAGTAGATAATTATGTATATAATAGACACAAACAAATTCAAGTTGATCGGTACAGTGGTTTTCGAGTTATCGTGGTCACCGATTTGGGAAACATGGTTTCGAGAAAAAAGCGATTGAAATTTGACCACAAGGTTCATTTCGCCAGCAAGACGCTTACGCAGAGATGTGCACTGTGTCTTCAATTTTTCGAATTTTTGCTCCAAACTTTTACTAGACATTCCTAAGACATCAAGCGTCAAGAAAACACAAAAATAAAAAAATCTATTTTTTTTACTTTTCTAGGTGTAACATATGTTCCCCCTTTAATGTACCAAAAAGTACCCTACGCGATTTGAGTAAAACCTTTTGAAACAAATATTTTATTCAATTGTCAAGTCCCACAGGGACGTGGGTTTTGCGCGACTCTCTTAATTTTTTGTTAATGAATTTTCAAAGCTGAGACACATTTGGAAATCGAACATGATTTTAGTGAACTTGTGAACTTAAAAAGCCTAAAAGTATGCTTCACTCCAAAATTTTTATACAAAACAATACATTTTTTTTTGCATTCTGGTGTTAAAATATGATTTGGCAGTTAAAAAACTTAACAAAACAAAAATATTGGGGTTGCAAAAGGCAAGACGCAACAAAGTTAGTGCTAAAAAAATTTGTCATATACTTTTACGTAGTGCCCACGGAAAGTTGGCATATTTAAAGGTTTATAAAAATTTAACCACTTTAATTTTATTTAAAGATATACTTTTTTTAGTTCCGATCTTTTGTTATTAAGTGTGTGTTAAATTGTGTTGAATCTCTGCAGTAGTTTTTTTTTTAAATAAAAAATGTAAAAACTGGAAATATTTTTCAACTTGGGCTCAGATAATCTCAGATAATAAATACTAAAAATAGTACATAAATTTTGTTTTTTTTTTAAAGTCTAATCTCTTACGAACATAATGGCAAAATTACAGCTTCCTAGCTAGGGGAAGAAAAACGTGAACTTTCTTGCCCAATTAAGGTTTTGTTAGGCTTTTCAAAATGGTCAAATATTGTCAAAAATGCTCTTCTTTGGTAAAACTATAGCCACATTAGAAAACTAGTGTTTTTATCTTAACTATTATTATTATACAAATACATTGTTTTAGTCCCTAAGTTATCACTATGTTTGTCCAAAAGAGGGGTATTTGTGGGTTTAGGTACTCTTGCTAATAACAGTAACGGTCACACACATTACCCAAATCATTTATGATCGCCAGGTGCAGGTGCCTACAACTCCTTTTGGAAGGACCCAAATAAGGATTGATGGTTAAAAAACACTACCTGCGCACATTCTTTGCACGTTTATAGACCTTTGAACTAGTTTTTGGTAATTTCTTCTAAAAGAAGATATGGCAAATTGTACCTTTTCTGAAAGACTAACCTACTAGACTGATAAGCTTAAGGGGGGACATCTGAGTAACTTTGTTTGAAAATCGAAAATTTTTTTTTTCGCTTAAATAATCCTTTATGGTTTTAAAAATAACATATCAAAAGATAGAGTCCGGCAAAAGTGTCTAAGTGCCGAAATTTTCCATTCTGCGGCGATGCCTCACAGGTATATCCCATGAAACCATTTGTGTTTAAACGCGTTTTTCTCGAAAACACTTTTTTTTTTAGCTGGGCGGAAACCTAACTCGAACAATTCTTAACCGACCGATCTGAAATTTTGACAGTATATTCAAAATACCTATGTCTATCGACACACGTAGGATTTTTTCGATATTTTGCTTACTTTTTTTTTAATTAACAATTTTGTGACGTTTTTTTCGTGAAAATTTTAATTTTTTTTTCAATCACTCACCATTTTGCAAAAAATCAAAATATCGAAAAAATCCTACGTGTGTCGATAGACATAGGTATTTTGAATATACTGTCAAAATTTCAGATCGATCGGTTAAGAATTGTTCGAGTTAGGTTTCCGTCCAGCTAAAAAAAGTGGTTTTGAGAAAATGCTGCACAGCCGCCATTTTGTTTTTGATTTGTTCCAAAAAAATTTTATTTTGTACTTCACATCTTATATTATAAAACCTACTTTACAAATTTTCGATTGGCCTTTTCATTTGGCCAAAAATAATTTCAGAAAATCCGATTTTTTTTTTTCAGTTACTCAGATGTCCCCCCTTAAGTAATCAGCAGTAGGGGAGAAGTGGGGGTTGTGGGCATAGTTTTGTTTTTGGCTTATAGTTACCGAACTAGTGCATATTATTTGGACATATGGGTATCTGTGTAAAGCTAGAGACCTAAACTAACTAATTATGAAGAAACATACTTGATTTCGTCATGCGAAAAAATTTCATATGGACTTTTGTAAAACCGTAATTTTCAGCTAACATTTTTTTTTGGGGGGTTGTGGGCACCCTGGGAAAAAATGCTGCAAATGGAAAAATATGGAAAAAAAACCGCAACCAATATCAACATAACGAACATTTATTTATTTAAAAGACTACATAGGAGTTACTCATCGTCGGAAACACAATTTTGACATGTGTAATGACTGTCCCGCATGTCCACACATTTCAGACGAAAAGCTCGATCGCAAAATTACAAATCTTGGTAATAATCCCTCTCAGCGTGAGAGGATCCTTTTCCAAGAGCCTAAGATTTCTACAAGAATGTTCTAGAGGGTTCCAAACAAATTTTGAAAACAATTTTACAAGAAATTGTAGGTTATAAAAAAATTTGCTAAGAAAAAACGGGTGCCCACAACCCCCCCAATTTTGGTGCCCACAACCAACTTTAGCAGACATTTTAAGAAGTAATTAAAAAATGTGTTTGCATACATTTTTTGGTTCAAATCGATATTGTTCCATTTAGTATAATACTTTGACTAAATAAAAATGCATTACACTTACCTTCTTAATCGATTCACTTTAATTAATACACTATTGAAAATCTTTGAAAAAAACTTCACCACCTTTTCCAAGCACAAAAAAAACCAATTCGTTCATTTCAAAAAGCAAACGCGTTCGTTTACTTTGATATTTGGCATAAATCATACATAAGGTAATTGCTTGCGAATGACATTACCAAAAAAAGTCAATCTTCATTTTGTGAAAAGATACGTAGGGGTGCCCACAACCCCCCCATGCCCACAACCCCCACTTCTCCCCTACCTATTTTTGAAAAAAAAAATATTTATATTTTGTACACTGAGCAAAAAACATTAATTGAAAAATAAATATTAGTCGATTTGTCTAGCAGCTATAGAATATATTTATCTGATCGTAAAGATTTTTTCAACTAGACTTACTTGGACATAAAAAACAAGAGAGAACGCTATCGTCGGGTTTCCCGACTATCAGATTTGCGATACTCATTGCCCTCTTTAAAAAAAGAAAACAAGAAAAAACGCGGAAGTCACTAGCCCTCTTTAACAAAATTGTGTAGCCTTCTTTCGAGCACAATACAAATTTTTAACGCACAATTTGGTATAGATATTTTTAATACAAATAACATTTATAAGACCACTTTTCTCTAGCATTAAAAATTTGGACACCACAGAGATTCGCGGTTTGTGGGCGTGAAAGGGGGGCGTGGTCAGGTTACAAGCTACAGACATATTCATCCGATCGTCAAGATTTTTAAACTAGACTTACTTGGACATAAAAAAGGTGATTGGAAAGGTTTGAAGTTGATACGTCTTACACTAAGCGAAAAAAGATTACTGAAACAAATAATTAGTCAAACATTTGTACGGCAGCTATTGGATAAAGTCCGATCGTAAAAATCTTCGAGCTCGGTTTGCCTGCACTTACAATAAGACGATTGGGAAATTTTGATGTTCTTAGGTCTTACATTGAGCAAAAACAGCTTACTGAAACAGAAAGCCAGACCGACGGACATGGCTATATCGACCTCTTTCTATGCGTAATAAACATCAGACTAAAAGTATAATACCCTGCAAGGTTATAAAAACGTACCTGTTAACGAGTACAAGCAATTAACTTTTTTTTTTTTTCTCTTATATTTTGTCTTAATCTTAAAATAAAAACAAGAAAGAACGATATAGTCGGGTTTCCCGACTATAAGATTTGCGATACTCATTTGCCCTCTTTAAAAAAACAAAACGAGAAAAAACGATAGAGTCGCCACCTATTGGGCTACATTTATAGATTTTACATTCACAAACACGTTTCCGAGATCTCGACGTTTGTACGGACGCGGAATCGCATTTTTTGTCCCGCCGCGCACGCTTTTTACATACAGTTAATCGCAAGCAGCGCAAACGTCGTGCGAGACGCCGGCAACGCAGTCAGCGTTGTGTGACGTCAACGACGACGCCAAAGCTGCTGGCGCAAATTTCGCATGGAGTAAACACGCGCGGCTGGACAAAAAATGCGATTCCGACTGTCCAAGTGCAAAAATTTTTTTTTGCAACTTTATAAATAACAGTTTGACGATAATTGTGCGAAAGTTTCAAAGAAAAAACTGCCCCAGAACACTTTTGAAAACCAATTTGTTTAAACAATTGTTGTTCAAAATTATGTTAAATTAAAAATTAAATTTTTTAAATATTTTTTTCTTTAAGACAAAATGCTTTTCTTACACTCAAAAAAAACTTCGTCGATATATGTCAAACCGTTCAAGAGTTATGCATTTTTCTCCAAAACCTTAAAAACAAATTCTTCAAACTTTGAAGCTCAAAATATCGAAAACAGTGCGGAGTTTCGAAAAAGTGTTTTGAGGTACTGTCATAAGCTACACATTTTTATAGTTTTTTTTTCCAATCCAGAAAATGACTAGGTACAGTTGACATGGCCTGACCCATATGTCAATTAATTGTTTTTAAGATATAACAACTCCAAAGTGGCACAAAAATGTGTTTTCCGCTTAACAACGTATAAAAAATCTTCCGCTAACAGAAGGGTTATTAAAAACTGTTTGAATAAAACACAAGAACGCTTAAAATTATTCATTTTTTATTAAAAAAATTAAATTAGATAAACCTTATAATTAAAGATACAGCTTTTTTTTATTTTGACAGCTGGTTCATCGCTTTTAATTTGGTGGCAAGGTAATGCCAAGCAAAATCACTATAACCTCATTATTTTTTGATTAATATTTACCCTTTTTTACTAATTATATAAATAACAAAAAATTAATAATGTGTAGACATAACATATTTGTTTATTGAAGTTTTGATTGCTCTTAATGTGTTTTTCGATTTTCTAAAAATGTTTTAATATTTCCATTTCAAACTTACAAACTTCATTATTATGAACACAAAAAGTGCGCCCAAAAAGTAAGTAACTAACCCTTAATTGATAGACGTGGGTGCATGCAATGAGGACCAGTGCTATAACGCCCATGCCCACGTTTCACATAACGCTTTTTTAAGAAGAACAATTTTGTAAACAAGTAGTACCTTCGACTAAAATTGATTTATCGATGCTTGCCAAGTTTTGCAATCGATACTACTTTTAAGAATCGGGTAAAATGAGAAATGTTTTACCACAATATGCATGGCGAAGAATAGTAGCGTTACTCGGTATGCGTGCGACTTTGAACTATGCTTCTTTGTGAGTAAAAATTTCTCCCTCTCTCCAAAGGGCCGAATCTTTAGGAAATTTTTAGCACTTAAAGTTCACAGCAAAAATGTAAGAGACTCATTTGAACCGTTTTGAAAATGTTGCGTTTTACAAAATTTACAAGGTTTCAAGACAATGTTGTCCTCTATTTATTGTCTACGGATCCGTGTCAGGAATCTTTTTTTATTTTTTCAATAATACTTCAATACAAGTAACACTTTTTATTTTTTTTTTTAAATAAAGATAATAAAAGTAGGGCTGGTCCAGAATACGTTTCTTTTTTAATAAACTTTGATTCATAACAAACAACATTAAACCCAAAAAAATGTGCAAGGTGTAAATGTTAAAATTGATCCAATAGCAAATATAAAGAAGAACGCCAAATTTATGTGCGTACACGACAAACGAACTTAATTCAGAGAACGCATACAGAACAATGACAAAGGAAGGAAATGGAGATGCGCAATTGTAACGATATAACTTGAATACTTCAATACAAGGCATTCAAGTTTTTGAGATGTGGACTAGTCTCGCGTGTTGCACGTCGTTTTCGTACGGTGAAAATGAAAATTTTTTTTAAGTTTCTGAAAAATATATGTAGGAATTTAATTATTCGTTACAATGATTTTTATTATGACTGATTGTATTTATTAATGAAATGGTTTTAAACCTAAAAGTGCTTAGATTTAAGTCAACACTGTATTTTCACAGTTTCTTGTATGTTTCACAACTTCCGCTTCTTATTTCAAGCTAATGTCTTGATTTTCACAACTTCTGAGCTTTTCTTTATCTTTCTTTCTTTATCTTTCTCAAACGTGTAGTCTTTACCGACTCTTACCGACGACTCCCTGGATCGTTCTATCTTTCTGTACTTGTTAAAATGGCGAACCACTGAGCGTTGCCACATAGCTACGAGTCCGGCGAGCGTTAGGAAGCCCGCCTAATTCAAATCCCGCAATCGGCTTTTCTGACAGTACATTCGCCTCGAATGGACCTGACCAAGGCTTCATGTACTTAAAAACCGTGAACTTTTTAAATGGACCCTCAACATGTCCTACGCGTTCTTCTTCACGACGCCCATGGTTCTTAAAAGCCACTATCTTGTACGGTCCTAAAAACTTTCCCTTACGCTTTAGGCCGACTCCACACGGCTTTCTCTTGATCGCTTCTAAATCATTAAGTTGATATTCTCGCTTTTTTCCTCCTTAAATCAAACCACTTTTAATTTTCTTCCTGATTCTCTGACTCATCCACTTCGGAACTCTCTTCTGTATATTCTTTAAAATCCCAAATCGTATTCTGCTCTCCTGGTTCTATCTGCATACGTTTGCCTGGCTTATCCAGAATTGAAGCAAATCGAACCTGCTTTGTTGACGAAATTTATGAAGAAACAGCCAGCTTGTCGCGGTGATCATCCAATTTTGGTCGCAACAGCATTTCCTCCCATTCTTTGTTGCTTTTGTTGGAGCTATTGCTCTTCTCGATAATATCGTTATCATGTCAACCCGTTTGCTGAAACTTTGCCTGCATTTCGCCTATCAGCTTGCGTGTCTGCAGTAAGTCGACTATCTTCTTGTTCCGATTATCCGTCATTTTTCTGACTGTGTTCTTCTCCTGGTCATTCAACTGACTTAGTTCCAGCAAGTGGTTTAAAACTTTCTTACGCGAACTCTGAGCAACAGTGCGTTTTTCTAAGATGACCAACAGGTCCTCCTCCAACTGGGCCTGATTTTCCAAATGAGCCATCTCGCGCTGAAATTGATCCTCCGTGCTTTTAATTGAACAGCAAAGGATGTCCTGCAGACGTGCAGTCTAACATTTCTTCCACCGATTTTGCAATTGAGGCTGAACCCTCCTCATACTCAGTCACCGGCTGCTTTTTTTGTCGCCAAGTCCATCATCAGCTCCTCCGACTTCATCGTTGCGCACAGGTTACTGCTCATCATAATCTCCTTCATTAAACCATTTGCGAAGCATCTTGCTGTGTAGATTTATTTCGAAGCACGAACTCAGTACCCTCTTTGGTAACTTTCAGGTCCACAATATCCAAATAGCATCGAAGCTCATTGCTTTATCCGGGACTACGTGGAACTCTCCCTGCATCTGTATGTTATCGATTTTAACGTCTGCAACGGAACTTTGAGCAAGCATAACTTTTTTTTCAAAAACAGTTGACCTCTTATTATTTGCGATACTCGAAGAGTAAGCAAATACTGTAAACGTTAAAATGTCTGTCTGTCCGTCCGTCCGTCTGTCCGCACAAACATCGAGATCTCGGGAACTATAAGAGCTAGAACCACCAAATTTTGCACACAGACTTCTATAAGCAAGGCGCAGATTCAGTTTGTTTCAAACCCTGACCACGCCCCTTTTTACGCCCACAAACCGCGAAACTCTGTGGTGTCCACATTTTTAATGCTTGAGAAAAGTGGCCCTCATAAATGTTGTTTGTATTGAAAATATCTACCCAAATATCTAAAAATTTTGAAAATCTGGCCATTTTCAATAAATTGTGCATACAAGTGCGTTTTATTGCGCCCGAAAGTAGGCTAAACTTTTTTTTTGAAAAGGGCGCTCCCTAGGCTATACTTTTTTGAAGAGGGCTAACTTGCTGTGTTTAAAGAGGGCAATGAGTATCGCAAATCTTATAGTCGGGAAACCCGACTATAGCGTTCTTTCTTGTTTTTAAATTAGTTCAAAAGTGCACTCAAGAAACTGCATATGGCAAAAATTTCATGAACAAATACCCACGTCAACGGAAACTGTTTCAATTCTAACAAGCAAATTTGCGTACAAATGTAACGTCCGCAACGCAGGATTAGCCCATATCTGGAACTCCTTTCACGAAATATTCTACCAAGCTTTCTTCATCCAATTTTACCGGTTTTGCTATTTTCATCAGCGCGTACAAATATTCCTGTAGAGTTTCCCCTTTTCTTTGCAAACGCTGTCCCAACCTGCGATGCCTCTCAGCAGATGATACTTTACTGCAACTTTCCCACGCAAAACCGCCTTAAGAGAATCGCAGTTCTTTAAACTTACCTGACTCCAGGCACATATCCAGAAAATCCTGGGAAAAATGCTGCAAATGGAAAAATATGGAAAAAAACCGCAACCAATATCAACATAACGACAATTTATTTATTTCAAAGACTACATAGGCGTTATTCATCGTCGGAAACACAATTTTGACATGTGTAATGACTGGCCCGCATGTCCACACATTTCGGATGAAAAGCTCGATCGCAAAACTACAAATATTGGTGACAATCCCTCTCAGCGGGAGAGGATCCTTTTCCAAGAGCCTAAGATTTCTACAAGAATGTTCTAGAGGGTTCCAAACTAATTTTGAAAACAATTTTACAAGAAATTGTAGGTAATAAAAAGATTTGCCAAAAAAAAAACGGGTGCTCACAACCCCCCCAATTTTGGTGCCCACAACCAACTTTAGCAGACATTTTAAGAAGTAATTAAAAAATGTGTTTGCATAAATTTTTTGGTTCAAATCGATGTTGTTCCATTTAGTATAATACGTTGACTAAATAAAAATGCATTACACTTACCTTCTTAATCGATTCACTTTAATTAATACACTATTGAAAATCTTTGAAAAAAAACTTCACCACCTTTTCCAAGCACAAAAAAAACCAATTCGTTCATTTCAAAAAGCAAACGCGTTCGTTTACTTTGGTATTTGGCATAAATCATACATAAGGTAATTGCTTGCGAATGACAACCCCCATTTCTCCCCTACATACATTCTTGCATTCTGAATGCTATGCTGTACTACACACATACATACATATGCATATGCGCTCTTTTTACTTACTTTGTTTAAGCACTTAAAATAGGCGTCTTGGTGTTTATTTTTCAAATGTGATAGCAGATTTGAGCTATTGCCACTTGTTTTTATGTTTCGATCACAAATCGCTTAAAAATATCAAAAAATCTGCAAAAAAAATCGATGATACCTGATATTTATTCAAAAAAAAAATATCACCATAAAAATGTTTATTTTTTCGCAAAAAATATCGATGTATTGATATTTTCATATATTTTCGACATCCCTAGCAAACATTCAAATCATTCAAAATATGTTTTACGTTTTGCACTCGAGAGGGTGATAAAGTGTGTTTTAGAAGAGAAACAATTGTTTTTAAGAGGGATAAAATTTATCATTTTAGCGGCTACAGACATTTAATTGAATTTTGAATTAATTATAATACTTAAACTAAATTTGGGCTTTACCATTAGAAACCCAACGCGTGTCAAAACTTAAAAAACAAAAACTTATTCTACCCAAGCCCGAAAACAGTGAAAAAAATTATAATACTTTAAAATAACTACATTTTTTTTATGAAAAAAAATTAAAAACTGTATTGGATTATCGTTGAAAAACTAAGAAAGATATCTCACACGGATCCGTAGATAACAAATAAAGGCTTAGTGCAACTTTGTCAAAAATTAGTCAAAAATATAGTCTTGTGATTTTTTTAAGATTCGGACCTTCGAATTTTAGGTGGGCCACCTGAGAGATTTTTACTCTTAAATGTATCGAGAACAAACACGCCTGTCAGACTTTTTCCCGCCTCCTGCCTCTTAGTCCGCGTAAACTTTTTGTTTAAAAACAAGAAAGAACGCTTTAGTCGGGTTTCCAGACTATTAGATTTGCGATACTCAATGCCCTCCTTAAAAAAACAAATCAAGAAAAAACGCTATGGTCGCTGGCGCTCTTATAAAAAAAAGTGTTGCTTGCTTTTAAGCGCAATACATTTTAAGCTTGTGAATACACAATTTCTTGAAACTGGCCAGATTTCCAAAATTTAGATATCTGTGTAGACATTTTTAATACGAGCAACATTTATTAAGGCCACTTCTCTCTAGCAATGTAGGCACCACAGGGGCGTGGTCGGGTTTTGAAACAAACTTGGCTCTAGCTCTTATGGTTCCCGAGATCTCGTCATTCGTACGGACAGACAGACAATTTCAACGTTCACAATAATAAATAAACGCTTGCCGGAAAGTTTTCAAAAGCAAAATACAAACAACGCGGTCACAAACGACTGTGCACGGTGGATGTTCTTTTAAGGATGTATTGTAGTCTAAAAATTTGAACATGATAAAAATATGATATTAAAGGGTTTCTTAAAAATTTCTATTATTTTTTTCAGCCGATTTGGTGACGTGGCGTACGGGCCGGCCGATCGGATTTCTTTACTCTAAACGCGTTTTTCTCAAAACTACTTTTTCTTAGGTGGTTGACATGATATTTCAAGTTCTACTGAACCGATTCCTTTGAAATTTGGTATACATCTTGTTTTTACAATTCGCTATCGTGTCTGCCTCGGATAATAAAACACTTTATTTTAAGTATTTTTAAAAAATTCAAAAAACTCAAAAAAATCAAAAAAAAAAAAATTCATTTTAAGTCGACGCAATTTTTGTATTTTTTGTGGTCAGCCCGAAATTTTTTTGTTCAGAGCTCTACAAGGGCTGAAATCATGTCAACCATAGAGGTAATATTATTAAGCCCCCACTAAGCCGGTCTGTATCTCAAGGAATATTGGTTTTTGAAACCTTGTAATTTAATTTGTATATTCTTAAAATGTCAATAAAAATCTTTTAAAAAAATTTTGAACAAAATAAACTATTTTTTTTTTTAATATTTTTTCAAAAAATGCCTTAAATGCAGGCTTCTAGACTTAAATACCCCCTTAACTCGAAAACAAGCTCACACTCATTTCATGCGCTCACCTGTTGAATCACAATAAACAAAGTATGACTACTTGAAGATCTTCGCTGCCTACGCATGATAACTTCTTAAAAAAGGTCAGATTTTCAAATTTTTTGGATATCTGTGTAGATGCTGTAGAAATACCAGATTTTTTGACAAAAGATAAACTATCAGTCGCACTGACTAATAATTTCAGAAAACGAAACGAATCGATTTTGTAGAATGCTATAGCATTGCGTTCCTCATTGTTTTCACGTTACAGGAGGATAGAAGTAGGCAGGACACCAGCAGTATATGGGTGTTATCAAACTTTTTTGAACTTTAAAAAAAAAGGCTGAGCCAAAAGTAATGAAAAAGTGTTTCTAGTAAATGTAAGACTACGAATTATTTTTTTTGTATGGCTGCAAGGGTGTTAATACATAATTCGGCTTTTCGAAGTAAGCTAACCTTTCCGTTATTTAGATTTCCAATAACACTACCTATGTTGTAAATGTGAGATATAAAACACCACGAAACATGTCCTCCCCTCCTTTTTTGTTATTGTTCGAAGTAAAGCTTTTAGATATTTAAAGCTAAAGCTTAAGTTATTATAACAAATTGACTAAAAGAAGAAAAAAATGATAACTCTAAAATCTCAGGCCCGAAAGTTTTAAATGTCTTTCGAGTTTCATTCTGAAAACCTATGAAGCATCTAAAAATGTTGTTTAAGGGGGGACATCTGAGTAACTGAAAAAAAAAATCGGATTTTCTGAAATTTTTGTTGGCCAAATGAAAAAGGCAATCAAAAATTTGTAAAGTAGGTCTTATAATATTAGATGTGAAGTACAAAATAAAATTTTTTTGGAACAAATCAAAAACAAAATGGCGGCTGTGCAGCATTTTCTCAAAACCCCTTTTTTGAGCTGGCCGAGTAGAAAACTCGCACAAATCTTAACCGATCGATCTGAAATTTTGACCGATCGGTTAAGATTTGTGCGAGTTTTCTACTCGGCCAGCTCAAAAAAAGTGGTTTCGAGAAAAACGCGTTTAAACACAAAAGGTTCCATGGGATATACCTGTGAGGCATCGCCGCAGAATGGAAAATTTCGGCACTTAGACACTTTTGCCGGACTCTATCTTTTGGTATGTTATTTTTAAGACCATAAAGAATTATTTAGGCGAATAAAAAATTATTCGATTTTTAAAAAAAGTTACTCAGATGTCCCCCCTTAAACGGTTCTGGCTTAGAATAACTGTATTTCGTAAAAACCATTATGCCCAACTTTGGAAGTATCAACTTCCTTTTACTTTATGAAACTTTTATAAGTATCATCTTGTTGTAATATGTGTGTCTTATAGGCACTTATTATTATTCTTACAAAACAATTAATAAAACTATTATATTTCTTTCAAAAATTAGAGCAACTGGCTTGGTGGCAACTCTGGGAAAAGACCACTCTTGTCATACTGGTGGCTGCTATATTGGGTTTATTGCTGACCGTCATTATTATTTGTTGCATAATTATATGCATTTGCCGTCGTCGTCGGCGCCAAGATAAATGTGAGTATTTTTAAAAAATCAATAACCAAACACCATTTTTGTGTGCCTTATAAGAACATAATCAGTAAGAATATTTTTAGGTTAAAATTTAAGCGAACAACAAATAAACTTGCCACGCAAGTTATACATACAATTTTTAGCTCGATTCGTTGTATTAACTTTTTTGTTGTTTTATCGTTTTGGGTTAAAACTCATTTACATTTGTTCATTAGCATTTTTCTAAAGCAAGAGCTAAGCTTTTACTAAAACCTTTGCATGTGATTTTTTATAACATAAACTTTTTACTCTTAATTTCACAAAAACTTTAAGGCGTACTTGCGCCCCAGAAGGCAAAAAAACATATTTAAACATTTTTTTTTTAATTATCTTACTTCATAACTTAAAAACTTTTTTGACATTTTAAAATATCATCCTACACAAATATATATATACAGTAGGAAAAAAAATAACAGCAGCACCCAAAAACATTTTCTTTTCTGTCCAAAAACATATCACAAGTAGAGGTTCAGCTTCGGCGGCGGCGTAGAGTTCTAAATTACCCAGCGGCGGCGACGTAGCCGTTAGAAAGAACCAGCGGCGGCTGGCGGCGTAAGCATTTAGTACACAGATTTTTTTTTTGGATTCCCTTTATTATTAAGTAAAATACATTTTCTTCGCGAAATAACACATTAAATAAAAATTAAAACAACATAACAGTATTGATTAGTTTCAGTTTCCAGTCTTTTCACGGCTTCAGTGACTTTCAGTTCAAAACTGCGTACACTATTACACTATAGTCGGGTTTCCCGACTATAAGATTTGCGATGCTCATTTGCCCTCATTAAAAAACCAAAACGAGAAAAAACGATAGAGTCGCCACCTATGGGGCTACATTATCTACATTGTATGTAAACAAACACGTGTATGTAAAATATGTATGTCGACTAGATTCAAGGCATAGCAAAATGTTCTATAACTTCTTTATTATTTATTAGAGCATAAAATGGTTCGGAGTGTAGTAAGACAGTGCACATATCATTATATTTCTTTTAAAACCGCAAAGATTTCATAAAAAATGAGAGCGCCACAGATTTTCGCGGTTTGTGGGCGTTAAAAGGGGCGTGGTCGGGTTTTGAAACAAACTTGATCTACGTGGGGTATATAGAATTCTGTGTGCAAAATTTGGTGGCTCTAGCTCTTATGGTTCCCGAGATCTAGGAGCTCGTACGGACGGACGGACGGACGGACAGACAGACATTTGATCGTTTACAGTATTTGCTTACTCTTTGAGTATCGCAAATAAAAAAAAAAACAGTCTTTTCTTGACTTAAGTAGTTTCAGTTTTGAGATTCAAAGAAATCCATTGGGATTTTTTCTCTAAAATAAATTTGAGAGGTTTATTTTTTTCCGACATTTAATTGATAACTTTACGATTATTGTCGAAAATTTTTTAAGCATATATTAATAATAACCTTTTTATTTATAAAGTGAATAAAAAGTTGTATGACGCCGAACGCCGCCGCTGCCGTGCCGTTATTTACATGACTCGGCAGCGGCGCGTCAACTATCATACCCAATGTACTAGTATAAAGGGATAAACATTTTTTGTCTTTTAACTAAAAAAATTTTTTTTATTAAAATTAAAAAAATTATACTAGTTTACTGGGGAAATTATTTCTTAACCCTTTCAGGACCGAATGAAATTGGGGGCACTTAAAAAATATTATAAGTCAAGTTTTTGTCGCATTCAAGGGCCTGCTAAAAATATACCTAAAATGGAAGAATTTTTTCTTTTCTTTTTTTCAATTTTGGTTTTTGTGCATATTCGTGATAATATTCTTATAGCAATTGGGGTTAGTTTTTTTTTACTATTTCTACTACTATATTTTCTCCCAATTTTTGAAAAGTCATGGCAATCTTAAACACATATGCTTATTTTATTTCGGAGTTAAAAAAATGTTTTCTTAATGGACCAACTAAGCATGCCATGACTTTCAAAAATTGGGAGAAAATATAGTAAAAGAAAAAGTAAAAAAACAAGAAAGAACGCTATAGTCGGGTTTCCCGACTAAAAGATTTGCGATACTCATTTGCCCTCTTTGAAAAAACAAAACGAAAAAAAACTATACGGGGGTGCCACAGAAACCGTCGACGGTTTTGGGGAGTAATTTTTCGGAAATTCGGAAAAAAACCGTCGGTGCTACAGAAACCGTCTCGAACTTGTTGTTGGGACTAACGATTCGGAAAAAAGACAGGGCTGACTTCTTATTTTTATTTGACATTTATTTGCTAATGTTCAAAAAATTCAAGCCAAGTTTTACTTTTTTCTGCAAGACAATATCAATAACTAAAAAAAACTCTACACATAAATCTTAACGCACAAAATAGTTCAAAATTTTAAAATGACCGCCAACCTAAACAACAGAAGCCATCCCTGTATTACATGGCTTCTTACGAAAGGCCGCTACATAAAATCAGTCCTCCAGGGCGAATCCTTTTGCGAAATCGGCGTTTTCTAATATAAAAATCAAGAGCACGGGGGCTCGCTTTGATTTCCTATGCTTTCCCCTAGAAATAAACAATATTTAGTCGATTATATTTGGAATTTGTTGAATTCACTTACATTTTTATAGAATTTGTCTTTTTCTTCGTCGTTTTTTAGGGTTTTTACTCAAGCCGGTATTTTTTGCCACGCGCGGTCACACTTAAGTGCAATGCAACGATTTCTTTTATTAATTTCACAAGAAGTACAACTTATTTTCACTTGAAATTTTGACACGCTATAGTTATAGTTATAAACAATAGTATAGCGTACCAAAACAATAATAACAATCATATTTCAAATATGAAAATTACTCCGAAATTTGGCATTTTCTATTTGGAGCAAGTTGGCAGTTTGGTTTCTCGGGTGGAATTCGGCCGGAATCACACAAGCAATTTTTGAGGTGACGGTTTTTGGAGAATTATTAATTTAAAATATAAAAAAGATCAGAACATAAAAAATGTTGTATGCAGATAGCACATACATTCATTAACGTTGTTTTAAAAAATTTTTCATTATTTATAAAAAGGTGCAAGTGTGCTTATTTTATAAAACTGTCGTTTAAAACATGGGGGAAATGATAGAGTTTTCTGTGGCACCGACGGTTTTGCCTTGGGTTGGAACTTGGGCGGACTTCGGGAGGAACGGTTTCTGTGGCACCCCCGATAGAGTCGCCACCTATGGGGATACATTAACTACATTTGTAGATTCTACATTCACACACACGTGTCCGTACAAACGTCGAGATCTCGGGAACTATAAAAGCAAGAACCACCAAATTTTTCACACAGAACTCTATAAACAAAGCGCAGATCAAGTTTGTTTAAAAACCTGACCACGCCCCTTTTACCGCCCACAAACCGCGAAACTTTGTGGTGTCCACATATTTTATGCTAGAGAAAAGTTGCCGTTATAAATAAAGCTTGTATTGAAAATATATGCACAGCCTAAATCTAAAATTGTTGAAAATCCGGCCAGTTTTAAAAAATTGTGTGTACAAGTGCGGTAAAAATGTATTGTGCCTAAAAGCAGGCTACACTTTTTTTTTAAGAGGGCAAGCCACTCTAGCATTTTTTATTCTTCGTTTTTTTAAAGAGGGCAATGAGTATCGCAAATCTGATAGTCCGGAAACCCGACTATAGCGTCCTCTCTTGTTTTTAATGAATTTCCAAAGTTAGCCCTTAAGCATGATCAAAGGCCGGTTAAAACTGACAAACACCATTTTTCATTATTGTGCACACATTAAATTTATGCATTACTCTTGGAATTTTCTTGTTTGTTATCTAAAATACATAAATTAAAATATTTTGCATAGTTTTGATTGTTTTTATAAGAGCTACAAAGTAAAAATATTTGATTTAATTAAAAAAAAAAAATTTTTTTAATGTTGTTTTTAATGTTTTTTAGCTAAGCAGGGGTTTTCAAAAAATTGTTTCGTTCTATTTTTTTATAAGCTTTTACGTAGTGCCCTCGGAAATTTGACATATTTCCACTGTGCGACCTAAAAATTAAACTAAGGTAAAACAATTTTTAAAAAAAATGTTGAGAATCGAGTAGGTACGACAAATCTTTCTTTTTTTAAAGTTCGACATTTAGGCAAAAGTATCTGTAAAACACTTTAATGCATTAAGGTCAAAATAGTTACAACTCTTAAACTAAAATAAAAATGTTGTATGCAATTTTGTTTTAAATATACGGGTCATTTCATACAGGATTTACATTCAAAAATTTGTTTGACCCGAGTTAATTTTTTTTGCATTGTTCGACTAAAAATAAAAGACACGTATTTTTTTGTTCCATTATGATATAAAAATTTCGGAAGTTATGATTTTTCAAAGTTGAAAAAGTCCCTCTTAATACTTGCTAATATGCAAAAGAAACATTCAATTAACAATACATCAAACCATGATGCAATATAGGATTTTTTCTCAGCTTTCAAATGGAATATATTTTAAATCGATACAACTAATTGTTTATGCAAAAAAATGACATTTTCATAAACAAATTGATATTTTTTAAATTTGGGTATGTTTTTTTTTTTTTTTTTTTATGTTTTTCAAACACTTTTGCAGATACCCTCAAAACTTCAGGATGGACCGTCAAGAATTGTGGTTGCAATGAATTTTTGAACTTGTGAAACAGCGCTCGGAGCGTTTTTTTGCGTGCTCGCTGACCGATTTGAGCACGCAAAAACACGTGCTTCTTCTTCTTATTCTCCCTTCTCCTTTTTTACTTTCGCTCCGAGCATTGTTTCACAAGTTCACATGAGAAGCATACAAAAAAAATAAAAAATTAAAAAAATTCAAAACTCCGTTAGTTATCAGCTGATGTGGTGCTTGACGATACCCACGATTTTAGCTCTCCTAGCAATCGGAATCCAAAAATTAAAAAAGATTATTAATCTACAATAATGTCGCTGACAAAATGGCAACTTTAAAAAAAAAAAAATATTATAAAAATTATAAATTATAAATAATTTGAATTAAGGAAAATCCTTTTGTAGACATATTCTTAAATAGTTAAACTATAAAAATATGAAAAAAAAAATTGATTTTTTTTTTCTAGACCAGAAGACCCCCTTGAGCTTTTTTTTCGCGTTACTCGTAGAGTAAAAGAGAATACTGCGAACGTTGCTAATGTCTGTCTGTCCGTCCGTCCGTCCCTCCGTACGAACGTCTAGATTTAGATAACCATTAGAGCTAGAGCTCTACTTCTCAGACTTCTATATACCCCACGCAGATCAAATTTTTTTTTAAAACCCGATCACGCCCCTTTGAACGCCTACAAGCCGCGAAAATCTGCGGTGCGCACATTTTTAATGCCAGAGAATAAATGTTGTTCGTATTGAAAATATAAAACTAAATCTTCACAGATTTATAAAATTTTTGAAAATCTAGCCAGTTTTAAGAAGTTGTGCATGCAAGTGCGTTAAAAATGTATTGCGCTCGAAAGCAGGCAACCCCATTTTTTAAAAAAGGGCAATGAGTAACAAGAATCTGATAGTCGGGAAACCCGACTATAGCGTCTTTTCTTGTTTTTGTTTTTACTTTTTCTGCAAATATTTTTAAGAATTTGAAAGTCGAGGCTATCTAAATCATATTCTTTCCTCTTTTCATTCTCGTTACTTGTAGAGTAAAAGAGAATATTGCAAATGTCTGTCTGTCCGTCCGTCCGTCGGTCCATACGAACGTCAAGAGCTCAGGAACTATACGAGCTTCAACCACCATATTTTGCACACCGACTTTTATTTACCACACACAGATGAAGCTTGTTACAAAACTTGATCAAGCCTCTTTCAAAGCCCATACTTATACCCCTCCAAAATTTGTGGCGCTCTCATTTTGAATGCAACCAGAGCGGTTTTGAAGAAATATTATGATATGTGCACTGACTTAATATTTACCCACTTTAGGCTCTAATTAATAATAAGAAGTTATAGAACATAACGCGTTGTCGTCTTCTATAATCTACATACACATGTTTGTAATTTTAACTACATGTCTACCAGCCAGGTGGCGGATTTGAAGCCTTAATTGTAAATTACGTATGATTAGTTTTTTTTTTGGTTTTAAATTTAAAATACAAAACAATTATGGTAGCTTTTATTTAACTGAGTAACGAGAATTTGATAGTCGGGAAACCGACTATAGCGTCCTTTCTTGTTTTTTTTTTTTGGCAATGAGTAACGGACGTCGGTTAGTCGGGGAACCCGACTATAGCGTTTCTTCCTGTTTAATTTTTATAAAAGGCTGTATTCTTATATCTCATTGACATATGTACATATGTATATTGACTGCAATTACTTATTACCAATATTTGGTAACCAATATCAGAAAACCTAACTACATAAATGTTTGTGAAATATTTTTGCTTGACTTTTCAATGAATCTATTGCATATTGCTTTGCTTCAAAATATGGTACCGCAACATTACACGCATGCATGAAACAATTACCATTGTGTTCTTCAACAACAATTCCACGAACATGCCACATATACACAACTACACCAACATGTACATAGATCTTACGGAAGTTTCCCTAAGTGCTACCCAGAGGTAAGTCAAAAGTCTTTTATTTTTTCATAACTTGAATGTTGAGTTATCATTAGTTGGCGAAAAGAAAAAAGTAAAGTGAAAACAACTAAAAATGTTATTGATGAAAGTGGGCATAAGATCAATTTTTGCCAAAGAAAATGTATTTTAAAGGCTGTGGAGTTGCTTATTGAAGCACCGCCGGTATTTAAAGTATACTAAGTTTGTATTTGTACTTGAAACTTTATTGAGCTTTTTTAAACGTGAAACCTAACCCCCCATATACTTATAAATTTATGGTATTGTATAAAATATTTAACGATTTGTTTATTTTACCCTCCTTCTTGACCTGCTATTTATTAAAAGCCAGCCAAAACTATGTTAGTTTTTTGTTTTTTTGGAATGTAGCTTTTTTTCATACTATTGATCCCGTTGAAAAGTTTACGAATGTCAGCAAAAACACAGTTTGGAAGTTCAGTAAACATTTTTTGAGAAGTCAAGTCACAGTCTTGAAGAAAAAGTTGTTGGAGGAGGATTAAACACCTATATATTTTTTTAGTTAAAATATAAAGTCTAATACGAAAACGAAAAACGTGACAACTATGCTCTCTCTTGAAGATGTCTAAAATCAAACGACAATTCAACATTGTGATTTTCTTAAGGTTATATTGCAAAAAATAAAGAATTAACAAAAAATCAAAATCATTTGTTGCACATATGCATGCACTAAAATGTTATACAAAGTCGTTTGTAGCTGAAATATAAAGTTAATATTAAAGCCAAAACAGCTTACATGTGCGACAATGTTTTTACCATAATACAAAAAAGGATTATTTTTTTTTTTTTTTTTAGAATAACTAAACTTACTGTCGTATTAGCCACAATAAAAAAACTGCTTATCAAAACGAAACTTCCTAGCTTATATCATTATTTTGAGGCTGGAATAAGATTTTATATTTTAAACTTAATTGGTTTCTTAAATAAAGGCAGGTGGCAAGTTTACTCCACTCCCCCGTATAGAACAATAATAAAATAAGTCAGTTTGCTTACTTTTTATGTAATACTAAATGAATAAAATGTAACAGTAAAATACTTATAGCCATACTTACCAAAAAATAAATTACCTACTTATTTTTTTTATGCTTTATTTATTATGTCAATAAAGTGGCTGTATAAATCATTGAAACCTTAAACCTAAAGTTCAGTAACTTAAAACTGTCTTAAATTAACATTAAATTGTCCTATATATTTAAAAATGTATGCCTAACTATGTTTATAAATTAATAATAATAATATAAATTTAGTTTATTTTAAAAAAGTTATATAATTGCATTTGTAAATTTATTTGTTTTTGCAAACAAGTAGAGGTGTGCATGCTGTCGATATATTAAACTAAACTTTGCTTGTACCCATATATACTTTTATTTCACACGTTCTTTTTATTTTCATATGAAAACCATTAATCGCCTCATTACCCGCCACTACATACGCGTCCTAATCCCACACACCACTTTCAGTGTGGTATCCTATCACCATGAAATCCCGCAAGGTGGGGGAAGCCTTCCTATGCAAGATAATTCTGCTGTCTTCTTAGCAAAGCCGTCTTCCACACGCTATAATGAAAACGCACCGAACTCGCCACCTCGCTGGCCAATTCGCCCTGGGGTAATGCTTCACGTAAGCAGTAATACAAAAGAAAACCTCACTGTAAATCGAATGACGTTGAAACCGATTCTAAGTGAAAATGCTGGCAACACGAGCCAGTTGTCGACTCAGTTGAATGCCGTCGTAAAGGATAGTCAGTCGAACTCCGATAGTACTATTCTCACCGAGCTGTCGGTGGTTTCTGAGCAAAATGCTGCATCGGACTTAACAACAGTTAATTTACCGCCAACAGAAGTTGAAGAGTCTGCACAAGGATTACCCCCTTTGGATAAATTACCTGTCGAAACGCCAGCGATTTTATCTAGTATTGCCCGCGACAAAGTGGGACGTATATTGGCATTGCTTTTTAAGAGGCACAAAAAGTCTGCGGATGATTGTACACGGGATAGTCAGAGGAGCCATGTTGGCCTATTGCATACGTTTTGGCGTGGAGGTGCTTCCAACAAAAATATATCGCAATTCAAAGCTCAGCATCGTCTTAAAGGAATTCGTTGCAGTGGCAGTGGTAGAGTATTTAAAGAAAATATTGATTTTACTTTTACTTTTATTTTTCCTTCTATATTTTTTTGCTGAACGCTTTGCTTACGGCTAATTTATTTAGTAACCTACAAAAAGGCCCCAGGACAAAAGTCCAGTGTTCATACAGCCGCAACAATGGAAGCAGCATCTTCAACAAAAAATCCAGGCGGCTGCCATTCACATTCTTCGGTGTACAATGAGATATTTACAGCAGACACAATAACTAAAGGCACAAAAGCAAACGAAGAAGTAGAAGATTTTGCCAACAAAGTCGCTTCTTGTGTTCTGGGGGTAAGCTCCAACGAACACCATCCAAATAGGGCCTTATTGCCCCCACCCCGACCTCCTCCTCCAACACTATCAAGGAATATCCAAAATACAATCAGCTGGAGCTGTAACGACGATTCAACTTTGGTTTCATCTTTTACACCCCAACATGTTCAAAGTAAGAAAGTAACTTTTCTTTTCTCCCTACTCTGGCATCGTTTTTTTTTTTGTACCCTTTTACATTTTCAATCAGCAACTCAGTCTATGAAAGGTATAAATTTCCACTAAAATGTTTACCATGTCAAAAAACATTATTAGACAACCAAAATTGGTTCCATTACGATTTTGTTTAAGAGCTAAAACCACAAAATTTTGCACACACCCTTCTATAAACCTTACGCAGATAAAGATTGTTTCAAAACCTTTTAACGCCCACAAACCGCGAAAGACTGTGGTGCCTACATTTTAAATGCTAGAAAAAGTGGGCTTAATAACCGTTGTTTGTATTGAAAATGTATCTACACAGAAATCAAAAAATGTTGTATAGAAGTGCGTTAAAAATGTATTGCATTTGAACGCAGGATACACTTTCTTTTTTAAGAAAGCTAGCGACTCTAGCGTTTTTTCTTGTTTTGCTTTTTAAAAAGGGCAATAAGTATCGCAAATCTGATAATCGGGAAACCCGACTATGTATATTGTTCTTTCTTGATTAAATCTGTTTTCTTTAAATATCGCTTGCTTGTGGGGATGCTGGTTTGCACCGCATGGCCTAGATTATATTCCGAGATAAATAAAACAAGGCGCGCTAATATTATGTCTTGTTTATTTGCTCTCCAAAGTGCAAGTGTGTCTCGCTTGCCCTTTACATGTTCTCCATACCCCGATCAGGCGGCCGAACGCAGCTGATCGAGAGAAAGAGCAAATAGCGTTACAATCTATTTACCCATTTTTGGCAAACAAGAAGTGGGGGCAGAAGGCCAACAAAGTAAAGATGCTGCCCCGAACATCGCTTTTTTTATAACAGCTTAACTGCACGTAAATGTTTTCTGAATACAAAACAACAACGCGTACTAATGAAACAAACTTGTTTAAATTGAAGCCGGCACGGGTTGCTTTAGCTCCAAATATATGAAACTTTATCTATAATAGTTTTGACATCATTGGAACGGTACAAATTGGTTTTTGTAATGTAAAATCATCTTTGCCTAACAATATTATGAATAACTAATTTACTACACTAAACTAAAAGCCGGATCCTCTTAAAGCAACAATTAACAAGTAAGAAATGATTATTAACGAATTATTGTAATTCAACACATCTTATCAATCATTGGCTGCTTTGAGTTAAGAAGTTGACTTATAATGCCGTTCGCATGTCTTAGTTAAGTTTCATAAATAAGCATGGTTGCTTTTTTCACCTAATAAAAAAATGGATTAAATAAGGTAAATAATAAAAATTATTTCCAGCAATATGGATTACATTTATATTTTTAGATAACTTTTAAAATTGTTTTCTTTATTAATTTCATTATAATTGTTTAACTTATTTATTTTTCTTCTTTGATTTCAACATAAAATATATTTATTCGTGGGAACTGTAATATCGTCTTGATCGTTTTGAAAAAACAATAATCAAAAAACAACCAATCCGTACCCTATGTGCCTCATATAGTACACGACAAGTCGTCTTCACTGGGGGAACCATTGACGGAACCTGGCGAGTATGAGAATCTTCCGTTTCATGGTCTGCAAACGGCGCCTAACAAGGTATATTTAACATATGTATCACCTATCCTATCACTGCACACTGAACACTTCATTGTTCATTAGACTTACTTCAAAAAGAAACTAAAATCCACATTTTGACAAACTGTCTTCCTTCTCATAAATGCATTTTATAAATATATGTGTATCCATTACGTGTATGGCTAAGCCATATTTTGATCATGCACTGCAATAATTTAATTTAAAAGTCGGTAAACATAATTTGACATAAACTTTAAATATATATTGTCCAATTTTCAATCCAAGTAAAATTTGTATAAGCCTTTCCATTGTTTTTAAATTGATTGAATTCCGATCTTGCTTTAGTTATTATACACCCTTGTATAAATATATTTTTGGGTTAGACTGTCATTTACAAGGTTAAATAAACCACAAAAAAAATCCAAAAATATACATACTTTAATGACAAAAGTTAAAGTTAAGTGCTGCCGCCAATGAATTATCTATAGTCGTTTTTATTTCTAGTTCGTTTTTATAGATGTTTTGTGTATGTTTAAGTAGTCAATGAAAAAAGTTTTAATTGTTTTTTCATTTTTATATTAACATTTTAATTGAATTGATAAAAATTTTTTTGTCCAATTAGGGCTTACCCATATTTACAAATTGAATGTCTAGCTAAAGACAACACTGAATAGTTTTGTGTAACTATACAATATACTTAAATTCAAGTGTGATTTAATGCTTGTTATTCACATTTAACTGACACCAAGATGTAGAAATGTGATTAAGTGTATCATTACCATAGCTCTTCTAACGAACGTTATTAAAATTATGCCTATATACTAACAACCAAACTAATCAACGTTTTATTTCATTCCTTTGCTTTTTTCGCATTTTTCCCTATTAACGCATGCTACTCATCAAATGGATGTGTGTCATAGTTCTCTACTACCCTTACAAATTTTAATAACAACACAAATGTGGTGCGCGTTGCACCACGACCCAAGAAACTCAATGGAGATATCAGTCAGCCGGTCAACCATCAGCAACATCTACTTCCAAACCAACAACAACATTTCTACGACCAGGAACTCCACAGGTCACAGTACAACACCATGCACTGCCCACCAATTACTCACCAACACAATCAAAGCTTAAATGCCCTAGATTCCCCCCTTGAAGTTCATCCTGACTCAAACAATTGCTTTCCCAAGAGTTACACTGAGTATTACCATCAACGTCAGCTACAGCAACAAAACCAAGTGCAGTTAACAGAGAAAGTGGCACAAAAGTTCAACATAAACTCTTTGTCTAAAGTTCAACTATTAAATGCTATAGAGCACGATTATATGCCTACCTACGCTGTAATGGATCGATCACTACCAAACCCCAGTTCGGCACTGGTAAACACTAATCCCTTTTTGGCTGCTAGAAACGTTAAAAAATACAAAAAATCGAGTGAAGAGTTACTTGGTAGTGTGCCACGTAGAAAACAGAGCAAAAGCGAAATAGACATGGAAAAAAAGTTCTATTCGCTTAAGTTCCCAGGCGGAAGCAAGCTAAAAAAACAGGCTGGCAATGTTAATGCCCTAATGGGTTCTACCACATCACCCACTTCCGCTACTGACAACACTTTATCTAAGTGCAAGAGACATCATTCCTTTGCTGGAAATAGCCATAGCGATATTGACGCCAGTAGCCAACCCATGCGTCTCTATGATCCGCCTGATTACGAAAACATGGTGGTTAAATGCATAGCCGATAATAGCGTAAATAGCGTAAATTCAAATCAAAACCTGGCTACTGTGCAGCTACACTCTCAGCCAGACGAAGAGAAAAAGACTTTTGTCGTGCAGCAAAAAAAAAAACCTCACCATCGCCAGCATAAAAATGATGACGGAATTGGTGCAGAATTCCAGTTAATGGAGCCCGAGCGTATCAGCATTTACCGTAGCGACTCCGGAATATCCAATAGCTCCTTCGAGTCACAACTACCTATAGTTTTATCACAGCATCATCCACATAAGCCAAAAAAAGGAACTATAAACTCAGCCGCTGGCTTAATAGGTCGGAAACCTGTTTACAGAAATACGGAAGCTCAGAATAGTGCTTTAATCCACGTTGGCTCAGATACACACGTTAATTTGTGTCACGAATCCTCTTCCAAGTCAAGTCAAGCTTCTGAAGGCGGGGCATCATGTGGCTATGATTCTAAATCACTCTCGTCTTGGATATCGCCATACTGTACTTCCGGAATCGCTGCTTCCTCGCATTGCAACCGTCATCAGCAACTAATTCATACTAATGGGCATGACAAGACTTCAGCTGAAGACTTTGAACAGTACCAACTTGGTCACCAGTCTACGAGTTCTGTCTCGACGCCTTTAGTTTCAAAGAGTCAAAACATTTCCAGTAGTGATCAAGCTCCAAACGAGGTTCGTATAATAATTAGAATGGTACACATAAAAATAATATAAAAAACTATTGTTCTTTTTATTAAGACTTTTGCTTAAAAGTGAATTCACTTTAATCAATTATTTATAATCAACCGGAACCTATAAAGACCACATAGTTCCATTCATTGTTCCATTTTGGTTTTTTCTTCGATTTTATTTAATTTTGTTTTCATTCTTTTGAAATTATTACTTTTTTTTTCTTAAATTGTCAAGAATTAGAAATAAAAAAATAATTGCTAAAACGCTTTGATTGTACAATATAAATGATTCTGGCCTACTTCGTTAGTAAAAAGGTTGTCTACTCTATAAGATCAGTAGCAAAAGCCGCGCCAATCTGACCATGCCATTCTGTCTGTCCGTCCGACCGTCGGTTTAAGAACTAAAGGACTTCAAGATCTCAGAAACTATAAAAGCTATAAATACAAAATTAATTTTAATAACTTGATCTGCGTAGGGTTTACAAGAAGTCTGTGAGCAGTTTTCTCCCTATTTCTCGACTTTCATCCAGAAAGACGGATGAACGGGCAGACAGACGGACACTTTCAACGTTTAAAAAAGCCCAGTTCTTTGCGTAGAGAATACTGCTTTTAACAGCTCTTTTTTATAACTCGTACACACAAAAAAAAATAGGTCAAATTGACTGATAAATAGTTACAACTAACCAATGGAAATAGTAATTCTACCCTTAAAAACAACTAAACATATCACATGTTTTTTTCGTTGTTTGACTATGTTTATATTTTAAAACAAGAAGAAACGCTATGGTCGGGTTTCCCGACTATCAGATTCTAGTTACTTATTCTATCTTTAAAAAAAAGTACATTTTAAACACGCTTGTATACACAACTTCTTGAAACTGGCCAAACTTTCAAAATTTTTGGCTATTTCTGTAAATATTTTCAATACATACAACATTTGTTAAGGCAACTTTTCTCTAGCATTAAAAATGTGGGCACCACAGAGTTTCGCGGCTTGTGGGCGTAAAAAGGGGCGTGGTCGGGTTGTGAAACCAACTTGATCTGCGTTTTTTCAAAGAGGGCAATGGGTAACGAGAATCTGATAGTTTGGAAACCCGACTGTAGCGTTCTTTCTTGTTTCTTCTTTTATACTAGTATTTATAGCTCCTCAGTTTTTATATTTAAAAGTAATATTAATAATTGTTTTGATTGATAATGACAATTAAAATTCAAGCTTATATTTTTAACTTTATTTATTTACATGTTAATTTTTTTACTTGGAATAAACTCGGGTTTGACATCAACACAATGCTTTTTACAAATGCATGATTTTTAAACATTTTTATAAAACTAATGGTAGAAAACCCAAACGCTGGCTTTTAATCCATTTCTAGCAAAAAATGGGAATAATAACGCTTTCATCTGTAATAACACCCAAAAAAAACTGCGACGGCAAACCATTAGTGACCCATACGTACATATCAAACAGCAGCAATATGCGAGTTCTGCCGAAAATAATGTCAACCCCAGAAAAAAAAAAAACTACGGTTCAGATACCATCAAGGTTTACACAGCTTGTTCCAAATTTGACCCAGGTGATTCACAAACAACGGCAACAAAGCAATTGCAAATTATTAACAACACCGCAACACCTAACAGCAAACATATCGGCGCCTATGCCAATGGAGAACATAGTAAACAAATGCTAGTCTCAAATGAATTACTTATCCAAAAGTCTCGACTAGGCTCTGAAACCGCCATGGATTTGCCGTCCCTAATTCCTACAAACGTCCTGCTAGATCCTGCAAAGGATGGGGCCTACGATTGTCTTGTGGTACGACGGCCAATACGTCTGCCATTGCGTAAACATCACACCTTTCACTTCCAAAGCACACAAACAGCGAACGGCAAGCTACAACAACTTCGGGAGCAACTGCAACTTCAGCTGCGGGAAAGCGAGAAATTGGAGCAAGAACAGATTCCGACAGTCTTTTTTCCGCTGGAATTGAGTGAGCAGCACGCTTTCAAGCCGATTTCTCCTTCACCTGCAATGACAACTTCATTAGAACTAGAGTCTAGGGATCAGAATCCACTTGAGTTGCTGTTTTTGCGACCTGAATGTAGTCACCAAAATAAAGGGGCTGAAGATGATGATCTTGGTTACAGTTTCTGTGAAGAAGAATGCCTCGTAGACAACGATAATTATCCCACCTCGGACAATCTTAACACTGCCCCGGCCAATAGCTCCAGTACATCAAAAGCTAATGATAACGAGACTAAAGGTGCTCTTAAATACTTTATGTCGCAAAGCTATCGCGAAGTACACATATAGATATAACATAAAATCAATAAAAAAAACAAGCCCAAGTGACGCATACAAGGTATTTTGTATTAAAGACATTAAGCATTTCCAAAAGTAATTACTTGTACGATTTTCATATTGATATACTTATAAAATAATAACATTAAGACCATTTTAATAGTATCTATGGAGCAATATGTCGGAGAAGTCTAGGGCATTTTGATTAATTGCATATTATACACTTTTATTATACATTTTTACTTTTATTTCGTTTACATACAAAGACTATTTCGCAATGTTAACATTTTGAGTATCAATCTAAAACAATCAAAAATTGTTTAAAAAAAACTTATTTTGTTAACTTGCATTTTCTGCGATTACTTGCGATTTCTGCTACAGAAATCGGACAGGTACTGATGTCCGGGCTTTTATTACCATTGCAGGATGTTATTATTTAAGTCAGATATTTGCAACTCATAGATGGAGGCATTTCCGACTATGTAAAATAGGGGAGAGTGGGGAACACTTTTTTATATTAACATTGTTATGTCTGAACCATTCTACGTAATGGTCTCCTGTATATATTGTTTTGTAAATTTTATTTGCTTTCCAAATATTTGTCTCAAATGGTCACGGGTGGGGACACCTAAACCACAAAACACAAAACTACGATCTATAATTTATTTCTTATTTTCGTTTTTTTCTTTATTTGTTCAAAGGGTTTCTTAAGTTTTCTGTGAGTCTTCAGCAATGATACTCCTTCCTCGTTTTCTTCCCCGAGTACTCTGGTTTCGTGGTTTAGCCTTTGCCAATATTGGGAGAAATTGCGGACTCGACTGCGTTATTGTTCCTCGCAGGAGTATTCAGGAGCACATTTTTATCTTCTACGAATGCCATTTGTTGAGAATTTTTATTGTGAGTGTTTTCTGTGTTCATGTGAAATCACTCCCAAGAGAGTCAGATGTAGAAAATATTTGTGGGTTGAAAGGAAAAATTGCACCCTTTCTCATAGTTGCACTGGAATTTAAGCCTGTTTGGGCTTTGCGTTTGTAGTTTCTTACCATTTTGCGATGGAAAATTTAAAAAATCAAATTTGGAAAGGTGGTTTATGTATTCCCATAAGTACTGGTTTCAAAAGAAAACATGAAATATTTATATCATAATTTGCGTCAACTTACGATAAAATACAATTTTATGAAGTTTTAGTAAAATAAAATAATATTTTTCCAAGAAAACTTTTGTGACCATTGAAGCTACAAACTGCAAATACAGACTTCAATTAGCGATAAAAATGACAACAATCATTTGACGCAACTGTGCGTGCGTGGGAGGTTAGGATATCGACTAAGTAAGCAACACACATATAAATGGCGCACAAAATCATGACGGAAGGTGACATTTTTGTAGTGGTCTATCCCCGTGGCTCACCTATCCCCACTCTCCCCTATGTATGTTCCTAATCAGTGTTAACAGACGAGTCGATATATAATTTTTTACTCAATGTTATACCCTTCAAATAAAAACTTTCTCAATCGTCTTTTCTTATATCTAGTCTGAAAATCTTGACGATCGGATAAATAAGTTCCAAAGCTGACAGTTTCAGTTTCAGTAAAATTATTTTCGCTTGGTGTAAAATCTATTAACACAGCCTTTTCAAAATCGGACTTCTGTATCCTGTATGTGCAAGGGTATATAAAGTAAGCTTTTTTTCTCGTTTTTTATTAAAAACCAGTAACTGTTTTTATCTATATCTTCAATAAACTTTCCATGCGAAAAATTGAAATCGGCATGAGCGAGATTTGTTACAGCCATACGTTTATGTGAATGAGAAGCTTAATCGGTAGATATGTCAACTAACAACTTTTGGGGGGAGCCCAACAATTTTACTAAGTTTGTGTTTGTCGACCTCTTGCAGGCAAATGACTTTTTCAATCCAATAAGTATGACAATTTCCCTCTCTTTCCTACGACAATCCCATAACTATATTTCGATAACTATTTAACCCTTAATAGTAAGGAAAATGCAAAAACAAACAAAATAAATCTTTATATTTTCTTTTAAAACTCATACTTATACAAATAATACCTACCTATTTTTTTGTGTTTTTTTTTCATAAGACCTACTGTAAAGTGCAAGACTTACTGGATAAACATCTTACCTTCAAAACGTTTTATACTCCCACAACATTCTTTTTAGTTCTTGTGAACTTTTAAATATTTACAATATGGACAAAAAGCTCGTATAAAGATTCTTGTATCTATATTACTAATGCTTTATAATTAACAGTCCAAAAATATTGGTTTGTAGGAAAATTAAAAGTAAACCAATTTTTTTTTCTTACACAGGTAAGGTAAACAGTCCCAAAGATTTTACCGAGAGAAGTATTAAAGTACACAAACCTAGACACTATTTAACACTTTATATTTTAAAGTCAAACGTAAAAACCTTTTTTTTAAGCTTGAAGATTATTGATAGTTTGACCACTACTTAAAATGTAAACATATTATTTTTGTGAACAAGTTTACATTTGCGTCAACCTTTTAACGCTCAAAGGTTATCATACAAATTTATTGGTATTAAATAACACATTCACTTATGCACTTAGCTTATTAGTAACCTAGGAGAGATAAAAAAATAGTCAGACATTGTGTGTTAAGTTTGAAAACTTGTATGTATAAGAAAAGCGGATTATTTATAAGGTAGTATAAATGCAATAGATGACGGCTCTGATATTTATATTGACTATTTAAACAACAACACGGAAACATCATGGTTAAAAAATAACATAAGCAAACTCCTTTTTTCAGTTAACGAAACATTCTTAAGAATTAACCAACTTTCAAAAACTCATTTGGCGGCTCACTTGTCAATATTTAGGCACGCATTGTATTGACAAAGTTAAATATAAGCATTTACCAAACACTGACCATTTTACAAAAGTTTTCTTCATATGACCTAAATGAAATCAATTGTAAATTTTTTAGCATCTGTCCGACTTTGAGGATCCTTACAAAAGCAGCAATACCTATATATTCTAAGTTTTAATTTGTTTACATTTTTCATAAAAATATATGTGTTTATTGTAACACCAGAAAAAGGTAAATTTATTGTTTTGGTTAATTGTTCTTAAAAATCATTTAATTTTAATTATTTAATATAATTTTTTCTCTTCACTAAGAATAAATTAGTGTGCTTTTGTACGTGCGAATCAATTTTTTGCTATCCTTGAGAGTCTCAGCATTTTTAATACCACATTATCAATATAGTTCAAAAAAAGCCGTATCCTTAAGTCATTTGCATGAAAAAAGATACGCATACTAAAATTATCAAGCATGACCAAGATACACCCAACTTAGAACTATCTAATATTTATAATTTTCCTTATCCATAAAACAGCCACTAAATGCCGAAAGTTTTGATGATGAATTTATTTATGCTGATCTCGAAAGTCAACATTACGGACCCATCAATTACAAGGCGGCTTCATTATATGCCCAGGTAAAAAAAAATAAAAAGACGGGCGCTCTTGAAGATGTCAAATGAAATCCTGTATAATTCACTTAAGCTTTTGCAGTGCATTTTAAACAAAAAAATTATTAATGGCTTTAAATGTAAAATATTGTTATTACATGATATGTCTTACAAAAAGTTTTTTTAAATAAAGTTTGTACTTATATATTTTTTCCATGAGTTGCCAGTAACTGAGTTGACAAAATATTCGGTGCTTTTAAGTTTATAAAGAGGACTGCCCACAAAGTGCTTATTTTACGGTAGTACCCGCAAAGTAAAACGCCCTAAACAGAAAGCGTTAGTAAATGTAATATTAATTGTATATGAGAACGAAGAAAGAATTTGTATATGTATGTAGTACTTAGTTAATAATGGAAATTATTAATAAAGTAACCCATTGAAAGTGTCAAGAAAAGTGTAATTAATTTAAAAGTAAACTACTCAGCCTCCATCGAGTTCAATTACATAACTAAATGAATGCTGTAAACCAATAAAATTTAAATAAAAAAAATTTGTTTACTTGGTTTTAAAGGATTTAACAATTTTAAACGAAATTAAACGGTACAAATATAAGGTAAGAGAATATTCTTAGCATCTAGTTATGTGAGATTAGGTTTCCTTTTTAATGAGAAATCCTACTAGTATATAGATTTATAAGATTATTAAGTAGTATTATAAGCTTTGTGAATTGTGAATTATTCGTAACCAATGTTGCCAATACTAGCGTCCTTACCAGGCACCCAGGCACATACACCCAGTGAGCTCAGGTAAGCTTACCTTGGACTGGGCGCTAAGCTAGTAACTGCTGATCAGCAGATTCTCCTACTAGCCTAAAGAACCAGGGTACCAGGCGCTAAGCTAGTAACTGCTGATTAGCAGATTCACCTACTAGCCTAAAGAACCACTCGCCAACCAAGCGGCCGACTCACCAAGAGGCCTTCACCAACTTAGGTCAGCACAACTGAAGAACCAACAAACGCTGGCCACCATAATTGGGCTGACCCACTGAACTGGTCTCAAACTGATGAAACCTACATTATCAGTAATAGCCCATACCACATTCACACTCTGTTTCCGCATACAAAGTATATAAGCTAGTCCCATTATACCAATAAAGTCAGTTATTGTCTCAGAATCAGCCTCGGTCGTGATCATATACTTAGCCGCGGAAACAGGTTTTTACTCCCGATTCTCTCGTCGGTTAGTGTAAAGTATGAATGGACCCAGGAGCAGTCAGACATCCATAAGACCAGACAACCAAAAGGTTTAAATCGTATTGTGCTTAGATCACATCGTTTTATTTTAGCTATAATTTTTGTTAACTCTCGGTTTCGTCGTATTTTTGTAGCTTTTTATTCTTTATCGTCGTTTCTCGTTCGAGTCGCTATGATGCCCGTCGTTTTGCCGCACGTCTTAACAGCTTCGCATCCGTTTTGATCTCTCCTCCTTTTCTCCCCGCGTATACCCCTTTGCCTTCATACTCTTTGGAGTGTGGTGAGCTAGACTAAACAGGGATGTCAGACCCATTCCCACAACTCGTTGTATGTATCTTTCGTCTTTACACTTGTAAATCGGTAGGGACCTAAATACTTAGGTTTTAACTTAAGTCCACAACCTAATTGAGTGCGCTTGAAAGAGACCAGATCGCCAAATTTGTACTTATGTTGTAAGTGTGCTTATTGTCGTCTTGCATGACAATAATCTGTTGCTTAGCTGTCTACCGTATGTTTTCTCGATAATCCTGAAACAATTGAACCAACTCTTTTCCGTCTTCAAGCCATTGTTAAATTTGATCGTCAATTATGCAGCGTACAGAAACTGAAAATCCATGCGGATAAACAGGAGTATTCGTCTTTTCAAACGATACGAATCTCAACATTGGTTGACATGTAAACTCGCACTCTCGTCAATCTTAATGCTCACATTCTCATCAAATTTATGTTTAGTCATAAATTTCCCGATCATTGATTTTTAAACCATCGCGATTAATATGTATAAGACATCTGCATGAGTCCACTCACAACACACGTTTCATTGAATGCTGTAGTGGCGCTTGTGCCAGCAAAAGCAAAGATGTTTAGACTCATTTTTTTGGTTGTCATCAACGACTGGTTGCGGAACATGGCTCGCAGCATTGAGCCTGGCAACATGATCCCCTTGCTGATGAACTCAGGAAAAACTGAGGCTGTGTGGGTGGCGAGAAAAGGGCCAAATTGGATCAAACGTTTTAGCTCCTCTCCTGACCGCAAATGGAGGAGTGGTGAATTTGGGATCCGCAGCGGTCGCAGGGCTATAAAAGACGGTGCCCGGGCGGCAAAAGCAGCAATGCAAAAAGTTGTCAGTCAGTTTTGTCAGTGAGTGAAAAAAAAACAAAAAAAAAGTATGTATGTACGTGTGTTAGTTGGCCAAAGCCTAAGTTTAACTTGTGTTTTTTTATTCAGCTTTTTTTTTGAGCTTAACAAGGTTTCCATTAGACTTCTGCATGAATGCATCCATAAGGGAAAATGAATAATTCAATCTGGAAGTGGGTACATTTATTTTCCGGACAGCTTCGATTGGGTGTGAGTGAATAGGGTAATATTGCCTGTATTGACAGATAGTGTTCTCACTCACTTCCATGTTGAACAGCATATAATGAGTACAATAAAATTGGTGTGCAGTTCACTCACTGTACAACGTTTTGGTGTGCAGTTTACTTACTGTACCGTGAGTATTATTAGAGATGAATTTGACGGCAAGAACAAGATAGAGAACATTGGTTTATTTTTTTCTTTAAAATATATTTATTATAAAAGTAAGAGGTAACAAATTGTAATATTTTAATTAAATGTAATTATATTAAATATTTTCAGTTAAAAAAAGATTCGTTATTTAAAACATCAATGTTAGAGTGCAAAAACATAATTTTGTTAACCATGTCTTCCGTGGTGGCAATTTTGCAGCGTTTTGCAGTTATTAAGTTTTTAGCAACAGAAAAAGCCCTTTCGGATGCTGCACTGCTGGCCGGAGCCGACAATATCTTACAACTTAATTTATAAAGCAACGGAAATTGGTCTTTATTATTTGCCCACCACTGAATAACATTAAAATCTTTACTTTAAGATTTATTAACATTCTTGTAATTTGAAATTTCATTATTTATTATGGATACTATATTATTGCTCTGAGTGGGTTGGAAATAGTCGGAAAAAATTGAATCTACTTCTGCTGTGGGTGAAATTATTTTATCTCTTTCATCACTTTGGCGTATCTTAATATCAATCAACATTTCTTCGAGGTCTTTGACAGTTTGTTCCTTTACTAATTCTGTAAATTGTGATAGTTTATTAGTGGGTGGAAACAAAAAAAGGGCCACATTATGATTTTTTTTTAAATTGACCTGAACTATAGAATCTAAGTATTTTAAAAGTGCAAGTTTGCATGTTTTTACAGTTTCAATATCATTGTCTTTGGGAGTTGATATTTTTTTTTAATTATTTTTATAAGGGATTGTTAAATGCAATGTTGGATAATTGCTACCCTCTAGCTTTTTGGAACAAGCTTCAAAAGGAGCTAGAAGGCTCACCAGACCGCTTATATTATTTAAATTAATATCCTGAATTCTAAAGATTTGATTATTTTCAATTGAAATCTTTGAAATTTCCATCCAATTCAACTCAACCGATTTTAATAGGTGGAATATCGTATTCCAACGAGTTGGGCAGTAGGTCTTTAGGGTGCTTGTTAATGTAGAATTTTTGCCAGATTTCTTAAAATATTTAACTAGCTTGCTGCAGCGATTTACCATGTTCAGCAATTCCGGCACCTCATTCACAACTTTACCAATAACATTGTGCAGCAAGTGATTTACACAGTTTAGAGTGTTCAGTCCGCTGAATGCGGCTTTCATATTTGCTCCTCGGTCAGTCACAATCACACCCAAAGTCCCGTAAAATTCGATCAATTTTGTTCTTAATTACATCACCTAAGAAATGATGATATTTAATATTAATTCCAATAAAACCAATAGCCTTTTATAATTCTTACCGGTACAGGAGACTCCACCCATTGATTTCACTGCTAGCAGGCGGTTTTTAAGTGCTCCTTCTTTGATATAATGTATGGTCAGTGATATATAGGACTGTTTAAGATAGTCGTCCGTCCAAATATCCGACGTTATGCCGTATCCAAATTTTGTGTATTCCTGAATTTCCATTTTTATTTCATTAAAATGAAAGTCATATAGAGCTTCGATGTTTCGGGATATACTGGTCGGATGTGGCAGTAACGTCTCGATATTTACGTTTTTTCCCAGCTTCGCACCAACAGAAATAAAAAACTGGGCTTAGTTTTTTAATACTGAGTCCGCAATTATATTGAAGGATCGACCATTTTTCACTGTCCATTCAGTTGCTAGTTTGGTGCATTTTTTTTTCGTTTCCAAGTCAACATCAACATCAGGGTGAATGCGCTTTCGACTATTTGCCATTATGTAGCACTTGTGTTTCACTAAATTGGATGTGCTTTTCTCAAATTTGTAAACATTTTGGCATGTGTTGCACACCACTGCGTCTCTATGCCGTTTTCATCAATGATTCGAGAAAATGTCTCCCAGACTTTGCTACGACCTCGTTGAACAGATGGCTTAAGTTCAGCAGCCAATAATTTCGCCTTAATAACAACAGCGTACTGTTTAAAAGGTGTCGACTCACTTGAGATGTCCAACGATGAATTCTGATTTTATACAATTTAGTTTTAATATTTGGCCAAATTAACATTTCCATATACATATACATACGACAATCACTGTTTTTGCCTGTGGTTTGGCGGCACTATATATTATATATATGTATATAGTATATAACTATGCAAAAGACAATCACAAACATATAAAACAACACATTTTTAATATTAATAAGCAATATTAAGTTTTATTTTAACAAAAACTTACATTTTCTTGTGCGTTCATTGCACGTGCGTCGTTTTCTCTTCCTTCCATGTCAACGTTTGACAAACAACAGAACTCAACTGACAGTTGACAACTGTACAGTTGTATAATTGCACACACAAGCTGTTACAAGTGTTGGAACACGACAAATATAGTATTCACTCACTTAGCGTACAACCTTTTTCTGCTCTCATTCTGAGTGAGAATTGTAAAAGTGTTGTGCTATCACATCTGGCTTATGGAATATACTGCACAACAAAGAATGAGTGCAGTAGTTCTGAGAACCCTATACAGCTGTACAGTTCTGTTCAGCTAGAATTGAGTACATTCATGCAGACCTCTAGTTTCCATTTGCATTTGTTACTTTTATTGTTACTGTGCGGCAGTGGCATAATAAGGGTTAGTTGCCTCAAATGAACCAGACGAGTGGCTAATGCCGCCTTCTTGGTTTGCTTGCGCAGGCAACTTGGAAAACCCTAGCCGCGAGACCATTTGGGAAAGCGCTGGAGGAGGCGTCACCGATTGCAGCGGGAAATCCAGGCAGGCAACCAGTTTGCTGCGCGAGGCTCTCCAAAATCGGTGCTTTAAGGCGCCGTCCACAAAGAATAAAAATTCAAGGGTTTTTAACGTTTTAAAACAGGGATGCCCAGCCCATAGCTCTGCGAGCTCTTTTTGTTTTTGTAATTGCTCGTGGTATAGGATGGCTCATTCATCGACAAGGCAGAATACGAGAACAATTTTTCATTTTTTTCAGTTCTCCGCGCATTCGCTGAACTGAGCAACCACACTTTCAAAGGCTTTACAGGTAGCTCGCTTAGCCGAATGTCTATGTATTTGTGTATTTATTTGTGCGTTTTGGTGAGTTTGCTCTGTCATAAGCAGCAATTGGGCATCCCTGTTTTAAAACAAGCCAACAAGCCAAGCCAAGCTTTGTTCAAGCGCTAAAGCGCAGTCTCTAAGTCACCAGCAAATTTTCACGATTTTCATTTGAGCCACAAATAAACAACAAACACAGCGCCTAAGCCAGTCAAAGGCAGTTGGCGCCAAGCTGAAAATCCGCCACAGCGAAGAAGATAATAAAAAAATATTTTTAGGTTTAAGTTTTAATTAAATTTTTTTTTTTAGTTTTATTCATTTTTATTAGACACATGTTAAGTAAATTCATTGGCACAGCGAGAAAACTTAATGAGCGATTAGCAAACAAAACAAAAGAACAAACAGAATGTATTAAAAGGGAAGGGAGGGAAGGAAGGAAGAACAAATTCGCGAGGCTTTTAGGAAGGAGTGTATATTTTCTAATTTCCCTCTCACAGCGGCAACCTCGTTGGAAGCGCTTTCACCGCGGAGTCGACAATGTAAGTGAGCATATTATTTTTGTATTTTTTTTTAATTTCGGGCAGCACAACTTTGCAAATGTGCACCGGCCTAAGGTTAAGCGAAACTAATATTCGCGGATAAAACTGAAAGCAACCACCGCTTATGTTTTTTTGCCCTTTCTCTCCCTCCGCTCCATACGAGCAATAAAAAGATAAGCGGCATCAGCCAGCTGTTACCGCGTCTGCGCGCCCAGCAGTGCACCTTGCACTTCAGGCTAAGTTTCGGGTTTGCTTTGCGCGCCTAGGCAACAACAACGTTCGCTTTAATGTTTACTTGCATTTAATTTGTGCATTTATTTGCATGTAGATATTTTTGGTCACAGCCTCTTCAGTCGTTCGACGACAAAACTATTTGAATTCATTTGATGCAGTCATTTATGTATATTTAAAGTTTTTTTTTGCATGTTTAATGTTTAATTATTTTTATGTTTTGTGAGGAGTTGGAAATCCTCACAAGTTGCAGCGTAGGAGATGCGCTTGGCAACAGCGAAGGATGTGTACCGTTATAGGGCGCCTAGCGACAGCCACGGATACGGCAAAGAGGAGACACCGTGAACCAACGGGACTTCGGTGGACCTTAGACCCGGTGGCGTGTTTTCGGTGGACCTTGGACCCGGTGGCGTGCAGGACTAACGGTACACGAGCTGCCTATATAAGGCGGAGGCACGCTAGAATGAGGACAGTCAAGGGCGAGAATCAAAGCGAGTGCGTGTACGCGATCCAGTTAGCGTGGAACCTAGGACACGGATCCGGGATCAGTGATCAACAAAAAAAATGCGAAAGTTCGAGAGTTGGAAGTAAAGGTGAAGTGCGGAACCCGGCGTATAACCTGGCGTATAACCTGGCGTATAACCTGGCGTTAGCCTGGCGTATAACCTGGCGTATAACCTGGCGTTTGATCTTGGTGTGCAAAACCGAGAGGCTATCCAGGCGTTAACCGGGCGTTAACCAGGCGTTTAACCACTGCATCCTCGACCCTGAGCAGGCAAACCTGCGAGTCGTCAGAGATTCGCCGCAGGATCATCCCAAGGACGACACCGAAAAGGAGCACCGTGCGGCAGACGGGCCAGCAGTGTCAATTATTAAATTGTAGAAAACAAATGATAAAAAGTGGAATAATATACCCAGAAATTATATGTGTTTACATTTGGTCACGGGCAGTCACGTTCTATAAATTTAGTGGGACGAACCTACAACGTACTGAGCTAGCCGCACAACTCTGTTGAGAGCAGAACGTACAAAATCAGTTCGTTACATCTGGCGCCCAAACGTGATTGTCCTGATCAAGTAACACAGTAATTAAAATGGGGAAAGGATGGATTTATAACCTCAAAAAGGAGGACTTTGAAGAGGTGGCTAACAAACTAGCCATACGACTAGACGGCAGTGTAGACAGCGCGAGGAAAACGTTGTCGGAGCTGTTAGACCGGTCAAAGGAACTAGCCCAAAAGCTGGCAGAACTGGAGACAAAATATGCAACAAGACCAACACCAGCCCTCAAAGTCAACGACGCCAATTTACAAGACGTGATATTAAGCCTAAATTTCAAGAGCATGCAAGAAGAAGGAAGACGGAGAGACACGAGCAAGGAAAGGCGCGCAGGACAATCGAAACCAACAGCCTATACGCCGCCACCAACAACCAGCCCACCCGACTACGCAAAGGTGGCGAAGCAAGTGAGGGAATGGTCGTTCAAGTTCGATGGAACGGAGAAACCGCTGGAATTCCTAGAGGTAGAATGGTCCGCCAACACGTACGGGTAAGACATAAATATGATACCCCGGGCCATGCAGGAACTCCTTCAAGGCAAAGCCTTAAAGTGTTGAGTATAAGGTAAGGCATAATAATTCCAAATTTTAATAGTGGCAACTTTTCAAGCTGGAAACTGAGATTAATGCTTCTACTTGAGTATAAAGAGTGCAAGGAACAAGCCACAAGAAGAATAAGTGATAGACACAGCAACCGACTGGAACAAGAAATACTTAAAAGCAAGAATGATAATAATGAGCAGCTACAGCTACATCGGTGACTTTATAGACATAGTGCCAGAAGAACAAAGAACAGTGGACTATGTAAAAGGAAAAATAAAGGAAAAGAACATGAACAAAAGTGAAGGGCAGAAAAGGTAGAATGTGAGCACCTTTAATACAAGCACCAAAGGGCAGTGTTTTGTGTGTGTCAAATATGGTCACCTTCAAAATAATGTTATTACAATCAAAGCAACCAAAATTCAACTCAATCGTCTCAAGACAGAGAAAGTGGTCGATACATCCAAAGCAGAGGACAACAAGGTCATCACAGCGGAAGATCAGCAAGAGGCAGAGGCAGAGGCAGAGGTAGAGGACCACAGAGAGGCTACAATCAAGAGAGAGGGTCCTATCATCAAAACATCGAGTCTTCAAGTCGATCTTCTGGTAGCGAAATATGCGAAGCGTGGACAACAGACGTACACCATCCGGAGGTAAACCAAGTAAAAAGAAGCGAATTTGAAAATTTAAGCACAAATGAAAAGGTAATAAAGTGGATTTTAGATAGCGGCTGCACAGATCACTTGATCAAAACAGATAAATATTTTGTGAATTACGAAAATTTAAAAATTCCTGTAGATGTTAAATTGCCAGATGGAAAAACATTAAAAGCTACTAAATCAGGAACTATGAAGGTAATTTTCAAGAATGTGAAGAATGAAAAAAATATATAACTAAAAAATGTTTATTATGTAAAAGATACATATAAAAGAGAATTACCTACGTTTTTCCAAAATAACTAAAAATAATACCATTGTAGCTAAAAACGATAATGCAACTAAAAATAATACCATTGTAGCTAAAAACGATAATGCAAGAATATATGATCAAAACAGAGAATTAGTTGCAGAAGCCATAAAAGATAATAATTTATATTTATTAAATTATATTTATTAATTAATTTATATTTTTATTAAAAATACTGAGGAAATTTACACAAACACAGCAATACTAACTGATAAAGAAAAATGGCATGGAGCATTAGGTCATGTGAATTTCAAATATTTGGATAAATTGGTATATGATAAATTACTTAAAGGGTTACCAGAAAAAATTGAAAATACAGAAATGAAGTGTGCTATGTGCTAATGTCTAATTAACCATTTGAGAATAGAAGAACAAAAAATAAAGAGATATTAGAAATAGTACACACAGATTTTAACGACCCACATTCTATAGGTTACGGCAACGAAAAATACTTTTTAACGTTCATAAATGATTACAGCAAGTGTGCTAGGTTAATCTGTATAAAAAATAAATCGGATACAGGAAATTGCTTCAAATTAATTAATTTAAACATTAATTTTTTGGGAAACAAATTCAATAAAAGGTTAAAGAAATTGCAGTGCGATAACGGTAAAGAATATTTGAATCGAGAAATTTATGAGTTTATCCGAGTTAAAGGAATAGAAATGTTAACTTGCCCCCCATATGTGCATGAATTAAACGGAGTAGCTGAAAGATATAACAGATCGGCCATGGACATGGGTAGATGTCTCATGCGAGAAGCTAAAGTAAATAGGTGTTATTGGTCTGATATTATGAAAGCAGTAGCTTAGTTAAAAAACCGAACCAAGAACATAAGACACCGTACGAAATATTTTTTGGTATTTAACCAAACGTAAAACATTTTAAAATTTATGGAAGTAGAGTCTTTGCTAGAATACCGGAAGTTTTACGTAAAAGCAAATGGGACGACAAAGCCAAAGTCGGAGTACTCATTGGATATAATGAAAACGGTTATCGAGTACTAATTAAAAATAAACTAATGAATGTGAGACATGTAGGAATTGTAGAAGATAAAACTGAGATCACATGCTTAGAAAACAGTGATGATATTAAACATGAATGCGAAAAAAACGAAGGTGTAAATGACAATTTTAGTAAGAGTGAGGAATTCGAAAACGAAGCAAATTTAGAAAAACAAAAACAAGTGCAAGCGAGTGCCGATATCAATGTACAATTATCTGACTCAGAAACAGAAAACATATAAGAAATGCAAATAGCGAGAAAGTCTAGTAGAAAGAAAAATGCAGTAGATAGATATGGTCATCTGACGTCACGTTTTATATATGTAAATCATATTAATGCGAATGAACCGAGTACATATGAAGAAGCTGTATACAGTAAAGAACACTTTGGCGCAAATAATTTATATATGGGACGTTCCATATCAACCCGGCCACCCCACTCTTTTGCTTTTCGATCCAAATAAAAAAGGTGGCCATCCAACCAGTCTTTTATTTTTTAAAAAGGCAAAGTTGTTGTACCGTTTAACCATTGCGAATGTCTTTATTCAAAGTTCATGTAAGTGCTATTACATTTTAGCCAATTATTATACAAGTTATTCCAAAAATGTACGGTTTTTTAATTTTAAAATGTTTTTATTAACATTATTGCATGTGTGCAGTTCAAAATTCCTTTTAACTGCCTTTCCTCGTTTGTTCCGGCCCCTCTCGCTATTCCACACAGCAAAGAAATCTGCGTTCGAAAAATTGAGGTTACCTAACAAAAATGCAAAATGCAGCAAAATAGGGAAAAATAGGACAGTAAGACCAATACCTGTAAACTCAGAATTGACAACGCTACAACAAACACTTGGACTAACACTTAAACAATTCTAAACTCTCTTACATAATCCTTTCCAAAGTTGAAATTTGTTTCTAAAAATTCAGCTAAGGAAGCTCTTAGAAAACTGCAAAATATTAGTATACACACGCACAATTTTAACGATTTAGTACATTTAACACACAGTGCAAACCTGCGAGATCAGCATTCATGTTTTCCTCTAATTGTTGTTCCATCATTAAATACTAAAATCAAAACTCACAGAACTTAGCCGCACGTGCTTTCCATTGCAACAGCTGACTTAACAGCCGTTTTTCTAACATGGGACTGTTAAATTTAACATTTTGAGTTTGGGGCATAACAGTCTGATGTTTTCTTAATGCGTTAACAGTAAAATTGTGGTAATTAGAAAACTTTTAAAAAACATGCAAATTCCAGATAAAGTGGTAATTTTCCCCATAGTGCAATGGTAAACAATTCGTGTCACACATGTTCACTGAATTTCTCAGCCGATATGGTGTTCAACTCGGGCGAACTGCATTCTACTCCCCACAAAGTAGTTCAGCCGAAAGGGTAAACAGATCCATTCTACAAATGCTTATGGCAGCAACTGACAAAGACCAGCGAAACTGGGATTTTCAGCTAAGCCGAATGGCGTGTGCTCTAAGAAGTGGACAAAAATAAGGACTTACGCAGGCTCATACAAAAGCCGAAAAGATATACAATACCCGTAGCCGCATGGTCGAATGGTCGAATACTGTAGGCCAGGTCGTGTACCGAAAAAACTTTAAACAAAGTAATCGAGCCGAAGGGTATAACGCAAAATTAGGGCCCAACCGAATTCGGTGTGTTGTACTACAAGGAAAAGGCAATGTGTTTGAATGAGTTGGGAAATGGAGCCGGGAAGGCGATTGGAACCTACCACTCTAAAGATATCTTTGCCGTATGAAAAATTCACCACAACAAGCTCCAACTACCAACTCGATTTATCAAACGGGCAGAACGTTGGAAAAAGTCGATCAAGCTACACTTACAATGGCAGCATGGAACCAGGAGATCCTCGAGGAGATAGCGCGCATGGTGGCGCATTTTGACATAACGGAGCGTTACCTACCGTACTATGAGGAGGTAAAGGACCTATACGATAGATCTGCGGCGGACCTGGACGTAGTTGAATGGGAGGTAACAGGACTGGAAGAGGAGGCGAAAGCAATGGAGAGGCAGATCACTAAACTACAACAGGAGCTCGCGGACATGAAAGACCGCAAGGAACACGCCTTACTGATCGAGTATAGCACCAATCGATACAAGGGCAGATCCGGAAGAGAGAGCGGCGGTCACAGGAGTTGGAAGAGCTCGCCGAGCAGTTTCACAACCCAAGGCCGAAACGGCGCCGCAGTACATCCCCGAGCAACAGAATCCCTGGCGAGAAATTCTATGGGAGAGGCAAACAGTACTAAGATCTCGAGGAACCCAGCGATAATGAAGAGGAGCCGCCAAGAAAGCGCAGTGGCTCCATTTAAAAATCTTAACACCTAAAAAAAAAACATTAATGAGAATAAAATAAGTAAACAAAAACCAAACAATTTTCTTTATTCCTTTTACAGGGAAGGGAAAAATGGGGGTTCATTTTTAGTTTTAGGCGTTTTTTTTTTAGGTGCAGAACTTCGAGCCTTAAGGGGATATATACACCTAGCATTGTCGAAAAAATCGATTTTTTCTGTTTTTGCATTTTCTTGAAGCTTAAGGGATCAAAAACATGGTCGATATCTCAAAAAATAACGAAGTTATAGACCGAAGAGTTAGTCACGTTCGTATTACCAAAGTTTCAAACGCGTTTTTCTCGAAACCACGTTTTTGAAGTCGGTAGCCAAAATATCTCGAAAACTAGCGAATCGATTGCAATGAAATTTTTTGTGCTTGCTCTTTACATAATTATCTAGTCTTTGTCATAGGATTTTTTTTTCGATGATTAGTTTTTTTTAATAGTCAAAACTATGGCTAGTTTTTAGTCGAAAATCGCAACGTTATTTTTAAACGTCCGCTATGCTGTCAAAATTCAATACAGAACATTCTGCTGATCTATGACGACTCGATCGCTAGCTTATCCACCGTTGTGAAGATTCACATTTTTTATTACAAATTTAACCATTATTATCCTTAAGAATATATAATATTGATTACTTTAAGTTCATGCCCACTGAAGGGATTAACCTTTCATTTAACTATTGCCCACCGAAGGGATTAAATTATAAGTTCCGCCCTAAGGCCCCAGAAAACCTATAGGGTACTAGCGGACCCCGATGCACTTCGTTGCAACCAACCAAAAAAAGAAATGAAATATTATAGATTTTTTTTATGAAATGAATGCATTGTATTTCAAAATACATATTAAATTGAATTCATGTATATTTGACCGGTTTGTGGATCTATCATTCCTATATTGATATGCTAGCCGTCGTCACCTTTTCAGTACAATAATGGACATTGTAATGCATCAAAGCTGCGGTGAAGCTCTGAAACACGCCGTAATTCATTATTTCTTCGATGTAGCACAATATCGCGAGATTGAAACTGGTCTCCAACAAGTACAATGGCCACTTCATCAATTGTTGGTGCATTAAATCGTCTCGAATGCTCTCCAAAGGGCATTTTGTCTGCCCTGATAACGATTCTGTGATCATCAGCTGGCATACGATCGAGAGCGGTTTTAAACAATCGAATTAATTCATTGTGCTGAGGTAAGAATGTTTGAAGTTCAGAAGTCGCCTTGCACGCTCAGCAATTGTACAACGCCGATCCAATTCACGATTTGCATCTCCGATAAAATAGATTTGCAAAAATTGATGATCAGGATATGGCATTAAGGAACCAGCTCGATGATAAATCTGATCTTAGATCTGTAATATTTGTGAAATGTATATTTGGGTCAGAATTCTTCTCAGATCACCTCAGTAATCACCTTAAACGTCGGCATGAAATTGTCCCTTACAATTTTAGTCGCCCCAAAAGAAGTCATTTTAAATGCCGCATTGTATTCTTGAAAGTGGGACAAAAAATGCTTAGATGTTTGCGACGTTCCAAAAATGAATGAATGAAGTGGATCGGGGGGAGATTCAAGTGCTGGCAGTCGAACTTTGCCATTAGCACAACACGTGCCAGGCGTTTCACCTTGAAATTTGGCTGCATCACAATGTGGACATCTCGCCGTCATTCCACCAATATTGGCATGTTCACTATAATCATTTTCGCTATTTTAAACGAAAGCAGCATATTCCATCTCTTGCACAGCACGATGTGAAAGTCGTGTCGTTCGTCTCGAAGCTGGACTTAATGGATTTGGATCTGCCGATCTATGACGACGTTTCGTAATTGTTGTTGACTTGGTTTTGTTGTGAGCGTTGCTTTACACTTTGCGATCTCCTTTGATTAAATCTATAGGTAGAATTACGCGTACGTCGACCTATAGTTGATCGTCTTCTTGGTGGCATTGGCAGCATTTTTTTTCTAAATTAATGAAATTAATTCAATATGAATTAAGGGGGTTCGCCTGTGTGAATGTCGATTTTCGAGCGCTTTTTAAAATATTTAGTGTAAGTAAACTACTTAAGATTTTTGAACAATTCTTTCGGTATTTTGTTAGTTTATTATTCAAATTTATACGTTTTAATTTACAACAGCTTTATCAAAAAAGTGTACTGGTGACCGAAGCTGGAATGAGACCTCCCAAAAAATTACGGACCCAAACGGAGAACAGGATTTACCACGGACAAGTCGTCTGAAATAAAAAACGTTTGTACGTTTTATTTGTTTATTGAATCTTCTCTAGAAGAGACTTACAATAATTATTCAAATCTTAACCTATACTATATTATAATTGTTAATTAGTTAATGACCCTAAGTTGGGCAGGAGTGGACGGTCGTTGCGCTGTAACCGAGAGTGGTTATTGAGCCGCCTGAGCTGCCTGGCTAGTTGGTTTGGATGTAATGATAGTCTAGCTTCGTACTTCGAAACTTTACTATCAATTTCTTTTTTAACGGGTTTAATATCCAAGTCCCTATGGATATTTGCGTTGCGAATATACCAGGGGGCACCAGTTATTGTTCGCACTATCTTCGACTGTATTCGTTGGATGATTTCTATGTTGCTACTGCTTGCGTTTCCCCCGAGTTCGGACCCGTACATCCAGGTTGGCTTTAAACAAGAGTTGTAAATAAGTACTTTGAGTTCCAGTGGCAGGGGTGAGCGGGAATTGATGAGCCAGTGGAAACTGTTGGCCTTGAGTTTTAGGGAAATCTTCTTCGCTTCAATGTGCTTTCTCCAGGTAAGCCGCCTGTCTAAGTGGATGCCCAGGTATGTGACTTCGTCGACTCGGGGGATTTCTTTGTTGTTTAGGGCCAGTGGTGGGCAGGTTGCCCGATTGAGTGTAAACGTAATATGTTTGCATTTTTGTTCGTTGTTCAGCTGTTATGCGATTTACCTGTTCGGTAGTTCCGTGCTTTTCCCTGAAGCCGAACTGATGCAGGGGGATCGCTCTGTCGCTTTGGAGGTGTGTTCTGAGGTGGCACAAAAGCAGCTTTTCAAATAGCTTTGATAGGCACGGAAGGGGGCTAATGAGCCTGTACGACGAAGGTTGGGATTTGTCTTTGCCTGGTTTTGGTATCATTGTAATAACAGACTTTTTCCATTGTGTGGGAAAATAGCCCCATTTAAGAATTGAGTTGAATATGGTGGTTATGCTTTGACTGCTCATAGAGGCAATTCAATTATCATTTTAGGCGAAATTAAATCATGGCCAGGGGCTTGTTTTGGATTCATCTGTTCTACAATGGCTTTTATGATTGTGCTGGTTTCAAAAGTTATTGTGAAGAAAGGCTCCGCTGGTGAGATGCTTGGTAAAGTGAATTGGTTTGTCGGCGGATGAGGTTGGAAGACATTTTTTAAGTAAGAGGCGAATATGTTGGCCTTTTCCTCGTCACTACGGGCCCACCCACCTGTTGGTGATCGAATTGGAAAATCGGGTTCTATCGGTGGTTGAATGTTTGGGTGCGATCTCCATAGTGAAAATTAGTTGCTGGTGGGCGAAAGTTGCGCTATATAGGCACGTTAAGTCTGATTCTTTTCAGTTAGTAAAGCTTTAGACAACTTCCGACAAGCTTCTTTAAACGTTTGTTTAGTGGCTGGGGAGCGGTGTGCCTGCCAGTCTCGGCGAAGTCGCCGCTTTTCTTGAAGGAGCGACTGGATCTGTGTATTTATACGTGTAGTTTTTGAGGGGGATGTGGCTGAAAGTTCGGATGTAGATTGTTTGGCAGCAGAGGACATTACATCGGTTATATGCTTAAGTGAGTCTTCAATATCAGCTTCACAGGAGATTTTAGTTTCGATTTCAAAGTGTGAGCTTATATATTTTTTATACTTTAGCCAGTTTGTTGTATTGGATGTCAGATAGACAGAGAAAAACAGACGAGTGGTCAGATGACAGTTCCGCCAGGGTTTCAACATGTAGCAGCCTGGACGGCACTCTCCTAGTTACAGCAAAATCGATAATGTCTGGTTTTTTGTTCGGATCTGCTGGGTGTCCAGGGTGTTAAAGAACTGTAGAAGTTCTAGTCTGTGCTGCGAAACACCGTTAGCGTTCCAAAAGCATATTCTTAAGGGATCCATTTAAGTTGACTTTTGTTTGATTTGTTTGATCCATAAGGTTGTTCTGGTTACGCACTAGTTCCTGGAGGGTACCGTGCATTGAAAGCATGATGTTTGTGAGTGTAGCTAAAGTAGCTTCGATGCTGTTTTGTATTTGTGGAGTGTAAGTCTGGTTTTGTTGGTTATAAGGTTGAGTTGGTCTTTGAGCGTTTTGCTCTGGAAGCGGAGTATATTTTGGTTTTGGTATGGGCGGGAGGGGCTGTAATGCTTCGGGCTGAGCGGTTCTTGTAGGCGACATTCCTGGGTATCGAAGTGCAGAAGCAAAAGTAACTCCAGGAGTGGTTTGCGAAGGAATGTAAAAATTTGGCTGGGCAACCTGTTAGGCAGAGGTTGGTTGTTGGCGCCTCTGGTTGAGCCGACTCTTGATCTCTTTATAGACGGGGCAGCCCCTGTAATTAGCAGTGTGGTTTCCACCACAGTTGCTACATTTTCTCAGTGCTGGGTCTTCTTTGTTACCCGTGCAAGCTTCTATACAGTGCAGATCGCCACAGGCAACACAGACTGGTCGCAAAGTGCATTTACTTTTTGTGTGTAGGTGTAATAATTAACACGCTCACTGTCCAGGAAGTTTGTTTAGAGCGGTATTTGGCTTCATTGGTGATAGGTTAGGTTACGTTAGAGCGGCGGCTGACACAAGGTCAGCCCACTTAGGCCATCACTGGCCCATTGTGATACCGCAATGGATCATTATACCCTTTAAACCACTAATATATAAAGAATCCCAGCCCGTTTCTCTAATGAAACCTGCGTTTTTCTCCGGGGGAACAGCTGCTAATTCAGCTAGATTGTCAAGGAAATATTCTCCTATATGCTTTTTCCTGCGCCTGATAAGGGCCACACAGGAGCAGAAGAAGTGCTCTGCTGATTCTACTTCTTCCTCGTTTTTGCAGCTTCTGCAGAAGTCGTTGTTTAGGACGTTTAGTCGGGATGCGTGGGCTCCTACGAGCCAGTGGCCTGTAATTGCTCTAATTACATCTGAGCACTGTGTGCGATGTAGACTGAAAAGCCTTTTGGTACGTTTGGCGTCAACCTTAGGCCATGTTTGGCGACTAATGTTGCTGTGAGTGGTATTGTCCAATGTTTCTTGTTCAAGGAATCTGAAACCCTCCCTTGTCCTGAGCTTAAAAGTGGCTAGTGGCATACGGAAGTCCTCCTTGTCTGGAAGGAGAACTGTGGTAGTGCCGCGTCTAGCTAGTTCATCAGCTATTTCGTTCCCCTCAATATTTTGGTGCCCTGGCACCCAGATTAGGGATATAACGAACTGCTGTGCCATCTCTTGAAGAGATTTGCGGCAGTTTTTCACTATCGTCGAGTTTGAGGATAGCGCACGAAGTGACTTTATTGCTGCCTGACTGTCTGAGTAAATGTTAATTACTCCGTTTATAAGGCTAGAGTGGCGTAGGCAACTGAGAGCCTCGCTTATGACGAGAATCTCTGCCTGAAAAACGCTGCAGTGGTCCGGAAGACGGAAATGTATTTTGATACTAAGTTGTTCACAGAAGACCCCTCCTCCAACTCGATTGTCGAGTTTGGAGCCGTCTGTGAAGAAATTTATACAGTAATTTTGTCCAGAGGGGCATGCCGCCCAGTCCTCCCTAGAGGGGAAAACTGTTTTGAACGTTGTAGAGGTGTGTTCTACGGGTGTGCAATAGTCTGTTAATTGCATGTTTGCGCCTTCTGGTAGGATGGATGAGTGTCCGTATTTATGGACTGTCCAGCAGTTTGCGTCTCTCAGACGTCGTGCTGTGATGGTGGCAATTTCCTTTGCCACCAGAAGAATTGGGGATATGCTAGTAATAGCGTTGAGCGCTTCACTAGAGGTTGTTCTAAGAGCTCTTGTCATGCATAGTTGAGCTACCCTTTGCACCTTGTTGAGTGCCTTGAGTTTGGAACTATACAGCAGCGCTGGCCACCAAATGGATACCCCATACAGGAGGATGGGTCTTACTATGGCGCTGTATAACCAGCTAACTACAGACGGGGGCATTCCCCATTTGAGGCCTACTGCCTTTTTGCAGGTGAAGAGTGCAATGTTGGCTTTACGCACTCTATCCGCTATAGTGAGATTCCAGTTCAGTTTCTTGTCTAGTACAAGCCCCAGGTATTTTGCACTATCGCTAAACTCTAGAACGGAATCATTTAGTTTTGGGGCAGATAACTTAGGGATCTTATTCTTATTGGAGAAGAGAATAAGATCGGTTTTACTTGGGTTTACGTTTAACCCACTTTTAGATGCCCATCTTGACAGTTTTCTTAGTTTGACTGTCATAATGTCACAGAGGGTTTGCGGAGATTTTCCCCGCAACATAACAACCACATCGTCTGCATAAGCAACAATCTTGCACCCCCATCTTCTATGTCTCGAAGCAGCGTGTTTACTGCTAGGTTCCATAGAAGCGGAGAGAGTACCCCCCCTTGAGGAGTACCTCTGCTGACATGCCTGCACAGAGTAGATGCTCCCAGTGAAGAGGTCACTTTTCTGCTCAGTAGCAGCTGTGTGACTAATCTCACCAACTGAGCATCTACTCCAAGGCTCAGCATAGCGTTGGTTATTGCCTTTGAGTCGATGTTATTGAAGGCTCCTTCTATGTCCAAGAAGACGGCTAGGGTATATTCCTTGTCTTGCAGGGATTTTTCTATACTGGATATGACAGAGTGAAGTGCTGTTTCTGTCGATTTGCCTTTACGGTATGCATGCTGAGATTCAGATAGCAGAGGGGGATTGATTGATGTTCTTAGGTATAGCCCTATCACTCTTTCCAAGGTTTTCAGAAGGAAGGAGGACAGGCTTATTGGCCTGAGATCTTTCGGTGTTGTGTGTGAGGCTTTGCCGGCCTTGGGTATAAATACTACCTTGGACGTTAGCCAAGAAGGGGGAATATGGCCTAACGCCATGATATTCGTGAAGATGGCTTTTAGCCAAGGGACAGCAAGATCTGCCCCTTGCTGCAATTGTGCCGGAAATATCCCATCGGGACCTGGAGATTTGTAGGGAGCGAAGCTATTTATAGCCCATTTAATGTTGGATTCAGTAATGATGCCATCCAATACTTTGACCGAGTGGCATGGTTGAGGGTCGCTTGTTTGGGGACCTAAGGTGTTTCCTGGAAAATGCGTATCCAGTAATAGTGTAAGTGTTTCTTCGCTAGAAGAAGTCCATGAGTCGTCCTGTCTCTTGAGATAGCCCAGATTTGAGGATGACTTTGAGAGTACCTTTCGTAATCTTGCGGCTTCTGAAGAGGATTCAATTCCCGAACAGAATTTTCTCCAATCCTCTCTTTTGGCCTACCTAGTGAGCTTTTTGAATTGAGCTAGACTGTGTTTGTATTCTGACCAGTTCTGTTCACAACTTAGTCTTTTTGCTCTGTTGAAGAGTTTCCTACATTCTACCCTCAGCTTGTCTATTTCTTGTTTCCACCAGGGTGGTCTCCATTTGCCTCTCGGCTTGCTGATTGGACAGGATGCTTTATATGCATTGTTGCAGGCTTCAGTGAAGGCTGTCGTGAGGTAAGTGAGATGTTCCTCCGATGGAGGAATCTGCTCTGGAGGAGCTGGTAGGGCCTTAGCCAGTCTGTTTTTGAAGGCTGGCCAGTTGGTTCTGCGGGGGTTTGAGAACGTAACTGGGTCAGGATTGGGCGCACATAATTTTGTGTCGATATATTTGTGATCTGAGAAGGAGTGTTCTTTAGAAACACTCCACCCTATAAGTTGGTCATGCATGAAGTTTGAGGTAAGGGTTAGGTCTATGACCTCCTCCCTGTCCTTGATTACAAAAGTGGGGTCGTTTCCCCTATTGCAGATAAGTAAGTTGGTGGAGAGAAGGTATTCAAAAAGTAACTCACCCCTCTCGTTTGTATTGGTACTGCCCCACATCTCATGGTGGGCATTTGCGTCGCATCCGATCAATAGGCCAGTGCCACGATCTTCGCAAACCTTTACAAGTTCCCTCAGCTTGTGACCCGGTATTGGGTCCATGATGTCGTACGCCAGGTACGCTGACACCACACATAGCGACCTTTCCTGGAGCTCCAGACTTATCGCTGTGGTGTCCGCATCGCTGTAATTATAAAGCATAAATGCACTAAGGTGCCTTTTAGCTTAAATACAAGTACGGGTTTTACCTTCTCCTTGAGCTACGAGTAGCTTGTATTTAGGGGTGCTGAGTCCGCATATCCTATTGGATACAATCCAGGGTTCCTGGATCAGCACCAGGTCGGCTTCGTCTCTCGCTAGACGAAGCATGAGGGCAGCGGAGTGATAGATATATTGGTGATAGATATATTACCTCTTTTTAAAATAGTAATGTAAAAGTTGTTTTGCCCAATTTTTGGCTTAAGTTTATTAATTAGATCTGAACAATTTTGATCTCTAATGTACATAGGAGGTGGCTTGACCCTCATCTTTGAAGAAGTTGCCTTACTAATGTTATTTGAAGTTTTTGTAAGTTTAGGCTAATTTGCTTCTTTAGTTTTTTGCAGACTTAGTTTGCTTTTTATTTGTACATACCGATCGATCCCAGTCTGTTCAAGCGTAGATTGTGAGAGCTCTGCAGCAGAAGCAAGTATTGCTCGCGATGCCAAAATCGGCCACACGTTGCTCGATGTTGAAGTTGTTGGTGTTGAAGTAAATACGACAGTTGTAATTGAGGGCACCATGACTGCGTTGGGGCAGCGCAGCTTGAGTTGGTAAATAGTGCTGGCGACAGAGATCGAGCTCTCTCAGTAGCGGGCGGCGACATTGCACTTGTTGTTGTGTTATTTACTGTCTCCGATGAGACAAATGCTAATTATGCATTATTTTTCGAAGACGAAGACAGTTGAAGCGAAGACAGTCGACGCGCATCTTTCTGTTGTTGTTGTTGTACACGACTTTGACTCACTGGCTTGCTGTTGGCACTTTTCAATAACTTAACCGCTGGCATTGTTATTTAGTTTAATTTATTTAAATCTTTGTATTTGCTATTAGATTTGTTAGGGAAGAGAGCCCTTGTTGTTTGGCGTTGCTGCCAGCGTCTTTTCGCTATTAATTTGTGTATTTTTTATTTGCGATACTCGAAGAGTAAGCAAATACTGTAAACGTTGAAATGTCTGTCTGTCCGTCTGTCTGTCCGTCTGTCTGTCCGTACAAACGTCGAGATCTCGGGAACTATAAGAGCTAGAACCACCAAATTTTGCACACAGACTTGTATTAGCAAAGCGCAGATCAACTTTGTTTCAAAACCTGACCACGCCCCTTTTTACGCTCACAAACCGCGAAACTCTGTGGTGTCCACATTTTTAATGCTAGAGAAAATTGGCCCTTATAAATGTTATTAGTATTGAAAATATCTACTCAAATATCTAACAGTTGTGAAAATCTGGCCATTTTCAAGAAATTGTGTATACAAGTGAGTAAAAAATTTTTATTGCGCCCGAAAGTAGGCTAACCATTTTTTTTTGTAAAGGGCGCTAAAAATTGATTGCGCTTGAAAGTAGCAACGAGTATCGCAAATCTTATAGTCGGGAAACCCGACTATAGCGTTCTTTCTTGTTATTTTTTAATAAGTTAGTTTTCCCGTTCACTTAGCGGAGCGATCGGAAACACGTCTATACAAAGGGTATAAGGTTGAAATTTAAGTATATATATAGGTATATTCGTGCATATCTATGGACTTGGACATTCTGAACATTAAATGGTACTTAAATTACGAAGACACAAAGAAAAAGTAAACTCATATAAAACAAAAAGCTGCACAAAACAAAACGATATACGGCGGCGGTGTCTTCATGTTAGTTCACTCCAGGGAAGGGGAAGGTGTAGACGCCTGTTACGGCGTATAGCTCGCGCACGAATTAAATGATTTTATTTGGCTTTACTGGTTTTATGGTTTCAGGATATATTTGGTCACATGGTTTGCATTTAAGGTTTTTACATGAAGTTTAAATATTTGACAGATAGTCGGTGTTTATGGGGAGCACCAGATCATGGCTTTAACACATTTTGATGCGGAGAGTTAAAGCTCAAGTTTTTTTGTTGCACACTTTCAGGACTAAAGGATCTTACCGTAGTGTGAAGTATAGATTACATACACGCTTCACGTTATTACGATTGGTATGTTTTAACGATTGGTGAGTGTTTTTTGAGCCACTAAACGTAATTGCTGCATTACACCGAGATCGAGCAATAGTTGCATCGAAATCCTGCCGTCGGAGCGGCGTGATTAGTCAAAGACGGTACTATTCCGGAATATGCCGGTCGCGCTACTGCCAGCCTAGGATCTTTTATATCAAAAAGATAAACCACCGGATCACCGGAATAGAACACTAAAGTGTTCCCAACTAAGTGCATTGGTTCCCCTCTTTTTGCCCATTGGCTATTTGGGGTCGTCTTTGTTCTATTAACGACAGGTCAATCAACTCGGCAGTGTTTAATTATCATTGAGTGCATATGCGGTAATATCTAACAGAGCCGAATTCTTCCGAAATTTGTCACCTTCGTCAGCCGGAAAATATACAGGGGAAATAACGCGCGTCAGACAACTGAGGTGTGCCTTAACTGCGACTATACTCTCCACGTGAGGCCGGCTGGAAACAGGCTCTTGACACGGGCTTGTCTCTGTAAAGAGTGCTGGCTAATGGTAGTCGGGCGGCCTGGCAGGAGGCTTTAAATGATAGGGGATCGATTTACCCGAAAACAAACAATCGCGCTGGAGGTCAACGAGGATCAAAAGCGGGCTGGGATCTCAGCCCAAACGGGCACAGGGAGATGCAATCCTCTCTGCGTGTCGCCAGCGGTCACTTCTCTACTCTGGGTATCCCAGGATGGAGTAAAGGCTACGGAGCCTGTAAACCCGCCGAACCCCAGATACGGAGGCAGCTCCGGGTCCTCGACCAGGACTCCGAACCATGGAACTGAAGTTCACCGGACCCATCGTGACGGACGAGGAGCTAGCGCAAGCGCTCTCTTCTCTGCCATGCGGATCGGTGTGTTCCAATGCCCAGGGTGAGGAGCCAGGGTCGGTATCCAAATCTGCACCCGCTACCGAATTAGACAGCGATCTCTCTCGGTAGCAGCGACGGGGCTACCGGGGACCCGGACACGCGTACTGAGAGGGATAGAAAACTGAAAAAGAATCACGAGTGTAACGTCCGGAAGTACGAGAAGCGATCCCTTGCGGATCAAACCCTCATCGCTTCGGACGAAGTCTTATGCCCCAACGAGGACGCAGAGATGAAGCCGGCGAAACCACAGCCAATCGATGGTGGCCCCATCGACCCCAGGTGACACAACGAGCGACTCGGTAACGGATCTTCCGGGAACACCTTCAACCGCTCTGGTCAGCACGACGGTAACGGAGGCGCCAAGGCCTCCAAGGGCGGACCAAAGCCACAGCCAACTGCGGCCAAGGGGAAGATGGAGCCCCCATCAACCTCTAGTGCTGCTGGCGGCAAACCGGCAATGGGACAAACGAAGAGACCGCAAAACCCAAAAGCCTTGGCCAAAGGACCTACAGGGAAGAAGGCAACTTCTAGCCCATCGGGAACCGGAAACCACTCAAAGGCCGAAGGGACAAAGAGGCAACGGTCAGACGACTCGACGAAATCATCGACGAGCGAGAATAGCAAGCTTGAAAAAATTCAGGCTTGCTTGGGCCCCGACAAGGAGCTTCAAGTGGCCATTGTGGACATGGGTAACCGCGAGGGGAAGCTCACGGTCACGAATTGAAGCCCTTTATCGCAATTGCCATCCACGCTGCAACCCAAAACAGGGACAACCCGGTTGTTCTCCGTTTTGACTGCATTAAGTGGTATAAGGGAGCCAAGGTCATTGCCTGTGCGAACGAGGAATCTCTCAGGGTTCTCAAAAGTACGGTCAAGGAAGTTGGTGAACTGTGGCCAGGTGCTTAACTTGCGGTCGTATCGAGGGACCAAATTCCTGGGAGAACGGTCATAAAGGTATGGATACCGCCTCTAGAATTAGGAATTGTAACCATGCTGGACCTGATCAAATCTCAGAATGCGGAACTCGGTACGGCAGACTGGACCGTCTGCAGGATAATTGCGCGCGACGGCTCATAATGGCAAGGACATCTGGATCAGCATCGGTCTGAACTCCTTGTCTAAACTCCAACGCAAACAAGGCATCCTGTTTAGGGTTAGGCACCCTTCGGGCGCAAATTCCAATCCATTCCAGGCCCTTCAAACAGCTTAAGAGTAGTGCAGATTAATCTGCACCATTCAAGAGTACCATCGGTAGACCTGCTGCGGTTTATGGGCGAGAAGAAAGTGGACGTGGAAGAATCCTGGATCCTCGGTGAAAGAATTTGCGGATTGGGTGCACGCGGCTACAACCTTCTCGCCCCTAGGACGACAGGTAAGCCTCTCTACCTGGCATCCGCATATCTTCCATACGAAGAAGAAGTCCCAACATGCGAGAACCTTAGGAGCCTAGTCTCCCACACAAGGAGAACAGGAGCAGACTTTGTCATGGGGTGTGACGCGAGACTGGAGAGTGTCCACCGAATGCTCCTTCTCGGATCACTATAGGATACTCTTCAACATCGACTGGCACAACACCAAACCGGAACCATTCCGGAACCCGAAAAAAACGAACTGGACCAACTTCTCTAAAGTGGTCCGCCGAAAACTTCTCCCTCCCTCCGAGGGAGTCCTTCAAGACGTCGACACTATCGAGAGGTCGGTCGGTTTGGTCAACCGCACCCTAAAGAAGGCCTTCTTAACGTCCTGCCCTGTTAGCAGACCGCCAAAGCCCAACACCAATGCGTGGTGGACATCGGCACTGAGACAGTGCAGGAAGGACACAAGAAGAATCTTCAATAGAACGAAGAGGACTAACCTGCAAGAAGACTGGGTCGCACTACGGTCGCAGCTTCAATGCCTTCAAAAGCGCTTGCAGGAAAGCAAAAAGAGAATCTTGGCAAAAATTCTATGAGGATCTGGCAGGCACCACAGAAGCCGCAAGACTTCGACGGGTCATGTCCAAGGATCCGGCCACACTGGGTCTTCTCTGCGACTCGGTCGGAAACCACACAGAATCCAGCCATGAAACACTAGATCTCCTCATGCACACCCACTTTTCTGGATGTGAGAACATCGACGATGAGCCAGAAGGTCAATCTTCTGGGGTCACTGGCGGTCTGCACATGAGGGAGGATGGGTTGCTGAACGAGATCATCACGGAGGAGAAAATTGTCTGGGCAATAAAATCGTTCAACCCCTACAAATCTGGGGGACCGGACGGCATTATACCAGCGTTGCTCCAAGTGGCTACCAAGGAACTCGTTTCCTGGTTGTCCAATATTTTGAAAGATTGCCTTCATTTGAGATACCTTCCCTTCATTCCCAAAGCTGGGAAGATCAACCACTGCGCACCGAAAGACTACTAGCCAATCAGTCCATCATCGTTTTCTCCGAAAACCTTAGAACGACTGGTGGACCTGCACCTCAGAAGCCGTCTAAATACACACAATTTTATCAGCGCACAGCACGCCTACCTGAAGGGTAGGTCAGTTGACACTGCGCTGCACGAGGTAGTGGGGCGTATAGAGAAGGCAAAAGGAACCAAAGAGTTTGCGTTGGCAGCCTTCCTCGACATTGAGGGCGCTTTCAACAATGTCAGCATCGAATCAGTTAAGGACTCACTATCCAGAACTGACTCACCGCTGATGATCACAAGGTGGCTGGGCTCCATGCTCAGATGCCGACTGATCAACTCTTCTCTCGGGGTAGCGAAAGTCAGGAAAAAGGTAAAAGGTCCTGATAAAGCTCCAACACACAGCATGCAAAGTCACAGCCTATGCGGATGACCTGGTTCTACTTATAACTGGGAGATTTCTCTCCACAGTCTCTCTCCATAGTCCTATCTCTCGACTGCACGCATGCTCACGGTCTTGGGGTAAACCTGTTCACAAGAAGTTACAAGATACCTGAATTCAATTCTCCCAGACTAGGAGGCACGCAGCTCAGGCTTTCGAAGGAAGCAAGGTATCTTGGAGTTGGAAAACGAATTCTGAACAAAGAATGAAGAAGGCTCTGGGCGCTACATTTGCAAAAGAACATTCGGACGAAAATGGGGACTGCAACCGTACATACTACACTGGTTGTACACAGCTGTCGTTCGTCCGATTCTGACCTATGGGTCACTTGTATGGTGAGAGGCGGCCAACACCAAATCCCACCTTGCAAACCTCCAAAAGGTTGAAAGGGCAGCCTGCCTGGGGATCACCGGATCCCTCAGATCCACGCCTCAAGCGGCACATAATGCCCTACTAAACCTGAAACCAGTAGTATTAATTCTCAAGCACACGGCCGCGAGAAATGCTCTGCGGCTTGACGCACTGCAAATCTTTGGGGCAAACGCTACTGGCCACGGATCAATACTCCAAGTCATGGGGTGTCGATCCGTATCAGGAGAATGCGACTTTAGATGGATCGAAGATGGAGCGCACTGAGCTCTCCGCCAGACTTCCAGACTGGTGTAGCGTCTATCAGGCAGAGATTTACGCTATCTGGCAGGCTGCGAAGCTGATCTCGAGCTGGGAACCTCCTTCCACCTCAGCGGCCATCTTTGTGGACAGCCAGGCAGCAATCAAAGCTCTACACCAGAGATGGGCACGCCCTGGCTCAATTTGCTCACTTGCTCAAACCGTTATGTTTTTCGGGAGGCGCCAGCCAGACGGCTCGCGGCTCGCGTTCAGCGATCCGCGAAGAAACAAAAACAATGCTACAGAGTCTGTAGCAGGTAGCGGAGCTCATCGCCTCGATCCCGAGTTTGCAAAAACAAAATACATTGGCTGAGTCTCGCACATCGTACCCAAAACAAAAACAACTTTAAAGGGATTTGCGTATTCTCTTTGCTCGCACATTCTTTGGCTGTGGCTGCGGCGCTCCGCGACGGTGGTGGTTGTTGTTGTTTTTTTTTTGTCTGGCCGACCTGCTGCTCAAACCGTTAGATCTTGTGCCCATCGCTGCTCTACACACACCAGCAGGAGCGACCTAGTACGCAAAACAATATTGAAATTATAACTGTTTGTTCTCACACCGTTATATGATTGTCCGCACAGGAGTCTCGAATGCTCCTGGGGCCGTTCAAAGGTTGTACTAACCGACGAGAGTATCGGGAGTTATGCCGTTTCCGCAGCTCAAAGAGTAATAACGACCGAGGTTGATTCTGTGACAGTAACTAACTTTATTGATACAACGCTGTGGCCAGCGTTTGTTGATTCCTCAGTTGTGCTGACGTAAGACGGCCACTTGGTGAGTCGGCCGTAGGCTAGTAGGGGAATCTTGTGATCAGCAGTTACTAGATAAGCGCCTGGTACCCAGTCCAAGGTCAGCTTAGTTGAGCTGACTGGGAATATGTAAGTGCATGGGAAGTTGGTGTTGTTTCCAGGTTAATCGGCATTGCTGTTCGCAGCAATGTTGCGGACGCTAGTATTGGCAACATTGGTTACCAACAATAAATACCAGCTTCAGCACACCCAAACAACGCTCACATGGGTACCTGGCCATCGCGGCATTACGGGAAACGAACGAGCTGATGAATGTGCCTAACGCAGATCAGCCTCACCGCCGTCGGCGTCTGTCAGAGATGTTCTAAAATTCTTGCAGCACTCACTAGCCATCCTTATTGGCAAGGTGAGAAGGATGGCGCCAGTGCATGGCGGGAGTGCATGCATTTATTAACCCCTTGGTTTTCATCCCCGTTTATGTGATGCATCACATCGACCATAACCGGCGTACGTAACACTTCTTCAGCCTGATGGTCATGGTTGAGCGGCATTGGTAAGACCAGAGGGCAACACAACAAAGCGGTAGAGAGGACGTCCTGGCACTGTAAAGGCTGTATATCTCCGGCTGCTCTCCTCCAACTTGCCAGAAGGCATTCTTGAGGTCGACGATCGATATGAACTTCGCTGTGTTAATCCTGCGGATATCCACCATTGACGGTCATCTGGTTGAGTTTCCTGGCGTCCAAACACAGGCGATTCTTTACTGGCTTCCTTACAAGAGTGATTGTGTTACTCCATGAACTGTCGCTCTCTTCTATGACCCCTAAGCGGAGCATCTCATCGACTTCCTCATAGATTACTTGTTGCACAGCCGGAGAAACCGGATAATGACGATCTTTGACAGGCGTGAAACCTTACTCCAGCTCTATGGCATGCTTCATCATCGTAGTTTGCCCCAGTCCATGGCTCTCAAACGATAGAAAGGATTTCTGGACCACCTCCAATTGCTGTAGTTGTTTTGCATTCAGCTCATGCGGTTCTGGGTCCGTCTTCTCCGGCGGTTCCTCTAAATGAGCAAACAAGTGATTTTTTTTAAATAGAGTGATTGAGTTCAAGTCAACTCACTTAAAAGTTCCAAGTATACAAGTATTTTTCCCCTGACTTGCTTGTTCAAACACTAGTTTTAAAAAGCAAGTTAAAGAGTATAGATTAGTAACAAGTGGAAGTCAATACAGTTTTCAAGTAAGTAAGTGCTAGAGATGCTCAACTTGCGTCTCCAAGAGCAAACCCAAAAAATCACTGGCCTTGTCCAAGACGCGGAGCAGCGTATTCTCGGTGGCCTTTTGACTCGTTTGGATGGAATCGTAGCTGATCTAAAGGTGGTGGGAGAGCGGGTGGTGGAGGCTGAGGTGGCCGTGATACGATCCGACAGAGACAAGGCGAACGAGCGCGTTAACATTCTGGATGCAAAGGTCTGCGAGCTGATCACTTGAAAATCTTAAAATCCTCTACAACAAACTCTGCTTTTCGCTGCAGCTCACTCCACCGCCGAAATTTACTAAATTTAAAACTCAATGGTCTTCTGTGGACCCGGTGGTCATTATAAAAATGGAAAACTATCACGAAAAAATCACGCTGCTACGTTGCATCGGAGCTTACCGGCGCACTTGTAAACAATAACTTAGCTTACAGCTGATGGGGTTCGATTCACAAGCCGCTTTTTATATAAATGATCAGCTTTTAAGAGAGCAATATATAATACCAGGTCTATGCATATGAAACTGCGTTTTTTTTACAACTTTGGAGATTTATTGAAAAAAAATGGTGACAATTTCAATCTTCAAAGTATGCCCCTTCAGAAGCCACACATTTTGCCCATCTTTCGGGCAATTTTTGAATTCCTCGCCAGAAGAATTCCTTTTTCTTGGACCCAAACCAGTCTTCTAGCCAATCCTTAAGGTCTTCATAGGAATCGAAGCGCTGGTTGGCTAATCCGTGTCCTAAACTGGCGAACAAATGGTAATCTGATGGAGCCAAGTCAGGTGAATAAGCCGCATGGGGTAAGGACTCCCAGCCAAACGTGGCTACCAATTCCTTGGTGCTTCTTGCCCGGTGTGATGGCGCGTTGTCGTCCAGAAGAATTGCTTTGTGCTGCCTTTTTGCGTATTCTGGACGATTTTGGAGCAGAGATTCTTTCAGTTCTTCCAATTGTTGCTGGTAGCGTTCGCCATCAACGGTTTCACCCGGTTTTAGGAGCTCATACCAAACGATTCCGGCCTGATCCCAACGATTTCCGCGAATCGTGGTTTGTGGGTATAAAACTCGACATTTTCAATATAAGAAAAAAAATTGCTATTGGAAAAAAAACTTGCAAATAACGTTTGAGCAGTGTTGCCAGATGTCAAGAGATGTTAAAAACATTTTTACCAAAAATTTATCGATCACTTTTGTTACCGATAATTAACAATGAAGTAAAACGCAGTTTCATATGCATAGACCTGGTATTTAAAGAGGCCATGAAGCTTAAAAAGCATACAATTTCGTCAGCAGTCTTTACTCGCAGAGGCCTTGTGCATGTCCGCTGCGGTGATTATATGTTATACCGCATTCAAGCACCAACCGCTCTCGCACTTCCCGCTCTTCATGGTCTACATCGCCAACAACTTCTGCTGCTTCACCTGGATCGCATAACAGGGCTGATGCTCTTAACAGTAAGAGCTTTCGCCCCTAAAATTGTATCTTTATATCCAACTTTTAAAAAATCATATTTAATTATAATTTATTTATTTAGGCTTTGTTGCATTTATATTATTATTTTTTAGTATTTGTTAGAAAAGGTTTTGTATTCTTAATTTTATTTCTTAAAAGTAATAGTTTGTTTATGTATCACCATGTATTTAATTGTCAGCGGGCGCTCTTAATCAGAATAGGGATCTCCAAAGTTCAATTTAAATGGCTAATATCATAACATATTACAAAACGAACAGCAGGACAATGGTTGAGCTTTTTTGTAAAAAAACAAATGGCCTGAAATTATGTCATATAAATGCCCAGAGCTTGACCAAAAAGGTAGAGGAGCTTAGATATTTGTTTGTTAACTCAGGTGCTGATGTTGATGAATTTTTATTTATTGAGCTATCTGGTTCTTCCTGTAGAAGCAAGATACTTTTAGGATGCGCATACAGGCCAAATAGAACACTTGACTATACTGACTTCATACCATTTTTTCGGGATTTATCTTTGACGTATAATAAAATTTTATAAGCCGGTGATCTAAACAGTAACATGTTATTGGAGATCCATATGTCCAATAGCATGGAAACTAATGCAATGTACCTGGTAAACTCAGTTTACGCAACACACTTCTCTAGTACCTGTAACACCCTTCTGGACGTATTCTTTGTAAGCACACTGGATTTTTATGACCAGATCTCAGTACCTGCCTTTTCAAAACATGATCTTATTTTCATTTCTTATGACATATTTATAGACGACATTGACCAACCACCCAAGACATATAAAGACTTTAAAACTATTGACTACGATAATTTAGATTTAAACTGTAATGCGTGTGATTGGAATGCTATGTATCGTTTGATTTCTGTAAATAAACAAATATATTTTTTCCAAGAAAATGTCCTGCGTCTGTATAGCTTGTGTGTTCCTGTTAAAACTATAACGCCTAAACGAATGGTTTAATAGAGAAATTTTTTTTTAGCAATTAGGAAGAGAGATGAGGCCCATGAGAAATGGAAACGGTATAAAACTAATAACTGTTGCAATCAATTTAAGACGGCTAGGAAAAACGTCAACAAAATGATACTTACTGCTTAACGTGACTACTATAAGAGAAAGTTTAAAGATGCACTTGTGGCGGGAAAATCCTGGAAGGAGCTTAAGGCTTTAGGAATAGGAAAAAAAAAATCCCAGGGACTTTGATATAAACGTTAATGAGAAAAAAAGAAATTCGTGCAGTGTGAAGTATGTAACGAACACACTCATTAAGCGTTGTACCACCTCAACACGCTCTGTCTACATTTTTGACCGGCAGGCTCAGGGAGAATGTCGTGTCGTCTTGTCGTTGTTCACAGAACTAACATTAGTAGACAGAGAGACGATAATAATGAAATAGAAAACCAAACGGTTAATAATCGGACAAGAAAGTGTACCTATCGAAGATGGAGGTCCAGATGTTGTTGGCCTCCTTCTATACCCACCCTACCTGTGAAGTCTAATCAGACTCCACCCATATACAACCGCTGCGCTACATAACCAAAGGTGCCCTCAAAATATTTTGAATTAATTCATTTTAAGCATAATATAATTCAAGAATATCGATAATAATGGGATACATGTTATTAAAACTAAATTTCCTAATACAAATAAACGTTATTTACGTTAAAGGACTCTCTATATATGTGAGATTTTTTATATTACTGGCTTATAAGAATATAAACTTTAATTTACTTTAAATAATTTATGATTGTGGCTTACATTATGTATTTAGACCACGATTCTTAAATACTTATTTAAATTTATTCTAGTCGGAAAGTAAGATAAGAAAGCAAAGGCACTTAGACCACGATTACGTTAGATAATACTTTTAAATAATTATTGAATGATTCTTATTAGAATTTCATAAACTCAAATTCAAATCAAAGTAATTCTAACAATATTCTAATTGGAATTACGATATTGTGTGTCGATTAAATATGTATATCAAGGGTTGTGCAATCAATGACAAAAATATGGATGCATTTATGTATCAAATATTCACGGCTATGCCGTACTTACAAAGCATCCATCGACGTCAGCAGGCCTGATGACTGAAGAATTTTTTGCTGTAGATCTTAATTAAATTTGATAAATGTACATCATATATATAATGTCAAGATGGCACACACATTTACATCGACTATAATGAGGATCGTAGACATTTATAAGTTATGGGTTTTAGATGTACAAGAACAAAATCAAATCTAAACTACTGATACTCAGAAATGTTCACACGAATGGGAATGCGTGAACGTGTCGCTGTTGCTCCACGCAACGAGTTGACTTGCAGGAAGATGATCGAAACAGAATTCGTTTACAAATTCTTGTTGAACCCGGTCGGGGCACAAGAATGAACAGGCATGAACGTGTCGTAACGCTCACGCAGAATTTGACGCACAAACGCACAGATGATGAATTATGCGACTTGCTGATTCTTGATAAATCCGGGGGTATGCAGAACGCACAGTTTAGCTAAGCGCGGGAAACTGCTTTTTGCTTGCAGCAGTTCCACGAGGGAGACGCACAATTCCTTATGCACGACGAAATACTCTTTGCGTTTGGCAGGAAAAAGAAAAAGACACTGCGTTCTGGTCCGGGTTGAGTTCGTAGAATTCGCACTCGCAAAAATGAATAACGTGTTTGCAAATCGCAGGCGGAAGAAGAAGATGCGAAATTTCCAGTTCAACGGCGAACGGCGTCTCGCTGTCGGCAACGGGAAGAACAAGATCCGCTTTGATCGCGAGAATCCTAGCACAAAACACTTAAATTAGTCGATCCTACTAGACACGTGGGTTCGACCTTTTCAACTTACAAAACATTCCGGGAATTCGAACTATGGATCAGCAATCCGTTTGCTTGGGGTGATTTGACTGGCTAGATTCACAGTTATTTTGGCCACGAGGCGTGCCAAAGCCTGGGCTGGGCGAAGAAAATGGCCTCCACGTGTTCCAATCTTTTATTTTAGCTTATAAAACACACGGCAGACACTGGTTTGGGGGAAAAGCGCTTAGAATTTGCTGATATTGTGCACAAATAATCTTACCACAATATCGGGCACAATATTAACTGTGCTAAACAGCAAACTCTTCTCGGAAAGGGACAGCGTGGTTGAATGATGCACACGGATTTATTTTCCCGGTTTTCAGGGAGCGAACAAACCGTACTCGACAGAAGTATCCAGAAAAGAGAACGAAGCTAGCGGAAACAACGCTGATCAGGCCAGTGTGGACGCAATGTGTAAAAATCCACAAAATACTAGAATACCGAAAAAGTATTGAAATTTGCCAGGATCGGATCCTCGCTTAGCGAAGGGTTGTGAAATGGGTGCGCTTAACAGCACTGCGAAACACTATGTTGTGAAAACATAGAGTTGCCAGTCTGGAAAAATAGCTTGACTCCCACAAGTACCTGAGGTTTTCTTTACTGACTTGTCTGAACATACTGAAAATAATGATTACTGTGATATATCCTGTGATATCAGATTTAGTTTTTCGTGTGTTAATGAATGTGATGTCCTGCAATCTGTTTAAAAAATTCAATCGAATGCTATCGGACGGAACAGACCCAAATTTTATAAAAATTATGTTACCGAAAATTTTACCCCACATAACGTTCTTAATAAGTACCATGTTCACTATGTCACATTTCTTTGATCAATGGAAGAATCATCCCTATTCCGAAAGAGAACAAAGATTTTTGGCCTATATCAGCCCTTCCTTTCTTGGCTCAAGTCGGCTAACGTTTAATTGCTGATCAAGTATATAAATATATCGGAGTACAGGATTTTTTAAATAAGGCTCAGTACGACAGCTTTATTCACATACCCGCCCAACCGACCGGGGGACGCAGCCGTGTATCGTACGGAACGATTCGCGAGCAGATAGACGCGAGTTATGACATATAGGCAAAAGTCCGAGGCAAAAAGTAGGATCCAATTTTGTGCTAACGATATTAGTATAAGTCGTTTTAAGAGCGGCAGAGAGTCAGAACTTGAGATTATAGGATAAAGTCTATTATAGTCAGAACATAATACTCTGAAGGGCTCATGCAAGTCATAGTTAGATCTGCAATGGTTTAATATTAAGGGGACCAACCAAGTCGGCACTGTCAATTTCACCACGAATAAGATTATAAATAAAAATAGTACCAAGCATCGTTCTACGGTTAGCTAGGGAGGGTAAATGAATTAAAAGTAATCTGCTAGAATAAGAAGATAAGTTAAGGTTTGCATCCCAGTTGAGGCGCCGTAAAGCAAAAATTAAAAAGTTTTTCTGTACAGATTCAATGCGATCTATATGTACTCCGTATTGGGGACTCCAGTCGGGAGACCCATACTCTAGAATCGGACGGACTAGCGAAGTAAATAAGGTCTTAGTGACGTAGGGATCGTCAAATTTCTTCGACCATCTTTTAATGAAACCAAGCACTCCCCTGGCTTTATTAACCATGGACGAAATGTGATCAATAAACTTAAGTTTTGGGTCCAAAAGGACGCCAAGATCGTCAACCATAGTTATTCTATCCAAAAATTTCCCACTTAGTGAGTAAGTTGCAAGTTTTGGATTGACTCAGCAAAAAGTTTTCAGCTTGCACTTAGACCCGTTTAAATTTACTAAATTATCACGGCACCAGTTTTGAAAATTATTTAGTTCGGATTGTAAGTCAGAATGGCTGGAAATATCCTTATACTGCAGGCATAACTTAACATCATCTGCGTACATAAGTACGCGAGATTGATTTATAGTTATTATAATTAATTGAAGGTCGTTAATAAATAAAGTAAAAAGAAGCGGACCAAGGTGACTTCCTTGTGGGACGCCGGAGGTAACTCGGAGAAGACCAGAAAGAGAATTTTTAAAAAGGACTCTTTGTGTCCTGCCATTCAGATAACTTAAAATCCATTTAAGAAGATCAATTGGAAACCCTAACAAGTCAAGTTTCCGAACAAAAAACTCAGTGTAAATGACATCTGTTTGAAAGATACTTTTAAAGCCCTTTATCACGAATGAGGTGAGCTCCAACAGGTTAGTAGTTTTTGATCTTCTTTTCATAAATCAGTGTTGACACGGAGATATAACTGACCTACAAAGGTGCTGCAAATGAGTTTGGGGATAGCCGACAACTTAGAGATACCTCTATAATTGCTGGCATCCAATTTGTTACCTTTGACTGACTCCTTCCAAATAAGGGGAAATTGGGAGGTTTCTAAAGATAAGGTGAACAATTTGAGAAGGGGTTTGCATAGGGCTTCCGCGCAATTCCTAAGCACGCAGCCAGGAATTCCGTCGGGACCTGGAGAGTAAACAGGTTCAACACGTTGAAGATCCAAAAATAAAGAGCTTTCGTTTATAGTAGGACTTAATATAAGGTTCGACATGGACATGGTGTAAGAATAAGGCTCTATTGGATGTGCTGAAGTAGTATAAGTTGTTTGAAAAAACTGGGCATAAAGATCGGCTATTGCCTGATCTGTGGTTGCCGTCATGTTTTCAAAACATAGCGAGAAAGGATAAGAAGTAGGTTTACGCTTGGTGTTAAGTTAAGTTAACAAAGTTATAAAACTGGTTCGGGTCCTGCGAGAACTGGACCTTACAACGATTTAAATAATTTTTATAGCACTGCGCGTTAAGCACGGTAAATCTTGACCTAGCACTAAGATATTTTGAAAAAACAGATTGAGAACCGGAGTCTTTATATTTCTTATAAATTCTGGACTTAACATTTCTTAAGTGTGACAACTCTTTACTAAACCAAGGTGGTTTACTGGAGAAAGACGTATAGTACTGTGACGATCCCGCCTGGCGGCTAGACCGCCACAATGATTATAGTCAATAGCCATTTAAGTAATATAATATCCTAATCATTAGTTATGTAAGATCAACATTATTATAATAAATAGTTCGTAAGAAATATCAATGAAATATTTAGTTATCGGAGATCGATTTGAGGGATTTATGGGTATGGAACTAGAATAGGCTTAGTTTAGTTTTGCACCATCCGCGCGAGGTGGCAACCACAGAGAGAGAAGAGAAGAGGGAAGGAAAAGGCGAAGAGCAAGAGGGAGCCACACTACGGTTTCCGGCAGCTCGTTTTCTCGGCAGCTCGAAGCAGAAGGTCGCGCACGCGGAAAAAGAAAAAGCAAGGAACACGTGAAAGCGGTCGCGGATCAGTCGGAGTAAAACGCGCGTAAACAAATAGGAGAGACGCGAAGGTTAGTGATTAGTGAGTGGACAGTGCAGTGGAACGAATAGTGGAAAGGAATACAAAGCAAAACGTGAAATACAAGCACATACACGTGCGAATGACTAAAGAACAGTCTCGTGCCTATTATTTTTCCCCATACCCCTGTTTTTCTTTCCCCGGTGACACAGGTTGTCGACGCGCGGCCATTTAATTGAGGAACGGTAAAAATCAATATCATTTATATATATATATATTTATTTCTGTTCGCTAACTGCGCACCCACTAACCCACCTGCACCACGAGACGGTAGATCCTCTCGTGCATCCCTCTCCCCCCCCCCCTCCTGGTATTCAAAACGCGGTGGTAGAGCCCCACGTGCCTTACGGAGCGGTAGAGCCCTTTGTGCCCCCTTTAACCTCCACGACGAGATGGTAGAGCCTCTCTCGTGTTCCTCCCCCGCTCCCCACTCACCCAATTACACATAGTGGAATGGTATACCCTTCCGCCATAACCTCTTATACTGATTTCTAGGTACTCGTCACAAAATCCGGCTGCGGCCTCGCCCGAAGGTCCAGCCCGTGGGATTTTTGACCCCGACCTCACATCACGACTCTGCCCCCCTCGCGATAAAATCCGGCTGCGGCCTCGCCCGAAGGTCCAGCCCGTGGGATTTTTGACCCCGACCTCACATCACGACTCTGCTCCCCTCGCGATAAAATCCGGCTGCGGCCTCGCCCAAAGGTCCAGCCCGTGGAATTTTTGACCACGATCCCACATCACGACTCTGCCCCTCGCAATAAAATCCGGCTGCGGCCTCGCCCGAAGGTCCAGCCCGTGGGATTTTTGACCCGCAACCCCGTATCACGACTGCCCCTCGTAACAAAATCCGGCTGCGGCCTCGCCCGAAGGTCCAGCCCGTGGGATTTTTGGATCCTCGACCCCCCGCATCAAGACTCTATCCCTCGTAACAAAATCCGGCTGCGGCCTCGCCCGAAGGTCCAGCCCGTGGGATTTTCTGCCGTGCCAGGACTTAACATTCCAGAGACGCTATAACTCGAAGGCCTTTCGAGCCTTGCAAGAACGAGAGTCTCTGGGATAATCATCTAAAAATCATCGTTCGCCCCGCGAATGTAACTCTCTAGCCCAGTGTCTCAGTGATTTTACAAATTTCTTGTAAAAGGACCTCTGGATCTGACTGAGAGTTGTATCCTGGCCAGAGAGCATCCTTACAAGTGGCGCCCGAACAGGGACATTGATGCTAACTAGAGCAACACCAAAGTGGCCTAAAGACCGCCTAAATTAAAGATTTTTATCCCGAAGAGTCATCCTTCTACCGAACCCTGCACACTGTTGAAGCAAAGTCCGTGGCGAGTAAGGAAAAGCAAAGAAGCTATATTGAAAAGAAGCAAGGAAGGAGACACGCGTATTATAATAAACCATGGTTGATACGAAGGAGTCCGACGGCGAATATGAGGAAGCCGATTTGATTGAGAACCCAGGCGTAGGAGTACGATGGATTTATGCCCGCCGCAAAGATGAGCTAGCCGCTCTAGCACAAGAGTTCGGGTTCAACGCTGACGGCACCGTAGCAGAAACGCAGAAAGCATTCGCTACGCTTGTGAGCCAAGGATCGTTTACGGAGTCGGTGTGGAAACGCCTCGCCCAACTTCAGGAGCAGTATAGCTTAAGAGCGGTGCGTCCCAACCGACTAGGCGGCGACAAAGGAGTCACGCTGGACGCCAAGATGACCCCAGCTAATCAGAGTCAGCTCACATATGCCGCCGGCAACGCCTCTCCAGGAAGGGTCACCAGTTATCGAGGAACCCACCCCGGTCCGTCACGAGACTTTCTTGCCCCGCCACTCGGGAACCATTGCGTACCAAAGCCACAAGAGCTTGGGATCCCAGCAGCTATTACTCTGCCCCGACACTTACTTGCTGAGCGGATGCATAAGTGGAACCTGCGATTCGACGGAACATCTGACCCGTTGACCTTGATTGCCGAGCTCGAGGAGAAAATAGCGACATACGGGGTCAGCCAGGAGGAGGTACCGCGCGCCATGTCGGAAATTTTGGAAGGTAGAGCAGCGCGATGGTTCCGCACGAGCCGTTTACAGACGTCGACATGGGCAGAATTCCGCGCCGAATTCTTGAATTTCTTCCTGCCCCCACGTTATTTCGAGCGACTAGAGGACGAGATCCGAGCCCACATTCAGGGCGAAGACGAGACGTTTAAGGAGTATTTGGTCGAGTTGAGGACTAAGATGCAACAAGCCGGATACAAAAAGGAAGAAGAACTCTATCGGATCTACGAAAACATGGCACCAGAATATCGGCTGTATATAAGACGCCACGAGTTCCGGACGCTAGAGCAATTAACCCACATGGCGACGGAATACGAGAGTGTGAGACAGCTGACGACGAGCCGCGCCGGTATTCACAGGATGGGAAGTGCGGACCGCGACAGGACTACGCAACGTTTGACGCCGAACCCCTTTCGAAGCCCCGGAGTACCCATCCAAGGAGGGAATGCAACTTATCGAACGATAAGCCCGCCTCTAACAAACATCGACGTACAGCGAGCTTGTGGTAGATGCGGAGAAGTCGGTCACTTTATGCGGGGTTGTACTAACGCCCGTTTGAATTTTTGCTGGGATTGCGGTCGTAGAAACATCCTGACCGTCGATTGTTGTCGACGAGGTGCCACGGGAAACGAACAACGTCTTCGCCGAGATGCGGGCGCAGCGGAGACGAGCGAAGGAACAGCCCGACCTTAAGAAGCCCAGCGTTGAGGATACACAACGGCCTGGTCACCGCTTCCGTGCAGATCGGGGGCCGCTGGGTTGACGCCACGGTGGATACGGGAGCGTCGAGGAGTTTTGCGAGCGAAGGATATGCTCGCAGAGTAGCAAGACCTGAAGAGATGCAAGAGATCACCACTACAATAGCGCTAGCTGATCGATCAAACCTGGCAGTAAAGAAGTTATGGCGTACTCGCGTGGAATTAGCTGGTACGCAAGTGTGGATGCCATTCTTAGTGATGCCAACCATGTTGGATCACGTGATATAAGGTATGGATTTCTTGGCGGCGATGGGAACGCGGATACAGTGTGGAGAACTCGCCCTTAAGGTGAAATTGAGCCGTCGGCGGAAGATCCCCGACTGCGGTTAAGTAAAATCGTCCTGATGTCGTCAGAGGATACGAACCCGGAAGTACTCGAAGGATGGAGTGCGTCGACTCCGGAGAATCAGAAATCCGACGACAAGGACACCGCGTTAGATTATACGGAGCAGAGCGAGGTCCCCGCGCACAATCGGGTGTGGGCGACGAAGCTTGTGTAGGTGGGATGCAGGTGTTCGAACCTTGCTCGATGTGCGTACTGCAGGTGATCGAACCTCGTTTGATGAGAGCGTGCTGCAGAGAGTGTATTGGGGCTCGTTGCAGTTGGTCGCGCCTTGTTCGATGAGAGCGTGCTATGGAGAGTGTATTGGGGCTCGTTGCAGTTGGTCGCGCCTTGTTTGATGAGAGCGTGCTATGTCGGCTGCGGTTTGCGTCGTTGCGGGCGTGTTGGCTTCGTGTGACACGTGCAGGAAATGTTTGCTGGGTGTCGATGGTTCGAACTGTTGCGGGTGTGTCGCGTGCTGGAAATGTTTGCTGGGTGTCGATGGTTCGAACCGTTGTGGGTGTGTCGCGTGCAAGTAATGTTTGCTGGGTTCGAACTGTTGCGGCGGGTGATGACTGCCTTAGCTATAAAAAAGCTAAGCTAATACTATGACTTCAATAAATACAAAATCTTACATGGCTACAAACTATGACTATAAAAATCCCTACATGGCTACAAAAAATCCCTACATGGCTACAAATCTATATATACAAAATCCCTACATGGCTACAAATTAAATCTACAAAATCCCTACATGGCTACAAATTAAATCTACAAAACTCAACAATTTTGAGGGCCGTCCTACGGTTCCTCACACCCCCCCCTTTCTTCGGGGTGCTGAAGCGACACGCTGACGAACCGGCTGTTGGTGATGGTTATCCGGTAGGTCCGCCCCTTGACCTTTCTCAGGAACCGTACTCCTCGGCGCTCTTGTTGTCGTATAAACAAGACGAGCTCGTTAGGGAGCCTGCGCCGCTCGGTGTTGACTGCCCACTCCGCAGGGGCTTCCGACCACTGGTCCTCCTCTGGTGTGACCGGAGGTACAGGGCTGTCGTCCAGCGCTTGCAGCAGCTCCATCTCCTCCTCCAAGTCGAGGCAGAGTTCCCAGGGCACTGAGCTTTCGTCCTGCTCGTGGCTGCAACAGGGCTGCTCGTCGTTGGAGGGATGTGCCAGCGTGGCCAATGTTTCGGCTGCCACTTCGGCGAGCCATGGGAGCGTTGGGTCCTCCTCATCGCTGATGTCGCTTTAGCAGGCGTTGAGTAGGGGCGCAGCCCCTTGAGGGCTGTGCGCATCCCCGGGCCGGTCGTCCTCTTCGTTGAGCCTTCCTCCGTCTGCGTCGCTGGAGTCGTCCTCGTCGCGGACGATGACTGGTTGGCTGCTGCGGGAGCTCTGTTCCGACGATAATGCCGAGTCCTGCGTCGAGTCCTCGCTCGAATGATCATCTGCGAGTGGGATCTGGTCCCACGCCGCGTTGGCCGCCGCTAGGCGCATGGCCACTGGAGGGAGCGCCTCCTGCTCGAAAAGCACCTCCGGCTCGGGTGACGCCTCCGACGTCACCGAGGACCCGGATGGGCTGCCACTTCCGTCGGTGGGTACGGAGCCTGGGTTTTGTTTGTCGGAACCGAAGTCATGGCCGGTCCCGGGGGCTATGACCCGTATCTGCCGGAGGCTCTCCTCCAACATGCAGGGCCCGAAGGAAGGTAGTCCTACCTCATCGACCCAGTGGCTGACGGCACGTATAGCTGGTTGTCCTGCTTCGTGGTCGGGCTCCAGGGCACGAAGTTGCGCCAGTCGATACGTGGTGAGTAGCGACGAGTTGGCCTGGCTACACGTTGGTATGTCGTCTTCCGGGTGTAGTCCTGGTCCGGTTGTGTCCACCCAGCTGCTGGTGGCCCACACGACCGGTTGGTTCGCCTCGCTGGGAGACTCCAGGGCGGTGATTCCCGCCAGTCGCGACACTGAGCAGATCAGTGGGTCGGTCTGGCCATCGATCGGGGCGTCTGCCATACATGCGGACCCCTGGTGATCGCCGTGGCTACTAAGCGCCAGTGAGTCGGTGGGCGTTTTCGGCTGTGTGCTGGCCGACTCGGGCCAGGACATGGGCAACGTCCACGCCTGGGGGCTCATGGGTGGCGACCAATACTCCTCCGCCAGCGGCTCCTCAGCCGGTGAAGACCCGCGACTGGGCGTCGTGAAGTACCCACTCGTGTCGCTAGATAGGAGAGAAGAACGGGTTAGCGTGAATACTCAGTGATGTTTTAGAGCTACTCGAGTCAGTGTGTCGTCTTGTCTGTTGCTAGGTCGGTAACTTTTGGCGTGGTTATTTTGGCGTGGTGTACCCTAAGGAGTAAGCCCCCCCCGCCCATGGGGAGGGTTGTGGGGCGTTGGCGCTGGTATCCCAGGCTCAAGTGGCCCCACTGAATCTCCTTATCGTAGCAAGGGTTCCGTGGCTTATACTAGTTTTGGGCTGCTGGATCATCCGTCCGGGCTGCACGGATGTCTCGGGTTGCTGAGATGCGATGGTTGATTCGTGGTTTCCTTCGGCGTCTTCTGTTGGATCTTCGCCGGTCTGGTCCCCTTGAAAGGGTTTCAAGTCGGCGAGACTTGTGTTGCGGCGTTTGCGCGTCCCTCGGAGTTGGACTCTGGCGATGTTCGGTGATATAAATTTTATTATCTTGTATGGGCCTTCAAACTTTGGAGCTAGTTTGGCATTAAAAGCTTCCGCGGCGTTAGATAGGTGGTGAGTTCTGACCCACACCCACGTCCCAATGGTCGGTCTCCATTCTCGTCGGCGTAAGTTGTAATAGCGGCTTTGTTCCTGGGCTGCTCTCTCCATGTTTTCTCTGGCGGTTTGAAAGATGTTCTTGAGGTGCTCTGCCTTGCTCTGAGGGTCTCGGGGCGTTTCGCCGGCCCCTGGTGTAACTTCGTTACCAGCTTCCTGGTAATCGGGGCTCACGGCCCTGTACCAGCTATGCTGGGCTGAACCCGGTACTGTCAGAGACACTTGTGTTGATGGCCAGGGTGATTTCTGGCAACAGTTGGTCCCATGTCCGTTGGTCCTCAGTGGCGTACTGCGCGATCATCGTTTTGATGGTGCGATTGGCTCGTTCCGTAGGGTTCTGCTGCGGGGAGTACGGGGCAGTATGCTGCACTTCCATTCCTGTCTTTTTGCAAAATGTTTTGAAAGCCCTACTGGTGAATTGAGTTCCGTTGTCGCAGATAAATGTTTTTGGGGCGCCGAACCTAGCCAGGATTCGCTCTCGGAAGGCTAATTCCAGACTGGTGGCGGTAGCTCTGCGCAGTGGCACTAATTCGACCCATTTGGTGAAATGGTCTAAGAACACCAGCAACATCGTATGCCCCTTGCGGGATCTGGGCAGAGGCCCGACGAAATCCGCACATAGGGTTGAGAATGGGCCTTCGGATTTTCTGGTCAACATCTTTCCCGCCGGTTTGAGTTGACTCACCTTAAATTGCTGGCAGGCTGGGCATTTTCGGACGTAGCGAGCGATGTCTCGAAACAAACCAGGCCAATAATACTGTTGGCAGATCCGAGTGGTCGTTTTCCTGATCCCTAAGTGTCCTGCGGTGGGGTGGTCATGACATTCTTCCAGGACCCGGCGCTGGTGGCTGCTGGGTACGCAAAGTCTCCATGCTCCATGCTCTCCTTTCTTGTACGCATTGTCCAGGTGTCGGTAGAGTTGCCCGTTTTCTTGGATGTAGTCAGGAAATTTCTCGGGATTGGCCTCGATTTGTTTGATCTTTGCCGTGATCCATTTGCATGGTTCGCTGGTCTCGATTACCTGCTGCAACGTCTCTAGGGGTTGTCTCGACAGCGCGTCCGCGCCGACGTTCTGTTTTCCCCGCCGGTATGAGATGTCGAACTGAAATTGTTGAAGTTCTAGAGCCCACCGTGCAATACGGCCCGTCGGGTTGTCGATGGAGTTGAGCCATTTTAGGGCAAGGTGGTCTGTAATGACGTCGAACCGATATCCTTCGAGGTAGCACCTCATTTTTCTGATTGCCCACACTATTGCCAGGCATTCCTTCTCCGTAGCGGAGTAGTTTTCCTCTGCTGCAAGCAACCTCCTGCTGGCATAGGCGATGACCCGTTCGGTCCCATCGACTTGCTGGGTTAAGACGGCTCCAAGGCCGAAGTCGCTTGCGTCCGTTTGCAGCTGAAACTTGAGGTTGAAGTCCGGGCAGGCCAGCACTGGTGCCTCGGTGAGCTTCGTCTTCAGTTCCTCAAATGCCTGTTGTTGGGGTTCGCTCCAGATCCATTTCTTTCCCTTCCTAAGTAGGGCGGACATCGGTTGGACGATGGTGGCGAAGTTTTCCACAAACCGTCGGTACCAGGATGCTATCCCCAGACATCGTCGAAGTTCTTTGCAATTAGTGGGTGGTTGGAGTTCTCTTACCGCTGCGATCTTGTCTGGGTCGGTGTGGATTCCCGCTTCGCTGATGACGTGCCCTAGGTAGGTGATACTACGATGGAAGAACTTACACTTCGCCCTATTCAGCTTCAAGTTGGCCCGCCTCAGTCGTCGTAGTACTTCCCCTAGGTTGGTGAAGTGCTCGTCTAATGAGGTCCCGATGACGATGATGTCATCTAGGTAGGCGAATGCGTGAGGTTCCATATCGGGGCCTATCACGCTATCCAGTGCCCGCTGAAATGTAGCGGGAGCCGAGTGCAGGCCGAATGGCATCACTTTCCACTGGAAGAGCTGTCTGGGGCCACCGGGATTTGCCAGTAGCCACTTTTTAGGTCCAGCGTGGAGATGAACTTTGCGTTACGAAGACGTTCCAACATGTGCCCTATCCGGGGTAGGGGATAGGCGTCGGGTATCGAGTGGGCGTTGAGCTGGCGGTAGTCCACACACATACGCACGTCTCCTGTCTTTTTGCCGACGAGGACGATGGGTGCGCTGTGAGGACTCCTGGAGGGCTCGATGCGACCATCGCGGAGCAGTTCATCAACCTGTTCGTTGATGATTTTCTGCATGGCTGGGTTCTTTGGAAAATACCTCTGCTTGATGGGCTTGTCGTCCTTCATGACGATCCTATGTTCGGCTATGTGGGAGGTCCCGGTCATGTGTTCGAATGGGGCTAGTTCTACGTCGAGAAATTCCTGTATTCGGGATTCCGTGGGCTCTTCGGCGATGACTGTTGCTAGGCTGGCTGTTGTCGCTTGTGTTTCTCCCGGTTGGTGAACCGTCTTTGGGGGTCTTCGAAATGGGTTGTTTTTCCGTGCTGTGGCCGCGTCGGCCAAGGGTTCTAACTGAAAAGAGTTACTCACGGGTGACGGCGTTGGTCGGGGTAGCGGTGTTATTGTGGGTGTCTCCACTTGTAGGAGTGCCGGTGGTCGTCGTGGAGCTGCTACGGGGGGTACCGTGCAACGTGGTGCTGGCGTTGGTCTTACGGTGCTTGGACTGGTGGCATCTGTGCGTGGGGTGACGATGGTTGGCTTGCTTCTGCTCGCTGGCGACGGTGGATAGTAAGAGAGAGATAACTGGGCTTTCCCACACTGGATAGTGGTCTTGATCCCGCAGAGGAAATCGATTCCGAGGATGATCTCGTCCAAAATGGACGGTAGCACTAGCAATGTGGTCTTAGCCGTATCTCGTCCTAGGGTAACGGTGGTGGTCAGGGCGTGAGTAACGTCGGTGGTGGATCCATCTGCCAGGGCAATCCTGGTTCGCACATCCCGGCGATTATCGGTATTCCCGATGTCATCGGCGATCTTCGCGCTGATGAAGCTCCTGGATGCTCCGGTGTCCAGGGTGGCGTGAAACGTCTTCCCCTCGATGATGACCGTCGCCACGATGCGCCCCCCTTCAAACCGTAAAGGCGGGGTTAGTTCTGGGGGCCCGTGTGCGCGGTCCTCGCTGGTTCCCCTGATGGGCGAGGACTCGGTCCGTTTCCCGGGTTTTGGGACCGACAGCATTCGTAGGTACGCACTCCCCTCCTTCCGCACTGCCAGCAGAACAGTATCTGTGGATTGGGACACTCCCGGGTGAAGTGCCCTGTCTCTCCGCAGCGGCGACAAGCGTTCCGGACATCGATAGGGCGTTCGGACACCTGTGCCAACATCCGATTTGTTGCCGTGGTGTTGGGAGGTTCTGGAGTTTGACTCGTGTTTCCTGTGGATGGTAGGGGAGCTTGAAAGTGTCTTTGTTGTCTGTGCGGCATTGTTGTTAGAAAATTTGTATGGAGTGCTCGATCGCGTTCGCGCGTGATCTCGTAGGCCGTGGCTCGTTGGATCAGCGTGGCCAGATCCTCAAAGTCCTGCCGCCTTACGAACAACTGGTATTCTGGCCGAAGGTTCTGGTATAATCGTTCTAGTTCCTGCGCCGGAGTGAACTTTGCCCGCTGCATCAGGAGTCGGAGTTCGACCACATATTCCTTGCAGCTCTCGCCGGGTCGCTGATGCCTCGTCCTGATGGTGTCCTCCAAGCGCTGGAAGTACTGGGGCGGGAGGAAAAATTCCAGAAATTCCTTCCTGAAGACCTCCCACGGTACATCCTGCATTTGGAACGTGCGGTACCAACTTTCCGCTTTGCCCGTAAGTAATCCGGAGATCACCCTAGGGAGTCGTGCGGTCTTGAGGCGGTACGCGTCCGCTTGTACCTCCAGGCGCTCAACGAAAGTGAGTGGGTCTGACTGCCCGTCAAATAAGATTTCCCAGTTTCTTAATTTCTCCGCCAAAGTGGCGGAGGATATTTCCTCGCGTGCGGGACGGTTCGCGGTGGTGTTCATTGCGGGCAGGTTACCTGGCGGAACTTCCAGCCTTAGCGACGTGTTCCCGGTGTCGATGCCCGGTGTGCCGGCTTCCCTGGGCTTTTGTTCTTGGGATTCTTGTCCTCCCAGAGGGCCTGGAGATTTGTCCCGGGGTGTCGCTGCTTCGGGGAATATCATAGCCAACTCCTTGGCCCGGTCCTGCAGTGCTGGCTCGAGGTCATCCCTGGTGAGGAAGGCTGCTAGCCGACTACGCAGTTCCTCGACGGTTCCCCCTTGAGGTAACCCGAACTCGGCTGTGAGGAGTTGCAATTCCTCCTTGCGGCGATAGGAAATCCATCTTACACCCATGGTTTCTGAGCGAGGGTGTGGGTTGCGTATGAAAATTTAATTCGGGGCGTTGGATGCCGAATAAAATTTTTGAGGGCCGCTGGGGTCCTGGATATGCACTGGAAAATTTAATTCGGGGCGTTGGATGCCGAATAAAATATTTGCGGTCCGCTGTGATCCTGTATATGCACTGGAAAATTTTAATTCGGGGCGTTGGATGCCGAATAAAATTTTTAAGGGACGCTGGGGTCCTGTATATGCACTGGAAAAATTTAATTCGGGGCGTTGGATGCCGAATAAAATTTTTGAGGGCCGCTGGGGTCCTGGATGTGCACTGAGAAAATTTAATTCGGGGCGCTGGATGCCGAATAAAATTTTTGAGGGACGCTGGGGTCCTGGATGTGCACTGAGAAAATTTAATTCGGGGCGCTGGATGCCGAATAAAATTTTTGAGGTCCGCGGTGGTCCTTGATATGCACTGGAAAAATTTAATTCGGGGCGTTGGAGGCCGAATAAAATTTTTGAGGGACGCTGGGGTCCTGGATGTGCACTGAGAAAATTTAATTCGGGGCGTTGGATGCCGAATAAAATATTTGCGGTCCGCTGTGGTCCTGTATGTGCACTGAGAAAACTTAATTCGGGGCGCTGGATGCCGAATAAAATTTTTGAGGTCCGCGGTGGTCCTTGAGATGCACTGGAAAAACTTAATTCGGGGCGTTGGAGGCCGAATAAAATTTTTGAGGGACGCTGGGGTCCTTGCTGGTGCACTGTACTAGGATGCCGACGATTTGAAAGGACTCTGGGGTCCTTTGATTAGGTTCACTAGGATGCCGACGGATTTAAAAGGACTCTGGGGTCCTTGGGTTAGTTTTTAACTGGGATACTAGGATCCTTTGCTTCGAGTGTTGATCGCGACGATGTTCACGGTGTGAGGGCCGGAGCTTGACTATCTTTTGGTGGCCCGGTGCGCTCCTCTTATAGTCGCCGGTCACGTGTCCGTCGCGGTCGGGACGACGCGGATGGAAAGCGAGAGACGAGAAAAAAAAATCACGTGAGTGTGGTTTGCGCGACCACGCGACCCCAGAAAACTTTCCACGCGGTTTCGTAGAGAAAATTTTGGGAGACATATATGTATATGGGAAAAATGTGTGTGTATGTAAAAAAAAACAAGAAAGAACGCTATAGTCGGGTTTCCCGACTATAAGATTTGCGATACTCATTGCCCTCTTTAAAAACAGCAAGCTAGCCCTCTTCAATGATGGGTAGTTTACTTTCATGCGCAATCAGTTTTAAGCGCCCTCTCTTAAAAAAAAAGTTTTGCATACTTTTGAGCGCAATACAAATTTTCAACGCATTTGTATACACAATTTCTTGAAAATGGTCAGATTTTCAAAATTTTTAGATATTTGGGTAGATATTTTCAATACGAACAACATTTGTAAGGGCCACTTTTCTCTAGCACTAAAAATGTGGACACCACAGAGTTTTCCGGTTTGTGTGCGTAAAAAGGGGCGTGGTCAGGATTTGAAACAAACTTGATCTGCGCCTTGCTTATAGAAGTCTGTGTGCAAAATTTGGTGGCTCTAGCTCTTATAGTTCCCGAGATCTCGATGTTTGTACGGACAGACGGACAGACGGACGGACAGACAGACATTTGATCGTTTACAGTATTTGCTTACTCTTCGAGTATCGCAAATAAAAATTCTGCCTGATCTTAGGGTCTGGGTGTACATCTCATGGGTCTTTACGCCATATACCCCTAAAATTCGAATAATTTCCCCAAGCAAAATATACCTATTATATTATTAAATTTTCTTTTAGAGAGAAAAAAAATTTTAAATATAAGTTTTTGGGTTTTCTTGGAGGGGAACAAAATTTTTAGAATCATTATCCTTGAAGTCCCTGTTCGGGCGCCATGAGAGGAAGTCCTTGGGCCGGGATATTTGACTCAGCGGCTCCCAGGGTCACTCACAATATTTATTTGAGTTCAAGGACTTTGAGGAGGGGCGAGATAAAACTTTTCGTTACCCAGACCCCGCGGCCAGAACTCGCAGTGGGTTTGGGATCCGACAATCGAGCAGAGCTCCGTCGAAATCCCCACCCACCACGCGCTCCGAAGCCCGCAATGATCCTTGGATCCGACAAACGAGACTAGCTCCGTCGAAACCCATGACCACCGCGCGCTCCGGGACCGGCCATGGCTTCGGATCCGACAAACGAGTACAAGACTCCGTCGAAATCCTTGGCCACCGCGCGGTCCGGCCGCGATAGGCAGAAAAGGAATGTCAAGAAACGGGGAGGGGGGGGCTGCGGGGTTGCCACCCAGTGGGGCCGACCATGGGCCGAAGCCTACAGCGGATTCAGATCCGACAACCGAGTACGAGACTCCGTCGAAATCTTTGTCCGCCGCACGCTCCGGAGCTCGCGCTGACCCTGGATCCGACAAACGAGCCTAGCTCCGTCGAAATCCACGGCCCGTGCGCACTCCGGGACCGGCCAGGGCTTCGGATCCGACAAACGAGTACAGGACTCCGTCGAAATCCTAAACCACGGCGCGGCCCGGCCACGATCGGCGGAAGGCAATGAGAGAAAAGGGGGGAGGAAGGGCAGTGCATATCGTTGCCCAGTGGCACCGACCATGGGCCGAAACCTGCAGCGGATTCGGATCCGACAATCGAGTACAAGACTCCGTCGAAATCTTCGTCCGCCGCACGTTTCCGGAGCCCGCACTGACCCTGGATCCGACAAACGAGACTAGCTCCGTCGAAATCCACGGCCCGTGCGTGTCCCGGGACCGGCCATGACTTCGGATCCGACAAACGAGTACAGGACTCCGTCGAAATCCTCAACCACGGCGCGGCCCGGCCACGATCGGCGGAAGGCAGTGGCTAGGGCTGGAGGTAAAAGAATTTAACCCCTCGCACACACACACACACACACACACACACACACACACACACAAAAAGAACCACACACGGCGAATTTAATTTGCACAATTTATTTTTATTTATGTTTTTAAATGTCCTGTGTTAATGTTTTAAATGATCTGGCAGCCTGCTCTGTACAACGTCCTGGTCCCGCCACCTCGGTCCAGTATTTTTAAAAAATAAATTCGTAAAAAAAATTCTCGGGAGCTTACGTTTGCTCCCACAGCGCCTCCAACCAGCCGATCCGCCGTCCCTCCTGGGCGGGAATCGGGTCGTAAATCCGGCGGTCGTCCTCGCTCTCCGTTGACATCCTTGTTGTTCACACTTTTTCACGCACGTGCCTCCAAAAAAAATTAACTGCCGGCGATTTTGGGGCTGTTGCGAAAATTTCACGTCCGACGCTTATCTCTGGCACGCGCGAGGCTCAAAAGATAATTAACTCCGCCTATCTCGGCCGTCGGTCCACGCACCTCCTCTTTTGCATTGCGCCGGCGTCGCTGCGCTTCGGCCATTCGTTAGTCGTAATTTTCCGCCCCTTTTGCTCGAAAACATCGATCGGGTGTTCGATCGCTTGTTGGCTTGCAGGAGTTACCATACCGGTACCGTCTACCACACCACCGCCTAAACCTCCCCGTGCTACCCTTTTTCTGGACAACGACCGGCAGCTAGCCGTTCGTTGCCCCACATAAGATGTTTACAAGAAATGCAACATCAGCATTAGGCAGGATGTTGCCAAACGTTCCCACTCAGCACAGCTCCATAAAAATCACTCTGTTAGCATTAAGACACACACACATATACAATTGTAAAACCCAGAACATTCTTTGGCTGAGGTTCCGTTTGAACCTCAAGCCAGAATAAAAATCATTCTAATTTGAACAACCAAACCAATCGCAACAAGTATTTATTGAACTTAAATCTAAAATATCTGGAAGACAATCAGACGAAATACTACTACTAAATATAACTGGCGCAGCCGGACTTATCAGCCGGAAGAAAAAAAGGACACACATACCCGGAGAACTGAAGGACCGAAAGGATGAAAAAGATAATTTTTATAATATATTTACAACAGTAAGTTAAAATGAAAGTGATGGAAGTGAGGTGTCGTGTGAAAATAAAAAATGAAAAAGGAAAGGGTGCAAATAGATAACGATTAAATTAAAAGGAAACAGCAACAAAGAACATTGGCAAGAATAAATTAAATTAAATAATGTGTGACAGTGAAGTTCGTTGCAACGCAACCTGGCGACCTGCAACGTCATCGAACCATATAGTTCGACGGAGCGAGTTGCGAGTATGACGTTCGAAGGTTCAATGTTGGACTCGAACATCAAACATGCAGCTTGGGGAAAGAAACCCAGGTCGCTGGTTGGATACTCTGCCTGTCAAATAATAAGATAAAAATAATAAAAAGAAAATATCTAGTGCAAGTGACTGTCCGCTCGTGGCTGGAATAAATGCATCGCGCAGGAATTCCAGTTAGCTTCAGCACGGTGCAAAAAGAAAGTGTAGGAAAAAAAAAAAAAAGAAAACAAATTATGAGTTGCTGCCATTAGTACCACTGCATCGCGCAAGGGTAACCGATGGATGACATCACAGAAAAATTAAATAAACAAAAAAATAAAAAAGAAAAAGGAAAGAAAATAAAGTTAAAAACAAGAAAAGTTTTTAGTTGCTGCCATTAGTGCCACTGCATCGCGCAAGGGTAACCGATGGACAACATCGCAGAAAAGTAAATAGACAAGGGAATTCCAAGAACCACTGCATCGCGCAAGGGTAGTTGCTGAATTTCAAAGTTAAATAAAAAGGAAATAAATTATAACACATACAAGAAGAAATTGTTGCCATATCGGAAACCACTGCATCGCGCAAGGGTGACGGTTAAGCAATAATAATAGAAAAAAAAAAAACAGAAAAGGAAATATAAAAAAAAAAAATGAAATAATATATATATGTTACAAAAAACAAAAAAAAATATAAGGGAACCCGATACCACTGCATCGCGCAAGGGTATAGAAGGGTTGTAAAGAAAGGTAACAAAAAAAAAAAAAAAAAACACATACACAACACTTCCAACACAATACATTCCCAAAAATAGAATAAAACAAATTGATCAAATGATAATAACAAAATTTTACATATAAAAGACACCGACACACACCTCACTTCCAAGGAAAAGGAATTAGTAGAGACACAGCAGGAAAAAAGCTAAGCTACATAATACAATACATATTTACATTTATTAACAAATATATACACATACAATATAAACATAAAAAATAATAAGCTTAAGAAAATGGAATTAAAGTAAAGAGTAAACAAAAGAGAATTGTAAATGTCAAAAATTAGCAAGGTCAAAGAGTCACTTAGGCCTCTGACTAGAAGTAAAGTTATTAAAAAGGCTACCAGTTTGCCAACGATAATAGAACAATTAAATTTTGAGCCCTCAACTTCTAGAGCAGTTCAGAACAGGGAACCTGATACAATGGCACAGCAGGAAGGTTTAGGAATGCAACAGGCAACATTTGAAATGTTAGGCACGGTTAAAATTTCCGATGTAATCCGATCGATGCATGTTTATATGGGAGAAAAGGAAAGGATAAACGAGTTTATTTTAAACGCGGAAGAGATCCTTCTAATGATTAGAGGAATGGACCAAACACCTATGGGACTGATGATCCTTAGGCAAATAAGGAATAAAATTCAAGGAAAAGCTGATGACGTTTTGGTAAAGTCAAATTGTGGGTTAAATTGGGATGAAATTAAGAGAATTTTAATAGCCCATTTTGCAGACAAGAGGTCAGAACCCGATTTACTGAGGGAATTAAACATGTTGGAAAATAAAAAACTAACAGTAGAACTATATTACTTGGAGGTATCTGACGTGCATAAGGCACTGTGTAATGTTATAGACAGAACGGATACAAATTCAATCGCAATTCAGGCGAAGAAAAAATTATATGAGGAAACGTGTCTGGAGGCGTTTGTAACAGGCCTAAAGGGTAATTTAGGTAGTGCTGTCAGGGGAAGAGTTCCAAAGACGCTTTTAGAAGCGTACGAGATAGCGATAAAAGAGAGAGATATTTACTACAGGTCTAGAGAAGTACCTAGGAACAACAATTTCAATACTACAGGGGGATTTAACAGGCAGAACCTTGTTTATAATAGGAACAGAGGATATAATAGCAACTTTAACAGAGATAATGGAGGATATAATAACAACTTTAACAGAGATAATGGAGGATATAGGCAACAAGGAGGAAATAATAGGAACCTCAGGTGGAATAGGGAAGGAAACAGGAATAGAGGATATGACGATCAGTCGACCTCTAATTCTTCAGGCTATAATACCCATCAACAGGGCCTAGAAGTGCCAAAAGATGGCAGTCAGGGCAATTAAATATGGTAGAAAGAGAGGAGGAGCAGGAGTTGAATAACATTGAGGACGAAGGAAATTTTCGTCAAGATGCCTCCAAAAACAAACAGGGTATATAAGGAAAGATACCCATCAGGCGACATTACCATACGTAGCTGTTAAAGGAAAGAATGGAAAAGAACTAAAATTATTGATAGACTCGGGAGCTACAAATTCATATTTAAGTCCCGCAATAGTTAGTAAAGAACAACAGGAAAAATTAAAAGAAAATTTCGTTATTAAAACACCAATAGGAACTCATAAAATAAACAGTTATGTAAAAGATATTGAGCTGCAGGAAATTGCAAAAGGAGAATTGTTTGATTTCTTTTTATTTCATTTTCATTCCTGGTTTGATGGATTATTTTGAATGGACATATTAATTAAGTTAGGTGCAAGTTTAGACTTAGAAAATCTCGTATTAAAAACTAAGACGGGGACAGTTAAAGTCCATCTGAAACCCAATAGTGCCACTAACATACATTTCCTGGAGGAGGCGACGAAAACAATTGTCACCTTACCAGTTTCCATAAACAATGGTTCATTTTTGATACAAACAACACTAGTGGAAGAAGGGTTAGAAATAACTGGCGGAATTTATTATGCAAGGAAAGGGCAGGCCGACCTGGAAGTTGTTAATTTCACAGGAAAAGAAAAAAAATTATATCTGGAAAAGCCTTTGGCTGTCACTGCATATGATTCCAAAGATTATGTAGAGATCGAAATGTTAAAACCATTTAAACAAGAGTATGTAAGCAGGGAAATGAACACAATGGAATAAGCCAGGGCTGATTCAGGGCATGCAAAGTTGGATATGTCCCATCTAAATACAGAAGAGGCGGCAAGCCTTAAAAAACTGTATTCGGAATTTCCAAGTATTTTTCACACAAAAGGAAATCAACTGACATTTACCAATGCGGTGACTCACTCAATTCCAACAACTGATGATATTCCTATCTATAAAAAGCCATACAGATATGGATTTAAACAAAGGGAAGAAATTAAGAATCAGATTCAGGAGTTGTTAGAACAGGAAGTTATTAGGCACAGTCACTCACCTTGGAGTGCACCAGTTTGGCTAGTACCAAAGAAGATAGACCTGTCAGGGAAGCAAAAGTGGAGATTGGTGGTCGATTTTAGGAAGTTGAATGAGAAAACAGTGAAGGATAGGTATCCGATGCCAGTAATTGGCGAAGTACTTGATAAACTGGGAAAGGCCATGTATTTCTCGGTATTAGATTTGGCTAGCGGGTACCATCAGATTGAGATGGAAAAACAGGACATTCCAAAAACAGCATTTACAACAGATAACGGGCACTTTGAATATGTAAGGATGCCATTTGGACTGACAAATGCTCCAGCGACGTTTCAAAGAGTGATGAATAACCTGATGGGAGAGTTGGTAGGCAAGATTTGTCTGGTCTACATGGATGATATAATCGTGTATTCCCCGTCCTTACAAAGTCACATGCAGGACTTGAGGACAGTTTTTAAAAGAATAAGTGGAGCAAATTTTAAACTTCAGACAGATAAATCAGAATTTTTAAAGAAGGAAATAGAGTATTTAGGTCATGTAGTGACACAAGAAGGAGTCAGACCAAACCCAAAGAAGATTGAGGCCATAAAGCTTTTTCCGTTGCCCAAAACACCAAAGGAAATAAAATCATTTCTGGGACTTATTGGGTATTACAGGAAATTCATAAAGGATTTTGCAAAAATAACTTAACCGTTAACTAAGAGGCTAAAAGGGAAACAACAAATAATCATAGATGAGGAATATACAAAAACTTTTGAATATTGCAAGACGTTGTTATGCAATGATCCGTTGTTGAGATACCCAGATTTTACAAAGCCCTTTATTTTGACCACGGATGCTAGCAATTTTGCTATTGGTGCGGTGTTATCACAAGGAGCAATGGGAAGTGATCGCCCAATCGCATTTGCGAGCAGAACGTTAAATGAGGCTGAAGTAAATTATTCCACGGTAGAGAAAGAAATGCTTGCCATAGTTTGGGGTATAAAACATTTCAGACCGTACTTGTTCGGTCACAAATTCACAATAGTCACAGATCACCGCCCACTAACTTTGCTCATGGGATTTAAAGAACCCAATTCCAAGTTGGTGAGGTGGAAGCTGCAACTATTGGAATATGACTACGAGGTAACTTACAAAAAGGGGTCACAAAACGTTGTGGCAGATGCCTTGAGCAGAATTGAACTACAAGTTCACAACAGTGAACTAGAGTCAAATCAAGCCACTTGTGCGGCCCATACAAATGAACTGGAATTAAGTAGTATTCATGTGGCAGAAAAGCCACTGAATGACTTTAATATCCAGTTAATATTTGAGGTTGGGCCGACACCAGGCAGAACAGTGGTGACACCTTTTAGGAACAAGATAAGAAGGACGATAACAGAGAAAGAGTTCACAAAGGAGGAAATTGCGAAAATTCTGAGGGAAGTACTTAAACCGTACAGGTTGTGTGCGATATACACGTCAGATAAGGTCTTTAAAATGGTAGAAGAATCGTTTCAGACTTATTTTTGCAAGAGCAAACTGTATAAAGCAGTAAGATGTCTTACCTTCATGCGGGAAATAACAGATATTAATGAACAAAGGGCAGAAATAGAAAGGTATCATACCTCAGGTAATCATAGGGGAATAGATGAAACGTTTTGGAAGATGAGACGGGACATTTATTTTCCATTTATGAAAAACCGGGTAACACAGGTCATCAATCGGCAACCGCAAAAGGTGGTATTTCAAAACACGGAAACCCCGTGCAAGCCACTTGACATCGTTCATACGGATTTATATACAATCAACAAAAACTATGTAATAACAATAATAGACAAGTTTTCAAGATTTGCCGTGGGGTACACCATACCGGCAAGAGATAGTTTAAATATTGTCAAATCAATGAAAAAGTTCATAAGTCAGTATGGTGTTCCTAAAAAGATCGTATGTGACCAAGGCGCAGAGTACGCCTCGGCATTATTCAGGGATTTCTGTAGGCAATACGGAATTGAATTGCATGTGACGTCGTTTCAACAATCGTCCAGCAATTCACCGGTTGAAAGGCTTCATTCAACGCTGACAGAAATTTATAAAATAATAATGAAAACAAGAAAGGACTTAAAACTTGAAAATGAGCATGAGGAAGTTTTAGATGAAGTTTTCCTAACATATAATAACTCAATACACTCTAGTACGAAATTGAAACCGTTCGAATTGTTCTCGGGGAGAACACACGTTTTTGAACGAGAGATCAATTTTGATACGGAGCATGAGTACTTAAGGAAGTTAAACGCTTATCAGGAAGAAATGTACAATGAGGTTAAGGACAGGTTAGAAAGACAAAAACAGGAAAGGACGCGAAAACTCAATGAGGGAAGAGAAGAACCCATGGAGTTGGAAAAAGGAGATGTAGTTCATAGGAAAGAGAACAGAAGAAATAAGCTAACACCTAGGTTTACGGAGCACACAGTAGATGAGGATAATGGGGTTACATTTGTTACAAAAAGGAAACAGAAGATACATAAATCAAAAATTAAAAAAAGGATTAAACAAAATAAAAACTAATCAATCACGGTTACAGGTGCATATTGGTCCATGGACAGACAATGGACGTGCAAGCGCTGAAACGAGAAGAAACGATCGTAAAAATGGAACTAGGAAAGGCAAGAGTAATGGTCGGAGCGAAGATGTTCGACCATATAATAAACTTTAAGGACTACGAAGGTAATATTGCACAGATTGAAAACGCGTTGTTAGACATAGAGAATGTTAAATTCTCAGGTGAGGCAGTTCAGGTGGTTAAAGAAAAATTGTACCAGGTGAAGGAGAAGTTAGAAATACTTAGACCAAGAAATAGGGTCAAAAGAGGAATTTTTAATGGATTAGGAAGCATGATAAAAATAGTTTCAGGAAATATGGACGCGTATGATGAGGAGAAAATAGGAAATAGAATAAAGGAATTAAGAAACGAAACAAGGTTTCTTACAAAAGAAGCGGATGAGCAAAGAAACTTTTATCAGGAAACTTTGAGTAGGTTCACAAAAATTACTAAGCACATAAATAAGGAGCAGGAGGATATAAATTTGTTCATAAAAAATTATAAGAATAACGTTTTTAAGGAACTAACACAAGAGCACAATGAAATACATATGCTCCAGCATTTGAATAGGATTAGTTACAGTATTGATTTATTAGCGGTGCATTTGAACAATATTGCGGAGAGTATATTGTTAGCGAAACTTCGCATTGTGCCTAAATTCATTTTAGCAGAGACAGAATTAGATAAAATTATACAGCTTGTCGAGAGTCAAGGGCTCAAAATTGTTTCAAATGAACAAGTATATGAGCTTATAAATATACAGGCCCAAATAAATGAAACAGACATAATATTTAGGGTAAGAGCTCCAATTTTTGAGCCAAATGTTTATCAATTATATCATGTAATACCAATTCCAATTAATGGAACACATTTATTAATAATACCAAATTATGTAGCAATTAATAAGTATAAAATAAGTTTCTTTAACAACCAATGTTCAAAAGTTCATGAAACCTTTATATGCGAGAGTGAAGAGTTGGGTGTTGAGATAAAAGGAAAGGAGTGCTTGAGGAAGATTTTAACGAACAAACCACCAGTATGCGATTCGGTAAATCTAGAGGGGAGAGAAATGGTTTTGGCACCTGAGGATGGACACGTAATCATATTCAATGCCTTGAACTTACCCGTACACAACACATGCGGAGAAGATATTACAGTATCGGGGGCGTTAGCAATCAAATATGCAAACTGCTCGATCGAAATAAATGGCATAAGGTATGATGGCCAAATTATGGAACATAAAGAGGGCCATATAGTACTTACCACTACAATAAGTAAACAGATACTTATAAATAACACCAAACAGGAGTTAAACCTAGAAGTTTTACATCTCGAAGATATGAGAAACCTCAAAAAAGTGGTGTACTTTGGAAAAGTACAGGAAACACATTTTTCCGTAATATACGGTATGTTGGTGCTTCTAACGATAACAGTACTGGCAATATGGAGAATTAGAAAAACAAAAACAATCTTCACCCCCAATGCCTTTCTGCACAATGTCGCTCTGGATATACCACAGATGTGGCCATCGCTCCATTCTAGGGGGGGAGGAGTAACCATACCGGTACCGTCTACCACACCACCGCCTAAACCTCCCCGTGCTACCCTTTTTCTGGACAACGACCGGCAGCTAGCCGTTCGTTGCCCCACATAAGATGTTTACAAGAAATGCAACATCAGCATTAGGCAGGATGTTGCCAAACGTTCCCACTCAGCACAGCTCCATAAAAATCACTCTGTTAGCATTAAGACACACACACATATACAATTGTAAAACCCAGAACATTCTTTGGCTGAGGTTCCGTTTGAACCTCAAGCCAGAATAAAAATCATTCTAATTTGAACAACCAAACCAATCGCAACAAGTATTTATTGAACTTAAATCTAAAATATCTGGAAAACAATCAGACGAAATACTACTACTAAATATAACTCAGGCGGGTGTGGGCGACGAAGCTTGTGTAGGTGGGATGCAGGTGTTCGAACCTTGCTCAATGTGCGTACTGCAGGTGATCGAACCTCGTTTGATGAGAGCGTGCTGCAGAGAGTGTATTGGGGCTCGTTGCAGTTGGTCGCGCCTTGTTCGATGAGAGCGTGCTATGGAGAGTGTATTGGAGCTCGTTGCAGTTGGTCGCGCCTTGTTTGATGAGAGCGTGCTATGTCGGCTGCGGTTTGCGTCGTTGCGGGCGTGTTGGCTTCGTGTGACACGTGCAGGAAATGTTTGCTGGGTGTCGATGGTTCGAACTGTTGCGGGTGTGTCGCGTGCAGGAAATGTTTGCTGGGTGTCGATGGTTCGAACCGTTGTGGGTGTGTCGCGTGCAAGTAATGTTTGCTGGGTTCGAACTGTTGCGGCGGGTGATGACTGCCTTAGCTATAAAAAAGCTAAGCTAATACTATGACTTCAATATATACAAAATCTTACATGGCTACAAACTATGACTATAAAAATCCCTACATGGCTACAAAAAATCCCTACATGGCTACAAATCTATATATACAAAATCCCTACATGGCTACAAATTAAATCTACAAAATCCCTATATGGCTACAAATTAAATCTACAAAACTCAACAATTTTGAGGGCCGTCCTACGGTTCCTCACACCTATCAACAGGAAACAAAACCTGAAGCCCAGTTATTGTAAACATTCTGGCAACTCAGATGGCGCTGGGAAATTTCCTTTGTTAATGTTAAATCCCAGACTAAACATTTATTGTCGCGCCGCTGATAAATTCCACGGCACGTTCCCACACTTTTGCCATAAACAAGATAAGACAAAGAACTCTCTTTTACTCAATTAAAATCAAAGCTCACTCAATCGAAACAGAAAGTTCTCTCAATTAAAACTTACTCACTCAGAAGATCGAAAGCTTTCGGAAACCGAGGCTTGACCGATAAGATAATTAGATTTAAGAATCAGTTCAGTTTAAGACTTCAACCCAAGTCGGTGTTCTCAAATATAAATCGTTGTAACTAGTTAAAGTTTTTAAAATAAAAAATAAATTTTTTAAAAACATAAACTTATAGTTCAAAGTTTTAATTATATATATATTTATTTCTGTTCGCTAACTGCGCACCCACTAACCCACCTGCACCACGAGACGGTAGATCCTCTCGTGCATCCCTCTCCCCCTCTCCTGGTATTCGACACGCGGTGGTAGAGCCCCACGTGCCTTACGGAGCGGTAGAGCCCTTTGTGCCCCCTTTAACCTCCACGACGAGATGGTAGAGCCTCTGGACCGAAGGTCCAGCCCGTGGGATTTTTGACCCGCAACCCCGTATCACGACTCTTCCCCTCGCAATAAAATCCGGCTGCGGCCTCGCCCGAAGGTCCAGCCCGTGGAACTTTTGACCCGTAACCCCGTATCACGACTGCCCCTCGTAACAAAATCCGGCTGCGGCCTCGCCCGAAGGTCCAGCTTGTGGGATTTTTGGATCCCGACCCCCGCATCAAGACTCTATCCCTCGTAACAAAATCCGGCTGCGGCCTCGCCCGAAGGTCCAGCCCGTGGGATTTTCTGCCGTGACAGGACTTAACATTCCAGAGACGTTATAACTCGAAGGCCTTTCGAGCCTTGCAAGAACGAGAGTCTCTGGGATAATCATCTAAAAATCATCGTTCGCCCCGCGAATGTAACTCTCTAGCCCAGTGTCTCAGTGATTTTACAAATTTCTTGTAAAAGGACCTCTGGATATGACTGAGAGTTGTATCCTGGCCAGAGAGCATCCTTACAAGTGGCGCCCGAACAGGGACATTGAGGCTAACTAGAGCAACACCAAAGTGGCCTAAAGACCGCCTAAATTAAAGATTTTTATCCCGAAGAGTCATCCTTCTACCGAACCCTGCACACTGTTGAAGCAAAGTCCGTGGCGAGTAAGGAAAAGCAAAGAAGCTATATTGAAAAGAAGCAAGGAAGGAGACACGCGTATTATAATAAACCATGGTTGATACGAAGGAGTCCGACGGCGAATATGAGGAAGCCGATTTGATTGAGAACCCAGGCGTAGGAGTACGATGGATTTATGCCCGCCGCAAAGATGAGCTAGCCGCTCTAGCACAAGAGTTCGGGTTCAACGCTGACGGCACCGTAGCAGAAACGCAGAAAGCATTCGCTACGCTTGTGAGCCAAGGATCGTTTACGGAGTCGGTGTGGAAACGCCTCGCCCAACTTCAGGAGCAGTATAGCTTAAGAGCGGTGCGTCCCAACCGACTAGGCGGCGACAAAGGAGTCACGCTGGACGCCAAGATGACCCCAGCTAATCAGAGTCAGCTCACATATGCCGCCGGCAACGCCTCTCCAGGAAGGGTCACCAGTTATCGAGGAACCCACCCCGGCCCGTCACGAGACTTTCTTGCCCCGCCACTCGGGAACCATTGCGTACCAAAGCCACAAGAGCTTGGGATCCCAGCAGCTATTACTCTGCCCCGACACTTACTTGCTGAGCGGATGCATAAGTGGAACCTGCGATTCGACGGAACATCTGACCCGTTGACCTTGATTGCCGAGCTCGAGGAGAAAATAGCGACATACGGGGTCAGCCAGGAGGAGGTACCGCGCGCCATATCGGAAATTTTGGAAGGTAGAGCAGCGCGATGGTTCCGCACGAGCCGTTTACAGACGTCGACATGGGCAGAATTCCGCGCCGAATTCTTGAATTTCTTCCTGCCCCCACGTTATTTCGAGCGACTAGAGGACGAGATCCGAGCCCACATTCAGGGCGAAGACGAGACGTTTAAGGAGTATTTGGTCGAGTTGAGGACTAAGATGCAACAAGCCGGATACAAAAAGGAAGAAGAACTCTATCGGATCTACGAAAACATGGCACCAGAATATCGGCTGTATATAAGACGCCACGAGTTCCGGACGCTAGAGCAATTAACCCACATGGCGACGGAATACGAGAGTGTGAGACAGCTGACGACGAGCCGCGCCGGTATTCACAGGATGGGAAGTGCGGACCGCGACAGAACTACGCAACGTTTGACGCCGAACCCCTTTCGAAGCCCCGGAGTACCCATCCAAGGAGGGAATGCAACTTATCGAATGATAAGCCCGCCTCTAACAAACATCGACGTACAGCGAGCTTGTGGTAGATGCGGAGAAGTCGGTCACTTTATGCGGGGTTGTACTAACGCCCGTTTGAATTTTTGCTGGGATTGCGGTCGTAGAAACATCCTGACCGTCGATTGTTGTCGACGAGGTGCCACGGGAAACGAACAACGTCTTCGCCGAGATGCGGGCGCAGCGGAGACGAGCGAAGGAACAGCCCGACCTTAAGAAGCCCAGCGTTGAGGATACACAACGGCCTGGTCACCGCTTCCGTGCAGATCGGGGGCCGCTGGGTTGACGCCACGGTGGATACGGGAGCGTCGAGGAGTTTTGCGAGCGAAGGATATGCTCGCAGAGTAGCAAGACCTGAAGAGATGCAAGAGATCACAACTACAATAGCGCTAGCTGATCGATCAAACCTGGCAGTAAAGAAGTTATGGCGTACTCGCGTGGAATTAGCTGGTACGCAAGTGTGGATGCCATTCTTAGTGATGCCAACCATGTTGGATCACGTGATATAAGGTATGGATTTCTTGGCGGCGATGGGAACGCGGATACAGTGTGGAGAACTCGCCCTTAAGGTGAAATTGAGCCGTCGGCGGAAGATCCCCGACTGCGGTTAAGTAAAATCGTCCTGATGTCGTCAGAGGATACGAACCCGGAAGTACTCGAAGGATGGAGTGCGTCGACTCCGGAGAATCAGAAATCCGACGACAAGGACACCGCGTTAGATTATACGGAGCAGAGCGAGGTCCCCGCGCACAATCGGGTGTGGGCGACGAAGCTTGTGTAGGTGGGATGCAGGTGTTCGAACCTTGCTCGATGTGCGTACTGCAGGTGATCGAACCTCGTTTGATGAGAGCGTGCTGCAGAGAGTGTATTGGGGCTCGTTGCAGTTGGTCGCGCCTTGTTCGATGAGAGCGTGCTATGGAGAGTGTATTGGGGCTCGTTGCAGTTGGTCGCGCCTTGTTTGATGAGAGCGTGCTATGTCGGCTGCGGTTTGCGTCGTTGCGGGCGTGTTGGCTTCGTGTGACACGTGCAGGAAATGTTTGCTGGGTGTCGATGGTTCGAACCGTTGTGGGTGTGTCGCGTGCAAGTAATGTTTGCTGGGTTCGAACTGTTGCGGCGGGTGATGACTGCCTTAGCTATAAAAAAGCTAAGCTAATACTATGACTTCAATATATACAAAATCTTACATGGCTACAAACTATGACTATAAAAATCCCTACATGGCTACAAAAAATCCCTACATGGCTACAAATCTATATATACAAAATCCCTACATGGCTACAAATTAAATCTACAAAATCCCTATATGGCTACAAATTAAATATACAAAACTCAACAATTTTGAGGGCCGTCCTACGGTTCCTCACACCTATCAACAGGAAACAAAACCTAAAGCCCAGTTATTGTAAACATTCTGGCAACTCAGATGGCGCTGGGAAATTTCCTTTGTTAATGTTAAATCCCAGACTAAACATTTATTGTCGCGCCGCTGATAAATTCCACGGCACGTTCCCACACTTTTGCCATAAACAAGATAAATCAAAGCTCACTCAATCGAAACAGAAAGTTCTCTCAATTAAAACTTACTCACTCAGAAGATCGAAAGCTTTCGGAAACCGAGGCTTGACCGATAAGATAATTAGATTTAAGAATCGGTTCCGTTTAAGACTTCAACCCAAGTCGGTGTTCTCAAATATAAATCGTTGTAACTAGTTAAAGTTTTTAAAATAAAAAATTAATTTTTTAAAAACCTAAACTTATAGTTCAAAGTTTTAATTGGCGCAGTCGGTAGGATTTAATTAAAAAAGGGTGCTTAAAAGTTTACGGGTATTGATCACTTACAAGGATTAAAACTGTACGACTAGTTTTATCCCGATCAACGTTAAATCCCTAACATACAAGATCCGCAATAGTGAAATCCGCAAAAGAGTCTACGTGAGAAAATATCGCTACATTTTCCACAGACCAAACACAAAAATCCAATTCGGTCAATAACTACCTTTTTTTAAAAAAGGATATATTGTGAATAAAATTATAAACTAAAAATCCAATTCTGTGAGAAAAACAAAATTTAAAATTGCAGTTCCACAACAATTGTCAGAGGCCCACCTCAACCAAATGTTGGGCCAAATTAAAGAATTGCCGTACTTTAATGGATCCCCAGGATATCTAAGCCGCTTTGTGACAAGAATAGAGTATCTTCAACAACTATACCCGACTCAGGATGTGAGACAGATACATGTTATTTTTGGTTGATGCAGCCCAAGATGTCGTCGCAAGATCCGGAGCCAACAACTGGAAGGAGATGAAAGATGCCCTTATTATGGCATTTAAGGACCACAGGCCATACGAAGACTTAATCAAAAACCTGTACGACACACAATACAAAGGAAGCATCAGTAAGTTCATCACTGAACTAGAAGATAAATCACGTACAATTTTTGACAAATTAGCTTTAGAAACCAACACGATAGATAAAATTAACTATTCAAATTTTTTGAAAAAAACAATTAAGGATTCTATTGACAGAAAAATCCCTGATAGATTGTATACATCCTTGGCTAAAAAAGATATAACAACTATTGAAAAATTAAAGATTGCTTCTATGGAATTGGGATACTATGACGCAAATCCGTATGAAATATTTTCCCAAAATAATTATTGTAGGAATTCGGGAAATTTTCATAAAAATAATTATAACAATAGAACAAATTCCAATTTTCAGTCAAGAAACTATAATCATTACAACAATTATTCTAACTCAAATAATTCGACAACTCCTCAGGGCCATTCAAATTAAAGTCAATCTAACACCAATAATCAGCTTAGTTATCAAGAAGTTAGAAATTCATTAGCTCAAGGTAGGGCCCAAAATCCATTGAATTTCGAACCATCAACTTCAAATAATGCCCCAAACGCGTCATTTAAAAGACAAAGGGAAAGCCAGAGCGGACAAAATAGGATGGACGTAAATTTTCATCAAACTGCCTCGGACTCAGAAGACAATGCCCCTATATAATAAAATGAATAGTTTAAAAAAACTAAAAAAAACGCTTTATAGTAAATCCAACCAAAAAGTAAAAAAATAATGTTTAAAATTTTTAACGATAAAATTGATAGATTCCCTGTCGGAACAACGGGCCGGCAGAGTTGATGGTGTTTAAAGCGTTGGGATGCAATAAATCTGCGTGCTGGAATATAATTCGCACTATATTGATGCACTAAATCTCCATGATGGAATACAACTCCCACCATATAGATACACTAAATTTACATGCAGGATTATAATTTGTACTATGTCAATGCACTAAATCTGCATTTTAGAGTACACGTAGGAAGAAATTATCTTCATTTGGCATCCCAACGCTTTAAACACCATCAACTCTGCCGGCCCGTTGTTCCGACAGGGAATCTATCAATTTTATCGTTAAAAATTTTAAACATTATTTTTTTACTTTTTGGTTGGATTTACTATAAAGCGTTTTTTTTAGTTTTTTTAAACTATTCATTTTATTTTTATTTTTTTTTTTATGATTCTAGTTCATTTTATAGATAATACAATTCAGATTAAAAATGTGTTTCGATTTTGTGTTTTGGATCACGCGTTTTGACGGCATCACTTCCGGTAGCAGAGCACCTTTTCAAAAAAATTTCGACTTTGATGGACACCCCCTCCTCCACTTTTTTTATTTATTCAATTTAAAAAATTTTTTTGCTTAAATAAATGTGTTTTCTTATTCGTTATGAACTTTCAGCATTGTACCTTTAACCGTTTCCTCAAAAAAATTTCTTTTCAAAAGTTCCATTTTTCGGCCCTACAAGGTGAGAACCTGCCTTTAGCGTTCTAAAAATTTCTAGAGTGTTCTACAGTGTTCTATATATCGTATGCTTAGTGGTGTTACGCAGCCAGATAGCCAGATAGTCACAAGTGAAACTAATATAAAGCGTTTTAAAAATACAATTTGTTCTTTTTCTAAATCATTAAACTTTAGTTATATTTCAAATAGTTTATTTTAAAAATGTGGTGTCGTGTTATCAATAGCGGACATTGCTGGAACTACACACGTTGCTGTCGCCATCTATCTTTGGCTGCGAAAGCTTTCAAGAGCTTAGTGGTGTTACGCAGCCAGCCAGCCAGCCAGATAGCCAGATAGCCACAAGTGAAACTTATATAAAGCGTTTAAAAATACAATTTGTTCTTTTTCTAAATCTTTAAACTTTAGTTATATTTCAAATGGTTTATTTTAAAAATGTGGTGTCGTGTTATCAATAGCGGACATTGCTGGAACTACACTCTTTGGCTGCGAAAGCTTTCAAGAGCTTAGTGGAGTTACGCAGCCAGATAGCCAGATAGCCAGCCAGCCACAAGTGAAACTTATTTAAAGCGTTTAAAAAACAAGTTGGCAGGCCTGCATGCAAACCAAAAAGTGTTAAACAGCCAGCCAACAGAAACTTCTAGAAAAACTTTCAAGAAGGATCTACAAAATACTATGCGAACGCACAAAGGGACATGTTCTAGAATTTTATTAAGCGTTCTAAAAAATTCTAGAGTGTTCTACAGTGTTCTATATATCGTATGCTTAGTGGTGTTACGCAGCCAGAAAGTCAGATAGCCACAAGTGAAACTAATATAAAGCGTTTAAAATATACAATTTGTTCCTTTTCTAAATCTTTAAACTATTGTTAGATTTCAAATAGTTTATTTTAAAAATGTGGTGTCGTGTTATCAATAGCGGACATTGCTGGAACTACATACGTTGCTGTCGCCATCTATCTTTGGCTGCGAAAGCTTTCAAGAGCTTAGTGGAGTTACGCAGCCAGATAGCCAGCCAGCCAGCCAGCCAGCCACAAGTGAAACTAATATAAAGCGTTTAAAAATGGTTATTAATAATAAATATTTTAAAGGAATGATAGATACGGGGTCATCTATCAATATAATGAAAAGGAACTTTACAGATAACAAAGAAAAAATTGAAACATTGAAAGTTTATACAATAAATGGACCGGTTAAATTGAATAATAGTGTAACAGTTAAACCAACAGTAATTTGCCCATCCAAACAGAAATTTTATTTGCACAATTTTTCAGATAACGTTGGGAGGCAGAAAGTATAAAATGAGGTATATCAATGAAGAGATTTAAGAGGACAAGACCGCATTTAAATGCCTTGATCCACCTCTATCAGAGGACCAATCCGTTAATTATGCCATCAACAATGAACTAACAGAATGTAATCAGTTTAGATTAGAGCATTCAAACGATGAAGAAAAGGAAAGTTTGAAAAAGGTTTTGTTTGATTTTAAAGATATTCAGTACAAGGAAAGCGAAAATTTGACTTTCACCAGTACTATTAAACATTCAATACAAACAAAACATGAGGATCCAGTATACAGAAAACCTTACAAGTACCCTCAAGCTGTTGATGAGGAGGTCAATAAACAAGTAAACGAAATGATTGAACAGGGAATAATTAGAAAATCTAAATCTCCTTACTGTTCACCCATTTGGATCGTCCCAAAAAAGAGTGACGCATCCGGCAAAGCAAAATACAGATTGGTAGTAGATTATCGCAATCTCAATGAGATAACTGTAAACGATAAATACCCAACCCTAAGAATGGATGAAATATTAGACAAACTTGGCCGCTGTCAATATTTCACGACAATTGATTTAGCAAAAGGATTCCACCAAATTCAAATGGATCCCAAATCAATTGCAAAAACTGCATTTTCTACAAAACATGGACACTACGAATATACCCGTATGCCATTTGGTCTTAAAAATGCACCTGCAACTTTCCAAAGATGCATGAACAATCTTTTAGAAGATTTAATCTATAAAGATTGTCTAGTCTATCTTGACGACATAATAATTTTTTTCACTTCATTGGAAGAACACATTTTGTCTCTTAGGAAAGTCTTTAAAAAACTCAGGGAAGCCAATTTGAAGTTACAATTAGATAAATGCGAATTTTTGAAGAAAGAAACAGAGTTCCTAGGTCATACAGTGACAACTGCAGGAATAAAACCAAATCCAAATAAGATAAGTGCCATAACAAATTTCCCAATTCCAAAATCACCAAAAGAAATTAAATCTTTTTAGGATTGTGTGGATTTTATAGAAAATTTATACCAAACTTTGCAAATATTGTAAAACCTGTTGAAATATACCAAATGTATGTTTATATATCGATAAGAAACATTGTACCATCCCTTATATATCGACAAGTATCTCTCTTCTCCAAGTCGCTGCCGCAGGCGCGTGTGTCCCGCGCATTACCTTAAATAAACTATTATACTTAACTTAACTACTACCCGATCCCTCGTTTGATTTTCATCAAAACCAATGACTAGTAAACCATTGGTAAGGGCCAAAACAACAAACCCTTTCAAAAAGACAGGAACACTCATACAAGTCGATGAAAAACATTTTGAAGAAACAAACAGAGGCAGGAAGATTGTGCACTATAAAACCAAGTTTAAAAAGAAAAAGAAAATTGATAAAAGTAAATATGATAATAATTCCAGACCAACATAAGGAAACCAAAAAACCCAAAAAGACATTAAAACACGAATTTTTTGAATCACATAAACTCTGAGAAGTTGTTGAAAACAAAAACTTCTACTTGGCTTAAAATTGATACGAACGAAATTCTTATAATTTCCCATATTCCTAACGACATAGTTAAAGTCTCGGTCTTTGAAATTATTCCTTATCCAGATAAAAATAATAACATTTTAACAGAATGCATAAATGGAATTATAAGACAAGAAACTACAGAATGCAAGTATACCAAAACCCATAAAAGTTTTCCGTTAAATTACATTGAACCAAACAAATCAATTACATGGAATCTTCCAAAAACAATTTTAAATAGAAGGGAATAATATCATTAAAATTCTTAATTGTTCAATACAAATACACAATACAATACAAATACACACAAAGCGTATATGTTAATAATAATGTAACAAAGCTTGAACCATTATCATAAATGGAAACAAAAGAAATAATAAAAACACACACTAAATATTATGATGTATTTCAAATAATAACAATAATTACATTCATCATAACAATAACTAGCATTATATTGTATCTTATTTATAAGTTTAAAAATATACCAAACAAAGTAATTGTTAAATTTGTTAAACCTAAAACAGAGACACCGAACAATGCAGAAATTGTTAATGAACGAAATGTACCCATAGAAATTGTTAATGATAGGTACTATTAATGCACCCATACAAGAGAACATTATATTATACCCAAAACTATCGCCCTGAGGACAGGCCAAATTCAAAGGTTGGGGGAGTGACATATCCATATCTACACATGCACCCACACACGATATGCATACGCCTACACACCTACACATCCTTTCCACACATTAGATCTTACTCTTGAGTCACCCCTATCAACAGGAAACAAAACCTGAAGCCCAGTTATTGTAAACAGTCTGTAAACTCAGATGGCGCTGGGAAATTTCCTTTGTTAATGTTAAATCCCAGACTAAACATTTATTGTCGCGCCGCTGATAAATTCCACGGCACGTTCCCACACTTTTGCCATAAACAAGATAAGACAAAGAACTCTCTTTTACTCAATTAAAATCAAAGCTCACTCAATCGAAACAGAAAGTTCTCTCAATTAAAACTTACTCACTCAGAAGATCGAAAGCTTTCGGAAACCGAGGCTTGACCGATAAGATAATTAGATTTAAGAATCAGTTCAGTTTAAGACTTCAACCCAAGTCGGTGTTCTCAAATATAAATCGTTGTAACTAGTTAAAGTTTTTAAAATAAAAAATAAATTTTTTAAAAACATAAACTTATAGTTTAAAGTTATAGTTCAAAGTTTTAATTATATATATATTTATTTCTGTTCGCTAACTGCGCACCCACTAACCCACCTGCACCACGAGACGGTAGATCCTCTCGTGCATCCCTCTCCCCCCTCTCCTGGTATTCGACACGCGGTGGTAGAGCCCCACGTGCCTTACGGAGCGGTAGAGCCCTTTGTGCCCCCTTTAACCTCCACGACGAGATGGTAGAGCCTCTGGACCGAAGGTCCAGCCCGTGGGATTTTTGACCCGCAACCCCGTATCACGACTCTTCCCCTCGCAATAAAATCCGGCTGCGGCCTCGCCCGAAGGTCCAGCCCGTGGAACTTTTGACCCGTAACCCCGTATCACGACTGCCCCTCGTAACAAAATCCGGCTGCGGCCTCGCCCGAAGGTCCAGCTTGTGGGATTTTTGGATCCCGACCCCCCGCATCAAGACTCTATCCCTCGTAACAAAATCCGGCTGCGGCCTCGCCCGAAGGTCCAGCCCGTGGGATTTTCTGCCGTGACAGGACTTAACATTCCAGAGACGCTATAACTCGAAGGCCTTTCGAGCCTTGCAAGAACGAGAGTCTCTGGGATAATCATCTAAAAATCATCGTTCGCCCCGCGAATGTAACTCTCTAGCCCAGTGTCTCAGTGATTTTACAAATTTCTTGTAAAAGGACCTCTGGATATGACTGAGAGTTGTATCCTGGCCAGAGAGCATCCTTACAAGTGGCGCCCGAACAGGGACATTGAGGCTAACTAGAGCAACACCAAAGTGGCCTAAAGACCGCCTAAATTAAAGATTTTTATCCCGAAGAGTCATCCTTCTACCGAACCCTGCACACTGTTGAAGCAAAGTCCGTGGCGAGTAAGGAAAAGCAAAGAAGCTATATTGAAAAGAAGCAAGGAAGGAGACACGCGTATTATAATAAACCATGGTTGATACGAAGGAGTCCGACGGCGAATATGAGGAAGCCGATTTGATTGAGAACCCAGGCGTAGGAGTACGATGGATTTATGCCCGCCGCAAAGATGAGCTAGCCGCTCTAGCACAAGAGTTCGGGTTCAACGCTGACGGCACCGTAGCAGAAACGCAGAAAGCATTCGCTACGCTTGTGAGCCAAGGATCGTTTACGGAGTCGGTGTGGAAACGCCTCGCCCAACTTCAGGAGCAGTATAGCTTAAGAGCGGTGCGTCCCAACCGACTAGGCGGCGACAAAGGAGTCACGCTGGACGCCAAGATGACCCCAGCTAATCAGAGTCAGCTCACATATGCCGCCGGCAACGCCTCTCCAGGAAGGGTCACCAGTTATCGAGGAACCCACCCCGGCCCGTCACGAGACTTTCTTGCCCCGCCACTCGGGAACCATTGCGTACCAAAGCCACAAGAGCTTGGGATCCCAGCAGCTATTACTCTGCCCCGACACTTACTTGCTGAGCGGATGCATAAGTGGAACCTGCGATTCGACGGAACATCTGACCCGTTGACCTTGATTGCCGAGCTCGAGGAGAAAATAGCGACATACGGGGTCAGCCAGGAGGAGGTACCGCGCGCCATGTCGGAAATTTTGGAAGGTAGAGCAGCGCGATGGTTCCGCACGAGCCGTTTACAGACGTCGACATGGGCAGAATTCCGCGCCGAATTCTTGAATTTCTTCCTGCCTCCACGTTATTTCGAGCGACTAGAGGACGAGATCCGAGCCCACATTCAGGGCGAAGACGAGACGTTTAAGGAGTATTTGGTCGAGTTGAGGACTAAGATGCAACAAGCCGGATACAAAAAGGAAGAAGAACTCTATCGGATCTACGAAAACATGGCACCAGAATATCGGCTGTATATAAGACGCCACGAGTTCCGGACGCTAGAGCAATTAACCCACATGGCGACGGAATACGAGAGTGTGAGACAGCTGACGACGAGCCGCGCCGGTATTCACAGGATGGGAAGTGCGGACCGCGACAGGACTACGCAACGTTTGACGCCGAACCCCTTTCGAAGCCCCGGAGTACCCATCCAAGGAGGGAATGCAACTTATCGAATGATTAGCCCGCCTCTAACAAACATCGACGTACAGCGACGTAGATGCGGAGAAGTCGGTCACTTTATGCGGGGTTGTACTAACGCCCGTTTGAATTTTTGCTGGGATTGCGGTCGTAGAAACATCCTGACCGTCGATTGTTGTCGACGAGGTGCCACGGGAAACGAACAACGTCTTCGCCGAGATGCGGGCGCAGCGGAGACGAGCGAAGGAACAGCCCGACCTTAAGGAGCCCACCGTTGAGGATACACAACGGCCTGGTCACCGCTTCCGTGCAGATCGGGGGCCGCTGGGTTGACGCCACGGTGGATACGGGAGCGTCGAGGAGTTTTGCGAGCGAAGGATATGTTCGCAGAGTAGCAAGACCTGAAGAGATGCAAGAGATCACCACTACAATAGCGCTAGCTGATCGATCAAACCTGGCAGTAAAGAAGTTATGGCGTACTCGCGTGGAATTAGCTGGTACGCAAGTGTGGATGCCATTCTTAGTGATGCCAACCATGTTGGATCACGTGATATAAGGTATGGATTTCTTGGCGGCGATGGGAACGCGGATACAGTGTGGAAAACTCGCCCTTAAGGTGAAATTGAGCCCGTCGGCGGAAGATCCCCGACTGCGGCCAAGTAAAATCGTCCTGATGTCGTCAGAGGATACGAACCCGGAAGTACTCGAAGGATGGAGTGCGTCGACTCCGGAGAATCAGAAATCCGACGACAAGGACACCGCGTTAGATTATACGGAGCAGAGCGAGGTCCCCGCGCACAATCGGATCATGCGTCAGATGATCAAGTCGGGAGAACGAGAGGAGGACCACGGAGGAGACGATAAACCCTTGACACAAAGGTACTACCCGAGGAATTCAGCAACGCAGAGCGTGATCGACACGCCAGTGGACGCGTTGTCCCGACAACCCTGCGAAGTCTTGCAACAGATGGCCGAGGTGGAGCCACCTCGGCTCCAAGATAAGAGAACACCCCGAGAAGTTTTTAGATCATATAGTGGAAAACGGACAACTCTACTGAAATCTAGGACACAGAGCTGATGACGAGGACTACTTCCCGTGGAAATGGTCCGTCCCAAGTCCAAATAGAGTCCGAGTCCTCCAAGAATGCCACGACACATCCACGGCTGGACATCTGGGGGTCCGAAAGACCATAGCCCGACTGTCCCAGCGGTATTTCTGGCCCGGGCTGTTCAGAGACGCGAAACGTTATGTTCAACGCTGTGATTCGTGCCAAAAGTTTAGAACCGCCCAGATGAAACTCGCCATTAACGCAAGCGTGTCGGACTCGACGGGATACAGTCCCGCCTTTCTGACGCAAGGACGCGGACCCCGACTCCCCACGATGTTGTACGACGAGGTCACCCCCGGATCGGCGGTGATAACTAAAGATCGCGAAGGTGAAGCGCTCCAGCTTAGAGGAATCCCCGATATCGTCAGGTCCAACCTTCAACGTGCGTCCCAAGAACAAGCACGACATTACAACCTTCGACGCCGTGAGTGGAGACCGAAGCTCGGTGACAAAGTGTGGGTACGCCAACACCCTCTTTCGAAGGCGGCCGAAGGTTTCGCCGCCACATTGGGCCCCAAATATGACGGCCCCTATACCGTAACGAGGTTCACAATCCCTAACCTTGTTCTTTTTCGACGCCCTGGCGAAAGACGCTCACGTTCTGCCAACATCAGCCGGTTGAAACACTACTACTCTGAAGACTTCGAGAATGCAGCCACAGAAGAAGAAGACGAGACTACCCAGGGAGCTGACACGAGAGGACAAGCAGGGTAGAAGGTCACGCGGTGACTTCTAAATTAAATCGTACTAACACACACTTTGTTATTACCTAAGTATTCTAAGTCAAGGTTTCGCTGCACTGATAGGTAGACAGATAAGCACTACGTCGTCACCGTGAAGAGGGACGGGCGTCTCGTCATCGGCCCCCGGTAAGAAAGGGGGGGGTGTGACGATCCTGTCTGACGGCTGAACCGCCACAATAGATATCGACGAGGGTTATTTAAGTTTAATAATATCATAATCAATAGTTCGTAAGAGATATCAATGAAATATTATGATTTAGTTATCGGAGATCGATTTGAGGGATTTATGGGTATGGAACTAGAATAGGCTTAGTTTAGTTTTGCACCATCCGCGCGGGGTGGCAACCACAGAGAGAAAATACTAGAAATCTGAAAATACCGACAACGATCGGGGGAAGAAAAGGCCAAGAGCAAGAGGGGCCACACTGCCGCTTCCGGCTATCTCGTTTTCTCGGCAGCTCGAAGCACAAGGTCGCGCACGCGGACGAAAAATAAGAAAAGAACGCGGAAACGGTCGCGCACGCGGATAAGAGGAATAGAAACGCACGCACGCGAAGAGGAGTAACGCGGAGGTTAGTGTTGAGTGAGTGGACAGTGCAGTGAAACGCTAAATACAAAGAAATACGTGAAATAATAAAAATATAAGCACAAACACGTGCGTCTTGTGTGTCTTGTGTGAATTATTTTTTCCCATATCCCTATTCTTCTTTCCCCGGTGACACAGGTTGTCGACCGCGCGGCCCTTTGATTGGGAATGGTAAAAACCATTATCATTTATATATATATATATTTATTTCTGTTCGCTAACTGCGCACCCACTAACCCACCTGCACCACGAGACGGTAGATCCTCTCGTGCATCCCTCTCCCCTCTCTCCTGGTACACGTGCACCTGTACACATGTACACGGGTACACGTCTCCCACGTGCCTTACAGAGCGGTAGAGCCCTTTGTGCCCCCTTTAACCTCCACGACGAGATGGTAGAGCCTCTCTCGTGTTCCTCCCCCGCTCCCCACTCACCCAATTACACATAGTGGAATGGTAGACCCTTCCGCCATAACCTCTTATACTGATTTCTAGGTACTCGTCACAAAATCCGGCTGCGGCCTCGCCCGAAGGTCCAGCCCGTGGGAAACAAAACCTGAAGCCCAGTTATTGTAAACAGTCTGTAAACTCAGATGGCGCTGGGAAATTTCCTTTGTTAATGTTAAATCCCAGACTAAACATTTATTGTCGCGCCGCTGATAAATTCCACGGCACGTTCCCACACTTTTGCCATAAACAAGATAAATCAAAGCTCACTTAATCGAAATAGAAAGTTCTCTCAATTAAAACTTACTCACTCAAAAGATCGAAAGCTTTCGGAAACCGAGGCTTGACCGATAAGATAATTAGATTTAAGAATCAGTTCCGTTTAAGACTTCAACCCAAGTCGGTGTTCTCAAATATAAATCGTTGTAACTAGTTAAAGTTTTTAAAGTTTATTGATCACTTACAAGGATTAAAACTATACGACTAGTTTTATCCCGATCAACGTTAAATCCCTAACATACAAGATCCGCAATAGTGAAATCCGCAAAAGAGTCTACGTGAGAAAATATCGCTACATTTTCCACAGACCAAACACAAAAATCCAATTCGGTCAATAACTACCTTTTTTAAAAAAGGATATATTGTGAATAAAATTATAAACTAAAAATCCAATTCTGTGAGAAAAACAAAATTTAAAATTGCAGTTCCACAACAATTGTCAGAGGCCCACCTCAACCAAATGTTGGGCCAAATTAAAGAATTGCCGTACTTTAATGGATCCCCAGGATATCTAAGCCGCTTTGTGACAAGAATAGAGTATCTTCAACAACTATACCCGACTCAGGATGTGAGACAGATACATGTTATTTTTGGAGCCATCGAGAGATTGGTGGTTGATGCAGCGCAAGATGTCGTCGCAAGATCCGGAGCCAACAACTGGAAGGAGATGAAAGATGCCCTTATTATGGCATTTAAGGACCACAGACCATACGAAGACTTAATCAAAAACCTGTACGACACACAATACAAAGGAAGCATCAGTAAGTTCATCACTGAACTAGAAGATAAATCGCGTACAATTTTTGACAAATTAGCTTTAGAAACCAACACGATAGATAAAATTAACTATTCAAATTTTTTGAAAATAACAATTAAGGATTCTATTGATAGAAAACTCCCTGATAGATTGTATACATCCTTGGCTAAAAAAGATATAACAACTATTGAAAAATTAAAGATTGCTTCTATGGAATTGGGATACTATGATGCAAATCCGTATGAAATATTTTCTCAAAATAATTATTGTAGGAATTCGGGAAATTATCATAAAAATAATTATAACAATAGAACTAATTCCAATTTTCAGTCAAAAAACTATAATCATTACAACAATTATTCTAACTCAAATAATTCGACAACTCCTCAGGGTCATTCAAATCAAAGTCAATCTAACACCAATAATCAGCTTAGTTATCAAGAAGTTAGAAATTCATTAGCTTAAGGTAGGGCCCAAAATCCATTGAATTTCGAACCATCAACTTCAAATAATGCCCCAAACGCGTCATTTAAAAGACAAAGGGAAAGCCGAAAGCCAGAGCGGACAAAATAGGATGGACGTAAATTTTCATCAAACTGCCTCGGACTCAGAAGACAATGCCCCTATATAAAAATGGTTATTAATAATAAATATTTTAAAGGAATGATAGATACGGGGTCATCTATCAATATAATGAAAAGGAACTTTACAGATAACAAAGAAAAAATTGAAACATTGAAAGTTTATACAATAAATGGACCGGTTAAATTGAATAATAGTGTAACAGTTAAACCAACAGTAATTTGCCCATCCAAACAGAAATTTTATTTTCACAATTTTTCAGATAACGTTGGGAGGCAGAAAGTATAAAATGAGGTATATCAATGAAGAGATTTAAGAGGACAAGACCGCATTTAAATGCCTTGATCCACCTCTATCAGAGGACCAATCCGTTAATTATGCCATCAACAATGAACTAACAGAATGTAATCAGTTTAGATTAGAGCATTCAAACGATGAAGAAAAGGAAAGTTTGAAAAAGGTTTTGTTTGATTTTAAAGATATTCAGTACAAGGAAAGCGAAAATTTGACTTTCACCAGTACTATTAAACATTCAATACAAACAAAACATGAGGATCCAGTATACAGAAAACCTTACAAGTACCCTCAAGCTGTTGATGAGGAGGTCAATAAACAAGTAAACGAAATGATTGAACAGGGAATAATTAGAAAATCTAAATCTCCTTACTGTTCACCCATTTGGATCGTCCCAAAAAAGAGTGACGCATCCGGCAAAGCAAAATACAGATTGGTAGTAGATTATCGCAATCTCAATGAGATAACTGTAAACGATAAATACCCAACCCTAAGAATGGATGAAATATTAGACAAACTTGGCCGCTGTCAATATTTCACGACAATTGATTTAGCAAAAGGATTCCACCAAATTCAAATGGATCCCAAATCAATTGCAAAAACTGCATTTTCTACAAAACATGGACACTACGAATATACCCGTATGCCATTTGGTCTTAAAAATGCACCTGCAACTTTCCAAAGATGCATGAACAATCTTTTAGAAGATTTAATCTATAAAGATTGTCTAGTCTATCTTGACGACATAATAATTTTTTTTTACTTCATTGGAAGAACACATTTTGTCTCTTAGGAAAGTCTTTAAAAAACTCAGGGAAGCCAATTTGAAGTTACAATTAGATAAATGCGAATTTTTGAAGAAAGAAACAGAGTTCCTAGGTCATACAGTGACAACTGCAGGAATAAAACCAAATCCAAATAAGATAAGTGCCATAACAAATTTCCCAATTCCAAAATCACCAAAAGAAATTAAATCTTTTTAGGATTGTGTGGATTTTATAGAAAATTTATACCAAACTTTGCAAATATTGTAAAACCTGTTGAAATATACCAAATGTATGTTTATATATCGATAAGAAACATTGTACCATCCCTTATATATCGACAAGTATCTCTCTTCTCCAAGTCGCTGCCGCAGGCGCGTGTGTCCCGCGCATTACCTTAAATAAACTATTATACTTAACTTAACTACTACCCGATCCCTCGTTTGATTTTCATCAAAACCAATGACTAGTAAACCATTGGTAAGGGCCAAAACAACAAACCCTTTCAAAAAGACAGGAACACTCATACAAGTCGATGAAAAACATTTTGAAGAAACAAACAGAGGCAGGAAAATTGTGCATTATAAAACCAAGTTTAAAAAGAAAAAGAAAATTAATGAAAGTAAATATGATAATAATTCCAGACCAACGTAAGGAAACCAAAAATCACAACGACAACAAAAATCCGATCATCATTTTACTTTTAATAATATCAACTTTAATTCAAATTACAATGGGACAAAATATTGAGATCAAGCCAATCAAAGCTCAGAATGGATACCTAATATTTAAAACCGGATTCATAGACATGCCAACTAAATACGAGTACCATTATTTGTCCATAAATCTGACTAAAACCGAACAAACATTTGATAGTCTTTTACGAGAAGCAAACGAATTAAAAGATATTATTCAGGTTCAATATTTAATAGAAAAACTTCAACGAGAAATGAATGGTTTAAAAATTGTCAAACGGAGCAAGAGAGGTCTAATTAATGTTATTGGAACAGCTTATAAATATTTATTCGGAACGTTAGATCAAGATGATAAAAATGAATTAGAGCAGAAGATTAATAATTTAGCAGAAAACAGCGTCCAAAATAACGATTTAAATATGGTAATAGATTTTATTAATAAAGGAATTAAAACAATAAATGAATTAAAAGAAGACGAAGAAAGAGAACAACAGGCAGCAGTGCTAATGTTTAACTTACAACACTTTACAGAGTATATTGAAGACATTACTATTAAAGCACGATTATTTAAATCATGTAAACTCTGAGAAGTTGTTGAAAACAAAAACTTCTACTTGGCTTAAAACTGATACCAACGAAATTCTTTTAATTTCCCATATTCCTAACGACATAGTTAAAGTCCCGGTATTTGAAATTATTCCTTATCCAGATAAAAATAATAACATTTTAACAGAAAATTTATTCAGTAAATATTACCTTTTTGAAAACAAAGTTTTTGACAAAGAAACAGAAAAGGTTATATTTGATGAATGGAATGGAATGGAATTATAAGACAAGAAACTACAGAATGCAAGTATACCAAAACCCATAAAAGTTTTCAATTAAATTACATCGAACCAAACATATTAATTACATGGAATCTTCCAAAAACAATTTTAAACCAGAATTGCATTAAAAAAGAAATATCAATAGAAGGGAATAATATCATTAAAATTCTTAATTGTTCAATACAAATAGACGAATTTATACTGTCAAATACAATGTTAGATTACACACAGACCGTTTATGTTAATAATAATGTAACAAAGCTTGAACCATTATCATATATGGAAACAAAAAAAATAATAAAAACACACACTAAGTATTATGATGTATTTCAAATAATAACATTAATTACATTCATTATAACAATAACTAGCATTATATTGTATCTTATTAATAAGTTTAAAAATATACCAAACAAAGTAATTGTTAAATTTATTAAACCTAAAACAGAGACACCGAACAATGCAGAAATTGTTAATGAACGAAATGTACCCATAGAAATTGTTAATGATACTATTAATGCACCCATACAAGAGAACATTATATTATACCCAAAACTATCGCCCTGAGGCAGGCCAAATTCAAAGGTTGGGGGAGTGACATATCCATATCTACACATACACCCACACACGATATGCATACGCCTACACACCTACACATCCTTTCCACACATTAGATCTTACTCTTGAGTCACCCCTATCAACAGGAAACAAAACCTGAAGCCCAGTTATTGTAAACAGTCTGTAAACTCAGATGGCGCTGGGAAATTTCCTTTGTTAATGTTAAATCCCAGACTAAACATTTATTGTCGCGCCGCTGATAAATTCCACGGCACGTTCCCACACTTTTGCCATAAACAAGATAAGACAAAGAACTCTCTTTCACTCAATTAAAATCAAAGCTCACTCAATCGAAATAGAAAGTTCTCTCAATTAAAACTTACTCACTCAGAAAATCGAAAGCTTTCGGAAACCGGGGCTTGACCGATAAGATAATTAGATTTAAGAATCAGTTCAGTTTAAGACTTCAACCCAAGTCGGTGTTCTCAAATATAAATCGTTGTAACTAGTTAAAGTTTTTAAAATAAAAAAATAAATTTTTTAAAAACCTAAACTTATAGTTCAAAGTTTTAATTATATATATATAGGTTAGGTTAGGTTAGACCGGCTGGCTCCTGTTCGGGAGCCGCACATAGACCAGTTTGGTCCTTAGTGGTACCGGGGAGTTGTGAGATCTCTGGACCGAGTTAACTATTGACGTCCTGCGGTATGCGAGTTTGTTTGGCAAAGGCCAAGAGCGTTTTGTATCCGAGTTGACTCGCTTCCTCAAGCGATGTCAGCCATGGTTTTTCGAAGTAACGCTGTCTTTGTGCTGCAAGTGCCGGGCAGCTGCAGAGAAGGTGCTCCAGCGTTTCTTTGGCACCAGGTTCACTGCATTTCCTACATCTGTCGTCTGTCAGCACACCCAGCTTTTTCGCGTGAGCCGCAACTAGGCAGTGGCCTGTTAAGAGGCCAACTAGTAGCCTGCAGTCCGGTCTCCGAAGCTGGAGTAGGTGCTGGGTAAGTTTTATATTGTATTTCGCGCACATCTTCCTTGAGAACTTGCAGTCGGTGGTGTTCCTCCACCGTTGATCTGCAGTATATTGTGCATCCATCTCCATTTGGAGGTGTATTGGTCGCAGAGGGGGTGGTATGTCTTCAAGGATCATATTTACTCCTCTTGCTCCCTCTTTGGCTAGGTCGTCTGCCATCTCATTGCCTTCATGGCCTTGATGGCTAGGTATCCAAAAGATTTGAACTCTTCTCGAGATACTCAGCGAATCCAGTGCTTCCCTGCTCGATAGAACGCTTTTTGAGCTTATCGTGCGAGCTTGCAGAGCTTTTATTGCTGCTTGACTGTCGACGAATATGTTGATGTCTTTACTTGATCCCGACTGCTGTGCCTCTTCTGCGGCTTTCCTTATGGCAACTATTTCTGCCTGGAAGATGCTGCAGTTGTCTGGGAGTTTGTAAGAGAGCTCCAGTTGAGGATTAGGGCAGTACACCGCTGCCCCAACTCCTTCTTCCATTTTTGATCCGTCTGTATAGATGTTCATCGTGTCCTGATCCATCCCCGAACGCCACTCGTCGGGCTTCAGGAACGTCGGAGTTTGATTGAAGTTGTTCTTTGGGGTGATGTAGTCTGTGCTGACTAGCATATTCCTTGCAATTCTACTGTGTCCGTAGGTTCTTGCATCTATGTTGCCTGTTGAGCAAAGACGTTGTGCTGTCTTTTGCGCTACAAGGCGTGCCTGAATGTCCAAAGGGTTGACACTCAGTATTGTTTGTAGAGCTTTAGTTGGAGTTGATCTTACCGCTCCAGTGATGCACATGAGTGCATGCCTCTGCGGTTTCTCCATCAACTTTAGGTAGGTGGATTTTTCGGTCGCTTGCCACCATACCAGCACGCCGTAGAGCAGTATGGGTCGCACAACTGAGATGAAGATCCAGTGCATCAGTCTGGGTGATAGGCCCCATGTGCAACTCAGCATCTTTTGAGATGCATAGAGAGCATTGGTGGCCTTTTTCACCCTTTCCTCCACATTGGGCTTCCAACTTAGCTTGCTGTCCAATACTGTTCCTAGATATTTGATACTTCCTTTTGGTATCAGCGGTGTTGTTTTGATTTTTGGCGGAGTCCATCGAGGCACCTTGTACCTCTTTGTGAAGAGGATGAGGTCCGTCTTGTCCGCATTGATACTTAGTCCGGCGTCCGTGGCCCACATAAGTATCTCATTTAGAGTGTTTTCCATGTTGTGGTCCCCCATTCTGCGTGTATCCTCCTGCAGCTCAGTAGATTGAAAATCCAGGATTCTACCGCTTCATGGATTGCCGTAGCTCTTAGGCTTTGCATTATTGCTGCGGTCGACACATTGTTAAATGCGCCCGAGATGTCTAGGAAGGCGCCTAGCGCATATTCTTTGTAGTGCAGTGCTTTCTCTATCGTGCTTACTAGCGCATGAAGAGCTGTTTCCACTGACTTCCCTTTCGTATAGGCGTGTTGATTTGGTTCCATGTGAGAGTTGATCTTCTCTCTTATGTGGATGTCCAAAAGTTTTTCAAATGTTTTGAGCAGGAATGAGGTGAGGCTTATAGGCCTGTAGTCTTTCGGGAGCACATGGCTGCATTTTCCTGCCTTCGGCAGAAACACAACTCGTGCTGTCCTCCATTCTACTGGCACATATCCTTCCGCCAAGCATCCTGTGTATATAGATCTAAGCCATGGAGTGATCTCTTTTTTGACCTTCTGCAGCATGGCTGGAAATATGCCATCGAGGCCCGGGGATTTATGGCCCTCGAACGAGTCGATTGCCCACATGATCCGTTCATCGGATATGATGCCCTCGGGTGCGTCGTGCCTTGTGTTGTACTGAGGCGTTGGTGTGTTAGTGTTGACTTCAGTACAGCCCGGGAAGTGCGCCTCCATGAGCGCGTTTGCCGCTTCCCTGCTGTTTTCCGTCCATCGTCCGTCTTCCGTTTTTAGTTGACTTTGAACCATCGGCCTGCCTGCTAAAAGTTTCCTCAACCTTGCAGTATCAGAAGTCTTTTCCAGGCTCGTGCAGAAGGCTTGCCATGATGCTTTTTTGGCTTTCCGTACTTGTTTTTTGAAGTTGCTGAGCCTTAGCTTGTATTCTTCCCATACAATTCCTTCGTCTGCTAGTTTTGCTAGCTTGAAGAGTTCTTGTACTTCGTTTCTTTCTTTCTTGAGCTCTGAGGTCCACCAGGGGTCCCGGTGTCTTCTTTTGCTGTGTGATGGCTTGCAGGCTTTGTGAAATGCCTGTATGAGGTTGGTGTTGAGTGTCCTTAGAGACTTTTCGATATCATCTGTTGATGATATCTTTGGTGGTCTCGATAGGTTCCTCTTAATCGTTTCCTGGAATAGGGCCCAGTTAGTGTTCCGGGTGTTCCTAAACATGGTTTTTCCTTTGTTGAACTCAAAGTTGATTCGAAATTCTAGGTACCTGTGGTCTGAGAAGGAGTGTCTACTTAGGACTCTCCATTGCGTGATAAGGGTGTTTGCATCTGATGCGAGTGTTAGGTCTAAGACATTGGATGAGGTGGGTCCTATATATGTAGGTTCCTCTCCCTCATTTGCTATCTTAAGATTAGTGTTTAATATAAAGTCTAGTAAGGACTCACCTCTATCGTTTACATCCTTACTTCCCCATACCGTGTGGTGTGCGTTTGCGTCGGTGCCGATTATGAGGGGCTGCTTTTTGAGCTCCGTCTCCCTCACCAGCCGCTGTAGTTCTTGGGGTGGCGCTTCGGTGTCATGCGCCATGTAGCAGGACGCTATCAGGACAGGCTCGTCCTTGTTGCCTTCCAGCGCCACTACTGTTAGATCGTCAGTGCTGTAATTAGACATTAAGTAAGCATAGATACCCTTCCGTACCAGGATTGCAGTTCTGGCTCTACTTACTGTTGTCGGGTAGAAGATAGTGTAGTTTTGTGACCTCAGCCCCGAGACCTTGTTCCCCGACGCGATCCAAGGCTCTTGAACTAAGGCCACATCGACAGGCCCTTCCTCTAAGGATAGCAGGAGCTCTGCCGAGGCCAACTTGCTTTTATGCAAGTTGATTTGCAGGACCCTCAACTGCACCTGCATCGCTGCTGCTGTCGTCCTTCTTCTGGGACGGGAGGACTACTAGCGTCCTGTCACCGTCCCCTTCGTCTTCTTCCAACTCCAGGCTGCTGGCGGCTTCCGTGACCTCGGCTATGCCAAGGTCCTTCTCAACCTCTCCCGCAGACAGAGTGTTCTGGTTGCCGTCTTCGGGGTGGCGATTCTTGAGGCGCAGGTACACACTCCCCACGCCCCAGGCCATCTTCCCGAACCTGGGGTACAAGATGTCCTCCGACTCCTTGCTGATCTGAATGACCATCTGTTGCCCCTTGCTCTCTGGTTTGCCGACGTGAATCACCTTCCAGTCCTCGGTGGGAACATCTTTGTTCTGCCACCGGAAGAGCTGGGGCGCCTGATCCTGCGTGACGACCCGTGGCAGGAACACCTTCGCCTTTGGCACGGACGGAATGCAAGTTCTATCCACTACCTCCAGCTTGGCGCCCTCCCACGGAGCGTCTAACGCGGCCACGACGCTAGTTACCCACTTCAGCGTGTAATCGTCCTTGCAGCTTAGGATTTTTACCCCGTTGAGCCACCCTGCTCCGTCGAACGAGACGGACGGGGCGTCTGGCACACACATCTGCTTCAGAAGCTCGTCGAACACTGCCGCCTCTACCTTCTTCCAGTGCTCGGGCTTCATTTGGCCGTTGGGGTCGCCGCGGTCGATGAGCGCCACGATTAGGTGCTGCTTCACCACATCGCTCGCCGTCGCCTTCTTGGGCTGTGTTGGTCGCTGCCGAGGTCGTTTGCTCTCTGGCATCTCAGACTTCTCGGCCTCCGTGGAGCGCTGGCGTTTGGCGGCCAGCTGTTCCTCCACTTTGTTAGCGTACCCCTCCTTCTGGGCGTCCATGTGGGGCCTCTGGGCGTAGTGTGCCCGGCCCTCCTTGATCTTTTCGTCAGCCCACTTTAGCTTGTTCCTCTCCTCGGGGGTGAGGGCGCTTGTGCTGCTGAGCCGGGCGCGTATCTTCAGCGCCGCCTTATACTGAGCCTTAGCCTTCATACCCTCCTTGGTCCGCTTGAGTCCTTCCTTACTAGAGGTATTGGGCCTCTCACGGACCGGAGAGCTCAGAAGCTTCTCTTCCAACTCCGAGGTGAGGCTTTCGCAGTCGGATTCTTTATCCTTGACCGCCGCCTCTCTCCACATCTTCCTCGGGTTGTGTGCGTTGGCAGTAGCTGTGCCGCCTCCCAGGCCTGCTCCCGCCTGGGTGGAGGTTTGAGGGTTCGTTACTCCCTCCGGATTTTGTGGTTCCGTAACCGTGCTTTCGATTGCTTTTGAGTTTGGTTTTGTTTGTTTATTTATAGTTTCCATTTTTGATCCCACGAGTGTAGGGGAAGGGGTTAGTCCGTCGAGATAGAGCCCCAATTATCCCGATAAGGCCTGTATACAACCGGAGGCAGGCAAGTATCCGGAGGCCACCGTTAGACGACACACTTACGTAGTGCCATTCGTCACTAGGCACGGTACAGATAACACCTGCGATTACGGGTGTTATCGAGTTGTCCTCTCTAGATCCGCCATATTTAGTTAGTAGCAGAGGCACCTCGAGCAGGGTGTGACTCTTCGCCACGTATGGACGGTCTACAAACTCGGGGAAGCAAGTTCCCTTTGCCGCTGGGCAACTGTGCCCTTGCCTCCATTATATATAATTATATATATATATATATAAATGATAATGGTTTTTATCTTTCCCAATCAAAGGGCCGCGCGGTCGACAACCTGTGTCAAGACTATTCTTCAGTCGATCGCACAGGTTTGTGCTTATATTATAATTATTTCACGTTTTTCTTTGTGTTTAGCATTAGCACAAGAGTTCGGGTTCAACGCTGACGGCACCGTAGCAGAAACGCAAAAAGCATTCGCTACGCTTGTGAGCCAAGGATCGTTTACGGAGTCGGTGTGGAAACGCCTCGCCCAACTTCAGTAGCAGTATAGCTCAAGAGCGGTGAGTCCCAACCGACTATGCGGCGACAAAGGAGTCACGCTGGACGCCAAGATGACCCCAGCTAATCGCCGGCTACGCCTCTCCAGGAAGGGTCACCAGTTATCGAGGAATTCACCCCGGCCCGTCACGAGACTTTCTTGCCCCGCCACTCGGGGACCATTGCGTACCAAAGCCACAAGAGCTTGGGATCCCAGCAGCTATTACTCTGCCCCGACACTTACTTGCTGAGCGGATGCATAAGTGGAACCTGCGATTCGACGGAACATCTGACCCGTTGACCTTGATTGCCGAGCTCGAGGAGAAAATAGCGACATACGGGGTCAGCCAGGAGGAGGTACCGCGCGCCATGTCGGAAATTTTGGAAGGTAGAGCAGCGCGATGGTTCCGCACGAGCCGTTTACAGACGTCAACATGGGCAGAATTCCGCGCCGAATTCTTGAATTTCTTCCTGCCCCCACGTTATTTCGAGCGACTAGAGGACGAGATCCGAGCCCACATTCAGGGCGAAGACGAGACGTTTAAGGAGTATTTGGTCGAGTTGAGGACTAAGATGCAACAAGCCGGATACAAAAAGAAAGAAGAACTTTATCGTATCTACGAAAATATGGCACCGGAAAATCGACTATATGTAAAACGCCACGAGTTTCAGACGCTAGAGCAATTAACCCGCATGGCGACGGAATATGAGGGTGTGAGGCGGCTGACGTCGAGCCGCGCAGGTACTCCTAGGATGGGGAGTGCAGACCACGACAGGACTACGCAACGTGCAACGCCGAACCCTTTTCGAAATCCCGGAGCACCCATTCAAGGAGGTAATGCGACTCACCGAATGATCAGGCAGCCCCTACCAAACATCGATGTACAGCGAGCTTGCGGCAGATGCGGAGAAGTCGGACACTTCATACGAGGTTCCACCAACGCCCGTTTGAATTTTTGCTGGGATTGCGGTCGTGGGCAGAATTCCGCGAATATCCTGACCGTGGATTGCTGTCGACGAGACACCCCGGGAAACGAACGACGTCTTCGCCGAGACGCGGGCGCAGCGGAGACAAGCGAAACCACAGCCCGACCGTAACAAACCCACCGTTGAGGATACATAATGGCCTGATCACTGCTGCCGTGCAGATCGGAGGCCGATGGGTGGACGCCACGGTGGATACGGGAGCGTCGAGGAGTTTCGCGAGCGAAGGATATGCTCGCATGGTAGCAAGACCCGAGGAGATGCAGGAGATCAGCACTACAATGTCGCTAGCTGATCGATCGAACCTGGCAGTGAAGGAGTCATGGCGCACTCGCGTGGAATTAGCTGGCACGCAAGTGTGGATGCCATTCTTAGTAATGCCAACCATGTTGGATCGCGTGATTTTAGGCATGGATTTCTTGGCGGCAATGGGAACGATAATACAGTGCGAAGAGGCCGCCCTTAAGGTGAAATTGAGCCCGTCGGCGGAAGATCCCCGACTGCGGCCAAGTAAAATCACCCTGATTCCGTCAGAGGATACGAGCCCGGAAGTTCTCGAAAGATGGAGTACGTCGACTCCGGAGAGTCAGAAGAACGGGAAGAGGACTACGGAAGAGACGATAGCAGGAGGTGCGACGAAATGGGGAGGACCCTGAAGGACTTTCGGCCTGACGAGATTGACGAAGCGGAGGATGGAGAACCAGCGACGGAGGAGAATGACTTGAGGCCCGACCAGCGGGAATTCATCACACGCGAGCTAGCGCTTTTCGAGGAACTTCAAGGCGTATCACACGTGGCGGAGCACCGGATTATAATGCGAGACGATAAGCCCTTGAAACAAAGGTATTACCCGAGGAATCCGGCAATGCAGAGCGTGATCGACACCCAAGTGGACGAACTTCTTCGCGAAGACGCCATCGAACCTTCACGAAGTCCACACAGCGCGCCCATAGTGTTGGTCAAGAAGAAGACGGAGGAATGGCGCATGTGCGTTGATTACAGGCAATTGAACGCTCACTCAGTGTCCGACGCGTACCCCGTCCCAAGGATCAATCACATCCTAGAAAGACTACGCAAAGCTCGATATATTTCTACGCTGGATTTAAAGCATGGTTATTGGCAGATACCTATGGACCAGGACAGTCGCCAATTCACGGCCTTTACCGTTCCGGGCAGAGGCCTGTATCAATGGAAGGTGATGCCCTTTGGACTGCACTCGGCCTGCGCAACCTTCCAACGCGCTTTGGATAGCGTAGTTGGTGCTGACATGGAGCCGTTCGCCTTCGCCTATTTGGACGATATCATCGTTATAGGTGCCACAGAGGAACAACATTTGGCTAACCTGGCTGAAGTCTTCCGAAGGCTGCGTAGGGCGAACTTGAAGGTAAATCCTAAGAAGTAAGCGTTTTTCAGGCGGAGATTGGTTTACTTAGGCCACGTGATTAGCGCCGAAGGAGTCCAGACGGATCCGGAGAAGGTGACGGCCATTACCAACCTAAAGCCCCCTACTTGCCTCAAGGAGCTCCGACAGTGGCTAGGCATGGCTTCTTGGTATCGCCGATTCGTCCCCAATTTCACGACCGTGGTGCAGCCGATGACAGCACTATTGAACAAGGGTCGGAAGTGGGCATGGAGCCATGAAAAACAGAACGCACTGAAAGAAGTGAAAAGGAGTTTAACCACTGCCCCCGTGTTAGGATGTCCCGACTTCGACAAACTGACGCAAGTGACGTGGGACTAGGAGCAGTCCTGTCGCAAGACATCGAAGGCCAGGAGAAAATCATCGCTTACGCAAGTCGCCGACTCACGGCCACCGAAGGCAACTACACGACGACCGAGAAGGAGTGTCTGGCCATCATATGGGCCATCAGGAAAATGCGATGTTACTTGGAGGGGTATCGGTTCGAAGTGGTCACCGATCACCGGAAGTTCGTCTGCGATAATGGCACTCAATTTACTAGTCGCAGTTTGAGGGAATACTTCCACACGCTGGGGGTAGAGATCCAATATACCGCTTCATATTGTCCTCAGGAGAACCCTACCGAGAGGACAAATCGGACTGTCAAGACGATGATAGCCCAACTCACAGAGGGTGACCAAAGTTCCTGGGACGAACTATTGCCTGAAATAGCACTAGCCGTCAACGCAAGCGTGTCGGACTCGACAGGATACAGTCCCGCCTTTCTGACTCAAGGACGCGAGCCCCGACTGCCTACGATGTTGTACGACGAGGTCACCCCCGGATCAGCGGTGATAACCAAGGACCCCAAAAGTAAAGCGCTCCATCTTAGGGGAATCTTCGACATCGTCAGGTCTAACCTTCATCGTGCGTCCCAAGAACAAGCACGGCACTACAACCTTCGACGCCGCGAATGGAGACCGAAACTCGGAGATAAAGTATGGGTACGCCAACACCCTCTCTCGAAGGCGACTGAAGGTTTCGCCGCAAAACTGGCCCCCAAATACGACGGCCCCTACACCGTAACGAGGTTCACATCACCTAACCTGGTTCTTTTGCGACGCCCTGGCGAAAGACGCTCACGTTCCGCCAACATCAGCCAGTTGAAACCCTACTATTCTGAAGACTTCGAGAATGCGGCCTTAGAAGAAGACGAGACTACCCAAGGAGCTGACACGAGAAGACAAATAGGATAGAAGGTCACACGGTAACTTCTGTTATTATCTAAGTATCCTAAGTCGAGGTTTCACTGCACATCTTAAATAATAAGGTCTCGTATCAATAAGTTCAGTCTTTGTTTCTAGATGGATGAAGTCATCGTGTTGTCGGACAGTTCCGACGACACCGAGTCGTTCCACCACGACCTCTCCGACCGCGACGAGTGGGTCGCGGAGGGGTATGACGAAGGAGACTCGGAGGCGACGGAGGAGTTCGAGGAGGACGACGAAGGCATCGAGGAGGACCAGGTCGCCGACGATGGGGACCAAGATGTTGAAAACGATGACGACAGCGCAGAGTTCTCCGATGATCAAGGGTCAGGAGAAGCCAACAGACCACGATTCGCGGGTATGTGGAGCCCGAGACCAGGCGAGACGCGACGACCCGCTGGACCCTCGGCCGCTTACCACGTTGAGGACGACTCTAGCAACGCGAGCGACGACGACGAACACGCCGGGCCTCGCGACTACTCGAGGGGTCATGCGGAGGGGCCGCAATACTATACGCCCGAAGGAGACGACGAACCCTGGACCCGACTTGGCCCTTGAGCGGGCCGTTCAGAGAGGCCGCCGTATTATACACCCGAGGGAGAGGGCAACCGAGAGGAACAACCGAGGGCCAGACGAGACCCTCGAGCCGGCCATCCAGGGTACACTGGGTCCCGACAGCATCGGTCCATCGAGCACGCCTGTTACCATACGGTCGAAGACCAGGTAAGCCGGTAGGAGGGCCATGTCGCCATGATGCGCATCGAGGTCAAGTCCATCGTCTTGAAGATGCCCGGGGTACGAGCCGACGGTCCTTACGTGGACACACCCCCATCGCCGCGACTTTCAGCGCGAACCGGACACCCTCGCCTCGTTCTCAAACCTCACCGGAAAGGCCCCACGCGCGGACGCCCCCGACCCGTCCGCAACATGCTATGAAGGAGACTCGCGCCCAGGCGATCCAGACGTCCCCGGCCGGACCATCACGATCTCCGGGGAAGACCCGCGCCCAGGCCGTGCAAACGTCCCCGATTGGGCCCCAACGCCCGCCAAAGGAGACCAGGTCTCAGGTGACCCAGACACGACTCGTCACCGCACAAGCCGTCACTTCACCTTTTTACAACTTCTCTGAAGGGCCCGCCCAGCGAGAGGCCAAACGGTGCGGCACGGACCCGCATCCCGAAGTCAATGCCGTCAAATGTTTCAGGGAACGCGAGCCGGCAACCGAGAGCGAGGACGAAGGTGACGATCGCCCCCTCTTTCGTCGGATCTGCCGGAACTCCCCGGCAACCGAGACCAGCGCACCGGAGTTACGCCCAGTCGACGAGACCGGCGAGACGAATGCCGCAGCCCCAGCGACGACACCACGACGCCCGTCCCCAAGCTGTGCACCGCCAGATGGCCCGCTGACCGCGTGGGAGGAAGAAGTTCTAGACCAGGTACTGACCGACATTGAGGAGGCCGGCTGGAGCGGATCCTTCGCGGAGGAGTTGACCTCGTCCACGCTGATGGAAGAAGACGCGACCCCAGTGATGCCCTCGGACGAGCTATGCCCCTTACCGGAAGGCTGGACCGGGACCAACGAGCTGCGACAGCTGCCAGCAGAGTTGATTCGTCTGATCACCGAAAGAGCGGCCGAACGGAGCGGACGAGGACAACGCGTACGCTTCGTCGTGAAAGAGGGCGGATGGCATTGCTTTATCACCGTGAAGAGCGACGGACGTCTCATCGTCAGCCCCCGGTAGGAAAGGGGGGGGGGTGTGACGATCCCGCCTGGCGGCTAGACCGCCACAATGATTATAGTCAATAGCCATTTAAGTAATATAATATCCTAATCATTAGTTATGTAAGATCAACATTATTATAATCAATAGTTTGTAAGAGATATCAATGAAATATTATAATTTAGTTATCGGAGATCGATTTGAGGGATTTATGGGTATGGAACTAGAATAGGCTTAGTTTAGTTTTGCACCATCCGCGCGAGGTGGCAACCACAGAGAGAAAATACTGGAAATCTGAAAATACCGACAACGATCAGGGAAGGAAAAGGCGAAGAGCAAGAGGGAGCCACACTACGGTTTCCGGCATCTCGTTTTCTCGGCAGCTCGAAGCAGAAGGTCGCGCACGCACTAACCTGCACGGCGAGACGGTAGAGCCTCTCTCGTGTTCCTCCCCCGTTCCCCCCTCACCAAATAACACATAGTGGAATGGTAGACCCTTCCGCCATAACCTCTTATACTGATTTCTAGGTACTCGTCACAAAATCCGGCTGCGGCCTCGCCCAAAGGTCCAGCCCGTGGGATTTTTGACCCGTAACCCCGTATCACGACTCTGCCCCTCGCAATAAAATCCAGCTGCGGCCTCGCCCGAAGGTCCAGCCCGTGGGATTTTTGACCCGTAACCCCATGTCACGACTCTGCCCCTCGCAATAAAATCCGGCTGCGGCCTCGCCCGAAGGTCCAGCCCGTGGGATTTTTGGATCCTCGACCCACCGTATCAAGCCTCTGCCCCTCGTAACAAAATCCGGCTGCGGCCTCGCCCGAAGGTCCAGCCCTTGGGATTTTCCGCCGTGACAGGACTTAATATTCCAGAGACGCTATAACTCGAAGGCCCTTCGAGCCGTGCAAGACCGCGAACCTCCGGGATAATTATCTTAAAATCATCGGTCGCCCCGCGAACATAAGTCTCTAGCCCAGTGTCTCAGTGACTTTTGTAATATGCACATATCTCGAATGTTCACTGTACCAAGAGTACTTCAGTTAAACACGCTTTGTTGCAGTGTTTACGTAACAAACAAAAACACAGTCGCTCAGCGCGACCGCAGAAAGTGCAAGTGTCAGCACTTTCTGCTCCACGGGCAGACACCCGATCCAATGCATATATACCCTCGCGCTCCAGCCAAGAGAGCATAATTAAGTACATATAAAACATAAGACATATATAGCCGGCTCGCTGCCTCCAGCGCTGCCCGCTGCCGCTGCCACTGAGGGCAGCGCAGCTGCGAGACCAGGCTTCGCTAGAACTTAAGGCCAAAATGTAAAGACAGATTTAATTGGACGTTGGAGCGGCACCATTGCTGCTCCAACATATGAAATAAAGCAACAACGACTAAACACTTATGGAATTCTTTTTATTACTACATGGCGACCAGCAATTGAAATAAAGCAACAACGACTAAACACTTATGGAATTCGTTTTATTACTACATGGCGACCGTGACTAGAGTCACAAGGAGCAGCGAATCGGGTTTGGACTGGATTGTGGCAGTAATTCAAGGATTCAAGGAGGATACACAAATATAAAAAAGTCTGAGTGAGTAGAGTGTGCGTGATGGTACGTGGAGGTCAAAAACATAAAATAAACAAAAGAATAGCCCGCATAAAGTGGCTACTATTCGCTCAATCAACGCCGCCCGCATGGACAACGGCGCAAAAACTGCATGATGAGCTTGAATTTCTAAAAGAAACCCTCCAAAATAGAGTACCACAAGTCACAACTCACTCAGCAAAACAAATACAAGTTACAAATGAAAAAGTAATAACCATACCAAATATTCCCAAGCCACTGCCGAAACGACCACCAGTCTGCCCGGACGACTGCCCCGGACCTCTCTACTCTGCGGCATGCAATTCCGCATGCACAAATCCGAAGACCAGTGCGAAGACCAGCGCCGGTATCGCCTGAGCTAAAAGGCACCGGACAGCAGCAGCAGCCGTTAAGCGTGGGAGGCACGACCGCCACCTACGCCTTCGATGGAACGTCAGCATAGCCAAACCGGCGACGACCAGCTGACGTAGAGAAGGAAAGAAAACCAGCAAGGATTAAAACAACACTATTTACCCATGCACTGCGTTGCATAATTTTTTTGATTGCACTACGATGCATATTTTTTTTTATATAATATAATATATATTTTGTAAAATTGAGCGGAACCTTTTCTGCCCGATTAGACGTGTAGCCCGTAAAGCTATGCAAAAAACTAGGTAGGAAGTTTGTTAATTTAAATGCGCAGTAATGCGATAAGTAAATTTTCAATAGAAAATCATAACAATTTTAATAAAACACTTCTTACAAATAGTATAAAAGAATATTCAAAACACACCAAAATGACTTTGGATATAAAAACGGTGGATTCCACCGCCAATGTCATCAACAAGGTAGAATCTAGTAACATCGATCTATATTGGGTACATATATGTACTTCTTATAATCATTGTTATTATCATGTGCGCCAATTTCTTTTCCAAAATTTACAAGCTCCATAATAGTTGTCTAAAAAAGAAATATCTGAGCCGTGGAAATGACTTAGATAAAATATAAAGCACAAACAATTATATTTCATCGTTAAAAAAAAAAAGTTAATCATATACGCATATATATGTATATCCATATACGATATATTAAAAATAAAAATTAAATATAAATTATCCTTTCTTATGAACTTTTGAATAAATAAAATAAAAACAAACAAAAAAAAAAAGATATTCACTTAAATATGGATACACAGAGGGCAATTAGAGAGACATATGAAAGGGACCCTCATTTTAGGGAAAGAACTCTACAACTAGTGTCAAGGACTCCAGTAAGCATTTATGATTTAGAAAACTTATATATTGAAAGATTTCATTTAGACACTTCACCATTAATACATTGCACAGGCACCCAAAAGGGAATTGTGTTATCCACCATTCCAGGTGTACAAGTAAGATCAGTAGTGGATGAACATCCAATACTAGGCAGGACAATAGTATTAACGGTCTTTAAGAAATAATTTATGTCCATAATATAATGGAATGGAATAAATTATATACACAAATAAATACCATAAAAGCTGACTTTGATAAATCATACAAGTCGCTTACTCAAAACAGGCCAATTCAAGGAAATACAATTAAAAAACACGTAGAAATACTAGTACGATGCTTTAATGAAGCGCGAATACTAATATACGGCCAGAGAGAAAAATTAAGTCAAGATCATTGGTCACAGGTATCGAAACTTTTGATACGACTACGATCTAATTTAATATCGGTTAAACAAAAGTTCAGCTTAGAAATATCAGTACCAACCGTTCTAAACAGTCCAATAGCAGTTGACACTGAAACGAACGAATCGGAGTCAGAAGAGCTTCCCGAAGTAAACCTCAAAATAGAAGATGAAGATTTAATTAATCTTACTATTCCGGCGGTATACACCGAGCTCGACAATTCAACCGATTCAGATACTTTGAGTGTAATAGAAAACAAAATAAGTAACTCTATCATAATGGCACAATCAAATATTGATTTTATTAATACAGCATCCAAGCTTATACCAGTTTTTGATGGTAAAGCTGAAAATTTAACAAGTTTCATTGATGCTCTGCAAATAATAGAATCAATAAAAGGCGAACACGAAGAATTAGCTGTTTCCATAATTAAAACAAAGCTAAAAGGTGTCGCCAGGAATCTAATCGGTAATGAAACAACAATTACTGAAGTGATTTCCAAACTAAGAGGCAATGTCAAAGGTGAAACTGTAGAAGTATTATCAGCGAAGCTGATGAACCTACAGCAGCGCAATAAAACCGCTAACCAATATACTCAAGAAATTGAGCAGATGACGAAAGCCTTAGAAGGTGCATATATAACGGATGGTTTACCTTTAGAGCTAGCCAGAAGTTATTCAACGCAGCATGCAGTCAAAGCAATGACTAGAAATTGCACAATCGATAAGGTAAAACTTATCATGCAAGCTGGCACCTTTAGTACCATGAATGATGCTGTTTCCAAATTTGTCAACTGAAGCAACTGGACAATCAAACACTGTCCTATATTTCAAGAACTATCCACAGCGCGGCTCAAATCGCGGACGTGGAAATTATAGAGGTAATTCTCGTGGTAATTACAATAATTACAACAATAATTACAACAATAACTATGACAACAATAGCTATAACAACAATTATCAAAATAATAATGGAGGACGAGGCCAATATAGAGGAAACTATAGAGGCGGTGGTAACTCGAACCGAGGCCACAATGGCAATAATCAGAGTAATGTCAGAGTTACTCAAACTACTAACGAAAACACACCGGAAAACTCCCAAAGCCCTTTAAATACTCAGCAATAAAAGAAGTCAGAGTTCACACCATTAATCTCAGCCAAAATATATTCGTTTCATTTTTCAATGTAGCTACTGGAAAAGAACTTATCTTTTTAATAGACACAGGTGCAGAAATTTCCATTTTAAAAGAAACTTCGGATAACTTCCAAAACATCCAAGATGATTACATCATAGACATAAAAGGAATAAGTCAAGAAATAACCAAATCCCGAGGTTTAGTCTCTATGGAGATACAGACAACTAAATACATAATTCCACACAATTTTCATATCGTAAATTCACATTTCCCTATTCCATGCGATGGAATATTAGGCATCGACTTTATTAAAAAATACAACTGTCAACTAGACTTCAAGCCATCTGAAGATTGGCTTATAATTAGACCCAATAATTTAAAATTTCCAATTAATGTACCAATAGCTCATAGTTCTGGCAATAATTCAATACTTCTGCCAGCAAGATCCCAAGTTATTCGGAAAATTAAACTTAATTCAAAAGAAGACAGTGTGTTAATTCCAAATCAGGAAATTCAGCATGGTATTTACGTTGCAAATACCATAGCAACATCCAATAATGCCTTCATAAGACTAATAAATACAACAAATACCGACCAAGTAGTCAGTGCAGATAACCTAACATATGAACCACTTTCGAACTATGATGTAGTCAACACAAATCCAGACAATAGAAAAAAATCTGTACTATCACAACTTTCAAAAAACTTTCCTCCACAGTTCAAATCACAGCTTTCTAGCTTATGCACCCAGTATAGCGATATATTCGGATTGGAAACCGAACCAATAACCACAAATAATTTTTATAAACAGAAACTGAGATTAAAAGATGATGAACCAGTCTATAAAAAGAACTATCGAAGCCCCCATAGTCAGGTGAACGAAATACAAAAGCAAGTAGGAAAATTAATCTCTGACGGGATTGTCGAATCGTCAGTATCCGAATATAATAGCCCATTGTTACTTGTTCCTAAGAAATCATCCCCCGGGTCAAATGTAAAGAAATGGAGATTAGTAATTGACTACCGTCAGATTAATAAAAAATTACTAGCTGATAAATTCCCATTACCTAGAACTGATGATATTTTAGATGAACTAGGTCGAGCAAAATACTTTTCATGTCTTGATTTAATGTCAGGATTCCATCAAATTGAACTAGAAAAAGGTTCAAGAGATATAACGTCTTTTTCAACGAGCAACGGCTCATATCGCTTCACGCGATTACCATTCGGATTAAAAATAGCTCCTAATTCGTTTCAGAGAATGATGACTATTGCGTTCTCTGGTCTAGAACCTTCTCAAGCATTCCTTTATATGGATGACTTAATAGTAATTGGTTGTTCCGAAAAACATATGCTTAAGAACTTAACAGATGTTTTTGAGAAATGTAGGAAATATAACCTTAAACTACATCCAGAAAAATGTTCATTTTTTATGCATGAAGTGACTTTTCTAGGTCATAAATGCACTGATAAGGGAATACTTCCAGATGATAGGAAATACGATGTCATTAAGAACTACCCAGTTCCGCACGACGCGGACAGTGCTAGGCGTTTTGTAGCATTCTGTAACTATTATAGACGTTTTATACAAAATTTCGCCGAATATTCACGGCACATAACAAGATTATGTAAAAAGAATGTTCCTTTTACAACCTTATGGAACCTTCCTTGCTACAATACCCAGATTTCTCTAAAGAATTCTGTATAATAACAGATGCAAGTAAGCAAGCATGTGGAGCGGTTTTAACTCAAAACCATAATGGTCTCCAACTTCCCATTGCATACGCATCAAGAGCATTTACAAAAGGTGAAAGTAACAAATGTACTACTGAGCAGGAATTAGCTGCAATTCATTGGGCGATATTACATTTCAGACCATATATATATGGAAAACATTTCTTAATAAAAACAGACCATAGACCTTTAACATACCTTTTCTCAATGATCAATCCCAGTTCTAAACTGACACGTATGAGGCTCGAACTAGAAGAACACGACTTTACAGTCGAATATTTAAAGGGAAAAGATAATTATGTAGCTGATGCGTTATCAAGAATAACCATCAAAGATCTACAAAATATAACTGGAAATATATTGAAAGTCACTACCAGATATCAAAGTAGACAAAAATTCCGCGCGGAAAATAAAGAACAAGAATTGCCTAGGCAATCTTTAAATAAAGCTTCTAAGCCCAACGTATACGACGTCATAAACAATGATGAAGTACGTAAAGTAGTGACCTTGCAGATAAAAAATACGTTATGTTTATTTAAACACGGCAGAAAAATTACTGCAAGATATGATGTTAGCGATTTATATACTAATGGAGTTATTGACTTAGGACAATTTTTCCAAAGGCTTGAAATGCAAGCCGGTATACATAAAATCAGCCAACTCAAAGTGGCACCGTGGGAAAATATCTTTGAACACACTTCAATAGATAATTTCAAATCAATGGGCAATAAAATATTGAAAACATTAAGAGTAGCGCTACTCAACCCGGTGACCCAAATAACAAATTTAAAAGAAAAAGAAGCAATTTTGTCTACATTTCATGATGATCCAATTCAAGGAGGTCATACTGGCATATCAAAAACTTTGGCCAAAGTAAGAAGACACTATTACTGGAAAAGTATGTCTAAAGATATAACTGAGTACGTAAGAAAATGTCAAAAATGTCAGAAATCCAAAATAACTAACAACACAAAGACCCCTTTAACAATTACAGACACACCAATAAATGCTTTCGACAGAGTGATAGTGGACACTATTGGTCCACTACCAAAATCAGAAAATGGCAATGAGTATGCAGTCACTCTAATATGCGATTTAACTAAGTATTTAGTTGCCATACCTGTTCCGAATAAAAATGCTAATACTGTCGCTAAAGCAATATTTGAATCTTTTATCTTGAAGTACGGTCCAATGAAGACGTTCATTACGGACATGGGAACAGAGTATAAGAATTCAATTATAGACGATTTGTGCAAATATTTAAATATTGAAAACATTACATCCACAGCACACCACCACCAGACAGTTGGAACAATAGAAAGAAGTCATAGAACTTTCAATGAATACATACGATCTTACATATCGGCTGATAAAACTGATTGGGACGTTTGGCTTCAATATTTTGTCTTTTGTTTCAACACGACCCCCTCTATGGCACATACTTATTGTCCATATGAGCTAGTATTCGGTAAAACAAGTAATTTACCAAAACATTTTAATAGCATAGATAGTGTAGAAGCACTTTATAATATAGATGACTATGCTAAGGAGAGTAAGTACAGATTAGAAGTAGCCTATAAAAGAGCTAGAGTTATGTTAGAAGCAAATAAGAAAAGAAATAAACTACTATACGATCATAAAGTAAGGGATATAGATATATCAGTAGGAGACCAAGTTTTATTAAAAAACGACACAGGTCATAAGTTAGATCATAAATATACAGGTCCGTATATAGTAACGGAAATAGGAGATAGAGATAACATAGTAATAACAAATAACAAACATAAGAAACAAAAAGTTCATAAGGATAGATTAAAAATCTTTATTTCATAAATTGCACTTAGTAAGGCCATACAAAGACACACATACATAGATAAATGGATACACATATATTTTTAATACTTTCATTTTCTTTGATTCTAATAACATAATACAAAAAAAAAAAAACAATACAATACACAAAATAAAAAAAAAAAAAATAAAAAAAAAAGAAAGTAATAATTATAAATTTTTATTATAAAAATAACTCCATTATATTACGTTATTTTTCGAAAGGAGGGAGATGTAATATGCACATATCTCGAATGTTCACTGTACCAAGAGTACTTCAGTTAAACACGCTTTGTTGCAGTGTTTACGTAACAAACAAAAACACAGTCGCTCAGCGCGACCGCAGAAAGTGCAAGTGTCAGCACTTTCTGCTCCACGGGCAGACACCCGATCCAATGCATATATACCCTCGCGCTCCAGCCAAGAGAGCATAATTAAGTACATATAAAACATAAGACATATATAGCCGGCTCGCTGCCTCCAGCGCTGCCCGCTGCCGCTGCCACTGAGGGCAGCGCAGCTGCGAGACCAGGCTTCGCTAGAACTTAAGGCCAAAATGTAAAGACAGATTTAATTGGACGTTGGAGCGGCACCATTGCTGCTCCAACATATGAAATAAAGCAACAACGACTAAACACTTATGGAATTCTTTTTATTACTACATGGCGACCAGCAATTGAAATAAAGCAACAACGACTAAACACTTATGGAATTCGTTTTATTACTACACTTTACAAATTTCTTGTAAAAGGACCCCTGGATCTGACAGAGAGTTGTATCCTGGCCAGAGAGCATCCTTACAGTACATCGGAATACAAGAATTAAAAAATTATTTCATTGCAGTTAGGGATGTCCAAAATATATCAAAATATCAATATATCGATATTTTTTGCGAAAAAATAAATATTTTTATGGTGATATTTTTTTTGAATAAATATCAGGTATCATCGATTTTTTTGCAGATTTTTTTGATATTTTTAACCCTTCTGTGAGCGGAAGATTTTTTATACGTTGTTGAGCGGAAGACACAAATTTGTGCATCGTGTTTGAACCGCGTATATCTTAAAAACCTTTATTCAGAAAAATTTGAAATTTTTACTGAATATGTATTAACTCAAAATCATTTAATTTAAAACTTAAATTTTTAAATTAAGCCTACACTAAAAAAAATTTTTAAGTTTTACCTTGAAAAAAAAAATTGCAGGTTAGATTAATTACGTAAAACTCTCAAACTGATCAAACAATTGATAAACGTGGTATACTACGTTATAGGACTTTTAATTAGCTTTCCAAAAAAGTCAAATGTGCCATGCCTTTCTTTAGAAGAAGTCACTATAAATGTAGTTTAAAGGTCTAAAAACGTGCAAAAAATGTGTGCAGGTAGTTTGTTTTACCATCAACCCTTTTTTGGGTCATTCCAAAAGGAGCTGTCGGCAGCTGCACCTGGTGGTCATAAATGATTTGGGTGATTTGTGACCGTTACTTTTATTAGCAAGAGTACCTAAAGTCACAAATACCCCTTTTTGGACATTAATAATAATAATTATGGGATTAAAACAATTTATTTTTATAAGAATAATAATTTTGAAATAAAAATAATACTAGTTTTCTAGTATATTTGTGGTATTATTTATCAATTTTGTATAAAATAAATGTAATTTTTCAACACTATTGGTTGTTTTTCTTATAGTTTCACCAAAGAAGGGTATGACACATTTGACCATTTTGGAAAGCTTATTGAAAGCCCTATAACGTAGTATATCACGTTTTTCAATTGTTTGATCAGTTTGCGAGTTTTACGTAATTAATCTAACCTGCAATTTTTTTTTTCAAGGTAAAACTGAAAAAATTTTTTAAGTGTAGGCTTAATTTAAAAATTTAATTTTTAAATTGAATGATTTTGAGTTAATACATATTCAGTAAAAATTTCAAATTTTTCTGAATAAAGGTTTTTAAGATATACGCGGTTCATACACGATGCACAAATTTGTGTCTTCCGCTCAACAACGTAGTTAAAAAAAGTTTTCCCTAATAAAATCCAAGATTACAAACAGATTTATTTAAAAATCGGCAAACTTGTTTAGAATCGTTGAAGACGAGTTGTCAGAAAATTTCACATCGATAGCTTTCACACAACTTGAGATATTTACAAGCAAAATCGAAATGGAACAAAAATGTTCCTTCCGCTCACAGAAGGGTTAAGCTGTTACACTTTTCGTCGGGACAAGAATAAATACAAATGTGAAACATGAGCGTCGCTAAAAACTTTTTTTTCGCAAGTGGTAATGGATCAGCCAAGTGCAACATTTGTGATCGAAACATAAAAACAAGTGGCAATAGCTCAAATCTGCTATCACATTTAAAAAACAAACACCAAGACGCCTATATTAAGTGCTTAAACAAAGTAAGTAAAAAGAGCGCATATGCATATGTATGTATGTGTGTAGTACAGCATAGCATTCACAGTGCAAGAAAACGCGGTTATAAAATGCGCGGGAGATAGCGGCATATGTACATATGTACATAGTATGTACATATGCCGCCTTTTTTGCATTAATTCATTTATTAAAAAATTAATATAAACTAAAAATTAAAATTTAAGATCGTATGTGGGTTAATGTTTAGGGTTTATTGCTAATGCAGCTTAAAATTAAAAAAAGTAATAATAAAAAAAATATCAAAAATATCTGATAAAACGATATTTTTTTATGATATATCAAATATTATTTTGATTATTTTTTTCAATAAAAAATGTCATCGATACGATATTTTTAAATATTTCGACATCCCTAATTGCAGTATAAAAAATATTTATGGCATCAGCCATATTATTGCATGAGTAGAGATCGGACCAATTGAAGCCAGATATAAAGTTATTAAGCCTAGAAAAGTCTGCCTTACGAAAACAATGTATTCGTTTAGTTGACCTTTCTGACTTATCTTCTATCACGATACTCGTGTCGACTGTCGCATCGAAAGTAGGATGGTATGGATCTTCAGGTTGCGTAAGTGGTGGAACCCTGGATAGAAACACGCCTTTAGGATTTGAGACAAAACACAAATCTAGTAAGCGGCCTAGTGAGTTCCGAACTTGGTTTACTTGACTCAAAGATATGTCAAGCAAGCCGTCAATAAAGTCATGTTGTGTAATAGGAAGTAAGACATTTGATTTTTTATCTGTAGACCACGTAGCTCCAGGTATGTTGAAATCACCTAGAACTAATAACTGATTCCTATCGGACAGCCTATTTGAAACGGACTGTATAACAGAAAGATGATTTAAGTACTCTTGGAGTTCAGAAGACGGCGGAATATAAGAGCAAGTGATATATTTAAACTTTCCCGGAAGGGACAGCTTTATACAAATAAATTCAATTTTATTAAACTCCTCAAACCGTACCTCTTCCGACGTGAGGTTGGAGTCCACGGCAATTAAGACTCCACCTCCCCGTTTGGAAAGACGGTCAAGCCTATATACTGTGTACTTACCAGGAAAAACTTCGGAGCTTAGAATCTCCGGCTTTAACCAGGTTTCTGTAAACGCATTAACATGGGATTCAAATTAAAAGCTATCAGAACACAATTTAGTTAGCTTGCTACGCAAGCCTCTTGCATTTTGATAGGAAAGAAGGAGGTTTCTAGTTAGTTTTTTAAACAAGAAGTAGAAGAGGAAGATGGCACAATGGTCTGGCCTCGACTGGGAAGTCTTATTCCCGTCGGCCCTTTCTTTTTTTTCTTAGCTTCGAACTCCTTTACCACCAAATTATCCTGCCAGAATTTGGCAGAGCATATGGTAGCAAAGTGCTCGATTGGGACAGTGATCTTGAAAGATGAAATATCCCTAGCATAAGAGAAATAATATTTTTCCACTTTAACGTTTTCGGCTTTTGTTTTGTCTTGTATATAAGGCAGTACATCAGAAGATGTTGATCAGGGGAAAGCCGAGAAACAAATATTTGTTTCTTTGGTGGAACCACTGAAAGAGCTTTAGGTGGTGCAGATTGTGCGTCTGCAGAACCACCTATGCCCGGTAGTCCGGACTAAATATTCCCTTGTGGCGGTATGTTAACTAGGTTAGGTGGATTCACCAACTGTGAAACCACTTCGGACAAATCGGAATTTTCAGGATCTCCTATTTGCATACACTTCGCTGTGGATTAATTGGGCTCCGAATCTTTTTTTGCTGCCGATCTTAGCAACATTTGAGCGGCTGCTGAGTTTGGCTGCTGAGCCACGGGAGTGCTCTGCTGGTCACCTGACGGTGGCTGCGGGGTGTTCCCCTTTGGCCTACCACCAGCGGTTTTTTTGCGCTTTGGAGACTCCTGTAATAGTTTTATGCTATTAAATTGAGTGTCCAGAGCTTGGAGCAGATCATCTGCCTTGCGAAAACTATCTCTAGCTCCGGCAAAACAGGTGATCAGCCCCTTCAAGCCGCCTTTAGTTTGGCGCATGAACAATTTCATCTCGTTCGCAACCTCGAGACAGGCGTCGCAACAGTACTGCAAATTTTTACCCTTACTTAGATCATCACTTGTTCGGCCAGTAAAACCAGCGCACTTGGTGTGCTCCATTTTTTCACATAGCCAGCAAGTCATTTTAGGCTGATCAGCCTTGATTGCCTTCTGGCATTTTTTGCCAACACAGACAAAAAATGTGTCCATAATTTTGCTTAATCGGACAACTGTACCAAATGAAATAAAATCGAAACTAGTGAGCGAGCCGCTAAAAGTACCGCAAGAGCGCAGATAACTGCACGCTTTGAAGTTTCAAGATAAAGAGCGAGACAACAACGATTGGCCTTGCGTGGGACGGAAAAAGCACAAAAGAAAGACAAAATAGAACGCAACAACAAAAACACAAGAGAAACTAAAATAAGCTTCGATAAGCTTCTGCATTCTCCAAAGTATGTTGCTCTCAATGGAATCTAGTTGGATATGTGAATATGCCCCAATCGGAGTGGCGTTTGGGTACAGCTTCAGACTCCTCGGAACGATTCCCCGTTCATGAGCACTCAATCGCCCCCCTTTCGACCCTGGTCTTAATCCTTCTGTCCCTTTCTCCTTAAAATTGTCTCCGTCAGCCATTCTCGACAACAAAGGCAGTTAATATGACCAACGAAGAAAATAAATAGACTAACAAAACGAAAAATAATCTTGCTGTCAGGCTTTGTCAACTACTTAAATCCTCAATGTGATTGATAATTTGTGGTTAAGAAATGCCAGAAAACATGTAACACCAAAACTAATTAATTTCTTTTCCTCCAGGCGGACTCATCCTGCGTCAGCCAAGGTGCTAGGCCCGGCAGGACGTATTCGGCCCGAGTGGGTATGAAGGCTGAAGGGAAGCAAAACTATTGTGGATCAATGATGAGAAAATGTATGTAGTTCTTTATATTTATAAATCAATTTAATACATTAAATTCTGTTGAGATCTTTCTTCACATAAATACGATTTTCTTAAAACAATTTATTTTCGCAAAGCAAAAACCCTAGTACGCTTTAAATAAATAAATAAACTCATTTACAAGTTGTTTCAGTTCGAGCTCTTTGGTACTTTAATAAATATGTAGAAGATCGACGTTGTTCAGCCGATTTTGTGACATTGTTGACCTTAGATTTGTTTTCAGTCGACGTAGGACCGAAAAACTTCTCTCGTTTGAATTGTTATTAACAGACGAACAAAATCTGAAATGAGCTCTCCAGCCCATTCGTATTTTTTTAAGAAGTTCACAATTCCCCCCAAATTGTTTGCTTGCTCATTTTGCCTGCACAAAAGTTTTAAAAACATGTCACGGTCTCTCAACAACCTCGCTCTGTCAAAATCATCTTTATAGAAATTGACTATCTTGTCAACATCAGCAGTCTGACCGATAGCGAAACGCTCCAGAAACTCGAAAAATGTTGCTGCCTCTCTATCGAATTGAATTTTTAACGATCCAATCAACTGGTCAAAAACTTCACAGCAAGATTGTCTGAAATAATCCTCAGGTGTTTAAAGCTTAACATTTTCTGTTATACCTTGATCGAAACGTTTGGGAATGTTACGCTGACGGGGAATTTCAGGTTCTCTAAGTTCGAAATCAATTACAGCTTTAACACTTTTTTCCCAAATTGCTTCAAATTTGAAATCACAAGACGCATACAACACATCAGCAGTTGATGTAACTTTTTCTTGCGATTCAATAACACAAAGGCTAGACTTCTGCAGTTCTGTGTTCAATATTTCAATGCGATCGAAAATTTCAATCATCTTTGTTAAATAAAGCACGCACTCAAAAGACTCTACGTAATCGTAAAACACCAAAGTTTGGAGGAGATCAAACTACCGACTTGGTTGTCCATCAATCGGTCATCGAGAAATTTCAGCATTATCTTGATTAGCCTTGATTATCTTGAGAGGCCTTATTCGCATCGCCCATCTGAAAAATATTTATGAGAAGGTTTTATAGCTTAATACAATATTTGACGAAATTTTCGATCGTAGTTTTTACCTCGGGTTGAAGGCTGCTATAAAAGGTACATTTTCGTCGTTCTTTTCCATCGCTTCAGTCTGCAACTCCTTGAATTGTGCAACGCGTTTTGGTGAATCTCTGATAAAGTTTATCAAATCCCAATGAATTTCCTGACTGGTAGCACATTTCCAATTGAATATATATATAAGTGAACGTACACCATGCTCCGAGCGCGCATGTTTCCCGCGTGAAATTTAAAATGTATAAATCGACCAAATTGACGATATATGGTATTTGATTATTTCGAGTGGGTAATTTACCTACTCGGGATTTCTCGAGTGGGTCTAGCTTCCCACTCCACCCACTAATCCTGCCGGGCCTGCAAGATGCCACGTCCTTCTCTATGCTTGGTAGCCGAGGTTATCTTGAATTTTCCATCCGAGCGCAGCCGAAGGCTATGAATATTTTGCCCCTGGTCGTCGGATGTCGCAGTATTTTCTGACTATCGGAGAAGAAAAAATTAGTAATTATAGACATTTTTAGATTTTTACTTCACTTTTGATTTTATTCTGCCCCCTTTAATTTCTTATTAGCGGACCCAGATGCACTTCGTTGCAACCAACCAAAAAAAGTGAAATGAAATATTTTTACAAGGCACAATCCAACGATTTTGATAATCAATGTCTTGATTACGTATGTTAATTGTTGTTGTATGGCCTTTATTCTCCGGTGACCGACGTCGGTACAACGGGTATCCGTCGTCACCTGTAATTGTATCCGAACTTAATGCTCTTGGACACCGTTTTGAACATTTTTATTTGACCGCAAGGGCCATGGATCATATTTTTCGTGACAACTTCGAATAATTCTGGATCGCTGATTTCATCTGGAATTTCAGCTGATATAATGTTATCAATTTGATCGGGTGTTGTTTTACGAATCAGCCATATCAAGGTGTGCGCGTGTGGCAGCCCTCTCTTTTGCCATTCAACGGAATACATCCAGCAACGCACCTCTCCGAAAATTCGCAATTTGATGCTCAGTGCTTTTACTTTCTGTCGAAATACACGTGCTGTTATATCGTGTCGATCTGTTGGATTCTGACCATCAAATAAATTGTTTTTTATGTCAGCCCACTGTGGATTGCACGTGAATGCCAACATATGCGCGGACTGCCAACATATGTCGATGGTAATATTGTTAAACGTCCGATATCATTAACATTGCCTATTGCACACTTGCCATTCACTATTGCATCTTGCAAGTGTATGTATTCTTCCGATCAAAATTTGGCTTAATTGAATCGAATGTATTTAAGGCGTTCTGCTTCAATTTTCGCATACAGCGAACTGGTGGAAAAGTTTGCCACATCGCATAATAAAGTTGTCTTCTTGTGGGCGAATCATGAATCTATATCAATAATAATTCATCCCACTAACCGTTTTTTCTATGTCACGACCTATGATGAATACATTTTCAGAAAATTAACATCATGTTTTTTTGTTTTGAAATAATTACATACTAAATTTAATTCATACATATTTTACCGGTTTGTGGATATATCATTCGTATATTGATATGATAGCCGTCGTCACCTTTCCAGTACAATAATGGATATTGTAATGCGTTATAGCTGCGGTGAAGCTCTAAAACACGCCGTAATTCATCATTTCCTCGATGTAGCACAATATCGCGAGATTGAAACTGGTATCCAGCAATTACAATGGCCACTTCATCAATTGTTGGTTCATTAAATCGTCTCGCATACTCTCCAAAGGGCGTTTTGTCTGCCCTAATAACTATTCTGTGATCATCAGATGGCATACGATCGAGATCGGTTTCAAACAATCGAATTAATTCATTGTGCTGATGTATAAATGTTTGAAGTTCAGAAACAATTTGTCGTCTTGCACGCGCAGCAATTGTAAAACGCCGATCCAATTCACGATTTCCATCTCCGATAAAATAGATTTGCAAAAATTTATGATCAGCATCAGGATATGGCAATAAGAAAGCAGCTCGATGATAAATCTGACCTTGAAATTAAATGTAATTAGAAATTGGGTCAGAATTCTTCACATCAAAAAAATTTGCTGCTCAGATCACGTCCGTAATCACCTTAAACGTCGGCATGAAATTGTCTCTTACAATTTTGGTCGCACCAAAAGAAGTCATTTGAAATACCTCATTGTATTCTTGAATGTCAGACAAAAAATTCAAAGATGTTTGCGACGTTCCAAAAATGAATGAATGAAGTGGATCGGGGAGAGATTCAAATGCTGGCAGTCTCACTTTGCCATTAGCACAACACATGCCAGGCGTTTCACCTTGAAATTTGGCTGCATCACAATGTGGACATCTCACCGTCATTCCACCAATATTGGCATGTTCACTATAATCATTTTCGCTATTTTAAGCGAAAGCATCATATTCCATATCGTGCACAGCACGACGTAAAAGTCGTGTCGTTCGTCTCGATGCTGGATTTAATGGATTTGGATCTGCCTTGAAATGGATCTGTTCTTAATTTTGTTGTGAGAGTTGCTCTTCACCTTGCGATCTCCTTTGACTAAATCTATAGGTTACGCGTACGTCGACCTATAGTTTATCGTCTTATTGGTGGCATTGGCTAAATGGATGATGCAATATGACGAAATTATGGAACAAAACCACTTTTCACTATGTTTTCTTGAATTCAAACACATTTTTTGCACTGAAAATTACCTTTTAAATTATCAATACTTACCAATATTGTGGTAGGCGTATATATATGTATAAACTTTATTGTTCTTTTTGTATGTCTCTTTATTTTCACACTTCTTATGCTTCCGCTCGCTCACACCGAATGTTCTAAAATCACCCTCTCAGAGCGATCCTCTTACAACTCATGTTACTTAACATAGGTTTAACATAACTCCTAACATTAGTATCGTATATAAGTGTTGTATAATTATTTGTGTTGTGTAAGTATCGGTACAATAATATATTGTATGTGTGTTAGTGTATGTATCGGTATAATAATATATGTGTGTTAGTGTATGTATCGGTATAATAATATATGTGTGTTAGTGTATGTATGAGCCTACTACAATATTTATGAAACTCAAAAAAAAAATTACTTTTATTAAAATTCCAATTATAAAGCAGCGGATGTATGACCGACTGTATCAGAATCCAGGAGTGAATGAAAACATGTTCCTCTGTTTGACATTTGTACGCTGGATAGGTTGGATAGATGTTTTTCGTTGATGGACCAATTTTGGATTTCAAAATCAACTAACAATCATCACTCCTCCCTGCACCTTCCCTAAAAATTGTATGGCAATCGCTCGAGCCGTTCTGGAGTTATGGAGTGACAATCAAAATGTACACTTCTTTCATTTTTAAATTATGTAAATTCCCTAACTTCTGTATTCTCTCCGATGTTAATTTTTTCACTTGCGCGTATTCAGCAAAATTTATTTGTTTTTATAATGTCGAAGATGACGTCCCCCATTTTCGCTGATCGCGATATGCCAGCTTTAATTAAATCTGACATAGTCGTCGGCTACTTTTTGACTCAGTCTTGCTAATATTTAAAATTTTCTAAATCTGTAACCTAAATCAATAATTCCTATGTTTAATTATGGCTATATCGCAGGCTTGTACATATCACAAAGAGTAAAATTATCCCTCTTATCACAGATCACAAATTCAACTCGTTTAAGGCAGGTTCTCACCTTGTGGGTGGAAAAGAAAAAGTTTAATTTTTTTTGTATCTTAAAGAGTATGTTCCATAAATTTTAAGTTCGAATTCCAAGTACTTTGAAAGTTACAGGATTTCAAAGTTGGACGGTTTATTCTACGCGCCCTACGTCGACTGGGAAACAAACGCGATTTTCTCAGAACCATGTTTTCGGACCTTACGGAAGTGATTGAAGGCGCTGGGATGAACCAATCGTCACCACTTTATTTTTAAATGTTCGTTAGGGTCAGTTCTAATAAATAAACTACGATCAGCCAAAATATTTGAAAATTTGTTTTTTTTTAAAAAGAATAAGGGAAAAAAACATGCGAAAATCGAATTTTTTTCAAAGTTTCATAACTTTTTAACTTTTATTTCTTTTTCATGATCGTAGTTCATTCAATAGATAATACAATTCAGATTGAAAATGTGTTTGGATTTTGTGTTTCAGATCACGCGTTTTGACGGAATCACTTCCGGTAGCGGGACACCTTTCCAAAAAAAATGCCGACTTTGATGAGCGACCCCTCCCCCACTTTTTTATTTATTAAATTTAAAACATTGTATTCGTTTAATAAATGTGTTTTTTTATCCGTTATAAATTTTAGGCATTGTATCTTTAACCGTTTTCTCAAAAAAAAATTTTTTCAAAGTCCCATTTTTTGGGCTTACAAGGTGAGAACCTGCCCTAATAAATCGATATAGGCTGCCCTTTTATCAAAGAACGATCTCTCTAGCCACCGCTCCCCTCTAAATAAGACCTATCCTTTTCTCCATGGAGATTATAGTGCTGTTAATCATTTGGGCTCCATATTGTTATGAACCGCGGACCTGCGTGGCTAATAAGGCTTTTCCCGGGCTTGCTTATTTTCAGGGCCGTGAGTCGCCGAACCCTGCCAACCACACACATAACAATAATTATAATGTTGATTTCACATATACGGACACTCGACATTTGACAACACTATAAACTGCATAGTTACATTTAAATCCTAACTCAACAACAACAAAAACCAAAACAAATTCTCACAACACACATCTTTGACCATATTTGACCATCCTGAAGGAGGTCACGTGCTTATCCCTCCCAACCGTGCAGTCTGCTCGCAGAATTTTATTGCAGCTGCCCCTATTCAACAGTTCACACACACTTCACTTAGTCATTACTCGGTTAACCCCATTTCCCCCATATTCAATTTCTACCCCATTTTCATTTCCAATTACACATTAACACAGGACGATAAAGATCAGCCAGGACGAACAGGAGCGGAACCACTTCTTTTACTCAAAAGGACTTAAGCTGAGACTGTAGGAAGCCCAGTACCCGCGCAGAGGAAGCAGCAGAAGCACGAACAGCGAGCAGCAATATACAAGAAGTAAGCACACAAAAATAAAATCCTGGGTTCGACGATCGACCTCAATGACTCACGGGCTTGAGGAGATCCTGGTGCGGATGTTCTACAACTAGGGGGCAGGACTCGAGGGATAGAATCCTTGAACCAGATTATTTTCAAAGACTGCTTTGGCTTTGAGTGCGTCCTGGTGTGGATGGTCCAGACGAGGGTCCTAGATCCGCAAGGACGTCGGAAATCCCAAGGCGTGCGGCAAGGACATCAAGAGCGTCCAGGAAAAGTGTAAGAAAGGCGCAAGGACCTCGAGAATCCCAGGACGTGCGACAGGGCATCGCAAGGACATCGAAAGCGGCCAGGACGAGTCGAAGAACAGCGTAAGAGCCTCGAGAACCCAAGGACGTGCGGCAGGGCACGGCGAGGACAACGAGGGCGGCCAGGACGAGTAGGCAGATAAAGCAACCCCGTTTCCAACCGGGATCAGCAGCGAGGGTGTTAAGGCGGTTCAAACAACCTAACTATTTTGATATAAAAGTGAACTTAATCATCGTCTAGTTAAGATCCGAGCTCATTCTGTAAAGCTTCTGCGAAGTGCTTCCATGTGGAGTATAGAACTGGCAAAAAACAAAACTACATTTTGGTTGCACCCTTAATCTTCGTATAAATAACGAGTATTGCAAAGTTCTTATTATGTTGAAACTCTTACCTTTTCCTTAATACTCAGCTAGATCTAAGTATACAAATTGAAAGAATATTTTTTGAAGATTAGTTAATTTTAATTCGTTGCAGTAACAATAAAATTTACATTTCCATTTTATTTAAACTGCAATAACACAAAGTACATTTTATTCTTCAAAGTTTGGTGCAGCGCTCTTTGTTTTTGAATAATCCCTCACAGGCGAGTAAAACTGTAAAGAATAAAAGTTATTGTTAGTATAAAATTAAATGATATCTACTGATTGCAAACGGACAATGTGTCTTTGTAAGGCTTCCCAAAAAATTCTGATTTCACTTTCAACTTTGTATTCTAAAAGTACTCAACCTATGTAGCTAAAGCCCATTGAATTTTCAATCAAAGTTCAACACGCTTGCTGTGCCAATAATTAAGTTCGGCTCTGTATATCTCGAAAGCGGATTAAAATTTTGCTTTCGCGTTTTCAGCGGTTTTGTAGGTGTATCAAAAAAGAATGAAACTGCCAAAAACAAATGTTAAAAAGTGCAGCTAGTGCGAGCTAGACTTAAGAAAGTCAAAAATACCGGATGGTATTTGTTTTTAACAAATTTAAAACTGCATTACGAAAATCACTTTTAAACAAATTTTTGTTGCAATTTATTTTCTTACATCCTTACTTACAGTAAAGCTCTAGACATTTAGCTGCCTTTTTTAACCCCCAACGAGATTTGATGCATCGTAATGCAGTTTTAAATTTGTCAAAAACAAATACCATCTGGTATTTATTTGCGATACTCGAAGAGTAAGCAAATACTGTAAACGTTGAAATGTCTGTCTGTCTGTCTGTCCGTCCGTCCGTCTGTCCTTACGAACATCGAGATCTCGGGAACTATAAGAGCTAGAACCACCAAATTTTGCACACAGACTTCTATAAGCAAGGCGCAGATCAAGTTTGTTTCAAAACCTGACCACGCCCCTTTTTACGCCCACAAACCGGAAAAAACTCTGTGGTGTCCACATTTATAATGCTAGAGAAAAATTTATAATGCTATAAATGGTGTTTGTATTGAAAATATCTACCCAAATATCTAAATATTTTGAAAATCGGGCCATTTTCAAAGAATACAAGAACGTTGAAAATTTGTATTGCGCTCGAAAGTAGGCTAAACTTTTTTTTTGAAGAGGGCGCTAAAAATTGATTGCGTTCGAAAGTAGGCTACACTTTTTTGAAGAGGGCAAGCTAGTTGTTTTTTTAAAGAGGGCAATGAGTATCGCAAATCTTATAGTCGGGAAACCCGACTATAGCGTTCTTTCTTGTTTTTTTTTAAATTTGTTAAAATACAGCTCCGATAATGTTGTAATTTGTCTACCACTGCCTTAAAATTTGGTTCCAATATGTTCGTACATTGAAATCGGTCCGGTCCGTAAGTCCTTGAAAAATTACCAAATTTCCTACTAAGACGCAGCAAAAACCACCAAAACCATCACATTCGGGGGTGCCACAGATACCATTTCAACCAAATTAGGTTGGAATTTACATGGAGAAGGGGTTGACATTAGGTTGGAATTTGGTTGGAACGGTTTCTGTGGCACCCCCGATTGCCTCATACTTGACTGTGCTTGATTGTTCTTAACTAGTACTATTTATAAACAATTCCAAGAAAAGTTTTTTGGTTTTCGCTTATAAAAGGTTTTTACTTGATATGTTGGGAAACCCCCGCTCCCGTAAAAAAAATATGTAAACAGTTCTCGGATAGACAGGCTTCTGTGATCTTAGTGCCATGATTTCGGCAAATATAGTGCCAATTACTTTTAAAGTTTTAATTGTGGATTTGGTGACCTGTTTGTTGACACTGGTGTGTTTGGCCGGCTCAAGGTCGATGTATTTTTAGTGCCTTTTTGTTTTATAATAAAAGACACTTTTTGTTTCCTCCTTTCTTTTCTCCGATATATTTCAAACCCCTTCGGGGTCCGTCTTCAGGGCTGTACAAATGGTAACAATACACAAGCATTTAACAATTAACTATTTTAAGTACACTTTTGAACAAACATTTTAAAAAACCTACATGGATGACACAGCGTCTGAACTTGACACTGCGGAGCTATAAACTAATTTCTAATTTTCTTTTGGTCAAGTAGGTGTCTGTAAGTATGTGCGACTTTGTCCGTGTCTGTTTTGAAGTTTAGTCTAGTATGTGTGGGAGTATTGTTTATGTGAAGCATTTCAACAGTGAAGCGTTTGTTGTAGTGATTTTCTTGTTTTCTTGTTTTGTTTACTTTCTCCACAAACTGAACAAAAAGTAAGAATTTTAACAATCAAAATTGTAACTAAGTTACCTATAAAAAAAAGGAAACCATGTACCAAATAACATACCCTGCTTCATACGCTTCGTAAATGTGTTTTAAAAATTAGGACTGTTAAAACTTTAAACGAATCCGCAAAGATTGGCTCTAGCTATTTTTTAATAAACTGTAATCATGTAAAACATTGAAAACTGAAAACCCGAAACAATTAAATATCGGTTTCGGTTACTGTAACAATTTCAAAGTTCTCTTGGTTCTCTTCTCCCTGAGTTTTTGTGACGATTTAGTTGACTGAAATTTGTTGTTGGAAATGTATTCAGTTATCAAACAAAAATTTAAAAATAAAAAAATAGTTAAGGTATTATATAAAAAAACTTAAAAAATGAAACAAAGCATAAAAAACCGACTTAAATATTTGAGGAGTTAAGCTGTCTTTTCTTCTACTTGACGCATTTTTACTGCTCTTTTTCTTCCTAAATGATAATATCGAGTAAAAACGAAGCCGGTTGAGTTTTAAACCCTAATTAGTTATAGTGGCCTTTCAAAACTTTAAGCCATATGCAGGCATGAGTTCTGAATAAAACATACCCCAAATCATGTTTAGAATCTTTTCAGCAGTTGAAATAACTATGTCTAAACATGTCTAAAATGTATTTTTATTTTGGGTAAATAAATTGGGGAAATAATTATTTTTTAAATAAAACTAAAGTGTTTCTAATTAGGTGGCTCGGTCATTTTACGAACTTTCGTTCAAAAATTATTTTTCTCCTGATCCCCGATAGTGAATGTTAAAAACTGTTTTATTTATTAAGGATGTAATAATGATACTTCTTAGCCTGTGAACCAGTTATAGCTCTTGTAATTGCGTACAAAAGCTGTAAGTATTTGTAAACGGTTTTGGTTTTATTTTAAATGGTTATGGTTTCGAAATCAAAATGAGTTACAGTTACCAGTTTCCTAGTGGGCCCACGGTTAAACTTGTTCATATATTTGTTTGGGAAGAAATGATTAGAGCGAATTAGCACTACACCATGCAAATACTTTTCAAAACAAGGTACATCTAAATAAAGATTTTTGTAGCATTTTTTATTAGTTGACGTATACTTTAAACAATTTTAAGCAATATTGAAAAAAAATTGTGCTTGTTCCGTTGCGGACGTTTAAAAAAAAAAAACCTAAAATTAGGGCCGTTTGCACTTTTTTTTTAGCAAATAAAGACTGGTAAACCAAAAACGTACGATGAAAAACAATGTAGTAGAATGTATGACCATATCAATGCAGCTTTGAAACGAAAAACAATAATTCCGTTAATAAAAATACTCTTAACTTTAATTTGTTGCGCACGTAAATCTTTGCGGGTTTCTGTACCTTTAGCCACGTTTTGGTAGTTTTGTTGTCTTGATGAAATAGTTCAATATGTGTCGTTTACATTTGTGAACAAAACGTTATCATATGTTGTCATTCTAATAGGAAAAATGACAAACAAAAGCAATTTGCGATACTCATTGCCCTCTTTAAGAAAACAAAACAAGAAAAAACGATAGAGTCGCCACTTATTGTGGGCTACATAAACTACATTTGTATTTTTTTACATTCACAATCACGTGTATGTAGTAAATGTATGTAGACTATATTTGCAGCGTACCACATCGTTTTGCGCTTTGTGGGCGTAAAAAGGGGCGTGGTCGGGTTTAGAAACAAACTTGATCTACGTGGAGTATATTAAAGTATGTGTGCAAAATTTGGTGGCTCTAGCTCTTATGGTTCCCGAGATCTCCGAGTTAACCCGTATTTTACGGACATTTCGTGTCTTCTGCTGTTCAGTACAAATTTGATTTGGGAGCAATTTGTGCCATTATCTACGCCTGATTTTCTTTTACAAAGCGTTTGATTATGGTTTTATCCTTATTGGTGCCAACGTTAACCATTTCACCAAAATTCCGTTAAGTTTTTTTGTTTTTTGTGTGCAAAAAGATCTATATTCAAACTGGAATCGCCGTGTGAGGAGTTTTTGATAATCATAGATAATTATTTCTTCCAGTGTAATGGAAATATATTTAGTCAAAAAAAAATTAGCTAAAACTTTGTTCAACAGAATAGAAGACGAAAAAGTTATCTAATAACCACAATTCACGAAAAAATGGTACCCATAGTTCCTGTACGAAATAAGGTTTGGCGTACGAAAAAGGCCATTTTTTGGTTTTTATTGGAATAACTCATTTGCCTTAATAGTTAGGAATAAGGTTTTTCGTTTCATTAATAAATTAAGCATTTCTGTTAAATACTGCGTTTTAATTTTTTGCATATCATTGCTGGTTTAGGAGCAGTGTCGATTTGAAATTTGAGGTTTTACTTGTACGAAATAAGCTTCGAGCCACTGTAGGTATACATATGAAGTTTATTTTGCAATATTGCTTGGAATTGTGTTTAGAATTCGTTCCCCCATAATGAATTTTTAGCACCCAAATCGCACCAACCATAATTAAGCAATATATGTAGGAGTGTACCTTGTATTGTTTGTCTTTGTACTCTTGCCACGGTTCAGGATTCGATGAGCGATTCCAAGTCACATCTGGGTTTCGAGTAGCGAGTCGACCCATGTAGTAAACAGCTCCAATAGCTCCAGCTGCCACACACACATAGAGTGGAATCAACTGTAAAATTACGGTTATGCAATGATTCAATGTCTTTGTTTTGAATAACAATATCTTACAGCCGGATTTTTTTTTATACTTTGAAGCCCAAGTCCTTGCATTTTCTTTGAAATAAGCAAACAAAAATTATGAACAAATTATCTTTGAATTTAAGATTTTTGAAAAAATTACCTAACTTTTTCTTAGTTCAACGAAAATCAGTGTGGCTTAAAAGATATTAATAAAAATACTGTAAATCTTTAAAATGCTTTACCGGAAACATACCAAAACCTTAGAACTTTTCAGTGTTTAAATAGCGTCGGTGACTTTGCGTCGATAACGGAATGGTGGAATTAAAAGCATTTATTTCAAGAGGTACAGGTTAACTGTATCGCCATATGGCCGGTAAACCATCAGAGACACACGTAAAAAAAATTTAATTTTGGTCTTCTGTTGAGAACCTGCAGTTGGTATGCTCTTTGGAGTCGCAACAAGTACTCTCTGCAAAATCCTTCATGAATTTTGCAGGGCCCCTGTTACTGAGTTTGCCGACAAGTATATGTCCCCCAATTACCTTACTGCTGACAGTATTACCGAGTGTGTCAGAGGTAAGAATTTTTTTATAAGCACAATGTAAACCTTATTACACTATTTGAGGTGCCACAGAAACCGTCGACGGTTTTGGGGACGGTTTTTTTCGGAAATTCGAAAAAAAAAACCGTCGGTGCTACAGAAACCGTCTCGAGCTTGTTATTCGGACTAGCAATTCGGAAAAAAAGACAGGGCTGACTTCCTATTTTTATTTGGCATTTATTTGTTATTTTTTTATAAATTCAAGCGAAGTTGTACTTATTTTTGCAAGATAACACCAATAGCTAAACAAAACCCTGCACCTAAAACGTAACAAACAAAATAGTTCAACATTTTAAATTGACCGCCAAACTAAACAATAGAAGCCACCCCTGTACACGATGGCGTCTTTCGAGAGGCCGCTACATAAAATCAGTCCCTCGGAGCGAATACTTTTGCGAAATCGGCGTTTTCTAATATTAAAATCAAGAGCACGGTGGCTCGCTTTGTTTTTCTATGCTTTCCCCTAGAACTAAGCAACATTAAGTCAGTAATATTTAAATTTTGTTGAATTCACTTAGCACATACAATCCATTAACGTTGTTTTAAAAGAGTTTTGATTATTTATATAAAAGGTGCAAGTATGCTTATTTCATAAAACTGTCGTTTAAAACACGGGGGAAATAAAAGAGTTTTTTGTGGCACCGACGGTTTTGCGTTGGGTTGAATTTTGGTCGGACTTCGGGAGGAACGGTTTCTGTGGCACCCCCGAATATAATATTTTTGATGGATGTCGTGTTGAAATAAAACCAGTATCAGCGGAGGCAATCGACCACCATAATTATAAGGGCTGGGACTTAGAAGTCCTTTTTGCTCTCGTGGAATATAGATAATAGACATTTGCAATAGTGGCAAAAAAATCACATTCAAATGCACAGTGCTCCAAACTGGTGTGAGTGAGTTGGCTAGCTAACGTACGACTCAGTCGCACAAAGAATAGAGAAAGAGAAACGAATGGAATGGTGTGTGAAGTGAATCGTTCATTTGAAGGACTCGAGTGGTAAGTGTAAGCAAATGGAAACATTAAAATTACAACATTAAACTAAAATCAAAACAAAAAAAACGCGAATTACATATACATACCGACTTGTCCGCTTCTTTTACTAATAATTTGTCCATGTTTGCAGCTTTAAACTGCAGGTCTCAGAAAAGGAATGGACCGAATTCGTACGCAACACCTCCAATAACTCGAATATACTACGCAATGTCTACAAATTGTCATTTCCCTTTTCGCTTCATTGTTCTCTTTCATTTCATTCAGCGTCTCAAGCTATGAAGCAAAACTCGAAATCATACTGAAACAATGTCGTTGCATTTCATGCATTCCACTCATTCGACTAAATTCCATTCGAAAGTATTCAATGGAACGTATGTATGTTGTGAGTGGACTAATGCAGATGTCTAATAAATAAGTTCTTCAAGATTAACTAGAAAGAACGCTATAGTCTTTTAAAAAAAAAGTGTTGCCTGCTTGTATACACAATTTCTTTAAACTGGCCAGATTTTCAAAATTTTTGGATATCTGTGTAGATATTTTTAATACAAACAACATTTGTTTTGGCATTAGACATTTATTTTTCTCTAGCATTAAAAATGTGGCATTAGACATTTATTTTTCTCTAGCATTAAAAATGTGAGCACCACAGAGTTTCACGGTTTGTGGGTGTTAAAAGGGGCGTGATCGGGTTTTGAAACAAACTTGATCTGCGTGGGGTATATAGAAGTCTGTGTGTTAGTCCGGTCAATTTAGACATTGAAATAGCATTAATTCCGACAGAACTAAATTTTGATGGAGGCCTTTGGTTTACCACAAGGAACAAATTGTCAAAAGTCCCCATTAATCCCAGGTGTGCTAATTTAATTATTCAATCACAGGTCACAGGTAAAAATGTATGGTTTTTCTCAAAAACGGTAAGGTTTTGCGAAAAATAGATAATAGGAAAGTTATAGAGATTGAAATGCTATATAAAAATGATTCAAATAATTTTTTTTGTAGGACCCACCATTTTCCAGATATCGCGCTTGTAAGAATCACGTTATACACACATACGCCACGTATTTTTTCCTGTGACCTTGAATAATTAAAGTCAACATTGGCTCCGCAGAACGTTGCAACGATTACTAGAAGTCAACCCTTGCTAAAAACTTCGAAGCTTCTCCGTTGCTTGTAGAAAAACGGCGTCCTAGTTCCTGAGCGGTTCCCGGAAGCTTATGAAGCCATACGCCGTTTTAAAGCCGTATATTTGGAGAAACGTAATTTCAACTATAATTTTTCTATTTCACTAGTTATTTTTATTTTTTAATTATAACTTTTACTTCTTCGACTCCCTCAGAAGGTGCAGCGGTGCGGGTTGGAACTGCTATTGTCTGTTAGCCATTTGCTGCTGGACCTCTAACTGCTTCTTCTGTTGCTCCCTCTGAGACTGCTTATGCTCCCTCTACATTTTAACTTTTTTCATGCACGAGCTTCATAAGCTCAGCCGGATTGTGTTGTTAGGTGCGCTTTGCAGGGGGGCGCTGCTGCCGAAAATGAAGCTGCAGCTGCAGCAAAGTATTCCTTCACATCTGCAACTTCTGTTTATTTAATATATATAAAACCACAATCCCTTTCATCGAACTTTCTGTCGTCGTCCACAGTGTTTTGCTGCGTAATGCACCAAGAAAAGAGTGCAGCTTCTCGTAGTGCTGCCAAACAGAAGGAGTCCCACCACTCGGCCCCAATGTGTTCTTTTCCTGCCTGCAAGTTTTAACAAGTAAAAGAGGGTGTTGTACTTTAAATATAATACTTACTTGTATTTCTTTGTGAGATTTTCCACCTTTGTGCGAACAACTATCTCCATGTGGGGGTTCTTGCGGGCCCTTCGTAAGTCTGCCAGGTTCTGCCACAAGTCAATAAGTAGATTCTCCATATCCGCTGTCCATTTCAGCCTCGAGTCCATTTTCCCCTTATTGCCTGAAGAATATTCAAAAACACGTTAGAACATAAGAAAACCAACAACAACACAAATAAAATATATACTTACCACCGCTTCTTGCTTCTGCTGCGCGTTAATTTTTTTCTCGGTTCTTCTTATTTTATTTTGTTAAAAAAAACAAAAACCTGATGAACGTTTCTTTTCATTTTTGTTTACGTTTTCACAGCGCATGTCAAGGCAAAACCTTACGTTTTAAATGCACATTTTAAGCAATGTTCCTTTATCATTTAGACCAAACTTTAAAGAAATCTAAACTGATAGGCCATTTTTATATCTCACCCTATTTTGTTAGTTTTTTGTTTTACTTTTAGCTATAAGTGATATTCTATATAATAAAAATAAAATTATTGGCCAAAATATATATTAAGACACTGCATTTACAATATTGTTTCATCTCTTCTGGTTTACACTGTATTTGGACAGTGGAAATCAGAGTTTCAAATCCCGTTCACCGAATCGCCGAAAATTTCTGTTCAGATGCGTGTGAAAATAGTTTTAGTTTTAGGGCTACATCTGTGGAGTGTAAATACTTTATAGTGGAAGCTCCGCATTGTTTTGCCAGTTCTGTTTCTTCATTCTAACAGCAACAATAGTCGTGAAATATCGTTTATCGAAAAAGGCGTCGTCGTGTATCGTGAACTGCAAGCAAATAATTAAGAACTGTAGGAAATTAAGTGAAATTTATGTTAAATCCAGATAAGATGGGAACTTTAACCGATTTTGGACAGATAGCCCTAAAATGGGATCCGAAAAATTTGGAGATTCGTACAATGTCTGTTGAAAAAACACTAGAGCCCCTTGTACTACAGGTTACTACTCTTGTAAATACCAAGGGACCCAGCAAAAAAAAAAAAGGTAAACCCTTGTCAAATATGTGTATGTTTAGGTACATATGTGCATTTTCTAAGAGAATAAATGCAAAGTCTAGAAAAATCATATCGTTTAACATATCATATGTCATATCAATCATCATAAAATGTATTCCTAAAACGTACACACAATGTGTACAAGCATACATATGTACATATGTATGTATAATTATGTGTACATATTAGCCTCCCTGCAGTTCCACAATTTATCATTACTCAAAATCATCACTAAATAGGCACCGACGCTAGCAGAGCCGACGCTCTGTCCAACTCCCTTGCGCACTTTCTCTCTCTTAAAAAATTATGTACATTGATTAAAAGGCAAGATTGTCTGCTTAAACGACTTAAGGAATGAGAAATGGATTCTGAGCCAAATTCATCACTATTTCATCACTAGCCGATTGCGACAGCAGAGCCGATGATTTGCTAATAAAAATGCCCATAAACGGCGGTGTCAACTGTGTTAATTTAGTGCCTTTTTTGTGATGTTTAAGTGGTGTTTTCCCATAGCGATGAATCCCTAGGACAAGCCCCGTTAAAATCATCACTAGTTTTCACAAAAATTGAGCACTGACTAAGCGCTAGTGATGAATACAAGGCGGTGATTCACTGATGAAAAGACAGTGAATGGAACTGCAGGTGATACTATTGACCACTTTACTATATGTGAAAAAGCTTTTCTTAAAGGCATCCAGCTCCGTACTTTTAGAACGTACTTGAAAGGGGTGGTTAGAATATCAAGTTTGTGAAACGTTAGGGATTGGCTGCTAGATTATGTTTCCAAAAAAAAGCTTTCCAGAACGCATTCTTTGAGGGCGTTTTTCACGAATAATTAGCATTTTAAAATGTTTGGCATAACAAAAACTTCATTTAATAACATCATTATAATTACATTTGTTAGATAAGCTTATATGAATTGTACTAATTTCTATTGCACAGTTATGCAAAATATAAGTAATACTATGTTTCTCTACGGCTATTAAGTTGTCCTTGTTTGCTTTTTATAGTTATCCAAAGACTGCTTGATTTTGTCTTGCAAAGGCAGTCAGTTCCGGTCCCAGGTGCCCTTCCCTCTTCAAATATTATGCAAAGTGTAGAGTTAATACCGTTAACAAAATAAATAAGACACACTTTAAGTTCACAGAAATAAAAATTAATTTTAATACTTACAGTTTTTTTTGGTATTGTAGCTTTTCTATAGTTATGAAATCCCTTAATAAGGGGATTTATAAAGAACAAAAACAACATTACTAAACGAGTTTAAATTGCAAAATGTTATGATATTTTCTTATTCGGCACACTGAAGGAATACAATTTAGTATATGGGCATTTTCCAGAATCGGTCTACTGGTCTTCTTTTTTTAAAATATTTTCTTTAAACATAAAAACTTAACTAATCTTAGCAATTTTCCTTAATTTCATTCAATTTTATGAGAAAATAGATTAAAATGTTCTTGTTCTTAAACTATTTTCTCCTATTAAACGAAAAAATGCGTTCACTGCGGCTGCTAAAAAACCATAAAAATGTTTGACTTCCTAAAATACAGTGGACCAAAAAAGTTTAAGTACACCATAGATGTGCAACTTAATGCAGTCAAAATGCTATTAAATAAAGTAGATACAAATTTCAAATAAATTCCATTTGTAAGGTTATATATTTAAGAACATAAAAGTCTTTTCGTTTCCTTAATTTATAAAATACCAAGATTATAAAAAACAAAATCATAAAAATACTTCATATTTAACATCAAAAAAGTTTAAGTACACTTAAGAAAAAATTAATTTATTTATGATTAGTATTTGGTTGGACCTCCTTTTGCAGCAATAACTGCTAGTAGACGTCGGTGCATACTATGTACCAACACGTTGGTGTCCTTTTCTTCAGTTTTTTCCCACTCAGACTGCAAAATGGTCTTAAGGGGGGAGTACACTTTGAACGTCCAAAAAGTAAGGCATTTTCGTGAATTTTTTTAAGCAATAAAACACTCAGGGAGGGCAAATATGTTATAACCCATTTATTACTCATCCTTCGAACTACATTTTTTTTTTTTTTTTGAACTCGATTGGCGTCTTCATGTGGCCGGTGCACCAGGTCGCGTGGGGCGTCCTCGCGCGGAAGTCGGAAAACGGTGGGGAAAAATGCTCCTTCCCATGTGATCCCGGAACATAAATGGAACAAAATCCTGATTAGTAATGAAATTTGGGTTAGAAATACGAGTTCCGATTTTTGAAAAAAAATTTTTTTTAAAAGTTGTGGCCTTTGAAAAAAAAAAGTCCATTTTTCACCCTAAAAATGCTTACAAAATCGTGGATTAAAAATCCATTTTTGACAAAATCGAAAATGTGGCCTCGTATTTCTAAGCAGAATTTAATTCTGAACAAGAAAACATAGGCGATATCCAAATTCGATGATAACTGGTTAGAGTTTTTTTCCCCACCAGTTTGAAAAAACCCGTTTCGAGATACACGCGTTTAAAGATGTGCTTGTACATGTACATGTACGGTACATGTTTTAGGAAATCGCTTCGTAAAGCGGTAAGGAATATTCTGGCGGACTGGAGTCTTTTCTAATCTAAAGTATACATCTCAAGGAACATTTTAAGCCCAAAAAAAAAAAATTAATTTTTTTGAAAAATCAAAGTGTACTCCCCCCTTAAGGGACTCCTTCGACGATATTTGGTGTTTTCGGATCCTTTTATCCAACAAATTCCAAACGTGCTCAATGGGATTGAGGTCTGGAGACTGTGGTGGTGTATGCAATTGCTTGCAGTTGTAGAGCAACCACTCCTTGACTAAATTTGGGGTCGTTGTCCTGTTGAAACAGAAATGTAGTTTCATTCAACTGGAGCTGGGTCGCGCTGTCCTTGAGATTATCCTTCAAAATTTTGAGGTAAAGATGCTTGTCCATTGTAGTGTTTATAAACACAAGTTTCCCAACTCCAGCTGTCCCAACACGCCCCCAGACCATCACTTTACCGCCGCCATGCTTTACGGTTGGTGTTCAGTTTTTAAGCTCCAACGCTGTATTGGGCTTCCTCCATACTTTTTGGGAGCCATCAGAACCAAAGGTGTTAAATTTTGACTCATCACTCCAAATAACGTTGTCCCAAAATGAATCCGGCTCGTTTACATATTTGTTAGCGAAATCCAGCCTCTTCTTTCGGTGCACCAAGAAAATCAAAGGCTTTTTACGAGGTGTTCTTGCGTTGTACCCCTCCTTGTGGAGCACATTTCGTACAGTTTGAGGGTGAACTGTTTTGCCTGAGCTTCAAAATATTTCCTCCTGTATTTTAGGTGCTGAATTTTTTGGATTGGCCTTAATTGAGCCCAGGATTTGGCGTTCTTCCCTAACGGCCAATTTTTTTGGACGGCCTGATCTTGGCTTTACTTGGAGGGTTCCAGAGTTTCCGTAAGAATTGATAACAGTTTGCACGCTGGATGGAGGCCTCTCAACTATCCTGCCAATAGCACGTGCTCCTTTTCCTTTTAAATAATGTTTTAAAATTATTTTCCGCGTTTTAAGTGGAATTTCGCTTCCTCGACCCTTCTTGACCCCTCACACCAGTAAAATCAAATGAAATGAACTTAAAATGCATAAAAAGGCAAGCATCAGAATTAGACTGAAAGAAGAACTCGCGATCACCGTTAGATTTGGAAGCAAAATTCCAAGGAAAGAGAGAGATGACGAGTGTACGTAAACTTTTTTGTTTTCTGTGAATACAATGTTCATGAAGAGAAACGGACGAAGTTAGCTTTGGTATATTCGAAGTCCTAAAGGTTAAGTTATTGAAGGTAAACAAATAAAATTTTAGTTCTGATAAGTTTATATACATATTTTAAACATCAAACACTGAAGTATGAAGTGTACTTAAACATTTTTGGTCCACTGTATATGCATTCTATTATTCACAGCGTTCTTTTAGATTTTGGATATGCTTTATTATGAAAATTTCGCAAAAATTGCAAAAGAAATGGAAAGTTAAAAAGTAACTTCCATTTGGTGTAGCGTGCAACTCAACACATTATAAGCGATAAATTAACTATAACGAAATTTTGCTTTATGTCATTTTAAAGTACACTTTAATACCCATAAGCTTATAAAAAATTTTACTAAATATTTTTCAGAATTTCCAGTGGTTGCGAACGTACAGTTAATACGCTAATATTGCAAAAAAAAAATAGAAGCATCTATTTTCCGACCCTTTTTACTTTGTGATTCTACATCACTTTTGTAGCTCTATTTTTGGTGCATTTCTGCGTTGTAAAGGACACATAGAGTTGGACCAAGGGCGCTGCCTTGGGGAACTCCAGCCTCTATAGTGTAATCGTCGGTTTTTGAAGAGCGAAGGCTCTGTTGAGTATCCTGTGAGTGTTTTCCGGCAGAATTGTTCTGATTTTATGCATAAGGCCATCAAGCCAGACTCGGCCGAAAGCCTGTGCAACGTCAAGGAATACCGCACTGCAGTATTCCCGATATTCGAATGCAGTCCGTATTTCTGTTGTTAATCTGTTGACTTGCTCTATTGTTCCATGGCTTTCTCGAAAGCCAAATTGATGTGCTGGAATAACGTTGTGCTCTTTCAGATATGGGTCAGTTCAATTAGCATCTTTTGAGTTTTTAGATCACCGCCTGGGGCCTTTTTTGGTTTTAATTGCTCGCTGATGACTTTTGCAACTTCGTTTGGTTGAAACAGAATTGGATCTGTCTCAGTTTCAATTTGAATTGACGGCTACGGTAGTGCGAATGAATTAGTTGCAGGGTTTGGCTGAAGACAATTTCGAAGGTGTGAAGCAAATGTACAAGCTCTGTCTTTGTCGCTTCTGGCCCAGCTGCCTGAAGAGTCTCTTATGGGAATTACTGTTTCGGCCGGCGCACTTAGATTTGGGTGGGCCCTCCACAAGGGATGCTTGGTGCTGGTGGGTGAAAGTTTCTCAATGTACTGGCGTTGTGCTTTTTCTTCCTCGTGCCTTAGAGCCCTGGTAAGTCTGCGACCAGCTTCCCTTAGACTTTGTTTTGAGGAGGGCGATCTGCTGGTTTGCCAAGCACGTCTCAAACGTCTTTTCTCCAAAACAAGCGGTTCGATTTCAAGATTAGTTTTGTGTTGGTGTGTGTGCCCATCCCTCTCTTGCGTTGTAGAGACTTTGGCTGCTGCGACGAGTACAGACTCCAGTGCATCGGCATAGCAGTCGATGTCCTCCTTGATGTTGAGCTGTGCAGTTAGTTCAATGTGGGAACTTACGTACTTTTTGAACTTCAGGCAGTTGGTTCGATGCGACGTCAGCCTGCGAGGCTGATCGACTAATTCCGGGCTTCGAAGAAGAGTTCTTAGCAGTGGTCCGACGATAGATCCAAAAGCGATTTTGCAGGTATTAAATTGCGAGATATTATTTCTCACATCAAAATCAATTAAATCAGATAGTTTTCTAGGATCTGTAGGCCAATACGTAGGGCTGCCTGGTGAAACGTAGTCCAGTTTGTTGCATGTTTTGATGAGTGCATGATATACATAGTTGCCTTCCTTTGGTGGTCACAAGGCGGAATCCCCAGTGCGTGTGCATGGCGTTGTAATCGCCTGCTGCTATTAATCGCTCTCCAAGTGAATTGTAGAAGTTCATGAATTGGTCTTTGGAGACTGTAAAGCGGGGTGGGCAGTAAACAGCGGCAATGGCAAGGTTGCAGTTGCCCAACTGTAACTTTATTGATGTAGCTTGCAGATAATTTTTTGCAAACCTTTGGTTAAAGTGGTGTTTGATGCGGTCTCTTATTAAGATGCCGGTTCCGCCATGTGCTTTACCATCTGGATGATCGGTGCCGTAGAACGTGTATTCCCGTATTTGAAAGTTATATTTGCTGTTTTTTTTTTCTTTTTTTTTTTACGTTTTATTTGTTTATTGAATCTTCTCTAGAAGAGGCTTACAATAAGTATTCAAATCTTAACCTAAATAATTGTTGTTATAATTGTTAGCTGGTTAATGGCCCTAAGTTAGGCAGGAGCGGACGGTTGTTGCGCTGTAACCGAGTGGTTACTGAGCCGCCTGAGCTGCCTGGCTAGTTGGTTTGGAAGTATTGATAGTCCAGCTTCGTACTTCGAAACTTTACTGTCAATTTCTTCTTTAACGGGTTTTATATCCAGGTCCCTATGGATATTTGCGTTGCGAATATACCAGGGGGCCCCAGTTATTGTTCGCAGTATCTTCGACTGCATTAGTTGGATGATTTCTATGTTGCTACTGCTTGCGTTTCATCAGAGTTCATCCAGGTTGGCTTTAAACAAGAGTTTTAAATAAGTACTGTGTCAGGCCATGTCAACTGTACCTAGTCATTTTCTGTATTTAAACAAAACCTATTAAAATGTGTAGCTTAGGACGGTACCTTAAAACATTTTTAAGGGAACGTTCTCTTTGTTTGGTCGAAATGAAGGCAAAGTTCGTCAATTTTTTGTGGGATAATGAAAAGGCGTACGGGTTTTGCTTTTTGAATTCGTTTATTATTCAAGATTTTTTTAAAATTTATTTGATGGTGAAATTCAAAATGGCGGCTGCAAAATGGCGGCTTTCGTCTGCCTCCCCGCGCCAAACATCGTCCAAAAATTCCGAGCCTGCAGCCTCTTGTAGTCAACCGAAATAGAAAATTGTTATCATTAGTTAAAGTTAATATACTTTTGTAAGGCACTAACCTAATGGCATCAAATTGCGGCCATAAATTAACCGCGTAATGAACGTTCGAATTTTAAAGTTCGATTTTCGTACATTTTTTTTCAGTTTAACCACGTTGAAAAATTATAAATAAATTATTGTTTATTTCCGGATTAGCTTAGTGCCCAATAAAAAAGCATATACTTTCATAAAAATTTTACATGAAGCAAATCGGTTCATAGGATGAAGTTGTGGACGCGGAATTTTTTTGAAAAACATGGTTTCGAGAAAAACGCGTTTAAGGCACCTTATCACCTTGTGGGGTCAAAAAGTGCTCTTTTTTTAGGAATTTTTTTTGAGAAAACGGTTAAAGATACAGCGCTGAAATCTGACCATATATTTATTCAAATAATACAATTTTTGAAATTGAAAAAATCCAAAAAGGGGGGAGGGGGCGCCCATTGGTGGCGGTATGCATTTTGCTCTCGTGCACGATTGGCTCAAAACCCGTGATCGGAAACACAAAAACCAAACACATTCTTAATTAGTATCGTATTATCTATAAAATGAACCACAATCATGGAAAAAAAATCAAAATTCGAAAAGTTATGAGGTTTTGAAAAAAAATGTCAATTTTCGCATTTTTTTTTCACTAATTATTTTTTTAAATAAACAATTTTCAATATTTTTGGCTGATCGAGGTTCATTCATTAGAGGAAACCCTAAGGAACATTTAAAAAAAATTTGATGACGATTGGTTCATTGTAGCGTCTTCAACCCTGCACGTAAGGTCCGAAAACATGGTTCTGAGAAAAACGCGTTTAAAGTTTTGGGTTTGGCTCGGCCGGTGCTCGACAGTGCTCTATGTAACGGGCTATAACTTTCGAAATTTTTCAGATTTCGATGTGAAACTTTTACAGCACATTTTTGGAACATATATCTACACGATAAGACAAAAAAAAAAAAATCGATTTTTTGGACCCCACAAGGTGATAAGGTGCCTTAAAGTTTTGTCTTGTACCGCAGCGCGCGTGACGCAGGTGTATTCGAGACGCTCTCATTCACAAACTATTCGTCGTATCGAAAAATCCTTTCACACACATATTCTACGGATATGTGGCTTTCAATTTTTGCAAAAAAAAAAATTGATTTTTTGATCCAAAACAAAGAGAACGTTCCCTTAAAAATTTTTCGAAATTCCGCACCGTTTTCGATATTTTTAGCTTCAAAGTTCAAAAAAATTGTTTTTAAGGTTTTGGAGAAAAATTCATAAGTTATGAAAGGTTTGAAATATATCGACGAACTTTTTTAAGTGTAAGGGAATCGTTTTGTCTTAAAAAAAAATATATTTAAATATTTTAATTTGTAATTCAACATAATTTTTAACAAATATTTCTGTAGCAAATTGGTTTTTTAAAGTGTTCTAGGGCAGTTTTTGCTTTGAAACTTTCGCACAATTATAAATTGTTGAACTTTTGCCTTGGACAGTCGGAACCGCATTTTTAGTCCCGCCGCGCACGGTTTGTGCGTCGAAATATGTCAAACCGTTTGAGAGTTAATATCGAAAACTTTGCGGAATTTCGAAAAACTGTTAAAAGTGTTTTAAGGTACTGTCCTAAGCTACACATTTGTAGCTCAAAATCTGAAAATTTTCGAAAGTTATAGCCCTTTACATAGAGCACTGTCGAGCACCGGCCGAGCCAAAGCCAAAATTTTAAACGCGTTTTTCTCAGAACCATGTTTTCGGACCTTACGTGCAGGATTGAAGACGCTACAATGAACCAATCGTCATAAAATTTTTTTTTAAATGTTCCTTAGGGTTTCCATTAATGAATGAACCTCAATCAGCCAAAAATATTGAAAATTGTTTATTTCAAAAAATAATTAGTGAAGAAAAAAATGCGAAAATTTACATTTTTTTTTTTAAAACCTCATAACATTTGGAATTTTGTTTTTTTTTTCATGATCGTAGGTTCATTCAATAGATAATACGATACAAATTAAGAATGTGTTCGGTTTTTGTGTTTCAGATCACGGGTTTTGAGCAAAGTTAATTAAAAAAAAATGTAGTACTATGTTGCAACAAGAAAAAAAAAATAAATAAAAATGACCCAGATGATCTTTTGCGAAGCAAACTTCAGGTGTCATTGTATTCTGTGTTAGTAAGGTTTTAGTGAGTATTCTGTGTGTTATGGACGCGTGCCGTTTTCGCTCATTGGATCCAAATTTTTAGGTCCTTGTAGACTGGAAAATCTGTAGTTTTCTATATGGTGTTTTTTGTTAGCAGAGCAAGGTTCGGAGATGTGGGAGTCTCCACAAGCTATGCAGACTGGCTTAGGTTACAGAAATGTGTTTATATTTCTGGCAATTTTGTGCATTGCAGTGATCGTTCCGCTTGTGCGCCTCTTCTACAATAATTCTACAGTGCAACAGAAAATTATTTCCGATACTCAAGAAGAGAATCGCAAATACTGTCAACGTTGCAAATTTGTGAATGTCTATTCGTCCGTCTGTCCGTACGAACGCCGAGATCCCGGGCTTAAGCTAGATTGAGAATCTTAAACATGTAAAGGCTGTAATTACTCCCTCTTAGTTTGACGGCACTACATCAATCCCATTGAAGGCATATCAAACATTTAACTTACCTTTTTTTTTTATTTACTTTGGGTGGCATAAATTAATGCATCTCTTTATAATCATATAGCCATATATTTAAATTATTTTTTGCCTGGTTAAACTTTCGGCAGAATTATATTGTATATAAAATGTACATACAAACAACAACTATTTTTTGTCATGCTTCTGTTAAACTGATAAACTGTTCGTGTTATTTATTTTCAGGAAAATCAAAACGTGCCAGTGCGTTGGTTGCAGCGGTTGAGAAGGCTACGGAGAACTTTATACAAAAGGGTGAACAGATTGCTTATGAGAACCCAGATATTACTCAAGAAATGTTAACCGCTGTAGATGAAGTTAAAAAAACGGGAGATGCTATGAGCATTGCAGCCAGAGAGTTTTCTGAAGATCCATGCAGTTCCCTAAAGCGTGGAAATATGGTGCGGGCGGCTAGAAATCTGCTTTCCGCTGTAACTCGCTTGCTAATCTTAGCTGACATGGTAGATGTCCATTTGTTACTAAAATCTCTTCATATTGTTGAGGATGACTTAAATAAACTTAAAAATGCATCGAGTCAGGACGAGCTAATGGATAATATGAGGGTATGCACTATTTTTTCACCTATTAAAATTGTAATGTAAAGGTTGGAATCTTTTAAGTAGGGTTAGGGTCAAACAGCCAAAAAAGAAAGCATAAAAAAATTTGTTTTAAGAAACTGCAAAATAATTTTAAAACTTTTGTTATAGCCTTTTTTAATTACATTTAAAGGTAGATTATAAATTAAAAAAATAAATTTCGCGAAATATTGAAGTTATACCCGGTTGAAGTAGTAATACCCCTTTTGTAAAAAAGCTCAGTTGCGGTGTCCCGAATAACAAATCGCCAAGTCATCTAAAAATTATGGGATAAAAAATACCTCGCAGCAAACTGTTATTTTCATTTTTTGACAAATTGCCTCTTTAGCCTTTTGCCTTTTTAGCCTAAAAACGCACTGTCGCTGTGATCGGTTAGAAGCAAAAAATATAAGAAAAAAAACGTATCGTTGGCTGGAAGTCATTTGTATTTAAAAGACGTGTGTAAAATTTCAAACCGATCGGTGCTTAAATTTTTTAGTTATCCGGGACACCGACTTTGAAAAAGTGGTTTTAAGAAAAACGCTTTTAATGTTTTAAGTGCGCGACCAACAGTTCTGGAAGGGATCGGATATTTTGATGCATATTTCGGTAAATTTTACTCGAAATGAAATTAAGAGACAACATTTAAAAATAGTTGTACTTTCGTTGTGTGAACGGAAGGAACGTTTTTGTTCCATTTCGATTTTGCGTGTAAAATCTGGGGTTGTGGGAAAGCTATTGAGCTGAAATTTACTGTAAGCTCGTCTTTAACGATTCTACACGATGCTGGTTTTTAGATAAACCTCTTGGTAATCTTGGATTTTATTAGGGAACAATTTTTTTTAAGTACGCTGTTGAGCAGAAGACACAATTTTGTGCATCGTGATTGAAACGCGTATATCTTAAAAACCTTTGTTGAGAAAATTTAAATTTTTACTGAATATTTATTAACTGTCAACAGACTAACGTATGATGTATGATCTGATTCATGTCACATGCCTTGAATAAAGGTTCTTAAATTTTATTAAAAAAAACCAGAAAAAGAAAAATATCTAAATCAAAAAAATAAAATTTAATTCGTTACGGAAAATTGGTTTAACTTTTTTCGCTGTACTTTTCAGGAGGGGTAGGGTCTTGCTGCTTTTTTAAATCCTTGTTTTATATTTTTAAATAAATCAACATTACTTACAAAAGGCTTTAATGTTACTTACAAATTTTAAAACGGTTAGATAAAAACTACCAAAGTTATAAATTTTGTTTATTGTTCGTTGCTACTTGTTTTATATTTTTTAATAAATAAACAATACTTAAAGAATGTTTTAATGTTACTTAATATTTTTAAAACGTTTTATTTGGGGTGTTAGATAAAAATTAACAAAGTTTGAAATTATTTTTAGTTGCTACACGGTGGGTAACGAAAAGCACAAACTTCAAACGCTTTTTTCTTAAAGGGGTTATACGCAGTTGCGAGGCTCAAGAAAGACGTATTTATTTATTCTCCTCGGAGACAGTTCATTTGTAAGAATAATATTTATTGATTATTCGGATAGATTTTCATTTTTAACAGAATGGCGTGTCTTTGAAAAAAGTTTTTCGTTTTTGACTAAAATTTTCGTTCCAAATTGTTAAAAAAAAAATATTAATTATATTGTAGAATCAAATTCCTTCATCTAAGAAGATTTTGTGAAAATTTGAGACAGATCGGTTGATCTGTTTTTCTGTGTTTTCACCGACTTTGAAAACACCTTTTTGAGAAAAACGCGTTAAAAGTTTAAAAAGTAATGTATAACACTTGGCATGACCCTACAAATTGAGGTATATCTCCGAAAATATTTATCGGATTAAGTTCGAATTTTTAGAGAACACACTTGACTATACGTACATTCCAAAAAAATTCTAACTTGGTAAAACCCTTTAAAATCACGTCTTAAAAGTCAGTGTTCACTCGCATTTCAAACTTGGCATATGTTTTTTTTTTTAAATAACAAGAAATTACGATGGCGCCGGGTTCCCCGAATTCCAGAATCCATTTACTAATTGCATCTTAAAAAATCTTGCCGAATACCGAAATATGTAAGTTTTTTTGAAAATGATTAAATTTTTTGAATTTTTTGAATACCAGGGGTGATATTTTCAATACAAACAACAACATTTCAAATCCCTTTTCTCTTTTGCACACCTCACCTAAAGTTTTCCATGTTCACAGTTTTGATTTTTTCTTTAAATTAAACGAAACGCTGAAATGTTTATACTCAGCTGACTTTAACAGCGAACCAGTGCACAGTGGTCCGGGGGCTGCCATAAATCCAATTTTTCAAAAGTCCCGGATTTCAAAATTTCTAATGCCCCTCGATTCTTGAATATTTGAACTATAATTCCCCAAAGTATTAGCTAGTTTCAATTCCGTTTACATACAAATTTTTAACCTTAAAGGCGACAAGTGGCGAAAATCCTATAAAAATATAATGTCATTTTTTTAATATTTACGATCATTTTCCCGATAAAATTTTTATTGTAACAGTTCAATAGAACTGTAAACTATACCATGAACACAAATTTTTATCAATATGTTTTGTTGTATTGATGAAATTTTAATTTAATTAGCAAAAATATTTTTTTTTTTGAAAATATTTTTTTTTGAATCGAATATTTTGAGCCTGCCATACACTGCCAACGAGTGACCATATAGGTAATATTAGTACACATCTGTACTACAATACCCAATATAAAGCTTTTGCGGAAAAATGCGGAAACGCAAATGCGAACATTTTTTCCACAACAATATAGATTTTTTTTGCTAAATCCACCTGTTGCCGAAAGCAATACTATTAAAATCAAAATGCTTTCAAAAGTACACAAAGCCTCTAGCAAAAGAGGTTATGGGACTTTTGAGGCTGCCATTAAATCAGAACGTCTCCTCAGAATCAGATAGTGATTCTTAGTAAGCCGATACGTTTACAAATTGTTTCAGTTAAATTTTTCTTTAACATTTCTTTGGTTAAAAAAAATTTCTTAAAAATCAAAAAACAAAAATTTAAAAAAAAAAATTATAAAAAAATAAAAAAAAAATTAAAAAAATTTTTTTTAATTTGAAAAAAAATTAAAAATTTTTTTTTTTTAATTAAAAAAAACTAAAAAAAAAGGGAGAGTCTAAATTTACCGTAAACCTCCACGTGGTACTCTCTGGGGTCGTGAAAAATGAGGTAATATATTCACCAGCTAATTACGGAAGTCACAAATGCCGTATTAGAGCCGCCATTTTGAATTTTGAAATTTCGACTTCATATTCGAAATCAGCGACCCCCAGAACCCCCGAGTACAAATTTTGAACTCTCTACGTTGAGTTTCTGATTTATGACCACTTTTTCCATACAGCCGGACCACTGTGCAGTGGCCTAAATAAATGTTTTTTGTGCTGAAAATATTTACACAGATATCTAACAATTTCGAAAATCTGGCCATTTTCAGGAAATTGTGTATGTGTGTGCGTTAACAATTTATTGGGCTTGAAAGCAGGTTACCCTTTTTTTAAAAGAGTTAGCGCCTCTGTTTTTTTTTTCCATATTTAACTTTGATAATATTCATTGAATCTTCTCTTAATTTTGAGGCTAACAATAAGTTTACGAATCTTTACATTAAAATTTAACTAACAGTATACTAAGACTGTCGCTGGGTGGGTTTTTTTTTTTTTTTTATTCATAAATTACATACATAGACAAAAAATAAATATACATATGATATCCAGACTTGCGGGACTGCCGTGAAGCATTGCTTCGCAAAGCTGGCTGGCCTGTTTAGGGCCTCTCGTTCCTTATGCATTCTAGCCGCCCCAGTTCGCTGGGTGGGTAAGTCATTGCGACGGAGGCGTGATTGGTTGCTCAACCTTGTTAGACCACTCGCCAGGTGGTAAGGGTGCGAAGATAGCTTGGTAACTGGTAGAATGTTTAAGTCACGATGTATGTTTTCGTTGCGAACGTACCACAGCGTCCCGGTAATTGTTCTCAAGATCTTCGACTGAGCTCGCTGGACTTTGTCAATATTGCTATTGCTGGCATTCCCCCATAACTGGGAGCCATATGACTTGAAATTCAAGGTTAAGGGGAGTTGAAAAGCTAATGAAGGCTGCTGGCTTTTAGCTTTAGGTGTGTTCTTTTGGCTTCAATGTGCCGCACAGTGGGGTGTTTTTCAAAAAAATGGGACTTAATTAAAAAAGTTTTTTGATTTCAAATAAGTGAGTCATACCAATTCAAAATAGATGAAATTCTCCATCAAACCCTGTTTAAATTATAATTTAAGCTTCACAATGTACGTTCAAAGTTCAGATTTAGTTTTAGTTAAAGGGGTATTCTGGTCTAACAACATGAAACATAGGTAATTTTTGAAGTGCTGTAAAAAAAAAAAGCAATTTTTTTTTCATTATTAATTCACATTAGAAGCATACAAAAAAAAAAATTTAATATAATCAAAATTCCGTTAGTTATCAGCTGATGGAGTGGGGCGTCTCAAAAATTTGGTGCGAGACCATACCCACGATTTTAAAGTTCCTAAAGAGGACTCACTTAAAATTTCAAGTAAGATTTAAAAAGACAGTTCTGAGAAAAAACGCGTTTAAAGTTCAAGTGCAGCCCAACCGACTTGGATGCCTGCTCAGCAAAATACTTATTTCTCTGTAAATAATTTGAATTTGGGAAAATCCTCTCGTAGAGATATTCTTATATTGTTTAACTATGAAAATATGAAAAAAATAGATATTTTTTATTTCTAGACCAGAATACCCCCTTAATGCGTAATATACATATTTTTTCGTTTTGGTGCATTTTGTAGGCGCTATATCTTCAACATTTTTCAAAAAATGTGTGTGTTTTTTTTTTATTCCGTTACTAAATAGACTCTGCCTTTTATTTTCTTGTATTAAATTTATAAAATTAAACTAAAAAAAGTTATTTTGGATAAGTGTAATTTTATAAAAAAAATTTTTCAGAAAATATTTAATGTTGAATCTTCTGACTTTTTTTAATAAAAAATTCATGTTAGAAGAACTAATGAAGATATTTTTAAAAATTTAAAATTTTCGTGGCAGTTAAAGCCCTAGGCTCTTAAATGAGTGCACAGGAAAGGGGCTGCGTGTGTGATTTTTTACAAATTTTTAAATCTAAATTTTAAAAACCCATTCTTTTTAAACGCTTTATATAAGTTTCACTTGTGGCTATCTGGCTGGCGGCGTAACACTTTTTGGTTCGCATGCAGGCCTGCCAACTTGTTTTTTTTTACCGATAATTTATCGATATCTATAAAAGAGCGCGCTCTTTTAAACCGGAAAGCGTTTCTTTTAGTTTTTTAAAACTATTAAAATTATTCTTCTGGTTTTTTTTTGTAGTTTTACTTTATTTAACTAAAAAATAATTGACGTTTTATGTTTAGCTTATAAAAAAAAAAAAATTGTCCTCAGTCTCTCACCAAAAAAAAACCGTTTTTTCCTTCCAAGTTTACAACTTTGATCTCAAAAATCTCGCTTATCGCACAAAATCGCACGACCAAACTTTGTAAACATGTTATTGACACTTTAAAGTAGGGGAGAGTGGGGATAGGTGAACCACTTTTTTATATTAACATTGTTTTTTCTGAACATTTCAACGTAAGGGTCTGCTGTATATAGAAATCTAGAAAAGCCCATATTCCTTGCAATATCAAGTATTATGCAAAAACACTATCTTTTGTTTTGTAAAGTTTATTCCCTCTCCAAATTTTTGACTCAAATGGTTCAGGTATCCCACCCCCTGGGGATAGTTGAACTACCTTTCAGGATAACACAAAAACTACAATTGTATAAAAAAAGTTTTTCTTTATTCATGCCTTTTTTCTGTTTAAATATAAACATTGCACATTTACAGCATGGAATCAAACATTAAAAATTTGCTATTTTTTTTTTTTCTTTCTTTTTTCGAAGGTTTTCTTGAGTCTTTTGATTGTGCTTTTTGGCGATCAATTTTTCTGCGGTGGGTCAGTGGCAATGATACTCCTCCCTCGTTTTCTTCCTCGAGTCGTCCGTTTTCGTGGTTTAGCCTTTCCCCACAAGTACTGGTTCATGTATCCCCACAAGTCATAAGCCAATTGGAAGTGATTTGGAGAAAACATGGAATATGTGAACTGCGTCAGCAATCCATGAAAATATCATAATTTGCGTCTACTTACGATAAAATACAATTTTAGGAAGTTCAATGCCACTGACGAAGCACGATAGAATTTTTCCTAGAAAACGAAAGGTCACAATTGAAGCTGCAAACGGGGAATACAAACTTCGATTAGCGATAAAAACGACGCGATTGTGCGTGCGAATGAGGTTAGGATAACGACTAAGTAAGCAACACACATATAAATGGTGCACAAAATCATGTCAGAAGGTAAAATAGTTGTACTGGTTCATCTGTCCCCGTGGTTCACCTATCCCCACTCTCCCCTATAAATAAAAAAAAATGATGCGTGCGGTCGCGTGTGGCTCAACTATATGTCCATGCAAAGCAAAAAATCCATACATTTTGCAGGCTTTTCAAATTTTTTATTTTTTAAAACCCAATTTTTTTTTTTTTTTAATTTACCATTAAATTAAAAAAAGTTCAAAGTAACGGAATGAAAAAAACACACATTCTTTGAAGCGTCCACAAAATGCACCAAAACGGAAAAATATGTATCTTACGCATTAACCTAAAATTAAATCTGGACTTTGAACGTGCATTGTAAAGCCCATGTTAAACCTTAAATTATAATTTAAACTGGGTTTAATGGAGAATTTCTTCTATTTTGAATTGGTTTGACTCACTTATTTGAAATCAAAAACTTTTTTTGAATTAAGTCCCACTTTTTTGAAAAACGCCACTGTGCGACGTGGGGATTTTTGTGGTCTTTTCCCGGCTTTGCTATCATTATTATAATTGACTTTTTACATCTCACTGGAAAGTGGCCAAGTTTTGCGATGGCATTGAAAAGATATGTGATAGTGCAAACGGCGCAATATGGGAGCTCAGAGATCATTTTGGGGGTTATGACTCTTATAAGGTCGCAGCCCAAGGATTTTTTCGGATTCAGCTGATTTTTGATGATGTTAACGATTTCGTTTGGGCGAAACTCAATTGGCTCATGTTAAAGCTGAGCAAAGCTCATATGGTAAATTCGGCAAAGTGAACGCCCATCCGCCTGTGGGAGTTCTAATAGGCATCGCAGTTTCTTTCGGTGAGCTTAGAGTTGGGCGAGTTCTCCGTAGTGAGTGTTTTGTACAAGATGTTGACAGTTGCTTGCTCTGTATGTAATGGCGGTGGACATATGCTTCTTCTTGCGTTAGGCATGTTTTAAGCTTTGCCTAGCAGATGGCGATTTGAGCTATTGCGTTTTTTCTTGTTTTGTTTCTTTAAAGAGGGCAATGAGTATCGCAAATCGGAAAGTCGGGAAACCCGACTATATCATTCTTTCTTAAACTTCTTTTTAAAATACAGTTTGTATCAAATTGATAGGACACTTTGAAATTTTTCAATAGTTTTAAGAATTTTACATTTAAAGAAACAAAAAGTAAAGTAAAGATTTTTAGCTTCAATAAATTATAATCCACATTCATTTTTAGATATCCAGTTAATCTTAATTGTAAAAAACTTTAGTAATTATAATGACCCCGGGTTCTTGTTTTGGTGTCGATTAAGGCCTTAGCATTAGACCACACCACCATATAGAATAATTAAAAAAAAATTTGTGAAATCAGGAAAAAGTTTTCTTTTATGCCATTTTGATCACTGCCAATATTGGGAGAGCCAAAAAAACATGTTTAAATTTATAAATAACTAACATCCTAACCATCCTACGTAAGGATGCATTTTGAAGTTTTCAAAAAAGCACGCGACTTGGGAGTGCTGGTGCAACAAAGTTGTGTAATGCATTATAATGTTAGAAACAGCTGTTTATTATAGTATTCCTGGCAGTCAAGTTCAGGTTGAACTTTGTTTTTTTGCGTCGTCCATGTCATGTGCTTTCTTGCTTATCCAAGAATGCATCCTTACATAAAAATCGTTTTTTATTTGCGATACTCAAAGACTAAGCCAATACTGTAAACGTTGAAAATGTCAGTCTGTCCGTCCGTCCGTCCATGCAAACGTCTCGGGAACTAAAAGAGCTAGAACCACCAAGCACACAGACTTCTATAAGCAAAGCGCAGATCAAGTTTGTTTCAAAACCTGACCACGCCCCTTTCTACGCCGCGAAACTCTGTGGTGTCCACATTTTTAATGCTAGAGAAAAGTGGCCTTAATAAATGCTGAAAATAGCTACACAGATATCTATAAATTTTGACAATCTGGCCATTTTCAAGAAATTGTGTATGCAAAAGCGTTCGTTTATTGCGCTCGGAAGGAGGCTACACTTTTTTTTTTGTAGAGGGCTAGAGTTTAGTTTTTTTTTGGTAGTCGGAAAACCCGGTTTTTTTTTTTTTTTTTTTTTACAAAATACCATAAGTCTTAACTTTTTTTTTTCACATTCGACAAAATTATAAAAAAAAAACGAAATAAATTGTGTTTCTCATGACTTAGAATGTTTGAATTAACGGCAGTTTTTCCGCTGGCTGTTAAGTCGTGTTTGGCCTAAATAAATGTTGTTTGAATTGAAAATATCTTCACAGAGATCCAAAAAGTTGGGTAAACAAATGTAATGTCATATAAAAGTTTGATCAAGTTCATGTTCTGCCTCCAACATAGATAGAATCGGATAACCCAAACAATTGACACTTGACAGTTATTACCCGCTATGACATACATTTGTGCCCAAAATCTTAGACATAAAACCCCCTAGAGTTGCTTATACAGAAGAACACTGTAACTAGTACATAAGTGGAAAAGGGCATAAAAGACGCGGTGAGCGCCAAATAAAGTTCAGTTCCTAACGAAATACTGTTGTTTTTAGTCAGGGATTAGGCGTTTTGCATTATAAATTGCTAGTTGAACGGAGCGGTACGAGCTGCACCCAAGACACGGGATATACGCGGCTAACAATAATAGTTACATTTTGCGCGACTTAAGGGGTTAGGTGGGTTTCCTGGGCAAAAATAACATTTTCAACAACTTTTTTTTTTATATAAGGAATGAAATATTTTATAATAACTTTTAAGTTTCTTACACATACACATTTGGAGAAAAGTTTTTGAATTAAAAAAAATATATATTCAACGGTCAGCCATTGTGAAATTAAAAAACTAAATTTTTTTTTAGTTCAGACCCTAAACTCGTATCTGAACGAAGGAAAACCAAAAAAAAATAAAATTTTTTATTTTTGGGAGATTTTTTTTTTTTTTTTTCCAAAAAACTCAAATTTTGGGGAAATTTAAAAATTTTTATTTATTTTTTAAGTAGTTGTCAACGAAAAAAAATCCTTCGTTCAAGTACGAGATAATCGTATCTCAAAGGCCTGTGCAAAATTTCATCAAGATTGGTTGAGTAGTTTATGAGGAATTTTGACAACCGACTTTAAAAACACAGTTTAAGAAAAACGCATTTAAAGTTTTGATAAGCAGTGCACTTGACCTTGTTATTCGGATTGACTTAAAACTTTGGGACGATATTTTTGAGATTCTGTACTATTTATGTGACAATAAAAAAAATCAATTTTTTTTGCGAAACCCACATAACCCCTTAATAAAACTCAAAGAGCAATAAGTACCACTGAGCATAAGGGATTATATACCTTCTTTGGCGTAGAAAAAGAGGAAAGTTTGGATTTTTTTTAGGTTTGTAGCAAATGTTTCTTTACATGAATTTTTTTATTTTTTGATAGTACACTTTATTAACAATGTTTGTGCGAAATTTCGTGTAAAAATATCAAATAGTTTTTAAGGGGTGGCTGATTCCCTTAGAGGCCTTTTTTTGGAAGAGCGTTGCGGTGACGGTTCCACAGGTCAAACAAGTCAACTGAAACCATAAAAGTAAAAAAAATTGCATTAGTTTAGTATAATGCCTAGTTATTGAACAATCGTTTTTGTTAACTTTTTTTTTTTTTGTACACACGGGAAAGAGTTTCGCAAAAAATGAACTTTTTGGTCACTAAAAATTTCACTAAAAAATTAAATTCGGCGAAAAAAAAATTGTGCGTGAAAAGTCGATCGTTCAATCACTTACCAATTTTATTATGAACATTTTAAAAAAAGTTTGAAAAAAATCGGTTCAGTAGTTTTCCGCCAATCCCCGTCACCGCAAAGTCATTTTTCAAAAAACACCATTTCTATTCGCGTTTAAAGTTTCAAGTTTAGTCTGGGGCCGGGACGAGGCGCGCGGTTAGAAGTGCTGTAACTTTTTTTCTACTGCTCGAATCTCTATGAAAAATTGAGAAAATGTTCTCAAGGAGTTGTTCTTTAAGATAAAGCAATAACATTTTTTTTCGATTTTTCGAAAATAAAAAAGGTATATAACCCCTTAATATAAAAAAAATCTTTGCGGATATATCATCCAAATAGTAGCCTACTGGTATTATTTGTTTGTCTATGCGGCTTATCCAACAAGAACATTTTTGTTTTTTTAAGAAAACATTGATAGCACAGGTCGACAACGAAAAAAGACCAAGACTACCGAAAATTCGGTACTTTTTTTTTTTTTTTTTTTTTTTTTGGTACTTTTCAAGGCTAAAAACACTTATCGCCAAGGCTTGAACTTGGCTTAAATCATACATGTCTTCGACTTCAATTTTTCACAAAAAATACCATGGGGGAAGGGGCCTTTGGATCATTGGCTTAAATGCATTTCGCCTTTTAGCCTTTTTTTTATCTGTAGTAACCTGTTATATTCAAAATTTGGTGTGTGTCTGAGATATGTTATATTTACTTTAGTGGTAAAACCTTGGTTAAAAAAGTCAAAAAACAAATAACAACTACTTAAGTTTTCCCTGATTAAAATCGTATTTTCAACGTATAGTCCAGTCAATCTAGACATAAAAATGGCTTTAAATAACATTAATTCCGACAGAGCTAAATTTTTGTGGAGTTGTGTGCTCATTATGTATAACGTGATGCTTACAAGCGCGATATCTGGAAAATGGTGGGTCCTACAGAAAAAATCATATGTATCATTTAGAGCATTTCAAGATCTACAACTTTCCCCTTTTTTATTTTTCGATAAACCTTACCGTTTTTGAGAAAAACTCGCAAAAGTCAACATTTTTACCTGTGACCTTGAATAACTCAATTAGCACACCTGGGATCGATGGGGACTTTTCACAATTTGTTTCTTGGGGTAAACCAAAGGCCTTCACCAAAATTTAGCTCTGTCGGAATTAATGTTATTTCAATGTATAGATTGACTGGACTAGAAGGTTTAACCACCAAATGAAGAACCAAAACATCTGAGACACAAACCAGATATTGAAATATAACAAGGCTACTGCAGATGAAAAGAAGTGTCAAATGGTATATTCAGTATCTACAGTACATAAAATTGTTGCATCCAAAAATTCTGTTTGAGCATTTAAAAAACTTAAAACATCTTAAAATTGCAAATAAGATAATTTGAAAGAAAAAGAAAATGTGTGATGCTTTTTGATAAAACGTTTCGTTTTGAGTGAAAGTTATTTAGCAAAAGTTTTACTTTACAAATATTAAAGAAATCAATAATAATTTGCCGATGAATTTTGTCCTTAGCAATTTGGTCGCAATGCTGGAGAACTTATAAAGCAAGCAGCCAAACGTCAACAAGAACTTAAGGATCCTCAACTGAGGGACGACCTAGCAGCTGCTCGTGCGATGCTTAAGAAACATTCAACCATGCTTTTGACGGCTTCAAAAGTGTATGTTCGTCATCCCGAACTAGATCTTGCAAAAGTGAATCGCGATTTTATCCTAAAACAAGTTTGCGATGCAGTAAACACTATCAGCGACGTTGCTCAAGGAAAGTCCTCCCAACCGACTGACATTTACAGCGGGGCAGGAGAGCTGGCTGCAGCTTTGGACGATTTTGACGTAAGTTTAAAACAATTACACCTAGAAAGAAAAAAAATGTGCGACGTTTATTTTCTTAATGATTTTTGTAAAACACAAGTGTTAAAAATAAACGGTATGCACTTACTTTTTTTTGGTTGGGCTCAAATTCTCGAAAAATTAGAGCTCCGAAAAATATTGTTTATGACCATTTTCAGAACTTTATAATGGGCGAAAGAATCTGAATTTTTTAATATTCTTTAATTTTTTAATAACTATAATAGTAATACAATTTAAAAAATTAATAAAATAAAAATAGTAAATGTTGCTTAACAAACTATTCTATTTAACATAAACGGAAGATACGGAAGAACAGTTGCTATATGCAAATAAAAGAATACAGCAGACAGATTTTGCTAAATATTCTGTAGTCAAATCAGACTATTTAAAACTTAGTTCTGAATGCTACAATAATTACCTAGCACGCTGTAAAAGTGATTTTAAAAGTAATCCGAACCTATTTTTTTCATTTGTGAAAGCCAAACGTAAATCTCAAGGCTTTCCTCCTTGTTATTTGCGATACTCGAAGAGTAAGCAAATACTGTAAACGGTTAAATGTCTGTCCGTCCGTCCGTCCGTCTGTCTGTCCGCACAAACATCGAGATCTCGGGAACTACTAGAGCTAGAACCACCAAATTTTGCACACAGACTTCTATAAGCAAGGCGCAAAGGCGCAGATCAAGTTTGCTTCAAAACGTGACCACGCTTTTTTTTACGCCCACAAACCGCGAAACTCTATGGTGTCCACATTTTTAATGCTAGAGAAAAGTGGCCCTTATAAATGTTGTTTGTATTGAAAATATCTACCCCATTATCTAAAAATCTAAAAAAAAAAAATCTAAAATCTGGCCATTTTCAAAAAATTGTGTGTACAAGTGGGTTGTTAATTTTTATTGCGCTCGAAAGTAGGCTACACTTTTCTAAATAGGGCAAGCTAGCTGTTTTTAAAAATGGCAATGAGTATCGCAAATTTTATAGTCGGGAAACCCGACTATAGCGTTCTTTCTTGTTTTATACTCCTAAAATTTCAAATCGAAATCTCTTGAATTTCGAAAGTTATCAGCCGTTTTGTGGACTGGTGTTAAGCGCGGGCTAGCGTGGTCAAATTTTCAAACGCGTTTTTCTTGAAACCATTTTTTTCGAGTTTGCGGAAGTCCTACAGGTCGCAAAAATTGAGCAATCGTCATGAAATTTTTTATACATGTGCCTCAGAAGTATGTGCATGGCTGGAACTAGGATCTTTTGAAAAAATTAAAAATTGTTTATTTAAAAAAATAATGAGTAACGAAAAAATGAGGAAAAACCCATTTTTTTTCAAAAGCTCATAATTTGTTTATTTTTCATGTTTTTTCAATTATTCTAGTTCTATTCCAGCGATGCGTAAAAGTGTACAGATTAAGGCAGGTTCTCACCTTGTGGTTGTAAATCGGATGTGTAACCCTTAAAAAGTATGTTCTACAAATTTAATGTTCGAATTCCAATTACTTTGTAAGTTACAGGAGTTCAAAGTTTCCAGTTTACTCTGCGCGCCCTACGTCGCCTGGGAAACAAACGCGTTTATCTGAGAACCATGTTTTCGGACCTTACGGTAGTGATTGAAGGCGCTGGGATAAACCAATCGTCACCAATTTTTTTTAAATGTTTGTAAGGGTCTTTTCTAACAAATGAACTAGAATCATCCAAAAATATTGAAAACTTTTTTTTTTTTAAATAAAAACAAGTGAAACAAGAAAGAACGCTATAGTCGGGTTTTTCGACTATAAGATTTGCGATATTCATTTGCCCTCATTAAAAAACAAAACGAGAAAAAAACGATAAAGTCGCCACCTATGTATGGGGCTACATTATCTACATTTGTAAATTTTACATTCACAAACACGTGTATGTAAAAAATGTATGTAGACTAGATTTAAGGCATAGCAAAATGTTCTATAACTTCTTTATTATTTATTAGAGCATAAAATGGTTCGGAATGTAGTAAGACAGTGCACATATCATTATATTTCTTTTAAAACCGCAAAGATTGCATAAAAAATAAGAGCGCCACAGATATTCGCGGTTTGTGGGTGGTAAAAGGGGCGTGGTCAAGTTTTGAAACAAACTTGATCTGCGCTTTGTTTCTAGAAGTTTCTGTGTGCTAAATTTGGTGGTTCTAGCTTTTATAGTTCCCGAGATCTCGACGTTTGTACGGACGGACGGACGGACAGACAGACAGACAGACATTTGATCGTTTACAGTATTTGCTTACTCTTCGAGTATCGCAAATAAAAAAACATGCAAAAATCTAAAAAAAATTTCAAAGCTTCATTACTTTTGTAATTTTTATTTTTTTTATTATTCTAGTTCATTTTATAGATAATACAATTCAGATTAAAAATGTGTTTCGATTTTGTGTTTCGGATCACGCGTTTTGACGGCATCACTTCCGGTAGCGGGACACCTATTCAATTTAAAACATTGTGTTGATTAAATAAATGTGTTTTCTTATCCGTTAAGAACTTTCAGCATTGTACCTTTACCCGTTTCCTCAAAAATCATTTTTTTCAAAAGTGTCATTTTTCGGGCCTACAAGGTGAGAACCTGCCTTAAGGGGGGACATCTGAGTAACTTTTTTTAAAAATCGAAAATTTTTTTTTTCGCTTAAATAATTCTTTATGGTCTTAAAAATAACATACCAAAAGATAGAGTCCGGCAAAAGAGTCTAAGTGTCGAAATTTTCCATTCTGCGGCGATGCCTCACAGGTATATCCCATGGAACCTTTTGTGTTTAAACGCGTTTTTCTCGAAACCACTTTTTTTGAGTTGGCCGAGTAGAAAACTCGCACAAATCTTAGCCGATCGATCTGAAATTTTGACAGTATATTCAAAATACCTATGTCTATCGACACATGTAGGATTTTTTCGATATATTGCTTACTTTTTTTTATCAACAATTTTGTGACGTTTTTTTTCGTGAAAATTGTAATTTTTTTTTCAATTACTCACCATTTTGCAAAAAATCAATATATCGAAAAAATCCTACGTGTGTCGATAGACATAGGTATTTAAAATATACTGTCAAAATTTCAGATCGATCGGTTAAGATTTGTGCGAGTTTTCTACTCGGCCAACTAAAAAAAGTGGTTTTGAGAAATTGCTGCACAGCCGCCATTTTGTTTTTGATTTGTTCCAAACAAATTTTATTTTGTACTTCACATCTTATATTATAAAACCTACTTTACAAATTTTCGATTGGCTTTTTCATTTGGCCAAAAAAAATTGCAGAAAATCCGATTTTTTTTTTTCAGTTACTCAGATGTCCCCCCTTAAGAATAAATTCGTTTTTTGCGTTTCAGATTTTTTCTAAAAATTCCAAAAAATCCGCAATGAGGACGAGTTTTTCGCGGACATGCCGCCATTGTTGGGTACTCCCCCCACCCCCCTTCACTTGGATCGCCCTCAAAAAAATTGTGTAGCTTCAAAAAACTGTACTAGGGTACAGCTAGGTACTAGGTACAACTGGCTAAAATTTTATTTCCATACCTATCATACTTTCCAAGAAATAAATTCCAGAAAAAAAACCAGGTTTTGGGCGCCAACAAGGTGCAAGCCTGCCTTAAGCAAAGCGCAGATCAAGTTTGTTTCAAAACCTGACCACGCATTTTTTGTGGTGTCCACATTTTTAATGCTAGAGAAAAGTGGCCCTTATATAGTACATGTTGTTTGTATTGTAAATATCTACCCAAATATGGCCATCTTTTAAGAAATGGTGTATACAAGTGCGTTAAAAATTTGTATTGCCCCCGAAAGTAGGCTAAACTTTTTTTTTTGAAGAGGGCGCTAAAAACTGATTGCGCTCGAAAGTAGGCAAAGTATCGCAAATTTTATAGTCGGGAAACCCGACTATAGCGTTCTTTCTTGTTTTTTATTTTTTTTTTAGGTTGTTCAACAATTAACACTGTACTTTTTGAAAAAAAATTGCATCATAATTTGTTATTCTAATATACATCTGCCCAAAAAAATTTAGTTTCGACCCTCGTAGGAGAATTAGAAAGCATAATATAACGAATGAAAGCTTAATAAATTCTGCTTAAAAACTGATCTCTGATTTCATCTCGCGTTTTCAAGTAGCGGTACAAAACACACATAGGTCAAATTTTGTCATGCCTGCAAGTTTATCCAAGCTTAAACTAAATTATTTCTGAAACTAATAAAATTGAAATTGAATCTAACTGGTCTTGTAATTTGAAAAAATTTGTAACTCAAGAATTCTGTATATCGTCTATGGGATTTGTGGCTAAAAATTTTTGGAGGGATAACACTGTGCTACATTTTTGCCGCCATCGATTCTGAACCGATTTTCGAGAATCGCTGCTTAAAATACTCGCCAGTACTTAAATTTCTGAAAAATTACTTGTGCCAAAGAGGGTTTAATTGGGGTTTGGTTGTAACTTAAGGAACTTAAGGGGTTATGTGGGTTTCCTAAGGAAAAAAAGGGCATATTTTCAACAATTTTTTTTTCTGTAAAGAATTAAATATTTTAAAATAACTTTTAAGTTTCTTGAACCTACATACATATTAGAAGAAGAATTTTTAAAATTAAAAATATATTCAGCGGTCATTCATTGTGACGTCATTTTATGTGACCCCTCGGAAAAAAAGGTGCGTTCGCATTGTAAGCACAATTCCTGACAGAATCATCGGAAATGAAAAAAAAACAACTATTTTTTTTTTTTTTTTTTTTTTTGTAATAGTTGCTTTTAACGAAAAAAAGAGAGAGAATCGTATCTCGAAGGCGTGTGCAAAATTTCATCAAGATCGGCTGAGCAGTTTCCGAGAAATTTTGACAACCGACTTTGTGCGCGCACATTCTCAGGACTGTACCTCCGAAACTATTGTTTGGATCGACTTTGGGACAATAATATTGTAAAAATGTATGAGACAATAAAATCGATTTTTTTAAGTTGCGAAACCCACCTATCCCTTTAAAGATTTGTGTTTTTTTTTTTTTTTTTTTTTTTTTTTTTTATAAGATTACCTACAGTAAAACTGAAGACAATAACCTGACATTTTAAACCGCTTACGAAATATAGGGCAATATATATAGAGGTTGCAATGAAAAGCAAATGCAAACCAAATCAAACCAAACATTTAAATGGGGTTAGCCACTTACGATGAGTACTTTCAGAATCCAAAGTAAAAACAGAGTTTCGAATTTTGTGTTGCACTGTGTAGAGTAGCAGAATGTTATACATTTATTCGAAATTTAAAGAAGATGGGTCAGGCCACGTCAACTGAACCAAAATTTGAAAAAAATTTTCTGATTCGAAAAAAAAACTATAAAAATGTGTAGCTTGGGACAGTACCTTAATACACTTTTAACAGTTTTTCAAAATTCCGCACCGTTTTCAAAATTTTAAGCTTCAAAGTTAAAAAAATTTGATTTTAAGGCTTTGGAGAAAAATTCATAACTCTCGAACTTTAAAAATTTGGAAAAAATGTGTGCCCACAACCCCCCCATTTTAAGTGCCCACAACCCCCCCAATTTAAGTGCCCACAACCCCCCAAATTTAAGTGCCCAAAACCAATATTAGCAGACATTTTAAGAAGTTTTTAAAAAAATGGTGTGCATAAATTTGTTTGGCTTAAATCGACATTGTTTTATTTAGTATAATACTTCGGCTAAATAAAAACGCATTACACTTACCTTTTTAATCGATTCACTTTGATTGATACACTTTTAAAAATGTTTGAATGAGGTTTCACCACCTCATCCAAACACAAAAATAACCAGTTCGGTCATTTCCAAAAGCAAACGCGTCCGATTACTTTGATATTTGGCATAAATCTTACATAGAGATTTCTCTGCGAATGACGTTATTAAAAAAAACTCAATCTTTATTTTGTGAAAAATTACGTAGGGGTGTCCACAACCGACGGTTGCACACAACCCCCACTTCTCCATTACCAATTTCTGGTAGAGTAAGACTTCTTGATTACGAAAATACCACGAAAAAATTTGTTTGTAGAACAGTTTTGTTTTAAGATTTTTTAAAGTTAAAAAAAAAGAATGTCGGCGATTTCATTATGTTTTCATTTATATCTCAAGTTTTGGCCAACCGAACTCGGTCCATTTTACAAAATTTGATTACCAACAGATCAATCTTTAACATTGTCATACTTAACAATTGGATTGGATAAGTCATTTATCTGCAAGAGCTCGACAAACACAACCTTTGTGAAAATTTTGGGCTGTTAAACGACTGTAAAACGGCTGCTATACCCTTAAAAACTTGTACAAAATCCGTTGAAAAATCATTATAGGTTCTAACTTAATTTTTGTATCCGGCTTAGTCGGACAAGCTTATCACAGTCCGGTCAATTTAGACATAAAAATCGATTTAAATAGCCTTAATTCCGACAGAGCAAAATTTTGGTGGAGGCCTTTTTCGACTTTTTTGGGTTTTGCCACAGTGTCGGCCTTTACAAGTATTTTTTTTATATCTCGAGTTGTAGCCGGCCGATTTTTGTACATGATATCATTTTTTACATTACATTACATTACATACAGTCGCTCGAAGCTTACAAGCAAAACCTCAAATTTCAAATCGACACTGCTCCTAAACCAGCAAGGATATCCAAAAAATTTAAACGCAGTATTTAACAGAAATACTTAATTTATTTATGAAACGAAAAACCTTATTCCTAACTATTAAGGCAAATGAGTTATTCCAATAAAAACAAAAAATGGCCTTTTTCGTACGCCGAACCTTATTTCGTACAGGAACTTTGGGTACCATTATTTCGTGAATTGTGACTATTAGATTACTTTTTCGTCTTCTATCCTGTTGAACAAAGTATTAGCTACATTTTTTTTTGACAAAATACATTTGCATTACACTGGAAAAAGTAATTATCTATGATTAACAAAAACTCCTCCTCACACGGCGATTCCAGTTTGAATATTGGTCTTTTTGCATACAAAAAACAAAAAGACTTAACGGAATTTTACTGAAATGGTTAACGTTGGCACCAATAAGGATAAATCCATAATCAAACGCTTTGTAAAAGAAAATCAGGAGTAGATAATGGCACAAATTGCTCCCAAACCAAATTTGTACTGAACAGCAGAAGACACGAAATGTCCGTAAAATAAGGCTTAACTCGGAGATATCGGTTCCAAATCTTACTTATATTGAAGATAACATAGTGGGCTACAAACGTCCCATCGAAATAAGGTTCGGCTTACGAAAAAGGCCATTTTTTGTTTTTATTGGAATAACTCATTTGCCTTAATAGTTAGGAATAAGGTTTTTCGTATCATAAATAAATTAAGTATTTCTGTTAAATACTGCGTTTAAATTTTTTGGATATCCTTGCTGGTTTAGAAGCAGTGTCGATTTAAAATTTCAGTTTATTCTTGTACGAAATAAGCTTCGAGCGACTGTACATGACATACATTACATACATAACATACATAACATACATAACATACATAACATACATAACATACATAACATACATTACATACATTACATACATTACATACATTACATACATTACATACATTACATACATTACATACATTACATACATTACATACATTACATACATTACATACATTACATACATTACATACATTACATACATTACATACATTACATACATTACATACATTACATACATTACATACATTACATACATTACATACATTACATACATTACATACATTACATACATTACATACATTACATACATTACATACATTACATACATTACATACATTACATACATTACATACATTACATACATTACATACATTACATACATTACATACATTACATACATTACATACATTACATACATTACATACATTACATACATTACATACATTACATACATTACATACATTACATACATTACATACATTACATACATTACATACATTACATACATTACATACATTACATACATTACATACATTACATACATTACATACAGTGGTGGAAAAAATAAGAGAAACAAGATTTTTGCGTCGGTTTTTTTCTTTTTTTTCTCAAGAACCGTAACATATATTTTTTAAATTATTTTTTTGTTAACATATATTATAGTACGTATTATAAAAATAAACAACAAATTTGTTTCAAACTGGCTAAGGACAAAAAAAAAAATAATTCAATTTACTCTCCTTGGACAAAATAATAGAAATAAAATGGATAAATTCATAAATCATAGGTATTTTCTCAAATTTTTTAGTCGAAACATGGTTTTAATTAATATTTAGTGGTACAGCCCTTAGATTTTATAACTGCAATGCACCGACGGTGCATAGAATTCACTAGATTGGCGCAAATCAAGGGATTAATGGCATACCATTCGGATTGCACTTTCTGCCACAATTCTTCCTTGTTTTTGGGCTTAAAGCCTCCAATTCCTTTTTTTAGTACTCCCCACAAATGCTCAATCGGGTTCAAGTCCGGTGATTGCGGTGGCCACTCTACAACATTTATTTGTGTGTCCTGGAACCATTTTTTGACTAGTGTGGACGAGTGTTTGGGGTCGTTTTCCTGCTTAAACTCCCACTTTAACGGCATTTCTTCTTCGGCATATGGTAGCATAACATTCTTGAGTATATCAAGGTATTGTAAATCACAAATTTTGTCCTTAAAACGGAATATCGGACCAAATCCAGAGGAGGAGAAGCATCCCCATAGCATGATATTTCCTCCACCATGATTAATCGGGTTTTTTGTATGATTTTGATTGAGAGCTGTATTTTTTGGGCGCCTTACATATGGGCAATTCTCTCAAAAAGGGGCCACCTAAAATTGAAAAGTTATCGAATCTTTTCGGCATTGATATATGTTATAGCCCTAGCGAAACTAAAAATTTTGATATGGCGTTTGGGGGGGTGGGGGGCGTGGCTCCCACGTTATAGGGTGTCAAAGTTTTGGGTAGTATAATTTTCAAATGTTAATAACTCTTACAAGACTAAACCGATTTGAACATACTATAAGTCGATTTCATATAGAATTGTCTACATTTTCATAAAAAAAATATATATTTTTTTAAATTAATTTTTATATTTAAAATTAAAATTAAAATTTTTTTTTAATTTTGAACCCTGAATGCCCCCTTCGATTTTTTCTAAAATATCTCAAAATGATCCTTACTTCATTACCTAAGTACCTGCCAAGTTTCGTTTTGGGACAGCCAGAAACATGGACGCTACAGGTGATTTTGTAACGCAGGGTCAATTAAAATCGTGTCTCCTATACTAGTCCAGTCAATCTAGACATTGAAATAACATTAATTCGGACAGAGCTGAATTTTGGTGGAGGCCTTTGGTTAACCCCAAATACAAATGGCGAAAAGTCCCCATCGATCCCAGGTGTGATAATTGAGTTATTACATGCGCGATATCTGGGTTTTTAAATGGTGGGTCCTACAGAAAAAATCACTAGGATCGAAAAATTTTTATGGACCATTTAAAGATCTACAACTTGGTGCTAAAAATATCCTGTTTTTTAATTTTTTGATACCCTGTACCGTTTTTGAGAAAAACCAAAAAAGTAAAAAACCCCAAAATTTTCACCTGTGACCTTGAATAACTCAATTAGCACACCTGGGATCGATGGGGACTTTTCACAATTTGTTCCTTGGGGTTAACCAAAGGCCTCCACCAAAATTCAGCTCTGTCCGAATTAATGTTATTTCAATGTCTAGATTGACTGGACTAGTATAGGAGACACGATTTTAATTGACCCTGCGTTACAAAATCACCTGTAGCGTCCATGTTTCTGGCTGTCCCAAAACGAAACTTGGCAGGTACTTAGGTAATGAAGTAAGGATCATTTTGAGATATTTTAGAAAAAATCGAAGGGGGCATTCAGGGTTCAAAAAAAAAAAAAAAATTTTAATTTTAATTTTAAATATAAAAAATTAATTTAAAAAAAATATATATTTTTTTATGAAAATTTAGACAATTCTATATGAAATCGACATATAGTATGTTCAAATCGGTTTAGTCTTGTAAGAGTTATTAACATTTGAAAATTATACTACCCAAAACTTTGACACCCTATAACGTGGGAGCCACGCCCCCACCCCCCAAACGCCATATCAAAATTTTTAGTTTCGCTAGGGCTATAACATATATCAATGCCGAAAAGATTCGATAACTTTTCAATTTTAGGTGGCCCCTTTTTGGGAGAATTGCCCATATGCTCTACCATCAGATCCAAACATATTCATTTTAGTTATCATCAGACCAGAGGACATTTTTCCAATTTTGGAGGTCCTTTTGACGATAAGCAAAAGAGCGCCTTTTTTGAATATTTTGGTTGCTCAAAGTATGGTACTTATCTAGGTGAATGTGCCTTCAAATCCTTTTCAATCAGCCTGTTTCTAATAGTGCCACTCGTAACTGATGCCAGCAAGTCCTTTTTGAGCTCCTCCGATGAAAGGAATACGTTTTGTTTTGATGTACGAGTCAATATGTCATCAAACCATGTAGTTGTGGCTCGCTTTCTACCGCAGTTCTCCTTTCTTTCGGTGAAAAGAAAGGCCAAAAACACTTTTTTTTAGTGAGCACTGCATTGTCTGATAAATTTTCCTCAATGTTTGCCCCTCATTCTTAAATTTTTTTATAATATCTCCTTTTACAGCAGTGTAATGTACTCCGCGACCCATGTTTGATATAAAAGTCGATTTTGTTCCTGAATTTTGACGAAATGTTTAGTTTTATGACAAACTAACATTAAACTAACTGAATTATACCTTTATTTAAAAAAAAAAACGAGACTTAACTAAAATTTCGGAGCAATTAGGTCGCGTTTCTATTTTTTTTCCAGCTAAAAAATTAGGTTCTTCACCTAATTACGAACTTCCGCCACAAATGAAGGCTAAAACGACTTAAAAAGGAAAGCAGAATAAAGTCCTGTTATCAGTTATGTATGTACTTTTGGTTTCAAGCCGTTTGCTATTGTACATACTTAGCAGTCATGTTAAATGTGCAGAGGAGAATCTTGTTTCTATTATTTTTTCCACCACTGTACATTACATACATTACATACATTACATACATTACATACATTACATACATTACATACATTACATACATTACATACATTACATACATTACATACATTACATACATTACATACATTACATACATTACATACATTACATACATTACATACATTACATACATTACATACATTACATACATTACATACATTACATACATTACATACATTACATACATTACATACATTACATACATTACATACATTACATACATTACATACATTACATACATTACATACATTACATACATTACATACATTACATACATTACATACATTACATACATTACATACATTACATACATTACATACATTACATACATTACATACATTACATACATTACATACATTACATACATTACATACATTACATACATTACATACATTACATACATTACATACATTACATACATTACATACATTACATACATTACATACATTACATACATTACATACATTACATACATTACATACATTACATACATTACATACATTACATACATTACATACATTACATACATTACATACATTACATACATTACATACATTACATACATTACATACATTACATACATTACATACATTACATACATTACATACATTACATACATTACATACATTACATACATTACATACATTACATACATTACATACATTACATACATTACATACATTACATACATTACATACATTACATACATTACATATGTACATTACATACATTACATACATTACATACATTACATACATTACATACATTACATACATTACATACATTACATACATTACATACATTACATACATTACATACATTACATACATTACATACATTACATACATTACATACATTACATACATTACATACATTACATACATTACATACATTACATACATTACATACATTACATACATTACATACATTACATACATTACATACATTACATACATTACATACATTACATACATTACATACATTACATACATTACATACATTACATACATTACATACATTACATACATTACATACATTACATGCATTACATACATTACATACATTACATACATTACATACATTACATACATTACATACATTACATACATTACATACATTACATACATTACATACATTACATACATTACATACATTTCATACATTTCATACATCTCATCACGACTATTTTTGCTGACTTTCCCTGGACTCGAGGCTGGGTTACAATTATAGTGTCGCAGCGGAGGCAAAAACCTCGAGAGCTGGGAAAGTTACTTTGGTGTGTTGACTTTGGACCTGTATCCTGATGAGATGTGTAGCAAACATCGAAGCAGCGCTGTAGGCTATAAGCTTTGCTCCTTGTCTTTGACAAGAACTTTGTGTGTGTGGCATAAAAAGCCGGTATTAGACTTATATTATATAAATCTAAACCGCCTTCGACCTTGAGTCCGCTAAAAAACATATTTAACCAAAAAAGGTCACTAAAACAAGCCAACAATTTAAACTATAATTAAATAACAAGAGGCACTATTAAGCTACAAAATAACCATTGTTTTATTAAAAAAAATACAAAATGACTTTTGATCTGAAACGAAGAAAGTACATTTTTACTAATAGGAAGCTTTTATCAAGTGCATAGTAGAGTAGAGGAGCTTTTAGAAAAAAAATTGGGGCTTGTAGGTCTAGAACTTGTAAAAAGTGTAATTTTTACCTGTGTTTTTTGACATCAAAACGGTTAAAAAACTGTCAAAATGCTATTATTCTCGGAATAGCGCTCTATCACGCACTTAAAAACAAAATTGTTGATAAAATAAGCTTAAGTGCAAGTAAATAAAGAAGTTAGTTTCGCGAGCCTTAAAGTTTTGCTACATGAAAAACGTCGTTCGAACGTCGGTGGATATTATTCTGCTACTCCCCCACCTTTTTTTTTTTTTTTTTGTTAGGATCAGGCCACGTCAACAGTGTCGACACATTTTCTGTATTTAAACAAAAAAAAAAACCATAAAAATGTGTAGCTAAGGACGGTACCTAAACACACTTTTACCAGTTTAATCGTTTTCGGTACTTTAAGCTTTAAAAAATTATTTTTTACGGCTTTGATGAAAAATTGATAAATTACAAACGGTTTCACATATAGCGAAAAAAGTTTTTTTTATAGGTATTAAAGATGTGTTTTATCTTAAAAACAATACTTTAAAAATTTTATATTTATGCAAACTTATTTTTAAATAACAGTTTTCTAAACAAACTCATTTTCATTTTAGGGCCACTTAAGCTTTTATTTATGTATTCCAAAAAAAAAGTGTATTTTTTTCTTGGACAATTGGAATTGCATTTTTTGTCCCGCTGCTCTTGATATTTCCATAGCAAATGCATGCAATACAAACAACATTTGTTAGGGCCAATTTTCTCTACCACTAAAAATTTGGGCACCACAGAGTTTCACAGCTTGTGGACGTTAAAAGGGGCATGGTCGGGGTGTGAAACAAACTTCATCTGCGTGGGGTATATAAAAGTCTGTGTTCAAAATTTGGCTCTTATGGTTCCCGAGATCTTGACGTTCGGACAAAACGGCGGACGGACGGACATTTGCACCGTTCACAGTATTCTCTTTAACTATATATATTGAAAACGATGCACAGTTTCGAGTTTTTAGGTCCAAGCTTAGTTTGCGTCACCACTTTCATAATACCTGTGAGCTCTTGGGGCACACTGTGTGGAAACGGAGTACCCGAGTAGCCCATGCCCAACCAATTCGGATAAAAATTGTAGAAGTTATTGTATTTTAATTAATTTTACTAATTTTTATTAGTAAGTTATCTCAGCAGTGCTAGCATCAAAAGCGATTATTGGGTTAAAGAATGTTGTAGGAATGGTTATTTGAGAGTTTAATTACATAATTAATGAAAAAGAATATCCGTGCACTGGTACCAAAGATATTTACATTTAGGTAAAACATCTTTCACAATGAAAAAAAAGGGTTATCTCGGTTTCAGGGGGTTATTTTTACATAAGAAATGAGAGTCAAATGTTCTGGATAAAAATTGCTTTCCGCAATTCAAAACCTACAATACTAAGCGGATGAAATGTTAAACATAAGCGTTAGTGGTGACCAATCCATAATTAAACACTTCGTTAAAGAGAAGAAACGAAACAAGAGTTAACTTGGAGATTTCGGTTTCGAAAATTTAAGATAAATCTGAAATGTGATGAGTCAAAACAGACATTCAAGAAGTGGGTTTTATAACCAGGTTAAAAGTTTGCGTTAATGCTTATAAAAAATATTTACAACGAGAAGGAAAGCTTTCTTCGGCAAGCTGAAGTTAATATACCCTTGCAGATAGAGAATAAAGTATTCAGTTTTTGATAAGCTAAAATTTTTTTTTGGAGAAATTGTATGTTGATAGATTTTACACTAAGCGAAACACGTTAGCTGAAACACAAATATTAGTCGATTTTTATGGCTGCTATAGGATATAGTCATTCGATCATCAAGATTTGTAAACAAGACTTACTTGGACATAAAAAAAGCGATTGGGAAATTTTCAAGTTACGTTTTACATTGACCAAAAAAAGTTTATTAAAACAGGAAAATAGTCAACACTTGTATGGTAACTTTAGGAGGATTTGGTTATCCGTTCGTAAAAATCTTCGAACTCGGTCTGCCTGCACATAAAAAAAAACGAATGGAAAAGTTTTATGTTCATTGGTCTTACACTGAGCAAAAAAAGTTTACTGAAACAGAAAGACGGACCGACGGGCAGACGGACATGGCTATATCGACTCGACTGCTGACGCTGATAAAAAATATATATGCCTCCTTCAGACTTTATTATAAAACCCTGCAAGGGTATACAAATTGATACTTTTAATTTATTTAACTTGATCAGTTAGTGAGTATCTGAGAAATTCACTGGTAGAAGCATGATAAAAGAAAAGACGAAAGTTCGATTAAAAGATAAAAATGCCACGTCTTATTAGTTTACTTTTATTTAAAGTTCTTCCTAACGCTACAAATATAAAACTTATAATTTAATGCGCTAGTCAGTCACACAGGACAAGTTAATTTGTAATCAATATTTGTAGTCTTTGTAGTTCATAAATGTTAAGATCGGTTCCTACAAAATGTTTTATAAGATAAGTAACTTATCTGTAACTGCAATTCTCTCTGACAGTTTAAAATATGTTATTGAATGACTACGCGACAACAAACTGAAGCTTGTTCCAGACTCTATAAAATGTGAGTCACCACTGCACTGCAAGAAAAGTGCGCATAAGATTTGGGAAAAATTGTGTGCCTTCCAGGCAGTTTGTGGACAAATTTGTCGTCTTGGAGAAGCCAATGCAGATTGTTAAGTGCAGTATGTGGTTAGGCGGCTTACAGGCACCGCCGTAAATGTCAATGGTGGCCGTCATCGCGGCAAATTGGAAGACTTTTTCTTCCCCCGACTGAAAGATGAAGACATGTACGACATATGGTTACAGCCAAAAGGCGATGTCAACTGGTCGCCGTTGGACAATTTTTTGTGGGGTGCCGTTAAGGATGGTTGACGACCTACAGAGATTAAAGTTGTCATTGAGCAGGGGCGACAGAACGTGTTTTGAAGGTACGTTGAGCGACTTAGTCTAACTTGATTTGTATGTGTGTTCAGGTGGAATCTTGCAACTCAATTTGAAAGCAGATATCTTCAACCGATTGAGCTGAAATTTTGCATACCTATATGGGGTCATTGACAATGCAATCACCTGAAAACAGTATTTATTATCCTCATTAGGATCGCCAGGATTAATAGTACGTTTTTCGGCGCCCTCTTTAATTGACATATCGTACTGCCGCTCTCTTTGAAAATGTTTGCAGGGATGCCACGTTACCAAAACACGGTAAATTCCCTGGAACCTTGAATCGAGTAGCATGGTGAATGTTGCAAAAAAGTCCGCAACTGCACTGCTTGCTCTCTCTGCTCTTAAAGGGTTCGCAACATACCGCCGCTCCCTGAAATTTTTCCACACAGCTTCAAACACGGAGTCGAGCAACTAGCGTCATACATTGCAGACGGGCAGGGTGAAACCGTTGGAAACTCTCCTTGTTAAGGCGCTGTTTTTCGAAACTAAGCGGCAAACGACGTTGAATGAGATGGACAGACTGAGAAACGTGTCCAGAAATAATTAAAAATTAAAAGTAAAAAACCTTTTTAAAAAACAATATTTTATTTGATTGCACTAAAAAGGAAAAAAATATACTTTTACTTTAAAACTTTTAATGTCGACTTTTAACGTTATTACACATTTGAAACGTTTCACACAATTTATGATATATGATATAATATAAAAGCTTGTCGCGAATATTTATACTTGAGTATATTAAATCATTCACATCAAGTTAAATAATTTGCTTGTATACCTACACAAGTAAGTATATCTACACAAGTAAGAACATTCGAGTAGCTACGTCCGTACTTAAATCTCGCGACAAGCTTGAATATCAAATAAATTGTGTGAAATAACGTTATAAGTTGACAGAAAAAGTTTTAGAGTAAAAGTTAATTTTTTTATTTTTTATAACTAGTTATATTTTTTTTTATAACTAAAAGCTTGTTTTTTAAAAGGGGTTTTTTACTTTTAATTTTTTTATTTAAACGCCAATTTTTTCGTAGGCTTTGAAGCTTTTAAAACAGACGTATCCACTTAGGATCTGATTTTACCTTCCTTACCTTTTTGTCAAATTTTAAGTCTTCCCAGGTTGCTGTCATCGACATTGGTCACTGTAAGGAGACTTCTGTCTCTGTAATGCCGAATATCGCAGCGACTTTGTCGCCTATTTAGGATTTATTCCTCAATAAGATTGCAGAGGTGTGTTTTGTTATAAAATGACAAACATAGCTTTTCATCCTTTTAATTTTTTATCTTATTTGAATAGTTTAAACATTTTTGTATTAAAGCATACATATATTTTTTCACTTACGTTGCAGGAAGGAATTGTTATGGATCCTTTGACCTATAGCGAGAAGCGTTCACGTCAATTGCTCGAAGAACGCTTAGAGAGTATTATAAGTGCAGCTGCACTAATGGCGGATGCAGACTGTACTAGAGACGAAAGGCGAGAAAGAATTGTGGCCGAATGCAATGCTGTTCGACAAGCTTTACAAGATTTGCTTTCTGAATATATGTCAAATGTGAGTATCATGCCTTGTATTCTGTAATTCTGTTAACCCAGTTTTTATTAAAGATGAGTCAAAAAGACAACAGCCCTGGACTTGCCCGTGCGATTGATCAAATGTGTCGCAAAACACGTGACTTGCGAAGGCAGTTGCGAAAAGCTGTTGTTGATCACGTTTCTGACTCATTTTTGGAGACTACGACCCCTCTGCTCGATTTGATTGAGGCTGCAAAAACAGGCAATGAAAAAAAAGTTCGTGAAAAAGCCGATATTTTCACTAAGCACGCGGAAAAACTTGTTGAAGTTGCTAATCTAGTGTGTAGCATGTCAAGTAATGAAGATGGTGTTAAAATGGTTCGATATGCTGCTGCCCAAATTGAAAGCCTTTGCCCACAAGTAATAAATGCTGCATCTATTTTGACCGTACGACCCAATTCAAAAGTAGCACAAGAAAACATGACTACTTACCGGCAAGCTTGGGAGGTACAAGTTCGCATATTAACCGAAGCAGTGGATGATATTACAACAATCGACGACTTTTTAGCAGTATCCGAGAACCACATTCTCGAAGATGTAAATAAATGTGTAATGGCCCTACAAGTTGGTGATGCTAGGGACTTGCGTACAACTGCTGGAGCTATTCAGGGTCGATCTTCGCGAGTTTGTAATGTTGTAGAAGCTGAAATGGACAACTACGAACCATGTATTTATACCAAACGGGTCCTGGAAGCAGTTAAAGTTCTTCGAGAACAAGGTAAATATTAATTTGGAACAATACCCATATAACTGCCTCCTTAAAGTTTATGTTACAAGTGTTAGAGCCTGCGAATGTAATTGTGCCGCAAAAAAAAAACTTTTGACTTAGAACAGGAGGAAGAATCTTCAAATGGAACCCAAAAGGGATTTAGCTAGCTTTAAGGCAGTCCTCTACCGTCAGACCTCAATTTCGAGCCTATTTTCAAAAACTGATTGGGAAAGAACTACTGAAGATAATTTCATGAACTTTTTATTTGCGATACTCGAAGAGTAAGCAAATACTGTAAACGCGCAAATGTCTGTCTGTCCGTCTGTCCGTCTGTCCGTACAAACATCGAGATCTCGGGAACTATGAGAGCTAGAGCTACCAAATTTTGCACACAGACTTCTATAAGCAAAGCGCAGATCAAGTTTGTTTCAAGCCCTGACCACGCCCCTTTTTACGCCCACAAACCGGAAAAAACTCTGTGGTGTCCACATTTTTAATGCTAGAGAAAAGTGGTCCTTTTAAATGTTGTTTGTATTGAAAAATCTACAAATTTTGAAAATCTGGCCATTTTCAAGAAATTGTGCATACAAGTGCGTAAAAAATTTTTATTGCGCTCAAAAGTAGGCTTAACTTTTTTTTTGAAATGGGCGCTAAAAATTGACTGCGCCCGAAAGTAGGCTACACTTTTTTAAGAGGGCTAGCTAGCTGTTTTTAAAAAGGGCAATGAGTATCGCAAATCTTATAGTCGGGAAACCCGACTATAGCGTTCTTTCTTGTTTTTTATTTTATTGTTACATCTGTCGACTTTAAAATCAGTTAATCAAAAAGTATGCCCAGTGGTTTTGTTGTCCTTGGGATGACCTTGAAATGTCCTTCTCAAATTTGGAGGCCCGACTTAGTGGCAAGGTTTTTGCGATGTCGTTGTCAGAAATGAAGAAAGTGAAATTTGTTTATAATTATTGTTACGTTGGCTATGTTTTGCCGATCGGGATTATTTTTATCTCGAAATTTGTAAAAAATATACAACATTTTACAAAAATTTTCAATTTTACCATGTTTTTTCATAGTTTAAAAGCTGTAAAAATTCGAAAAATTAAAATTTTTAAAATCCGGATCGGGAAAACATAGCGACATGCTTTCTGAATAACTGTGCCAAAAACGAGATGAATCCGATGAATATTACTGGTAGAAGTCCTACCAAAACTTTCAAAAAAGTCAATTTTTGGGAAAACGCGTTTAAAGACAAAGTAGCGCTTGGAAATGGCCGCGAGTGCATGACTTCCCAGTCATGTTTACCCATGAAGGAATGTTTTTTTCGCGAAACGCTTTTACTGACGTATTTCTAAGATCGGTTCTTTGAAATTATGCAAATAAAAAATAACAGAATAAAAAAATAACAGCGAATGTCAAATATTTAGGGTATTCAGAGAAAACTAGCTACAATACTAGCTAGGAACGTGCGGTTAGGAACGGTTAGTTTTGGATGGTGGAATAACCGGGAAATTTTCGGAACGGCAAAACCTTACGGACCATCCTAGATTTGGATGGTGGATGGTGGCCTGTGGGAATAGGGCAATACACAAGTGCGTTAAAAATTGATTGTGCCTAAAAGCAGGCAACTCTTTTTTAAAGGGGGAGGGCTGGCGACTTTAGCGTTTTTTTCTTGTTTTGTTTTTTTTTTAAGAGGGCAACGAGTATCGCAAATCTGATAGTCGGGAAACACGACTATAGCTTTCTTTCTTGTTATGTTTAAAATGAATCACCCCACTCCAACATTCAAGTATTCGGACGTCTTTTTCGCCGCTCCTCCTTCACATCGTGATTTCATTGTGAAAACCAATTCGGTTCATCTCAGTTTTTGAATATATTGTCAGTAACACTGCAATCATAATCATTTCGAGCCGTTTGGACAATCCAAAAAGACAGTGACTTAATAATCTGCAAAACTAAATTGGCAACAGAATTTATTTTCTATTGCTCTGTTTTGCCAGCAGTACCGCTAAGCCCAGAGTTTGTGCTGTTGTTCAAACTACTCTCTCTGCGTTTGCCGCGAACATTCTCACGAACCTACTCTGTGTTGCCAGCAGCACCGCTTTACCTTAAGTTTGTGTTGTTGGTTTGAACCACTCTCTCTGTGTTTGCCGCGAACATTCACACGAACTTGCAATCGGTGCATTTCGCTTTGATCGGTTCTTCAGCGCTTATATCAGATTGCTCTCTGCCCGGCTGCTGTGCTGCTCTTCGATCGTTTGCATCCGACCGCTCTTTGCCCTGCTGCTGCTCTGCCCTGCTGCCACGCTACTCTTCGATCGATTGCATTCGAACCGCTCTCTGTTTGCTGCTGCTCTGCCCTGCTGCTGCGCTGCTCTTCGATTGTTTGCATCTGACCGCTCTTTGCCCTGCTGCCGCTGTTTACGATATGAAATCGTTCATGCGGCAAACCCATCTGGAGTTTTAAGCCTTGGCTACTGGATTTCGTGAGCTTCAAGAGAAGTTTAAAGCTGCGGAATCCCACTTTAAAAATGCAAAAATGCTAAGTGTTCCCCAAAATTTAAATACGCGTTGTTGCTCTTTGCCCATTAACAATTTAATTGTTCCAGAGTCTGCCACCCATATGCAATTGAGCCCTATCTTAATGAAATTGATGGACTTCAATCGTGGCACTCCCCCCTCGCCGCTGAAGATGAATCGTATGATTCCGACGCTGTTCCTCCCCCCTCTTTCTTAACGAAAGTACGGGACGATTTGGATCCCGGCGTTTGTGATGTTGATGGTGCTGGCGTAAGGGAAGATTCCGCGTCAATTTTAAGGACTGGCAGTGTCTTAGGTCCATCTACATCCGATTCGACGACTGCTGTTGCCCCGTTGACGGCTCTGGTGGCTATTCCCAGGCGTCCATCTACTGTTCCAACTCCTGCACCTGTTTCTCTTGCGGCTTTGGCTCCTAAAAAGTTTATTTTTGTGTCGAGACTGTTGGCTTCTGCAACTGAGAACGATGTTAGACATCATATTGTCACAAGACTCTCCCTTACTTTAAACTCAGAAGGGATTGCTCTTCTTTCAAAATTTATGTTCCGGATGGGTTGTTTAGTAAAATTATTTGATCGAGTTTTTGGCCTGAAAATATTGTTCATGAGTACTTGAAAAAAGACAATTCGAAAGTTAGAACCTCTACTGCTTCGCAAAATAGGTACTTCTACGGCTCCAAAAAACCCGATCCCTTAATTCACTACCAAAATGTTAGAGGTTTGCTAAGTAAGCTCTCCAACCTTTTTCAAGATAGTGCTACTTTTGATGCAAATGTTTTTGCATTCTCTGAAACCTGGCTTAACTCGACCGTAAATAATAATGAAATCTTGTCTAATGAATACTTTATTTATAGAAACGATCGTCCGTGTCGTCGTGGTGGGTGGGTCCTCATAGCGGTTAAATCTAACCTGACTTCGGAGCTTATCAACACTCCTGACTCCTTGAGTATTGAATTTATTTCTGTCAAACTCTCACTTCCAAAGTGCAATATATTGATTACCTGCTCCTACATACCTCTAGGGTCCGAATTTAACATTTATTTACTGCATCTGTCTGCGATACGTCATGTATCTTTGTTGGCTGACAATAATGATCACTTTTTTGTTCTTGAATTTAATCTCCCAACTGTCTCTTGGTTTCCATGTAATGATTCGATATCCATGACTCCAAGAGCTTAAAATGATTTTATTGAAGGCCTCATTGAGCTATCTTTGCTGCAGATAAATTCGATTTTCAATCACAATGAGCGACTTTTAGACTTGTGTTTTACATCCGATAACTGTGACGCTGTTGTGTCTCGTATTCCTCTTTTATCTCTCCCCGAAGAAAATCATCATCCTACCTTCCAGCTTTCTTTAAGTGGGGTTTTCCAATCTGTGAGATCTTCTGTAAGGCCACAGCTAAGATTTTGCTTTAGGAAAACGAATTTTTCACAGCTTTTGCACTTTTTATCTGTAACTGATTGGTCATGCTTAACAGATTTTCCTGTTGTAGAAGGTGTTGCGTATTTTTATAATGTCCTTAACAGTTTGTTTGCTAAATGTGTACCCCTTTCTAAATGTAAAACTCCATATAGTTCTCCGTGGTTTACTCGTCAGCTTTCTTATCTAAAGAACAAAAAATCAAGACTCTCTAAACGATTCAAACAAACCGGCATGCAGACTGATTTTGCAAAATATTCTGTAGTCAAATCAGACTACTTAAAACTTAATTCTGATTGCTACAACAACTACCTTGCACGCTGTAAAAGTGACTTTAAAAGTAATCCGAAGTTATTTTTAAACGCTTTATTTAAGTTTCACTTGTGGCTATCTGGCTATCTGGCTGGCTGGCTGCGTAACTCTTTTTGGTTCGCATGCAGGCCTGCCAACTTGTTTTTTTACCGATAATTTATCGATATCTATAAAAGAGCGCGCTCTTTTAAACCGGAAAGCGTTTCTTTTAGTTTTTTAAAACTATTAATATTATTTTCATTTGTGAATGCCAAGCGAAAATCTCAAGGCTTTCCTCCCTCTTTGTTTTTTAACACTGTCGTAGCCTCCGACGAAAATGGTATTTCAAACTTATTTGCTGATTTTTTCAATCAACTTATACAATGTCAGATAGTAGTGAAGATTTCAACTAAATGCTTCCAAACTCTCATTTTCAGCAGGACCTGATATGGTTCCAAGTTGCATTCTAAAAAATTGCTCAAATTTTCTTTCTAAGCCCCTGACAATCCTTTTTAATCGGGGGTGCCACAGAAACCGTTTCAACCAAAGTAGGTTGGAATTTTCATAGTGAAAGGGCTGACATTCGGTTGGAATTTGGTTGGAACGGTTTCTGTGGCACCTCTGAATATGTCGATTAATCAATGTAATTTTCCGTCTGCTTGGAAGGAATCCTTTATTGTTCCGCTGTTCAAAAAAGGAAATAGGTCGGATATCGCAAACTATCGTGGGATTGCAGAGCTAAGTGCTATTCCGAAATTGTTCGAAAAACTAGTAACTTGTCAATTGCAGCATCAGTGTCGGTCTCTTATTTCGCCATGTCAACATGGCTTCACCAGGTGCCGATCTACTACCACTAATATGCTGGAGTTTACCTCACTAGTAAACCGTGGTTTTCTCCAGAAGCATCAAACTGATGTTATTTTACCGATTTTTCGAAAGCTTTTGACTCGGTAAGCCACAGGGTACTTATTCAAAAACTTACTGGGATTCCCTCCAAACTTACTGGGATTCCCTCCAAAATTGTTATTGTGGCTACATTCGTACCTCACAAATCGCTCAGAGAAGGTGAAATACAATGATACAACTTCAAAAATCATAACTGTCACTTCTGGTGTACCTCAAGGTAGTCATTTAGGACCGTTACTATTTGGCCTATTGATTAATGACTTACCTCAAATTATTAAGTCCGCAACTGTTTTAATGTTCGCTGACGATGTCAAACTGTATTTGTCTATGTCACTGATTCTTGTTCTCGTCTTCAACTAGATCTTGACAATTTACAGATTTGGTGCAAACTCAATAAATTATATCTTAGTTATTCTAAGTGTAACTTCATGACATTTTATCGTAGTAATCCATGACATTTTATCGTAGTAATCCGTCTTTGTATTCGTATTCAATTGACAACAATGTCCTTCAACGTATTTCTTCTGTACAAGACCTGGGTGTTTTATTTGACCATAAACTGTGTTTTAATGATCACATTTCGTTAATTTCAAATAAAGCTAGGAGTCTTTTAGCTTTCATGAAGCTTTTTTTTTTTTTTTTTTTTTTACATATGCATTTTATTTATTGAATCTTCTCTGAATTGAGACTAACAATAAGTATATAAAATCTTAAATTAAAAACTATATGTGACATTCAAGATGACTGACGCGAGATGTAAGGGCTCTCATAGTTATTGCTGAGCTGGAAGGTCATTTCGTTGCAATCTGGTCCAGTTGGAAACCCTGGCTAGGCCCCTGGCGAGCTGGTTGGATGAGAAGTTAGCTTGGTGTGGTAGGACGCTTTTTGTTTTGGTATTTCATCTTTTACGGGTAGAATGCCAAGATCTCTATGGATGTTGTCGTTCCGAACATACCAAGGTGCCCCAGTGATAGTTCTTAGGATTTTTGATTGTGCTCGCTGGATAATGTTGATGTTGCTGCTGCTCGCGGTTCCCCACAATTGGGAGCCGTAAGTCCAGACTGGCTTAAGCGTTGAATTGTAGAGCAGGACCTTGAAGTCCAGGCAGAGGGGAGAGCGAGCGTTTATGAGCCAATGGAGGCTATCGGGGGTGCCACAGAAACCGTTCCTCCCGAAGAGGGTTGGAATTTACATAGAGAAGGGGTTGGACATTCGGTTGGAATTCGGGTGGAACGGTTTCTGTGGCACCCCCGTATAGGATTTTAGTTTTAGATGAATTTTCTTAGCTTCGATATGTCTCCGTCAGCTTGTGGAAGTGGGGTGTTATTCAGAGTTAGCGGGGGACACGTTTGTCTGTTAAGAGTAAACGTTATGTGTTTACAGTTTTGCGCATTTATTTTTATACGCCGGTCTGATAACCAACTCTCCACTACCACGAGATGATCAGCTAGTAGTGCTGTTGCCTGAATTGGGCATTTGGACCAACTTATGATCGCGGTATCGTCTGCGAATGTAGAAGTAGTTAGCTGCTCGTTCGTTGGAATATCTGCGGTGTAAAGGAGAAATAGAGTTGGACCAAGGGCGCTACCTTGAGGATCTCCAGCCTCTATCGTGTAATCGTCGGATGTTGTAGTGTTGCATCTCACGGCGAAGGCTCTGTTGTAAAGGTACGATTCAAGTATCCTGTGAGTGTTTTCCGGCAGTAACGTTCTGATTTTATGCATAAGGCCGTCGAGCCAGACTCGGTCGAAAGCCTTTGCAACGTCAAGGAATACCGCACTTCAGTATTCCCGATATTCGAATGCAGTCCGTATTTCTGTTGTTAGTCTGTTGACTTGCTCTATTGTTCCATGGCTTTCTCGAAAGCCAAATTGATGTGCCGGAATAACGTTGTGCTCTTTCAGATATGGGATTATGTTCGTCAAAAGGCATTTTCCGAGCATTTTTGACAGACACGAGAGTAAACTTATCGGTCTGTATGAAGCTGGTATTGTGTGATCTTTTCCTTGCTTTGGAATCATTATGATTACCGATTTTTTCCATTTTTTTTGGGAAGTAGCCAAGTCGTGTTATCCCGTTGAAAAGTTTACAAATTACCTCAACTGCACAGTTTGGGAGTTCAATTAGCATCTTTGGAGTTATTAGATCACCGCCTGGGGCCTTTTTTGGTTTTAATTGCTCGCTGATGACTTTTGCAACTTCGTTTGGTTGAAACAGAATTGGCGCCGTCTCAGTTCCAATTCGAATTGACGGCGACGGTAGTGTGAATGAATTCTTTGCAGGGTTTGGCTGAAACAAATTTCGAAGGTGTAAAGCAAATGTACAAGCTCTGTCATTGTCGCTTCTGGCCCAGCTGCCTGAAGAGTCTCTTATGGGAATTACTGTTTCGGCCGGCGCACTTAGATTTGGGTGGGCCCTTCACAAGGGATGCTTGGTGCTGGTGGGTGAAAGTTTCTCAATGTACTGGCGTTGTGCTTTTTCTTCCTCGTGCCTTAGAGCCCTGGTAAGTCTGCGACCAGCTTCCCTTAGACTTTGTTTTGAGGAGGGCGATCTGCTGGTTTGCCAAGCACGTCTCAAACGTCTTTTCTCCAAAACAAGCGGTTCGATTTCAAGATTAGTTTTGTGTTGGTGTGTGTGCCCATCCCTCTCTTGCGTTGTAGAGACTTTGGCTGCTGCGACGAGTACAGACTCCAGTGCATCGGCATAGCAGTCGATGTCCTCCTTGATGTTGAGCTGTGCAGTTAGTTCAATGTGGGAACTTACGTACTTTTTTGAACTTCAGGCAGTTGGTTCGTTGCGACGTCAGCCTGCGAGGCTGATCGACTAATTCCGGGCTTCGAAGAAGAGTTCTTAGCAGTGGTCCGACGATAGATCCAAAAGCGATTTTGCAGATTTTAACTTGCGAGATATTATTTCTCACATCAAAATCAATTAAATCAGATAGTTTTCTAGGATCTGTAGGCCAGTATGTAGGGCTGCCTGGTGAAACGTAGTCCAGTTTGTTGCATGTTTTGATGAGTGCATTATATAGTTGCCTTCCTTTGGGGGTCACAAGGCGGGATCCCCAGTGCGTGTGCATGGCGTTGTAATCGCCTGCTGCTATTAATCGCTCTCAAAGTGAATTGTAGAAGTTCATGAATTGGTCTTTGGAGACTGTAAAGCGGGGTGGGCAGTAAACAGCGGCAATGGCAAGGTTGCAGTTGCCCAACTGTAACTTTATCGATGTAGCTTGCAGAAATTTTTTGCAACCTTTGGTGAAAGTGGTGTTTGATGCGGTCTCTTATTAAGATGCCGGTTCCGCCATGTGCTTTACCATCTGGATGATCGGTGCCGTAGAACGTGTATCCCCGTATTTGAAAGTTATATTTGCTGGTGAGATGCGTTTCTGCCAGCAACATAACGTCGATGTGGTTTTTGTTCAGAAATTGAGTTATTTCAGGTTTATGCCGTGAAACACCGTTGGCGTTCCACAAAGTTAATCGGAGGCTAGGCATGGTTTATTTGGACTGCTGAGCCACAAGCATTTGTTACAAGATATTTTGGTTTGCATGGTGGTTTTCATGAAGAACATAAATTCCATCATATTCTGCTGTATGTTATCAATTTTCGGCTCTATGTGAGCTGTGCCTGATCTTACAGCACTGGCGTAGGAAATGTCGTTGGTGGTAATTAAAGGGCCAAAAGAGACTGGCTGCTTTTGCGAAGAAAACTTCCGGTGTCGTTTGTGATTTCATGTAAATGTTCTGGCGTGCCGTTGTCGCTCGTTGCATCCGACTTTTCATCTCCTTTAAGACTGGACAGCCTCTGTTGTTTGCTGTGTAGTTTCCTTGGCAGTTACAATTAAAGTTACAGTTAAAGTTACAGTTAAAGTTACAGTGACAGTTACACACTTTTTAGTGAGAGAGTCTTCCTTGTTGGCAGGGCAGGGTTCGGAGCCGTGGCAGTTTCCACAAGCTACACAAACTGACCTGAGGGTGCAGTAAGCCCTGTTGTGTCCGGATTCCTGGCAATTTGTGCATTGCACTGGCCCGTTCCGTTTGTGCGGTTCTTCTACTGTGATCCCACGGTGCAGAAGGTACTGCAACTTGTAGATCGGAAGCACTGCGTTTTTTTTTTTTCAAAGGTCTGCTGTCTGGCTCCAGCTCGACCTTGAAAAGTGGTTGCGGCTTCTTGTTTTTGTTCATATAACATTTTTTGCGCATAAACCGTTTTCTTTTAAAGCCTCTATAATTTCGGAGGGGGTCACATCGGGTTCTATTCTTTTGAGCACAACTTGTAAGCCTTTGCAGCTTTTCAGCTGGTACGTGTAGTAATTCTTTTTGACATCGTTTAAGTACTTCGACACTGCTCGGAAATCATCTTCGGTTTTGGTTTGAAGTTTGGTTTCGCTTATATTCCCTTTCATAAGCGGAATAACATGAAAGTTATCTTTTCCGACATGCTCAACTATTTTGTTGACTAGGACGTTGGAGATCTTCTCCCGTATAAAGATAGGTGGGGGCTTAAGTTTCTTTGGGGCTAATTGTTCAGATTCTGTTTCAGGGCCTTTGTTGGTACGATTTACTTTGGGCTTATTGCCGTCAGATTTTTTTGGGGGTGTTAGCTTGCGCTTGGAAATATTAATGTAGCGATCCATGCCTGTCTGCATGGCCGAACCCGCTTGCGGAATTGTCATTTCTTCTACCGTAGCTTTGTTTTTGCCGTTTGACCCGATTTTTGCACTTGGTTGTGTTGTTGCTTTACCCGCTGTAGAAGAAGAGAGTGGAGTCGTTATTGCATTGCTGGCTTCAGAGACCGTTGTAGCTGACGTAGTAGTTTTTGTTGTTGTTGCACTAGGTGGCAGAAGCTCGGTTGGAGTTTTGCATTGCTCACTCCATGGCGTTTGAGCAGGGCAGGAGAGCAAGAACTCTGGTTTTCGGCGGTCAGTAAACTTGCACTTTCTTGCACTTCCGATTGTAGAGTATTACTCGTGAAAGAGAAATAAGCATTGTTACGGGCCAATAAGAGACGACGTTTGTATTGCTCTCTCTGAATTTTTTCACGGGCTTCGTCTTACGTTCTTACTCATTTTTTTATTGATAGTGCGTAAATAATAATTAATTAATTAATTAAAACTTTAGTTTACGATATGCGAATTAGCATCGCGAATCGCAAAACCTCGCGTTTATACATTTTTTGAACGTTTACGACTGAGTGACTAATTGTTTTTCCGGAGTGTTATGAAAACACGTCTACACGCGACCGAAGTTTACTGGTCATTCCAAATAAGTTAAATTATGAAACTAATAAAACAAAGGGTGCGTTGCAATAAGTTGGCACCCCTTGCGGCAAACATTTTTTTTTAACATTTTGTATGAAAATGTATGTCAATTCAATCAATTTTAAACATGATTGAATAAACATGGTTGAATTCTAGGGGAATATATACGAAATTTAAAATTTTGAACTATATGTTATGTTATATGTTATGTTCCGGGTTTTTGTTTAGTTATTGGTAATATCTTGCAAAAAGAGTAAAACTTGCTTGAATTTATTGAAAAATAGACAATACATTTCAAATAAAAATAGCAAGTAAGCCCTGTCTTTTTCCGGATCGTTAGACCGAACCACAAGTTCGAGACGGTTTCTGTAGCATTGGCGGTATTTTTCCGGAATTAAAAAAAAAAAAAACCGTCCCCAAAACCGTCGACGGTTTATGTGGCACCCCGGCAAAATGACAAATAAAAAAAGGTTTTAAAAAAATATATATATTTTTGCTAATAAAAATCAGTTAAGGGGATATATACAGCCAGCATTTTCGAAAAAATCAATTTTTTTTAAGGGATTAAAAACGTGTTGTGAAAGTTTCAAGTCGATATCTCAAAAAAAACGAAGTTATAGACCGAAGAGTGAGTCACGTTCGTGCGTGCCGTACCGTATTACCACATTTTTAAACATTTTTTCTCGAAACCACGACTTTGAAATCGGTAGCCAAAATATCTCGAAAACTAGCGAACCGATTGCAATGAAATTTTTTGTGCTTGTTCTATACATAATTATGTAGTCCTTGTCATAGGATTTTTTTTTTCAGATGATTAGTTTTTTTTTAATAGGCAAAACAATATCTAGTTTTTAGTCGAAAATCGCAATGTCATTTTAAACGTCCGCCATTTTTTCAAAAATCAATATTTTCAAAAACACCTATGACAAGGACTAGATTCTAGTATCTTATTTAATAATCGTTTTGGTTTTTTTGTTTCCGATGATTTTCGAAGGAGCGGCGTTGGCTACCGAATTTCTTTTTTTTTTTTTTTTGACGCTCGGAAGAATCCAGCATATCTCGCTACACTGTAAAAATTTTTCAATAAAAAAAATTGTGAATTAATCTTTAATGTGTATACTTTTAGATAGAAAAACTCCCGATCCGAAATTTTACATAGTTTTCCTGACAAAAAATTCGAAAAAACGACCTTTTTTCGGGCTTCTGGCTGTATATATCCCCTTAAGTTAAGGGGGGACATCTGAGTAACTGAAAAAAAAAAATCGGATTTTCTGAAATTTTTTGGCCAAATGAAAAAGCCAATCGAAAAATTTTAAAGTAGGTTTTATAATATTAGGTGCGAAGTACAAAATAAAATTTTTTTGGAACAAATCAAAAACAAAATGGCGGCTGTGCAGCATTTTCTCAAAACCACTTTTTTGAGGTGGCCGGAAACATAACTCGAACAAATCTTAACCGATCGATCTGAAATTTTGACAGTATATTCAAAATACCTATGTCTATTGACACACGTAGGATTTTTGCGATATATTGATTTTTTGCAAAATGGTGAGTGATTGAAAAAAAAGTTAACGTTTTCACGAATAAAAAAGTCACAAAATTGTTGATAAAAAAAAAGTAAGCAAAAAAAAAAAATCCTACGTGTGTCGATAGACATAGGTATTTTGAATATACTGTTAAAATTTCAGATCGATCGGTTAAGATTTGTTCGAGTTATGTTTCCGGCCATGGCAAAAAAAGTGGTTTCGAGAAAAACGCGTTTAAACACAAGAGGTTCCATGGGATATACCTGTGAGGCATCGCCGCAGAATGGAAAATTTCGACACTTAGAGACTTTTGCCGGACTCTATCTTTTGGTATGTTATTTTTAAAAGCATAAAGAATTATTTAAGCGAAAAATTTTTTTTTCGATTTTTAAAAAATGTTACTCAGATGTCCCCCCTTAATGAAGTTCCTTGTTGATTGCTTAGAAAAGTTGAGTTTCTATGATAAACGATAATAATTAATGAAGTTCCTTTTTAGTTGCTTAGATAAGTTGAATTTCTATGATAAACGATAATAATGTCGCATGACAGCGATGACAGCCTACTAAATTACTAACTCAAAACCAATTAGAAAATGTTGCCACTGATCAAATTTAATTTTTTGTTTAGTTATGATGAAGTTTGATCAACGCGTGGAGGCTGCAGTTGGAGCCCTTTCAAATAACTCCAATAAGGATGTCGACGAAAATGACTTTATTGATGCTTCCCGTTTGGTGTATGACGGAGTTCGTGAAATTCGAAGAGCTGTTTTGATGAATCGAGTAAGTAATTTAAAATTTTAAATGATTTAAAGTCTTGATGACAATAATAGTTATAAGAGTGGTGGTTGCATACACTATTTTATATGGCCTAATCTCGCGTGTTGCACGTCGTTTTCGTTATATTTTCAAAATAAAAATGGGATATTTTTTGTAGGCTTCTGAAAAGTAGGGGAACATGGGGCATAACGGGGCAAGGGGCAGAACGGGATGAAATTAATAATTGTCCCACACTGTCGCTCCATCTATTGAAATTTACATCAACATAGTTTTACATCATATGCGACATTTTGCAAGTTAAACCGGCACAATTATTGCGTCAGCATATTTTTTGCAGCATATATGGTGTGCATTCCGGCCGAATTATAACTTTCGAGATTTTGCTTATCTAAGTAAGTAATATTTGTTTATATTTTATAAATATTGGGTTCATTTCAAGATATAATATGTTGTTTCAGCTTTACATCGCATATTTCTTTTTTTCATTCCATGCGCTAGTTTTTTTTTTATAAGGGTTAATCAAAAAAGTGTTCCCGGGGGCAAAACGGGCAGTAAGCAAACTCAAGATGTGATTATGACGATGAAGGCTGTTATTTATGTACTTGTTTTGAAATTTCAATTTATTCATTTTCGATGACAATTGTCACAAATCTGCAGAGCGATTTTTTTAAACAAAAATAAACAAATAACATTTTTTTTTTTTTGTTGAATCGCTGTTTTATCACTATTTTATCACTTTTTCATATTTTGCAATAATACAAAAAATTTGACAACAACTGGCTGTCTTATAAATATAATATAATAAATAAATTAACAATAAAAACATTTAATGCAAATATTCGCAACTTAAATTAATTTTATAACAAAGAGAAAGAAGTATCCCGTTATGCCCCGTGCTCGGGGCATAATGGGATGAAAAACTTTTTTTTCTAAATCATCAACAAATATAATTCAATCACATGATTTTTGATGTTCTAAAATTGTTTTCATTATAATATGAGTAAATGAAGATTCCTAGAAAAAGAAATGCACAAAAAAAGCATGTTTTGTATGTGAAAAAAGTCATAACTGAAAATTGCCCCGTTATGCCCCATGTTCCCCTAAATGCTAAATTTTTTTTTATTGTGTTTTGTGGTATTTAAGTTAACTTTAAGGTGTAACTTTTTGCGAAATAATCGCTCATAATGCGTTGCGTTGCACGCTAATACTGCTAATGCGTTGCAAGCGAAAAATCATATAAAATACAATACCTCAAGAAAGCTGAGAATAATAGAACACATACACCCAGCGCCACAAAAAAAGCCGCAGTCTAAATATTCACATACTTGAATGTTTTTTTGCTTGGGGTTTCTATAAATGTTTTCCGAATTTCCCAATTCTTTTTTGTATTGATTAATAGACTATTTTTAAATAAAAGTGCATTCCAATTTTTATTTTATGAATGTTAGTTTTTAAGAAAAAGGTTTTTTCCAGACCCTTATCAATTTTGGTGACTTTTCATTATTATGACTAGTTAAAGAAAAAAATTATAATAAATTTTAAAGTGCATATACTCAACAAGTAATGATTTTTTTCCAAAAGTTTACTTAATTTTCTATAATCCTATATATATTTTGTATCAAAATAATGTTTACTTTGTTTTTTTAATTTAAATTAGCACTTTGTAGTACGCCCTTTTGCTTTAATTACAAATTTTACCCTATGGGCATCGAATTGTACAAAGCGCAAAAATATTCCTCAGTGATATCGTCAGACCATACTTTTCTCTATCACATCCACCAATTCTATCATGGTTTAAGGCTTCCTTTTTTTTATTTTCGCTGCCGTTAGGGCCCAGACATTCTCTATTGGGTTGAGGTCAGGGCTGTTTCCGGGCCTTTAAAAAAAAAACTGGGCCAAGGAAAAAAAAAATTGGAGTGATTCCGAATGGTCACGAGTCCTTTTTTCGGATGAGTCCAAATTCAATCTTATTGGACCTGATGCCTCCTGCAAGGGGCGCCGTAGAAAGGGCGAACGATATTTGGAAAATTGCTATGTGGGAACCGTTAAGCAATCACCATACATTATGATATGGGGTTGCATATCTAAATATAAAACTAAATAAATTTTAATGATCCAGGGTATGGTGAATGCGGAAAAATATAACGATATAATATTAAGTGGAGTTGTGCCTAGCTTTAGGGCAATAAGTGAGAAAGAAAAAAATACTATTTTTCAAGATGATTCTGCACCTTGCAATCGGGCTCGATCTGTAAGTAATTCGTTGAGCTTTTGTTATTAAAACAACTTTATTAATTAATTTTGACCTTCTTTTTAACGAAGAAATCAAAATCAAAGGAAGAATTTGACATTAAGTCCCTAAATTGACCCGGAAACAGCCCTGACCTCAACCCAATAGAGAATGTTTGGGCCCTTACGGCAGCGAAAATAAAAAAAAGGAAGCCTTAAACCATGATAGAATTGGAGGATTTGATAGAGAAAAGTATGGTCCGACGATATCACTGAGGAATATTTTTGCGCTTTGTACAATTCGATGCCAAAAGGGAAAAATGTGTAATTAAAGCAAAAGGGCGTACTACAAAGTGCTAATTTAAATTAAAAAAGCAAAGTTAACATTATTTTGATACAAAATATATATAAGATTATAGAAAATTAAGTAAACTTTTGGAAAAAATCATTACTTGTTGAGTATATGCACTTTAAAATTTATTAAAATTTTTTTTCTTAAACTAGTCATAATAATGAAAAGTCACCAAAATTGATAAGGGTCTGGAAAAAAACCTTTTTCTAAAAAACTAACATTCATAAAATAAAAATTGCAATGCACTTTTATTTAAAAATAGTCCATTAATCAATACAAAAAAGAATTGGGCAATTCGGAAAACATTTATAGAAACCCCAAGCAAAAAAACATTCAAGTATGTGAATATTTAGACTGCGGCTTTTTTTGTGGCGCTGGGTGTACAAAGATTATTTCAATCAAAGGATTTTATGGTCTTTTAGAAAATGACGTGGACACATTGTCTTACACGCTATGTGTCGCACTCTAAACTTTTCCCACCGTTTTATTTGTGTTTTTTCTATACTTTTAACCACGACTTAATAGTTATTTGCGATACTCGAAGAGTAAGCAAATACTGTAAACGTTGAAATGTCTGTCTGTCCGTCCGTCCGTACAAACGTCGAGATCTCGGGAACTATAAGAGCTAGAACCACCAAATTTTGCACACAGACTTGTATTAGCAAAGCGCAGTTCAAGTTTGTTTCAAAACCTGACCACGCCCCTTTTTACAAACCGCGAAACTCTGTGGGGACCACATTTTTAATGCTAGAAAAGTGGCCCTTATAAATGTTATTTGTATTAAAAATATCTACTCAAATATCTAAAAATTTTGAAAATCTGGGCATTTTCAAGAAATTGTGTATACAAGTGCGTAAAAAATTTTTATTGCGCCCGAAAGAAGGCTAACCATTTTTTTTAAGAGGGCGCTAAAAATTGATTGCGCTTGAAAGTAGGCTACACTTTAGCTGTTTTTAAAGAAGGCAATGAGTATCGCAAATCTTATAGTCGGGAAACCCGACTATAGCGTTCTTTCTTGTTTTTTTTTCAGGTAATTCAACAATTAAACTGTTCTTTGTAAACATTTTTTTTTAATCTTAATTTTTAGTTTTGATAGGAGAAAATTGGTAAAAGAACACCCAGGAAAAAAATACCAAAAAAAATACAACAAAATAAGGTTTTTGTGGATTAAAAAATTAGTAGCTGATCAAGGCGACTTTTTTTGACCTTCCCCTATTGGTTCCTTGGGATTGGCCGCCTTCATCGTTACATTCGATGACGTTGATGATCTTCCGATCCTTCACTACGTTTGCAAAGGAATTAAAGCACGTGCCACGGCTTTACCGTATTGGTTTCTTTGCTTGGGGGCTGTGCTTTTTTCATGTATCTCGCCCGCTTGTTGCTGTCGCCGGTAGTCCTGTCGACACCGAAGTCTGGTATGACCGTTGTGTCTAGGCTTTGTCTTGATTGTCTTGTATGATTTTTACAAAATTACCGGCCACCAGTCGAAGATGGGTGGTTCACCACCCTAGAGCTGGTGAAAGCATTCGGCTGCCTCGGTAAGCATTTAAGGTCTGCTGGCTGCGTAATGCGCTGGCTGTAGATGAGTTGGGGCCCTTGGCCTTGGATGGTGTCAAGGTGATCGCAGCATTTTTTTGCATGGTGGTTTTGGTCATAGATTCGGCATTCGTTGCGCCCTAGTTACAGTCCTGTGACCGAGGGAGTATAGGAGGTCTCATATGCGAGAATGACTTTAGAAAATGGTAGAAGGAAGCTTGCAAAGAAAACGACTGTGTTGCTTGGAGTACAAAATGAGAATGAATATTTATTATCAAAAAGTATATGTATGAGTTTACGAGAATGTGTGTGTTCGTCAGAGTTGTAGCATGTTGGCGATCTTTGTTGTTGTCCTTCAGCGTAAGGCTTGCAGTTGCCAGTTTTGCGTTGTTTCCCTGTGGCCGGCTGAGGGGCATGTTAACTCCTCCACCGTTTTATCGGAGATGCAAATCGTGAATTGGATCGGCGTTGTACAATTGCTGCGCGTGCAAGGCGACAAATTGTTTCTGAACTTCAAACATTCTTACATCAGCACAATGAATTAATTCGATTGTTTGAAACAGCTGTAACGAACTGATGTTTTTACTTTCTGCTCGCTACTTATTTGTGCGGCTAGCTCAGTAGAGTTTGTGTGTTCGTCCCACCAAATTTGTATAAACGTGATTGCCCTACTAATTATTGATAATGCACACAATTCTCGTTAAAGGGTATTTATTCCAAGCCTCTTCTCTTATAAATTGTGTATTCTCACTGGTACTCGCTTGTTCGTTGATCGCGCTGCTTCTGGCTGGTCGACTGGCTGACTGACTGGTGATCCTGCCTGCGCTCGCTGTCTCTGGCTGCTTGTGGGTCCTGTGTATGCTTGAAATCCTGTCTGTGCTTGACATCCTGTTCTGTTGATCCTGGCTGCGCTTGATATCCTCGTAGGGCTGGCTGCTGGTCCTGGCTGCTTGTGGGTCCTGTCTGTGCTTGACATCCTGTTCTGTTAGTCCTGGTTGCGCTTGATATCCTCGTAGGGCTGGCTGCTGGTCCTGGCTTCGCTCAATGCACTGGATTTTACGCAATGAGGTCGGATGAAGTAGGATGGCCGAGCCAGGATACGATCACTTCCGCAATATTCAACGCGCCAAGCATACGCCAGGATCTAGTCGCGATATGCGTTGTGTGACGTACCTGGTTCTAGACCACGGGTAGCGCCAGGATACGCTTGTCTACGATCTATCCGACGCGCCAGGCATACGCCGGGGTCTAGTCGAATTAGACGCAGTTGCAAGGCACCAGGTATGCCCGCTCGCGCCAGGATTCGCTTATTTACACTCTATTGGACGCGCTAGGCATACGCCAGGGTCTTGTCGAAATAGGCGTAGTCGTAAGGAACCTGTTTCTAGAGCCCTTCGCCACGGTTTCTCTTCGTGGGAACACACGCCTGTTCAGGCACTACCGAACGCGCCAGGCGTACGCCTGGGTCTAGTTCCGATAGGCGCTGTAGTCAGGCACCCACATAAACCGCGACCCTCACCACTAGCGTCACCGCTCAAGTCCTGGCAGATCCTGAGTGGCCTGCTCTCAGCTCCTGTGCGTCCCAGCCGATCCTGTGTGTCCTAGCAGATCCTGTGTTTCCTAGCAGATCCTGTGTGTCTTAGCCGATCCTGTGTGTCCTGCTGGCAGATCCTGTGTTTCCTAGCAGATCCTGTGTGTCCTGCCGGCAGATCCTGTGTTTCCTAGCGTCTGGCTTGCTGCTGCTCCTTGTAAACTTTCTTACGCTTCGGCGCGCGTGCACCTACTCAGTCTCGCTTCTGGCGTTCGGCCTCCTTATATAGGCTGACCTTACACCGTTGGTCCTTGGCGTCTCCTTTTCTTGGGTCCAAGGTCCACGATCACCGTTCAGCCTTTCGCCCTCTGCGCACGGCACCACAGCACGCTGACTCTCTATGATCTTCCGTCTCTCTCTTATATTTCCCTCTCGCTCTTCGCTCTCTCTCCTTGCATTGCCGTTACTACGGGCGAATTCGCCGCGTATCTGGCAACTGGCAGGCATCTCCTTGCGTGATTATTCACTCTTATTTGTGAGGAGTTATTCAACTCCTCACACAGCTCTCGATCGTATGTCATCTGATGATCACAGAATCGTTATCAGGGCAGACAAAACGCCCATTGGAGAGCATGCGAGACGATTTAATGCACCAACAATTGATGAAGTGGCCATTGTAATTGTTGAAGACCAGATTCAATCTCGCGATATTGTGCTACATCGAAGAAATTATGAACTACGGTGGAATTTTAAGTGCACCAAAATTGTGCAATGGCACAGGATTGGCAGTAAAAAAATTGATGCCGAATTTAATTGAAGCCACAATATTGACCGGAACAGCGAAAGGTAATATTATGCTAATACCACGTATTCAACTGATTCCAATAGACATGCCATTTGAATTTAAGCGTTTGCAATTCCCAGTGCGTCTATCATTTGCCATGTCCATCAATAAGGCTCAAGGACAAACGGACAATGCGGATTAAATTTTAGGGGACAGCTATACGTGGCCTGCTTAAGAGTTGGAACTCCAAGTTGTTTTTTTTGTGCTCGTTTCAAATGGGCAAACGAAAAATATTGTATAGCCAAATGTGTTGGATTAATATTAATAATTTTGATATACATTGCAGTCTTTTATAAAAAAAATCTTGAATATTTATTTTCTTTTTTTGGTTGGTTGCAACGAAGTGCATCGGGGTCTGCTAGTATAAAATACAAAAGACACAGTAATGTATTGTAAGTTTTCACAATACCACTTTAAACTTTTAAGATATGGTTACTTTGTTGTGTTGGCGGCGAAGTTTAACTACATACCAAACCACTTTAGGCTCGAATAAATAATATGCCAAAAATATAATTTACATACATATGTATGTTTGTATACGTCTAAATATTTACATACTTGCATGTCTTTTTGCTTTGAGTTTCTTTAAATGTTTTCCGAGTTGCCCAATTATTGTTTTTACTGATTAAGGCAGGCTTGCACCTTGTTGGCGCCCAAAACCTGATTTTTTTTCTGGAATTTATTTCTTGGAAAGTATGATAGGTATGGGAATAAAATGTTAGCCAGTTGTAGGGTACAGTTTATTGAAGCTACACAATTTTTTTTGAGGGCGATCCAAGTGAAGGGGAGTGGGGGAGTACCCAACAATGGCGGCATGTCCGCGAAAAACTCGTCCTCATTGCGGATTTTTTTTAGAATTTTTAGAAAAAATCTGAAACGCAAAAAACGAATATATTCTTAATCTGTACACTTTTACGCATCGCTGGAACTAGGATAATTGAAAAAACATGAAAAAATTCACAAATTATGAGCTTTAAAAAACAAAAAAATGGGTTTTTCCTCATTTTTTCGTTACTCATAATTTTTTAAATAAACAATTTTTAATATTTTCAAAAGATCCTAGTTCCAGCCATGCGCACATACTTCTGAGGAACATGTATAAAAAATTTCCGTCTGTCCGCACAAACATTGAGATCTCGGGAACTGTAAGAGCTAAAACCACCAAATTTTGCACACAGACTTCTATAAGCAAAGCGCAGATCAAGTTTGTTTCAAAACCTGACCACGCCCCTTTTAACGCCCACAAACCGCGAAACTCTGTGTTGTCCACATTTTTAATGCTAAAGAAATGTGGCCTTAAAAAATTTTATTTGTATTGAAAATATCTACCCAAAAATCTAAATAAATATATAAATATATAAATAACACAGGCCGACAAAATTTTGTTGACTAAATGATGGTAGCCGATTCTTATAGGATTTTCGACGTAGAATCCGACTTTTCCCACCGTTTTATTTGTGTTTTTTCTTGATAGTTATTTGCGATACTCGAAGAGTAAGCAAATACTGTAAACGTTGAAATGTCTGTCTGTCCGTCCGTCCGTACAAACGTCGAGATCTCGGGAACTATAAGAGCTAGAACCACCAAATTTTGCACACAGACTTGTATTAGCAAAGCGCAGATCAAGTTTGTTTCAAAACCTGACCACGCCCCTTTTTACAAACCGCGAAACTCTGTGGGGACCACATTTTTAATGCTAGAAAAGTGGCCCTTATAAATGTTATTTGTATTAAAAATATCTACTCAAATATCTAAAAATTTTGAAAATCTGGGCATTTTCAAGAAATTGTGTATACAAGTGCGTAAAAAATTTTTATTGCGCCCGAAAGAAGGCTAACCATTTTTTTTTAAGAGGGCGCTAAAAATTGATTGCGCTTGAAAGTAGGCTACACTTTAGCTGTTTTTAAAGAAGGCAATGAGTATCGCAAATCTTATAGTCGGGAAACCCGACTATAGCGTTCTTTCTTTTTTTTTTCAGGTAATTCAACAATTAAACTGTTCTTTGTAAACATTTTTTTTTATCTTATTTTTAATTTTGATAGGAGAAAATTGGTAAAAGAACACCCAGGAAAAAAATACCAAAAAAAATACAACAAAATAAGGTTTTTGTGGATTAAAAAATTAGTAGCTGATCAAGGCGACTTTTTTTGACCTTCCCCTATTGGTTCCTTGGGATTGGCCGCCTTCATCGTTACATTCGATGACGTTGATGATCTTCCGATCCTTCACTACGTTTGCAAAGGATCTAAAGCACGTGCCACGGCTTTACCGTATTGGTTTCTTTGCTTGGGGGCTGTGCTTTTTTCATGTATCTCGCCCGCTTGTTGCTGTCGCCGGTAGTCCTGTCGACACCGAAGTCTGGTATGACCGTTGTGTCTAGGCTTTGTCTTGATTGTCTTGTATGATTTTTACAAAATTACCGGCCACCAGTCGAAGATGGGTGGTTCACCACCCTAGAGCTGGTGAAAGCATTCGGCTGCCTCGGTAAGCATTTAAGGTCTGCTGGCTGCGTAATGCGCTGGCTGTAGATGAGTTGGGGCCCTTGGCCTTGGATGGTGTCAAGGTGATCGCAGCATTTTTTTGCATGGTGGTTTTGGTCATAGATTCGGCATTCGTTGCGCCCTAGTTACAGTCCTGTGACGGAGGGAGTATAGGAGGTCTCATATGCGAGAATGACTTTAGAAAATGGTAGAAGGAAGCTTGCAAAGAAAACGACTGTGTTGCTTGGAGTACAAAATGAGAATGAATATTTATTATCAAAAAGTATATGTATGAGTTTACGAGAATGTGTGTGTTCGTCAGAGTTGTAGCATGTTGGCGATCTTTGTTGTTGTCCTTCAGCGTAAGGCTTGCAGTTGCCAGTTTTGCGTTGTTTCCCTGTGGCCGGCTGAGGGGCATGTTAACTCCTCCACCGTTTTATCGGAGATGCAAATCGTGAATTGGATCGGCGTTGTACAATTGCTGCGCGTGCAAGGCGACAAATTGTTTCTGAACTTCAAACATTTTTACATCAGCACAATGAATTAATTCGATTGTTTGAAACAGCTGTAACGAACTGATATTTTTACTTTCTGCTCGCTACTTATTTGTGCGGCTAGCTCAGTAGAGTTTGTGTGTTCGTCCCACCAAATTTGTATAAACGTGATTGCCCTACTAATTATTGATAATGCACACAATTCTCGTTAAAGGGTATTTATTCCAAGCCTCTTCTCTTATAAATTGTGTATTCTCACTGGTACTCGCTTGTTCGTTGATCGCGCTGCTTCTGGCTGGTCGACTGGCTGACTGACTGGTGATCCTGCCTGCGCTCGCTGTCTCTGGCTGCTTGTGGGTCCTGTGTATGCTTGAAATCCTGTCTGTGCTTGACATCCTGTTCTGTTGATCCTGGCTGCGCTTGATATCCTCGTAGGGCTGGCTGCTGGTCCTGGCTGCTTGTGCGTCCTGTCTGTGCTTGACATCCTGTTCTGTTAGTCCTGGTTGCGCTTGATATCCTCGTAGGGCTGGCTGCTGGTCCTGGCTTCGCTCAATGCACTGGATTTTACGCAATGAGGTCGGATGAAGTAGGATGGCCGCGCCAGGATACGATCACTTCCGCACTATTCAACGCGCCAAGCATACGCCAGGATCTAGTTGCGATATGCGTTGTGTGACGTACCTGGTTCTAGACCACGGGTAGCGCCAGGATACGCTTGTCTACGATCTATCCGACGCGCCAGGCATACGCCGGGGTCTAGTCGAATTAGACGCAGTTGCAAGGCACCAGGTATGCCCGCTCGCGCCAGGATTCGCTTATTTACACTCTATTGGACGCGCTAGGCATACGCCAGGGTCTTGTCGAAATAGGCGTAGTCGTAAGGAACCTGTTTCTAGAGCCCTTCGCCACGGTTTCTCTTCGTGGGAACACACGCCTGTTCAGGCACTACCGAACGCGCCAGGCGTACGCCTGGGTCTAGTTCCGATAGGCGCTGTAGTCAGGCACCCACATAAACCGCGACCCTCACCACTAGCGTCACCGCTCAAGTCCTGGCAGATCCTGAGTGGCCTGCTCTCAGCTCCTGTGCGTCCCAGCCGATCCTGTGTGTCCTAGCAGATCCTGTGTTTCCTAGCAGATCCTGTGTGTCTTAGCCGATCCTGTGTGTCCTGCTGGCAGATCCTGTGTTTCCTAGCAGATCCTGTGTGTCCTGCCGGCAGATCCTGTGTTACCTAGCGTCTGGCTTGCTGCTGCTCCTTGTAAACTTTCTTACGCTTCGGCGCGCGTGCACCTACTCAGTCTCGCTTCTGGCGTTCGGCCTCCTTATATAGGCTGACCTTACACCGTTGGTCCTTGGCGTCTCCTTTTCTTGGGTCCAAGGTCCACGATCACCGTTCAGCATTTCGCCCTCTGCGCACGGCACCACAGCACGCTGACTCTCTATGATCTTCCGTCTCTCTCTTATATTTCCCTCTCGCTCTTCGCTCTCTCTCCTTGCATTGCCGTTACTACGGGCGAATTCGCCGCGTATCTGGCAACTGGCAGGCATCTCCTTGCGTGATAATTCACTCTTATTTGTGAGGAGTTATTCAACTCCTCACACAGCTCTCGATCGTATGTCATCTGATGATCACAGAATCGTTATCAGGGCAGACAAAACGCCCATTGGAGAGCATGCGAGACGATTTAATGCACCAACAATTGATGAAGTGGCCATTGTAATTGTTGGAGACCAGATTCAATCTCGCGATATTGTGCTACATCGAAGAAATGATGAACTACGGTGGAATTTTAAGTGCACCAAAATTGTGCAATGGCACAAGATTGGCAGTAAAAAAATTGATGCCGAATTTAATTGAAGCCACAATATTGACCGGAACAGCGAAAGGTGAAATTATGCTAATACCACGTATTCAACTGATTCCAATAGACATGCCATTTGAATTTAAGCGTTTGCAATTCCCAGTGCGTCTATCATTTGCCATGTCCATCAATAAGGCTCAAGGACAAACGGACAATGCGGATTAAATTTTTGGGGACAGCTATACGTGGCCTGCTTAAGAGTTGGAACTCCAAGTTGTTTTTTTTGTGCTCGCTTCAAATGGGCAAACGAAAAATATTGTATAGCCAAATGTGTTGGATTAATATTAATAATTTTGATATACATTGCAGTCTTTTATAAAAAAAATCTTGAATATTTAATTTCTTTTTTTGGTTGGTTGCAACGAAGTGCATCGGGGTCTGCTAGTATAAAATACAAAAGACACAGTAATGTATTGTAAAGTTTTCACAATACCACTTTAAACTTTTAAGATATGGTTACTTTGTTGTGTTGGCGGCGAAGAGCTTTGCGGCCGTATAGATCCTGGGTATAAACTTTTTAGTAAGCGAGTAAGGAAAAGCCTTTTTTGAATTTTCAACAATTTGTGGGATGTTCATTTGTTCAATGAAGAAGTTTAATTTTTACCATTGTTTTTATTTCTATTACTTATAGGGAATACTTTGAACGTTGCAAATGTCTGTATGTCTGTCAGTCCGCCCGTCCGTCGTTTAGTACGAATGTCGAGATCTCGAGAACTATAGGAGCTACCACAACCATATGTTGCACACAGACTTCTTTATACCCCACGCAGATTAAGTTTTACTTGACCACGCCCCTTTAAACGCTAACAAACCGTAAAAATCTTTGATGGTTTCTTTTTTAATGCAATCGAAAGGAAATATAATACACTGCACTGTTTAACTACATACCAAACCACTTTAGGCTCGAATAAATAATATGCCAAAAATATAATTTACATACATATGTATGTTTGTATACGTCTAAATATTTACATACTTGCATGTTGTAGGACATAGATAGTATACATATATATATACAAATACACATAAGCACGCTCACGTAAATAAACTAACATAATTATCAATAAGCATCTACATTAACATTATCTGTAAGTGAGCATATACATTAACATTATCTGTAAGTGAGCTGTTAACTCTCTCAATAAAGGGATTCGCATTTTGACTCTTAAAGAGATCACACGTTATTCGCCGCCTACAATTTCAGAAGTGGGATAATAACCAAGGCCTACAAACAGTGCGATTTTTTATAACAAGAACATCATTTGTGAAGACATAAAGTGCAGGAAACAAAAAACATTCAATCTAAACGTACTTAAAAGTAATTCAACGAACACGCGGTCGGTTCAAATTGCTAACCACCGTTAGTTTTTGTATGCCTGCCATGCCTCCAGTACGACAACAGCAAGTAGCAATGGAAACACGCAGCGGAAAAGTCACGAAGGGCGAGGAACAGGCACCGGCAGACAGTGCAGCCAAAATCAACGAAACCAGCAACAACAACAACGTGTTAAATTCCGAAGACCAGCGCGCGATCGAGGCAACAGCGGACGAAGCACACAACGAGAAGGCAGAACAGCAAAAATTGAAGAAAAAAGTGGAACAGACACGGCAGAGAAACGAAGTAAATGTCGAGCTGCAGAAACTGAAGAAAAAGATGGAACAGTTGCGACAGGAAAATGAAGAAATAAAGAAGGCGGCAAAAGAAAGGGAGCAGACAGAAAAAGGCGAAGTGGATAGCGCGAATATCGAGATGCTGAAACTGAAGGAAGAAATGGAACAATTATTGCTGGAAAACGAAACACTGAAGAAGGAGGAAAAAGAGAGAGAGAGCAAGGAGAGCGAGGTGTTAATTGTTGCCCGCTCAGACTCAACAAATGTTTCGCTAAGCATAATTAGAGACATGTTGCCAGAGTTCGACAACAAGATGCCAGCCAACATTTGGGTTACACAGTTTAAGACTGTTGCTGGAATACACAACCTTGATGACAACATGTTGCGGCTGCTGATTATGACTAAGCTGTAGGGCGAAGCACTTACATGGTTGTACGCTACCAGTGATCGGCTCAGCTCGCCAATAAATGAAATTTTGGATCAGCTGGTTGAAAAGTTTGGCGCAAAACAAAACAAGATGTGCCTAAGACGAGAATTTGAGAAACGCAAGTGGCTTGAAGCTGAAAATTTCGCCACGTACTTCAATCAAAAAATGTTGCTTGCTTCTCAAATTCAGTTGGACGAGGAAGAACTTCTAGACAACATTATAGAAGGCATTCCAGACGATCATTTACGTCAACAGGCGCACATGCAGTGTTTTAACAAGACGGATCAGGTGCTGAAAGCATTTGAAAAAATAACACTTCCGAAAAGGGCAGCGACTTCGGTGAATTCAGAGAAGGTGATGGCAGATGGACAGCGCTTGAAGGCAGCAGCACGTTGCTACAATTGCAACTCCTTGGGCCATTTCGCAGCAGAGTGCCGCAAACCAAAGAGGGAACATGGAGCTTGTTACGCCTGTGGCAGCTTGGATCATCACATAGCCACATGCGACCAGAAGAAGAAGCAGCCGAACGATTTTGTAAGGTATTTTAATTTACAGTTTAGAGCAAAAACTAAAGTTAATATTTTTGCAGAGTGTCTCATCGATTCAGGGAGCCCGATAAGCTTCATAAAAATATCATGCTTTGAAGAATTTTTGATGGAATGTAATAATGAATATGAAACGAATATTCGAAGTAATTTTAAGGGAAACGAAAAATGCTGTATTAATGCAAATAAGAATAATAATTATAAAAATTTCAATTTTGATATCTTTGAAAAACCTGAACATTCTGAAGTAAATTCTTTTTTTGGTATAAATAAAAGCGAACTGAATATCTTTGTTTAAATAATTTGTTTTATGCCTGTTAAAAATAAAGAGGTTGAAATTGAAATGTATGTCGTGGCAGACCAATCGATGAGATGTGATGCAGTTCTAGGGAGGAATTTTATTAAAGCATTTAATTATAAGCTGATAAGTTCAATGATCAATGATGAAGAACATATGCAAACCGAAAATAATAATGAAATGCCAAAATTTAAAAGTGATAAAGAAAGTATGTCAACGGAGTGCCCTGAACTTATTTATTATGGAACGGATGAGTCGACAAGTAGAAAATTGTTAGATGAAGAGTGCCCAGCTGATAAATGTATAGAAAATGAGTATATGGAAAAAGAATGTACGGAAAAAGAGTGTATAGAAAATGAGTGTATAGAAAATGAGTGTACAGGAAATGAAAGTAAGGAAAAGGAATGTGAAGAAAAGGAGTGTTTAACAAATGAGTGTACAAAGGATGAAGGTGAAGGTGAAAACACTGAATGTGAGGATATTATGAGGTCGTTTGAGACACTGCCAATTGAATATCCTGAAGCCGAAGGTAGAACAGAATTGACAGTTGGAAAAAATTGCGCCCAGAGTTTAGTTAGCCAATTACAACGTCTATTTAAAAACTGTTATGAGAATGCAAAGAAATCAGAGTTACCAGAAATCAAATGGGAAATGAAACTAAATTTTGAGAATATAAAACCATTTCATTATTCCCCCCGAAGGTTATCGTATGTTAAGAAGGAACAGGTTCAAAAATTAATTGATGAATACTTGGCAAAGGGATTTTTAAGAGAAAGTGATTCTGAATATGCATCTGCAATTGTGTTGGTAAAAAAGAAAAATGGTGAACCAAGAATGTGTGTTGATTATCGAACTCTTAACAAAAGCATGTTGAAAGATAATTATCCATCACCACTTATAGATGATTTGATTGATAAACTGGCGGGAAAAAGGTTTTTTACGAAGTTAGATTTACGGAATGGGTACTTTCATGTGTTTATGCATGAAGACTCAGTAAAATACACTGCTTTCACAACCCCGTTAGGACAGTATGAATGGCTCAGAATGCCATTCGGGCTAAAAAATGCCCCAGCAGTATTTCAAAGATTTGTCAATAAAGTGTTTGCAGATATGATCAAGTCAGGAGAGTTATTGGTGTACATGGATGATATTTTAATAGCAACAGAGAACAGTACCAGTCATATGGAGATATTGAAAGAAGTATTTAGAATGTTAGTGGCAAAAAAGTTGGAGTTGAGATTAGATAAGTGTGAATTTTTACAATCAGAAGTAAAGTATTTAGGATATATAGTAACAGGAGGAGAAATAAAGCCAGATGATAAGGGAGTGCAAGCAGTCAGTGACTTTCCAGTGCCAAAGAAAGCGAAAGATGTTCAAAGTTTCCTGGGGTTATGCTCCTATTTTCGACGTTTTGTCAAAGATTTCTCGACAAAAGCAAAACCACTGTATGACTTAATAAAAAAGGATAAGGAGTTTAAGTTTGGGTTAGAAGAACTAGAGTGTTTTGACCTACTTAAGAAGAGTCTCTTAGAAGGACCAGTTTTAGCTTTATACAATCCAGCTGACGAGACTGAGTTGCACTGTGACGCTAGCTCTCTAGGATTCGGAGCAATTTTAATGCAACGGAAAGTGGATGGGAAGTTACATCCAGTCTTTTACTTCTCAAAGCGAACGACAGAAGCTGAGTCTAGGTATGAAAGTTTTAAATTGGAGATGTTAGCTATAGTAAACGCATTGCAACGACTTAGAGTATATCTACAAGGTGTACATTTTAAGTTGGTAACAGACTGCAATGCATTAACATTGGCTTTAAATAAAAAGGTATTAAGTCCAGCAATTGATAGATGGGTCCTTGAACTACAGAGCTATGATTATATTCCAGAAACAGTCTGAACAAAAACACTTTGAAATGAGAAATGGAGTAATTTATAGAAAGAGAGATAACGGAAGTTTGTTGTTGGCAGTATCAGAAGAAATGGAAGGACATGTACTTTACAAATATCATGATGAGTTAGGGCATATTGGAGTGGGTAAAATGATCGAAATTATATTGAAAAGTTATTGGTTTCCCAATATGAAAGAAAAAGCTAAACGCCATGTAGATAACTGTCTTAAATGTATTGCATATTCAGCAAAGAGTGGAAAGGAAGAAGGTTTCCTACATAATATACCAAAAAACACCGAACCCTTCGAAGTAGTCCATATAGTAGACCTAACAAACACATTTTTGTGGTAATTGATAGTTTTACGAAGTCTGTCCGTTTGTATCCAACAAAAACAACAAGCACAAAAGAGGTGAATATAGCACTGGAAGATTAATTTCGGGCGTATAGTAGACCAAGGTGCATAGTGTCAGACAGGGGTAGCTGTTTTACGTCAGATGATTTTGTAAAGTTTCTAGAACAAAATGAAGTCAAACACGTTAAAATTGCAACAGGATCTCCTCAAGCGAATGGTCAGGTGGAGAGAGTAAATCGTATATTAGGACCAATGATCGCAAAGTTAGTAGACCAAGAGAAAGGATTGTATTGGGATAAGGTGTTAGACCAAGTAGAGTATGCACTAAACAATACAGTTCAAAGATCAATCAAACAACACCCAAGCAAGATGTTATTCGGAGTATTGCAAAGAGGTAAAGAAATAGACAAATTTAAAGAGGAACTAGAAGAACTAAATGGAGAAGTGGTAGATAGAAATTTAGAAGAAATAAGGGAAACGGCTAGAGTACACCAAGAAAAATCACAAGAAAATAATAAGAAAGCTGTAGATACAAAGAGAATAGAGCCACACAAGTATGAGGAAGGAGATTTAGTGATGATTAAGAACTTTGACACTCATAGGGATATGTAAAAAGCTTATACCAAAGTATAAGGGGCCGTATAAAATTAGTAAGGTTTTGAGACATGACAGATATATTGTAGAAGATGTAGACAATTTTCAACAGTCAAGGATACCTTATAAAGGAGTTTGGGCAGTGGCCAATATGAAGCCATGGCTAGGAACAGATAAGCATGAGGCAAATGATGTTGGAGTTCAGGAGCACTCCAGTCAGGATAGGCCGAGTTGTAGGACATAGATAGTATACATATATATACAAATACACATAAGCACGCTCATGTAAATAAACTAACATAATTATCAATAAGCATATACATTAACATTATCTGTAAGTGAGCATATACATTAACATTATCTGTAAGTGAGCTGTTAACTCTCTCAATAAAGGGATTCGCATTTTGACTCTCAAAGAGATCACACGTTATTCGCCGCCTACAATGTCTTTTTGCTTTGAGTTTCTTTAAATGTTTTCCGAGTTGCCCAATTATTGTTTTTACTGATTAAGGCAGGCTTGCACCTTGTTGGCGCCCAAAACCTGATTTTTTTTCTGGAATTTATTTCTTGGAAAGTATGATAGGTATGGGAATAAAATGTTAGCCAGTTGTAGGGTACAGTTTATTGAAGCTACACAATTTTTTTGAGGGCGATCCAAGTGAAGGGGAGTGGGGGGAGTACCCAACAATGGCGGCATGTCCGCGAAAAACTCGTCCTCATTGCGGATTTTTTTTAGAATTTTTAGAAAAAATCTGAAACGCAAAAAACGAATATATTCTTAATCTGTACACTTTTACGCATCGCTGGAACTAGGATAATTGAAAAAACATGAAAAAATTCACAAATTATGAGCTTTAAAAAACAAAAAAATGGGTTTTTCCTCATTTTTTCGTTACTCATAATTTTTTTAAATAAACAATTTTTAATATTTTCAAAAGATCCTAGTTCCAGCCATGCGCACATACTTCTGAGGAACATGTATAAAAAATTTCCGTCTGTCCGCACAAACATTGAGATCTCGGGAACTGTAAGAGCTAAAACCACCAAATTTTGCACACAGACTTCTATAAGCAAAGAAATGTGGCCTTAAAAAATTTTATTTGTATTGAAAATATCTACCCAAAAATCTAAATAAATATATAAATATATAAATAACACAGGCCGACAAAATTTTGTTGACTAAATGATGGTAGCCGATTCTTATAGGATTTTCGCCGTAGAATCCGCCGTAGTTTTCGAGCAACATGAGGTTAAAGGTGCCAAAAACTGCTTTTTTACACTTTTTGAACAGCTATAAATGGAAAAAGCGATGAAAGAAAATGGCCTATATAGGATTAAAAGAAAGCTTAGATTACTCTTTAACATCCAATATCAATGTAAAAAAAGTATATCTTGAATACTTCCACTTTTTTGACCGGTTCAACTAGTTAATATTAGCAAAAAGTATTTTTTTGTTGTTGTATTTTTTCTGTTTTTTAGACCTGTTTTCATTTGTCATATTCTACTATTAGAATGACAGTTTATGATATCATTTTGTTCACAAAGTGTTGTTTACATGTTAAACTATTTTCTCAAGTTAAACAAACTATCAAATCGTGGCTAAAAGTATAGATAATCACCTTTTTTAGCTTGATGGAAGAAGTGAAACGTCCGCAACGTAACGTCCGCAACAAATTTAAATTAAGATTATTTTTATTAACGGAACTAGTTATCTTTCTTTTTTAAGCTGTATTGATATGGTCATACATTCCACTTCATTATTAGTTATGTTACTTTTTTGGTTAACTATTCTTAATTCGCTAATTAATGTGGAAATGCACACAAACCTCAAATTTTACTTTCATTTTTTGTAACGTCTGCAACGGAACTTTGAGCAAGCATAACTTTCTTTCAAAAACAGTTAGCCTTTTGTTTTTAAATTAGTTTAAAAGTGCACTCAGGAAACTGCATATGGCAAAAATTTCATGAAAATATACCCACGTCAACGGCAGCTGTGTCAATTCTAACAATCAAATTTGCGTACAAATGTAACGTCCGCAACGCAGGATTAGCCCATATGTTTAAATAAACTTTCAAATTGTTTGGCTTGGTTGACCGTCTGGCGTAATCATATATAAATCATATTTAAATTTTTATTTTGGTGTGTTTTGTGAAACTCAGTTCATCATATAGTAGAGTTTGTCGAAAATCAACATTTTTTGATTTTCGATGACGGCGGGTGCGGAAAAGTTGTAAAACCGTGTCAAATGAAAGCACAACAAATTTCAGCCCGGGCTAATCGCCCATATGTAACTATAGCAAAAGGAGGTACTTCAAAGTAGTAATTTAAATAAAAAAAAAAAAATTAACATTAATTTAATACAAAATACATTAGGGGAGACCGGGGCTTTTCGTGACATTTTGAGTTCTCGAATTTTTCCTGATTAGACTTTTATAGAAAAAAAACGAATTCTATCGGTTTCCAATGATTCAACCTTCTAGTTAAAAAAAACATTTTTGGGTGTGTTTTCTGTCATGTTTGTCTAAGGTAGAACGTGAAATATCTGATCATGTCTTGTGTCACGAATTACCCCGATACCTGGGTAAATCGTGACAGAGCCCAGGGCAATTCGTGACATTGTTTAAAACAATTGTTATACCTAAATCTATCATGTTTTAATGGCTTTATCAATTTTATCAAATACTTTCACCAACAATATACTAAAAAAAAAATTTTATTGACCGAATGTTACATAAATTAGAATTTAAAGAGCATAAAAATGATCCAGATGTACGAACTGGCACGTTAATTGCAAACTGGCTGATTTGTGAAAGAATTCCTTCCTTCCTTCAGTCGAAGGGATGTTATATTTTGTCATCGTCTTCCCTGGATTGTTTAACATCCAAAAATCGCAATGTTGATTGTACGATTTTTTCAATTGTCCGAAAACACTCCTATCAATTCGTCACAAAATACCCCAGCGTCATATGTAATGTTTACATTTGCAAAACATACACATACCATGGTGGTGCATTACTTTTGTGGTTTAAATATAAGCTTAGCAATGTGGAGAACAAGTAAATCTTACCGAATGGTATGTACACAACCTACAATATTGTCGTGAAAACAAAAAATCGGGGATCTTGAAATTTTACTTCTGACACACAAAAACACTTTTTATGCCAATAACAACAAACAACGGCAGATACGCGCGTCAAACTTCGTCATAACCTAAGACGCTACTGGCGCCACCATTATTCTTTTTTTTTGGATTTTAAAATCCACAGGAGTATTTTTGGCACCAATTTTAAATTTCTCGCCTTGTCACGAATAGCCCCGGTCTTCCCTATAGCAAATTAAGTATACTTTTGGAAAAAAATCATTGTTTGCTGAGTATATGCACTTTTATAATTATTGTAACTTTTATTTGCGATACTCTTAGAGTAAGCAAATACTGTAAACGTTGCAAATGTCTGTTTGTCCGTCCGTCCGTCTGTCCGTACAAACGTCGAGATCTCGGGAACTATAAGAGCTAGAACGTATTCTTTGAAAAATTAAAAGCAATATTGGCGAAGAAAATAATGGACTAAAATCATGTTTGACCCTCCCCAACCGCGAAAAAAAAAACTGTTTTTTTGAGAAAAATATTATAGGAGGCAACGTAGACAAATCGAAAAAATTGAAATCTTCGACTATTTTTGTTAAAAGTTTACTTTGTCAATATACTTCTGACATGATGAATGTCTTACCAGTTCCACCATTTTCATCATGGACTGCATTTATTAAAGTATTATGAACTTTCTTTTGTTGGGAATTTAACAGGGGTACATTCGTTTGAACATCTAAATTTAATTCCTGGTTATCCACCATTTTAATCATCGAATGCCTTTATTTAAGTATCATAAACAGGGGTGTTAGATGTGAATCCAAAAGAAAACACATCTACATTCGTTGAGTTCTGAATTAAAACTGTTTATTTCTATCAATTGTATGAACTTAGGTAGCTAAACTGTGAAGTGATTTACATAGGTTATTAGATTAAAAATCGACAAATGGTCGCCAGATGCAGGGTTCGGAAAATAACACAAAATGTAAAAAACATTTGTTTTTTACTTGTCAAACGACAAAAAAAAATGTGAAAAACGAATTATTTACTTGTGTGTCAAAAACGGTAGTGTACATGTGTTTAAAAGGTTTTTGACGTGAATAGCTTACACGTGTTTTTAACACAAGTGTTAAAAACGATTTTTCGTTTTTTACACACACCCAGGAATCGTTTTAAACAGAATTTATTTTTGACTTTCATGTGTCAATAACTATTGTGGAAGTGTGAAATATAACTATTTCCTATTATATTTTGTATTAGACAAATAAACGTTAAACGGCTAGAAATTTAATTTATATTATATTTTAGTTTGTCTGTAGAGGGTGACTCTTTAAGTCCATTATGAGTACAACTAAAAACCGCGAAAAAGTTATCCTCGGTGGGCAATTTTTGGTAATTGGCTGGTACAGCGTTCAATAACCCAACAAACCGTTAACAATTAATTTTCCTCGATGGACCGCGAGTTTTTAAGAACAACCCTCAAGTAGTTTTGTATGTCAAGCATGAACTCTTAGCTAATGCAGAAAAAATGTTCAAAATCAATCCGCGAAATCTTCAGACCACAATGGTTTAAGACAACCTCTAACCATCACATGGCACTCTGATTGTCTTAGAAATAATTCACTTGTATTTGGGGTTACAAGTATTAAAATATTTCACTTTTCCACAATTGTTTTTGACACCTGAGTGTCAAAAATGTTTTGTGTTAAAAACGATTCCTGGGTGTGTGTAAAAAAATAAAAATCGTTTTTAACACTTGTGTTAAAAACAAATGTAAGCTATTCACGTCAAAAACGTTTTGAACACATGCACACTTCCATTTTTTACACACATGTAAATTACTGTTTTTCACACTGTAAATAAAAATTTGACATGTTTTTAACAGTGTGTGTTATTTACGAAGCCTGGCCAGATGTGAGCGCGACGCGTAGCTAGAGATTATAAGAACAGTGTGTTTACTTAGGTCCTCAACGGACGTTGTGGACATACTTAAAAGATATAATTTTTTCATTACATTGTTATCTGCTGTTCGTTAGTTCTTACATTTCTATAAATGCGTATGTTTTTAAACAAGGGGTAAATTATCTTTTGACATATTTTATTTCCTTGTATTTGTAATTATGATAGCGAATATTGTGCGTATCTGACTTGGAGATGCAAAGATAATGGCTTCAGCGATTTTCGTATCCCAATAGGTACCGTTTTCTAATCAGTTCAGTTCTTCACATGCAGCACGACATGTTGGGAATATTACACAATTAACAGTCCGTAGTGTGTTAAATGACGTTGGCCCACGCACATTTACCAGCAACAACCGCAAATAGAAACATTCATCATTCTTTGGATGAACTGTATACGACCAAGAGCATCAGCAAAATGCACATCCGTATACCCAGGAACCGCATCACCTTATATAGATTTTGTTCACCTTTAAAGTTCCATTAAAGGTTGCACGCATAGTGTAATTTTTCTTTGGCTTTACTGAACTACTGCCATGACACTGTCCCGATTCTTTTCCGTACACCGCCCAGTAACACTGGTCAAAAGTTTTATGCAGCGCTCTGTTCCGTGGATGTGGCATGAGATTTTTGGTTCTTCAAACAGCTGTTTATCCATTGTATTCTTGATGTATTCCTCAAGAAAGTTGTATGGAATGCTTCTCCTGAATGGTGGCTCTTCGGAATTGGTCTCAACATCAATGTGAATCATTGTTATGTAACTTGTGCAATTGAAATTAATGTTAAATTTCTTGTAGGTTTTTTTTTTATTGCGTAAAGCCTGGTCCCGTATCAATATTTCATCGTCAAATAGCATCGCTAGTTATATGTTTTCTGGATGCGCAAAATATGAGTTATGTTGAGTTATAGGGTTTATAATTTTACGTAAATTTATGGACTTCTATATATAACTGAGTTATAATATTATATGTTGAAGTACATTGGAACATACACCCACATTACGTACTCCGCCAATAATTATAAATTTTCAGAAAGACGGTTCGTGCTGACATATAGTCTAAGCAATCAATTGGCCTTTGTTAACCATCGAGAATGCGCAATTGGTCCGGTCTTGATATTGGTCAAGTGAACAGAACAGTAGCCCTCGGAAACAGCAATGGCGATTCTCCATAAATATTTAACATCAGAAGATAAACATTTTACCCAATTTTTATCTGAAGATTCTGGTGACAGAATGCGTTTTAAGTTTACTACAGCCTTAAACAAAAAAAACATCAACGTTCTAATTACTCTAATTACAAGTTGAACAAATTAAAGTTAAAACTGGTAAGACATTCATCATGTCAGAAGTGTATTGATAAAGTAACCTTTTAACAAAAATAGTCGGGGATTTTAAGTTTTTCGATTTGTCTACGTTGCCTCCTATGATATTTTTCTCAAAAAACCAGAATTTTTCTTTCATGATTGGGGAAGTTTCTTCGCCAAGATTGCTTAAAATGGTTCAAAGAATACGTTCCTCCCCCTTCGATTTTCGAGCAGCCAAATCGACCCACCCTACTGCACATGCAAGCATTGTGATTGTGCTTCTGGTTTAGAAGATAAAGAGGACGATGAGTGAAGAGAAAACGTGTCACCTTTTTTTTTGTTTTTGCCAGTAAAGGCTCTTTAAATAGATACATTTTAATTATTTGCGATACTCGAAGAGTAAGCAAATACTGTAAACGATCAAATGTCTGTCTGTCCGTCTGTCCGTCTGTCCGTCTGTCCGTCTGTCCGTACAAACATCGAGATCTCGGGAACTATAAGAGCTAGAGCCACCAAATTTTGCACACAGACTTCTAGAAACAAAGCGCAGATCAAGTTTGTTTCAAAACTTGACCACGCCCCTTTTACCGCCCACAAACCGCGAAAATCTGTGGCGCCCTCATTTTTTATGCAATCGTTACGGTTTAAAAAGAAATATAACGATATGTGCACTGAATTACTACACTCCGAACCATTTTGTGCTCTAATAAATAATAAAGAAGTTATAGAACATTTTGCTATGCCTTATACATATGTAGTTAATGTAGCCCCATAGGTGGCGTCTCTATCGTTTTTTTTTCGTTTTGTTTTTTAGCCCCATAGGTGGCGACTCTATCGTTTTTTTTTCGTTTTGTTTTTTTAAAAAGGGAAAATGAGTATCGCAAATCTTATAGTCGGGAACCCCGACTATAGCGTTCTTTCTTGTTTTCTCTTTATATCTGTTGGTTTTCCTTCATATTTATTTAATTTTTAACGGATTTTTATAGGGTGACCAAAGCCGGGTAAATTTTTTTTTTTTCTTTAAAAATGTGTCATTAGTAAATTTGTGAACAAATTTTTCTATTTGAAGGAATCAATTTAGTTCATTTGCTGACAGTTACATAAGAACTCTATCTTTGAATTCATTACACATACATTTGTTTGTATAATTTGGATTTGGTCAAAAGTTAAGAGGCAAAAACTAAACGGTGCCCACAGCTGGCGCACTTCCCCTACTATTTAAGCTGAGTTCAAGGTCTGGGCTACGTAAGTTTGAGTTTTTATTAATCATTGAAAAGTGTAAAAAGTAGGTTTTTGAAAACTTTGACCACGGTGATTGAACCAATCTCCACGTAAATCCTTTCAGATTTAAAAGCGATAAGTCTTAGGCTTTTGGCTGTCGACCTGTGTAACTTGTCTGGAATAAAAAAAAAGTTCTCCCATGGTGTTTTTATTGATAATGTATTTGCAAACTATCTTTTACCCACATCAATCCGTAAAATGTATGGAAAAATCAAATTTTTCCACGCACTGTGTTGTTTTGCAGAAGTGTGACCACAAACGCCATAATATAAGATAACAAAATTATGTAATTTAATTTAATAAATTTTTTTTTTTTTTTTATACAATTTTAGAGCTCGGAAGACCTTGACACTGACACTGAGTTTGAGCCTGTTGAGGACTTGACATTGGAAACAAGAAGTCGATGTAAGTGTACACATCAGCAACATAAAATGTTGTTTTGTTTTTGATGTATCATTTAGTCATTAGCTTATAAAACTTAAAAAAAATGTATACTTATATAATATTATAAGAAAGCTTGATCTTCAAACTTAAAAATAAAAACAAGCATTTTTTTTTTTTTAGTATTTTTTAGCTTGCTTTGCTTAGGAAATTGTATTATTTATTCTCGTTACTCGTGGAGTACAACAGAATACTGTAAACGGTGCAACTACCTGTCTGTCCGCCCGGCCGTCTGTGCGTGCGAACCTCGAGGTTTTGGGAACTATAAAAGCTACAGCCAACATATTTTTCGCACTCAGACTTTCATACACCTCACGCAGATAAAGTTTGTTTTAAAACTAGCATTTTTAATTCGATCAAAACGGTTTTGAAGGGAATATAGTCTCAAATTAATAATAAAGAAGTTATAGAACTTTTCGCGTTGCCGCCCATATAATCTGTTGTGTAAACTACAATAATGTATGGCAACCTACCAGCAGGTGGCGTGTTTTTGTCAACTTTCTAACTGGTGGTGGAATTAAAAGCCTAAATTGTGAATTACGTATGATTTGTGATTTTTTCTGTATTTTAAAACCATTAGCTTTTAATTGATTTCTTTTTTTAGCTTTTGACATGTTTTTGTAGTTAAATATGTACGACAGAATTTTGTCAAAATAATGCCTTTAAAATTTATTATTATAATTAATTATCATATTTATTATCATAGAACAAAATAACAAAAGAAATCGGCTTAAAAAGATCAATTTTGCTGATACTAAAAGGTTTATAACTGCTCAACTGCTTACACAAGTTGAGTTTCTATGATTTTTAAAAGAAATTTCGGAAAAAAACCTTTTAAAGTATATTTTAACTAACTTTAACGATTACTTTTTAAGGGGGTCTAGAAATTAAGTAGACATTTTAGTTTAGTTGACATGACATAGTTCAAGATTCTTTTGAAATTTGGTATTCGTCTTGTTTATACAACTCGAAATCGTGTCTGCCTCGGAAAATAAAAGATTTTGGTTTTAAGTAATTTTAAAAAATTCAAAAATCACAAAAAAAGAATCGCGAAAAAAAATGTTTTTTAAGTCGATGTCCTTTTTTTTAATATTTTTTTTTCTTTGACTGTGGTCACCTGATAACGACATTTTTATTAATGAATAATTTGTTAATTAATTTTTTTTTTAGATCTTTACAAAGGCTTTAATTATGTCAACCATAAAGCTTCTTTTTATTAAGCCCCCACTCAGCCGGCCTATATCTCAATTTATTATTAGGTTGTCAAAAAAGTCTTGCGGTACTTTCGCTAGTTGGCGCTGAAAAAGCGTAGTTCTTGTTTTATTCGTCGCATTCGGACATATTCGGTATAGTATACCTTTTTTGGAAAGCTCATTTCACGCGCTAACACGTGTTTGATTGATTGTCTTTTATTTTAAGTCGTTCGTGAGTTATAGCGTCGCAATCATGGAGCAAAATAAAGAGAAAATACGGCATATTTTACAGTACTACTACGATTAAGGCAAAAATGCATCTCAAGCCGCCAATAAAATTTGTGCAGTTTATGGACCCGATACAGTTTCCATTTCCACCGCACAACGATGGTTTTTCCACGTTTTCATTCTGGTGTAGAGGTGGTCGAAGATGCGCCACGATCCGGAATTGCGATAAAATCGCTGAATTGGTCGAAAATAATATAATATATCGAAATATATATATATATGGTACATATATTATATATATATATTATATCGAAAATTCAATAAAAATACCGCAAGACTTTTTTGACAACCTAATATTTTAATATTTATAATTTATTTTTTCAAAAATTTCAAACAAAAGGTTTATTTTTTTTTTTAATCTTTTAAAAAAATGCCTAAAATGCAGGCTTCTATACTAAAATAGTCTTTAAAGTTGCACTAAAAAAAATTTACTCTGGTTTCTTTCCATTTATGAATTAAATAGGGGAGAGTGGGGATAGGTGAACCATGGGGATATTTGAACCACTAGTAATATTTCACCTTCTATCAGGATTTTGTGCACCATCTTCATATGTGTTGTTTATCCAGTCGGTATCTTAACATCACACGTACGCGTGATCGCGTCAAACAATTGCTGTCATTTCTATCACTAATCAAAGTTTTTGTGCGCCTTTCGCAGCTATTTCTTGGGAAAAATTTATTGTGATCCCCCTGTGGCATTCTAGAAAATTTTTTGTTAACTTAAATAGACGCAAATTATGTTATTTTCACGTATATCTCACGCATTTCAAAATATTCCATTAGCCTGAAAGGTGGTTCAACTATGTTTTCGAGACAAAAATTTAAAATGCTCATAAAGTTCAAAAAACGTGACATATTATTTACACAAAATACTTTAAATGCATAGGAATGAATGCTCTTTTAGATTCCTATAAACAGCAGACCCTAACGTCGAATTGTTCAGACATAATAATGTTCAACAAAAAAAGTGGTTCACCTATCCCCACTCTCCCCTACTATTTGTATATTTTCAAATGAAAATAAGTACAAATGTAGCTTTTATCACTTAGGAATGGTCCGTGTGTTGTAGACTTTTTAGTTAAAATGTTAAGTCTATTTTTATTTGCGATACTCAAAGAGTAAGCAAATAATGTAAACGTTGAAACAGACATTTCTGTCCGCCCGTCTGTCTGTCCGCACAAACATCGAGATCTCGGGAACTATAAGAGCTAGAAACACAAAATTTTGCACACAGACTTCTATAAGCAAGGCGCAGATCAAGTTTGTTTCAAAACCTGACCACGTCCCTTTTTACGCCCACAAACCGCGAAATGTTATAAATGTTGTTTGTATTGAAAGTATCTACCCAAATCTATCTAAAAATCTGGGCATTTTCAAGAAATTGTGTTTGTATACGCGTTGAACATTTTTATTGCGCTCGAAAGTAGGCTAAACTTTTTGCTGAAGCGGGCGTTAAAAATTGATTGCGCTCGAAAGTAGGCTACACATTTTTGAAGAGGGCTAGCTAGCTGTTTTTAAAGAGGGCAATGAGTATCGCAAATCTTATAGTCGGGAAACCCGACTATAACGATCTTTCTTGTTGAGCTTCGGCTTCTAATAATATTTACATTTTTAGCAAGTGCTCATACTGGCGATCAAACAGTGGACGAATATCCAGATATTAGTGGTATATGTACAGCTCGAGTAAGTCAAAGAGAAATATGTTTAAAATTGATAAATACTCACAAATATATTTTTTTCAGGAAGCTATGCGAAAAATGACAGAAGAAGATAAACAGAAAATTGCTCAACAAGTTGAGTTGTTCCGTAGGGAAAAACTTACTTTTGATTCAGAAGTTGCTAAGTGGGATGACACTGGAAATGACATTATTTTTCTGGCTAAACATATGTGTATGATTATGATGGAAATGACAGATTTTACCAGGTGAGATTTTCCTTGAAACCAGAATAAATTAATCGTCTAGAAGATGGTCTTGTCCATTTGCCTCTCCGGCTGCTTACAAAAAAGAGTTTAAGGAGGTATCCTCAACAATGGTAGGGGAGAAGTGGGGGTTGTGGGCATAGTTTTGTTTTTGGCTTATAATTACCGAACTAGTGCATATTATTTGGACATATGGGTATCTGTGTAAAGCTAGAGACCTAAACTAACTAATTATGAAGAAACATACTTGATTTCGTCATGCGAAAAAATTTCATATGGACTTTTGTAAAACCGTTATTTTCAGCCACATTTTTTTTGGGGGGTTGTGGGCACCCTGGGAAAAAATGCTGCAAATGGAAAAATATGGAAAAAAAAAACCGCAACCAATATCAACATAACGACAATTTATTTATTTCAAAGACTACATAGGCGTTATTAATCGTCGGAAACACAATTTTGACAAGTGTAATGACTGGCCCGCATGTCAACACATTTCAGACGAAAAGCTCGATCGCAAAATTACAAATCTTGGTGATAATCCCTCTCAGCGGGAGAGAATCCTTTTCCAAGAGCCTAAGATTTCTACAAGAATGTTCTAGAGGGTTCCAAACAAATTTTGAAAACAATTTTACAAGAAATTGTAGGTTATTAAAAAATTTGCCAAGAAAAAACGGGTGCCCACAACCCCCCCAATTTTGGTGCCCACAACCAACTTTAGCAGACATTTTAAGAAGTAATTAAAAAATGTGTTTGCATAAATTTTTTGGTTCAAATCGATATTGTTCCATTTAGTATAATACTTTGACTAAATAAAAATGCATTACACTTACCTTCTTAATCGATTCACTTTAATTAATACACTATTGAAAATCTTTGAAAAAAGTTTCACCACCTTTTCCAAGCACAAAAAAAAACCAATTCGTTCATTTCAAAAAGCAATCGCGTTCGTTAACTTTGATATTTGGCATAAATCATACATAAGGTAATTGCTTGCGAATGACATTACCAAAAAAAGTCAATCTTCATTTTGTGAAAAGGTACGTAGGGGTGCCCACAACCCCCCCATGCCCACAACCCCCACTTCTCCCCTACATAAAAAAAGGAAATTTTAAAAAATTGTTTGATCATTAAAAGAGTTTGATAAACAAATGATCTTTTGCGTATATTTAAACATATATTTATTGAACAATAACAATGTTTTTAATGTCAAAAGAAGCCAAATTGGTGGATTTAAAACGATCTCGCAGCTTGCAGCATACGATTCAAACTCCGTGAAAACTCCGTTCTGCACAGTGTACACTAGTATTGTGGTTTAAGGTATAACATTAAATTGCTCGATTTTTTTTTAGCGGTTAATAATAAAACAATAAATAACAAATAAATAATAATACAATTTTTTAAACAAGTTTTTTATTCCACTCTGTGTGGTCGCGGTACATAATAGGCTTACAAAAAAAAAAAAAAAATTACACTCTGTGTAGAATAAAAAAGTATATAAAAAGCAGTGTTTTACTTGTAAAAATATCTCCCATATGTGGGCTTTATTGTGCGCGGCCTGGTTGGCTTAACCCATGAAAACCTCTACTCTGAGTTGGGCTCTGAAACTTTGCAAGAATATTCTCAAAAAAAAAAATCGATATTGTATAGCTAACTGATGAGGACTTCCTTAAGGGGGGGGGGACATCTGAGTAACTTTTTTTAAAAATCGAAAATTTTTTTTTTCCGCTTTAATAATTACTTATGGTCCTAAAAATAACATACCAAAGGATAGAGTCCGGCAAAAGTGTCTAAGTGTCGAAATTTTCCATTCTGCGGCGATGCCTCACAGGTACATCCCATGGAACCTTTTGTGTTTAAACGCGTTTTTCTCGAAACCACTTTTTTTGAGTTGGCCGGTAACATAACTCGAACAAATCTTAACCGATCGATCTGAAATTTTGACAGTATATTTAAAATACCTTTCTCTATCGACACACGTAGGATTTTTTTTTATATTGCTTACTTTTTTTTTATCAACAATTTTGTGACTTTTTTATTCGTGAAAACGTTAACTTTTTTTTCAATCACTCACCATTTTGCAAAAAATCAATATATCGCAAAAATCCTACGAGTGTCGATAGCTGTTGAGTTAAAGAAACTAGCCAAACTTTATTTTTTGTTCTAGATCAAAAATTTAGGACGTTAGCTTACCGGCCATGGACCCCCTTTTACGAAAAAGGGCCTACGAAGAAATGCTGCACAGCCGCCATTTTGTTTTTGTTTTGTACTTCACATCTTATATTATAAAACCTACTTTACAAATTTTCGATTGGCTTTTTCATTTGGCCAAAAAAAATTTCAGAAAATCCGCTTTTTTTTTTTCCAGTTACTCAGATGTCCCCCCTTAAGCAGGAGGAAAGCGATTGTGTACAAAGATTTTCATAAACACACCGAAAAGGCGGCCGTTTTTTAATATGTTCAACTATATTTAAGCTCTTGTTTTAGGTTAGGTTAGGTTAGCGCGGCGGCTGATACAAGGTCAGCCCACTTAGGCCATCACTGGCCCATTGTGATACCGCAATGAATCATTTGTTCCCTTTAACCACGAAGTTAGAAAGAGTCCCAGCCCGTTTCTCTAATGAAACCTGCTATTTTATTCGGGGGAACAGCTGCTAATTCAGTTAGATTGTCAAGAAAAATATTCTCCTATATACCTTTTCCTGCGCCTGATAAGGGCCACACAGGAGCAGAAGAAGTGCTCTACTGATTCTACTTTTTCTTCGTTTTTGGAGCTTCTGCAAATTACAGCTAATTACAGCTGAGCACTGTGTGCGATGTAGACTGAAAAGCCTTTTGTTACGTTTGGCGTCAACCTTAGGCCATGTTTGGCGACTATTGTTGCAGTGAGTGGTATTGTCCCATGTTTCTTGTTCAAGGGATCTGAAACCCTCCCTTGTCCTGAGCTTAAAAGTGGCAAGGGGCATACGGAGGACCTCCTTGTCTGAAAGGAGAACTGTGGTAGTGCCGCGTCTGGCCTGTTCATCAGCTTTTTCGTTCCCCTCAATATTTTGGCACCCAATTTCGGACACACAATTCTACTTCGGTCGCGTGTAGACGTGTTTTCTTAACGCTCCGGAAAAACAATTAGTCACCCAGTCGGCGATGCAAATCGCATATCGCAGACTAAAGTTTTAATTATTTAATTAATTAATCTTTACGTACTATCAATAAACAAATGAGTGAGAACGTGGATCGGCGCACTCAACGCCAAAAACAACAAGACGAAACCCGTGAAAACATTCAGAGAGAGCAAGACAAACGTCGTCACTCTTTGGCCCGTAACAACGCATATTTTTCTGTGAAGAGTTATACTCCAGAAACGAAAGTGCAAGACAGTGCAAGTTTACTGACCGCCGAAAACCAGAGAGCTAGTTCTTGCTCTCCCGCCCTGCTTTTCACCGCTCAAACGCCATGGAGTGAGCAATGCAAAACTCCAACCGAGCTTCTGCCACCTAGTGCAACAACAACAGCTACTACCACGTCAACTACAACGGTCTCTCTAGCCAACAATGCAATAACGACTTCACTCTCTTCTTCTGCAGCGGGTAAAGCAACAACACAACCAATTGCAAAAATCGGGTCAAACGGCAACAACAAAGCTACGAAAGAAGAAATGACAATTCCGCAAGCGGGTTCGGCCATGCAGACAGGCATGGATCGCTATATTAATATTTCCAAGCGCAAGCTAACACCCCAAAAAAAATCTGACGGCAATAAGCCCAAAGTAAATCGTACCAACAAAGGAGAAAGAAGACCTCGAATGCCCTAGTCAACAAAATAGTTGAGCTAGTCGGAAAAGATACATTTCATGTTATTCCGCTTATGAAAGGGAATATTAGCGAAACCAAACTGCAAACCAAAACTAAAGACGACTTTCGAGCAGTGTCAAAGTACCTAAATGATGCCAAAAAAAATTACTATACGTACCAGCTAAAAAGCTGCAAAGGCTTGCAAGTTGTGCTTAAGGGAATAGAACCAGATGTGACCCCCTCTGAAATAACAGAGGCTCTAAAAGAAAACGGCTTTTGTGCTAAAAATGTCATAAACATTATGATACAACGAGCGACAACGACACGCTCCCAGAACACACAGAACATTTACATGAGATCACAAACGACACCGGAAGTTTTCTTCGCAAAAGCAGCCAGGTCATCATTTGGCCCTTCAATTACCACCAACGGCATTTCTTACGCCAGTGCTCTAAAATCAGGCACAGCTCACATAGAGCCGAAAATTGATAACATGCAGCAGGCCATGGGACAGCCACAAAGTAACATGGAAACTATGATGATCACTTTGCAACAAAATATGATGGAATTTATGTCCTTCATGAAAACCACCATGCAAACCCTTATGCAAAACCAAACCATCTTGTTAACAATGCTTACAGCTCAGCAGCCCAAATAAACTATGCCTAGTCTTCGAATAACTCTGTGGAACGCCAACGGTGTTTCACGGCATAAACCTGAAATAACTCAATTTCTGAACGAAAACCACATAGACGTTATGCTGCTGGCAGAAACGCATCTCACCAGCAAATATAATTTTCAAATACGGGGATACACGTTCTACAGCACCGATCATCCAGATGGTTAAGCACATGGCGGAACCGGCATCTTAATAAGAGACCGCATCAAACACCACTTTCACCAAAGGTTTGCAAAAAATTACTTGCAAGCTACATCGATAAAATTACAGTTGGGCAACTGCAATCTTGCCATTGCCGCTGTTTACTGCCCACCCCGTATTACAGTCTCCGAAGATCAATTCATGGACTTCTACAATTCACTTAGAGAGCGATTCATAGCAGCAGGAGATTACAACGCCATGCACACACACTGGGGATCCCACCTTGTGACCCCCAAAGGAAGACAACTATATAATGCACTCATCAAAACATGCAACAAACTGGACTACGTTTCACCAGGCAGCCCCACATACTGGCCTACAGATCCTAGAAAACTACCTGATTTCATTGATTTTGCTGTGACAAAAAATATTTCTCGCAATCTAATATCTGCAAAATCGCTTTTGGATCTATCATCGGACCACTCACCAGTGCTAATAACTCTTCTTCAAAGCCCGTAACTAATCGAGCACCCCTGCAGGCTGACGTCGCATCGAACCAACTGGCTGAAGTTCAAAAAGTACGTAAGTTCCCACATTGAACTAACTCCACAGCTCAACATCAAGGAGGACATCGACTGCTATGCCGATGCACTTGAGTCTGTACTCGTCGCAGCAGCCAAAGTCTCTACACCGCAAGGGAGGGATGGGCACACACACCAACACAAAACTAACCTTGAAATCGAACAGCTTGTTTTGGAGAAAAGACGTTTGAGGCGTGCTTGGCAAACCAGCAGATCGCCATCCTCAAAACAAAGTCTTAAGGAAGCGGGTCGCAGGCTTACCAGGGCCCTAAGGCACGAAGAAGTTAAAGAACAACGCCAGTACATTGAGAAACTTTCACCCACCAGCACCAAGCATCCCTTGTGGAGGGCCCACCCAAATCTAAGTGCGCCGGCCGAAACAGTAATTCCCATAAGAGACTCTTCAGGCAGCTGGGCCAGAAGCGACAAAGACAGAGCTTGTACATTTGCTTTACACCTTCGAAATGTTTTTCAGCCAAATCCTGCAACAAATTCATTCGCACTACCGTCGCCGTCAATTCGAGTTGAAACTGAGACGGAGCCAATTCTGTTTCAACCAAACGAAGTTGCAAAAGTCATCAGCGAGCAATTGAAACCAAAAAAGGCCCCAGGCGGTGATCTTATTACTCCCAAAATGCTAATTGAACTCCCAAACTGTGCAGTTGAGGTCATTTGTAAACTCTTTAACGGGATAACACGACTTGGCTACTTCCCAAAAAAAATGGACAAAATCGGTAATCATAATGATCCCAAAGCCAGGAAAAGATCACAAAACTGTCAAAACTGCTCGAAAAATGCCTTTTGACGCGCATAATCCCATATCTGAAAGAGCACAACGTTATCCCGGCACATCAATTTGGCTTTCGAGAAAGCCATGGAACAATAGAGCAAGTCAACAGACTAACAACAGAAATACGGACTGCATTCGAATATCGGGAATACTGCAGTGCGGTATTCCTCGACGTTGCACAGGCTTTCGATCGAGTCTGGCTTGATGGCCTTATGCATAAAATCAGAACTATTCTGCCGGAAAACACTCACAGGATACTTGAATCGTACCTTTACAACAGAGCCTTCGCCGTGAGATGCAACACTACAACATCCGACGATTACACTATAGAGGCTGGAGTTCCCCAAGGTAGCGCCCTTGGTCCAACTCTATTTCTCCTTTACACCGCAGATATTCCCACGAACGAGCGGCTAACTACTTCTACATTCGCAGACGATACCGCGATCATAAGTCGGTCCAAATGCCCAATTCAGGCAACAGCACTACTAGCTGATCATCTCGTGGTAGTGGAGAGGTGGTTATCAGACTGGCGTATAAAAATAAATGCGCAAAAGTGTAAACACATAACGTTTACTCTTAACAGACAAACGTGTACCCCGCTAACTCTGAATAACACGCCACTTCCACAAGCTGACGATGTTACGTACCTTGGCGTTCACCTAGACAGGAGACTTACATGGCGGAGACATATCGAAGCTAAGAAAATTCATCTAAAACTAAAATCAAATAGCCTCCATTGGCTCATAAACGCTCGCTCCCCCCTCTGCCTGGACTTCAAGGTCCTGCTCTACAATTCAACGCTTAAGCCAGTCTGGACTTACGGCTCCCAGTTGTGGGGAAACGCGAGCAGCAGCAACATCGACATTATCCAGCGAGCACAATCAAAAATCCTGAGAACTATCACTGGGGCGCCTTGGTATGTTCGGAACGACAACATCCACAGAGATCTTGGCATTCTACCCGTTAAAGATGAAATATCAAAACAAAAAGCATCCTACCACACCAAGCTAACTTCTCATCCAAACCAGCTCGCCAGGGGCCTAGCCAGGGTTTCCAACCGGACCCGATGCAACGAAATGACCTTCCAGCTCAGCAATAGTTATTAGAGCCCTTTAATCTTGCGTCAGTCATCATGACTGTCAGATAGCTTTTTAATTTAAGATTTTATATACTTATTGTTAGTCTCAATTCAGAGAAGATCCAATAAATAAAATGCATATGGGCTAATCCTGCGTTGCGGACGTTACATTTGTACGCAAATTTGATTGTTAGAATTGACACAGCTGCCGTTGCCGTGGGTATATTTTCATGAAATTTTTGCCATATGCAGTTTCTTGAGTGCACTTTTAAATTAATTTAAAAACAAGAGGCTAACTGTTTTTGAAAGAAAGTTATGCTTGCTCAAAGTTCCGTTGCGGACATTACAAAAAATGGAAGTAAAATTTGAGGTTTGTGTGCATTTTCACATTTATTAGCGAATTAAGAATAGTTAACCAAAAAAGTAAGATAACTTAAAATGAAGTGGAATGAATGACCATATCAATGCAGCTTAAAAAAGAAAGATAACTAGTTCCGTTAATAAAAAAAATCGTAATTTAAATTTGTTGCGGACGTTACGTTGCGGACGTTACACTTCTTCCATCAAGCTAAAATAGGCGTTTATATATACTTTTAGCCACGATTTGATAGTTCTTTTGAATTGAGAAAATAGTTTAACATGTAAACGACACTTTGTGAACAAAATGTTATCACACATTGTCATTCTAATAGGAGAAAATGACAAATGACAACAGGTCTAAAAAATAGACAAAAATACCAAAAAAAAATACTTTTTGCTAATATTAATGAGTTGTACCAAAAAAAATATTAAATTTTTTTGTCCATTGCTTAGACAAGTTTAGTTCCTATGATTTAGGAAAAAAATTTTGTTAGAAAACCATATAGAAATATGTTTTTATTAGCTTTTTTCGTTTTTCGGGCTGGTTTCAAAATTCTCGGATTAGCCCATATGTAACAAAAAAAAAAAAATTTAGGGAGATAACGAACTGCTGTGCCATCTCTTGAAGAGATTTGCGGCAGTTGTTCACTATCGTCGAGTTTGAAGATAGCGCACGAAGTGACTTTATTGCTGCCTGACTATCTGAGTAAATGTTTATTCCTCCGGTTATAAGGCTAGAGTGGCATGGGCAACTGAGAGCCTCGCTTCTGGCGAGAATCTCTGCCTGAACTCGCTGCAGTGGTCCGGAAGACGGAAGTTTATATTGATACTAAGTTGTTCACAGAAGACCCCTCCTCCAACTCGATTGTCGAGTTTGGAGCCGTCTCTGAACAAAATTTATACAGTCATTTTGATCAAAGGGATTTGCCGCCCAGGCCTACCTAAAGGAAAATACTGTTTTGAACGTTGTGGAAGTGTATTCTACGGGTGTGCAATAATCTGTTAATTGCATGTTTGCGCCTTCCGATAGGACGACTGAGTGCCCGTTTTGATGGACTGTCCAGCAGTTTGCGTCTTTCAGACGTCGTGCTGTGATGGTGGCGGTTTCTCTTGCTACCAGTAGAATTGGGGATATGCTAGTAATAGCCTTGACTAGCGCTTCACTAGAGGTTGTTCTAAGAGCTCCTGTCATGCATAGTTAAGCTACTCTCTGCACCTTGTTGAGCGCCCTGAACTTAGAACTATACAGCAGCGCTAGCCACCAAATAGATAGCCCATACATGATGATGGGTCTTACTATGGCGATGTATAACCAGCTAACTACAGAAGGAGACATGCCCCATTTGAGGCCTACTGCCTTTTTGCAAGTAAAGCGTGCAATGTAAGCTTTTCGCGTTCTATCCGTTATAGTGAGATTCCAGTTCAGTTTCTTGTCTAGTACAAGCCGCAAGTATTTTGCACTGTCGCTAAACACTAGAACGGAATCATTTAATTTTGGGGCAAAGTGACGTCTAACTACAGAGGCATATCCTTTCAGAATGCGTTAGCTAAAGTCTTTTCTGCACTTCTGCTTTATCGGCTGCAAAACTGGTTAAGAGACTAGGATATTTTAACAGAGTTCCAAGCCGGTCTTAGAAAAGGATATTCAACAGTCGACAACATTTTCAGCCTCACTAGTATAGCAAGGTCATATATTGACAGCGGAAAAAAGTTATATGCCTTTTTTTGTAGATTTCAGAGCTGATTTTGACTCCATAGACAGAAGAGCCCTAACATACAAGCTCAGCAATATTGGTATATCTTCAAAATTTCTAAACGTTCTCCAGAGTTGTACACGGATAACTTGGCAGCGGTATGGGATGGTGTACAAGGTCAAACAGCACGAATAAAGGCATGTTTTTGTGATTTTTTTTTCTGACGACACAGTTAAAATATATTTATTTAAGGAAAAGTACATTAAAGTATGACATTTGAGGAATGTCTCATCAAATTTTTATAAAGAAATATTGAAAACTATTGAAGTGGTAGCAATTGTTCGGACGTGTCTCGCAAAAAAGTTGAATTGCGGTGCCCCTCATAACTCGGTGCTGGATCATCAAAAAACCCAAGTTCATTCGTTAGATAACAGTTTGCCCCATGTAACGCTGTCGAGTTTTTATTTGCGATACTCAAAGAGTAAGCAAATACTGTAAACGTTAAAATGTCTGTCTGTCCGTCCGTCCGTCCGTCTGTCTGTCTGTCTGTCCGCACAAACATCGAGATCTCGGGAACTATAAGAGCTAGAGTCACCAAATTTTGCACACAGACTTCTATAAGCAAGGCGCAGATTAGGTTTGTTTCAAAACCTGACCACGCCCCTTTTTACGCCCACAAACCGCGAAACTCTGTGGTGTCTACATTTTTAATGCTAGAGAAAAGTGGCCCTTGTAAATGTTGTTTGTATTGAAAATATCTACCCAAACATCTGGCCATTTTCAAGAAATTGTGTATACAAGTGCGTTGAAAATTGTTAGTGCGCTCGAATGTAGGCTAAACTTTTTTTTTAAGAGGGCGCTAAAAATTTATTGCGCTCGAAAGTAGTCTACACTTTTTTGAAGAGGGCTAGCTAGCTGTTTTTAAAGAGGGCAATGAGTATCGCAAATCTTATAGTCGGGAAACCCGACTATAGCGTTCTTTCTTGTTTTTTTTTTAATTCCAATTTTTGGATTTATTTTTGAAGACTTTGAAGTGAAACACACAATTTTTTTTTTTTAGAAAAAATCGGCTAATTTGTCATTGTAAAATCAAAATCATGAACAAAATCGTAAAATATGTACAGAAATAGTGTAAAAATTTCTAAAGGATTGGTGCAGTAGTTTTGAAGTTATGAGGGGCACCGACTTTAAAAACGTAAGTTGTGGGAAAAATTCAATACATGAAATTAGGAGGTAAGGGTTTGGTACTACGTAGAGAGGGAAACATGCTCATAACTTCGACAATTTTGCTTTAATTGACTTGAAATTTTAACACAATATTCTACAGATATCAAACATTCAATTTAAAAAATAAAAAAAAAGTTAAATACCTTATCCCCCCCTTAAACAGTAGTGGAACGATCTGATATCTGGGGAAGACCCGGGAAGTCAGGTGTTTGTTTTCTTGTTTGTAAAAATATATGTAAATCACTTTAATTGTACATTTGTTATGCCGTTTTCTCAATGTATTTTTTATAAATAAAGAAACTACTAATACTACAACTATACGTATTTTTTAACTGCCATACAAATGTTTGCAAATTTTCTGTTTCAGTATAATTTTTTCGCTCATTGTAATACCTATTAACACAAAACTTTTCGAATCTTCTTTTTTTTATGACCAGCCAGATTAAGTTTGAAAATCTCTGTGATCCTAGCTGGCATTAAAATGTTTGACAAATTTTCAGTTTCAGTAAACTTAATTTTTCAAAAATCCTTTAACTAGAACTCATTTTTCAGTTGAACAGCGATCAGCGTTATTTTATTTAACGAGTTTAGTAAAAGTAAGAGCTTTGATGGCTTAGAGGTTTAGGTGACCGTCTATTAGGCGAAAGGTCGGTTGTTTGTCTGTCGATTGCTTTGATTTTCTTTTTGCTTTTTAAACTTTTGATGGGTACAATAATTTTAGTCTGATTCTGTTCGTCGGTCCCTTCTGTCTGTTTCAGTAAGTGTTTCGGCTCAGTATAAGACCGATCAATATAAGAGCAAGAAACAAAGTTCAGCACTTAAAGGTTCCGTGCGCGATGGTAGGACGAGTACCTCTAAAACTAAAAAAGGACGAGTACCTCTAAAACTCCACAAACGCTTCCAGTGGCAGTCCCCGACCAAAAATCTTACCGTAGGCTAAATGGTTGTCATCCGGGACGAGAATCTGCCCTTAAATGAGTGTCGGCTTGGCAAAATAAAATCTGTATTTCCAGGAGCTGACGGCCGCGTAATCGACATTCCCACGGCACGCGGCGTTGTTAAACGACCCGTAGCTAAAGTCATAAGAACGACCAGGAACCAGGAGAGCCTTCCAAGTGTCCAGATCAAGCTGCCAGACAAATTGAAATTGTTTTTCAATTATTGATTTTCGCTTAGTGTAAAAATTATAAATGTTTGTTTTTTCCAAAAATGTGTGTGATTACTTTAGCTTATCAAAAACTGGCTACTGTATTTTCTATCTGCAAGGGTAGGGGAGAACGGGGCTATTTGTGACAAAGCGAAAAATTTAAAGTTGGTGCCAAAAATACTCCTGTGGATTTAAAAATCCGAAAAAAATAATACTGGTGGTGCTAGTAGCGTCTTAGGTGTTGACGAAGTTTGACGCGAGTATCTGCCGTTGTTCGTTAGCATAAAAAGGGTTTTTGTGTGTCAGAAGTAAAATTTCATATTCTCAGTTTTTTTGTTTTCACGACAATATTGTCTTGATCTCCACAAACACAAAAGTCATGCACCACCATGATATGTGTATGTTTTGCAAATGTAAACATTTCATATGACGCTGGGGCAATTCCTGACATGAACACCCGGGGTATTCCGTGACCATTGAAAAAATCTTACAAACAACATTGCGATTTTTGGATGTTAAACAATACAGGGAAGACGATGACAATATATAACATCCCTTCGACTGAAGGAAGGAAGGAAGTCTTTTACAAATCAGCCAGTTTGCAAACAACGTGCCAGTTCGTACTTCTGGATCATTTTTTTTTTCTTTACATTCTGATTTATGTAACATAAAAAGCTTTTTCTAGTATATTGTTGTTGCAAGTATTAGATAAAATTGATAAAGCCATTAAAACATGATAGATTTAGGTATAACAATTATTTTAATTGCTCTGTCACGATTTACCCTGGTATCGGGGTAATTCGTGACACAAGACATAATCAGATATTTCTCGTTTTACCTTAGACAAACTTGACAGAAAAGACACCCATAAATTTTTTTTATTAATGGGACCTGGTGGTCTAGAGCACGAAAATTTCACATATTTTCCATTAAAAATTTAAAAAACGTTGTTTCAACTTTTTAGGCTTATTACTACGTTTATTGAGCGTACAAAATTTTTATTTTTGCATTTTAAAAACAATATTTTTTATTATAAAAATGCTGCCAAAAATGACCCTATTGAAAAATCGGACCCGGACGGCGCACAGTGGGGTATTTTTCAAAAAAGTGGGACTTAATTCACACAGGCTAAATAGACTCTGCCTTATATTTTTCTTCTATTAAGTTTATAAAATTAAACTAAAAAAGTTATTTTTGAATAAGGCTTAGTGTAATTTTATTAAAAAAAATTGTTTTTCATAAAATTTTTGATGATGAATTTTCTGACTTTTTTTAATTAAAAATTCATATCTTAGGAACTAACGCAGATATTTTAGAAATTTAAAATGTTTATTATAGCTAAAACTTAAGGCTTTTAAATGAGTGCTCAAATGTGGTGCTGCAATCAAAGTGTGATTTTTCATAGATTTTCAAAGTTAAATTTTAAAAACTCAATAATTAAAATTTAATATTTTTTTTCTTGTTTTTTTCAGTAATTTTATTTTATTTAACTAAGTATTAACTGACGTTTCATGTTTAACTTAACAAAAAAAAAAAAAAAAAAAAAATTGTCTTTAGCCATTGAAACCGTTGACTTTCACAAAAAAAAAACGTTTTTCCGTCCAAATTTACAACTTTGATCTCAAATATCTCGCTTATCGCACAAAATCGCACGATCAAACTTTTGTAAACATATTAGTGACTCTTTAAAGTATAATTTAAAAACAAAATGATCGCGTGCGGACGCGTGTGGGTCAACTATATGTCCATGCAAAGCAAAAAAATCCATACATTTTGTAGACTATTAATATATATATTTATTTAAATTTAAAAAAATTTTTTTTATTTAAAATTACCACAAAATTAAAAAAAGTTCAAAGTAACGGAATAAAAAAAACACACACACATTCTTTGAAAAATGTTTAAGCTATAGCGCCTACAAAATTCACCAAAAAGGAAAAATATGTATCTTACGCATTAACTAAAAACTAAATCTGAACTTTGAACGTAGATTGTGAAGCCCAAAAAAATCATAAAATTATAATTTAAACAGGGTTTGATAGAGAATTTTATCTATTTTGAATTGGTATGACTCACTTATTTGAAATCGAAAAAACACTTTTTGAATTAAGTCCCACTTTTTTGAAAAATACCCCACTGTGCGGCGTAGGGGATTTCGAGACTTCGACTCATCTGAAACGCAAAATTCCAAAAAATTCCTAATCAGAAAGAGTTATGGCCGGAACTAAAACAAATCAATAAAATTTTAAATTGACAAATTAGCGCGCTTTTAAAAAAAAAGTTCGTAAAATCGAATCTTTTTTCCCAATTTTTTTAGTGTAAACGATAATAAATCATTTAAATAAAGTTATCATTCTAGTTTCGGCGATAGTCATACATGTTGTGAACAACATATCCAAATTTCAAGTGATTCGGCCAAATAATTTTTTTGTTTTCATCCGCGGCGTCCCGGAAAAAGTTGTTTCGAGATAAATGAGTTTTAAGGCTCGGAGGCTCCAAGCGCGCGGAGAAAAGTGGCCTTGATAAATGTTGTTTGTATTGAAAATAAAACCTCTCTTTAATAGACCATCTCCATAGTCAGTCTACAACATGAATAAATGGCCATATTGTTAAATTTATTTCGTTTTTAATTTCAGAGGTCGGGGACCCTTAAAAACTACTATGGATGTTATCAACGCAGCTAAAAAAATTTCAGAAGCAGGTACAAAACTGGACAAACTAACCAGAGAAATAGCAGAACAATGCCCAGAAAGCAGCACTAAGAAGGACTTGTTGGCCTATTTGCAACGGATTGCTCTTTATTGTCATCAAATCCAAATAACTTCAAAAGTAAAAGCCGACGTTCAAAATATAAGTGGCGAACTTATAGTTTCTGGGGTAAGAACTGCATTAGATAGATTTGAAACTTTATTTACACAATAACAATTTTTTTTTAGCTGGATAGTGCAACATCGCTGATTCAAGCTGCTAAAAATTTAATGAATGCGGTGGTACTAACAGTAAAATACTCATATGTCGCGTCGACCAAATATACTAGGCAAGGAACGGTGTCTGTAAGTTTAATCACTAACAAAAATTTGTGAAACACTTTCTAAATATTAATATTTGTTATAGTCTCCAATTGTCGTATGGAAAATGAAAGCACCAGAGAAGAAACCTTTGGTCAGGCCGGAAAAACCAGAAGAAGTTCGGGCCAAAGTTCGTAAGGGGTCACAAAAAAAAGTTCAGAACCCTATACATGCATTATCTGAATTTCAAAGTCCCGCTGACGCAGTTTAAAATCATTTTTTTACCTGTGTCTTTAAAATATGGTAAAGGTAGTAATATAAAAATATAGTTCAGTATTTCCGAGTAATCAAACATTCACATGCATATTGTGCGTGCTTTGGTTTTCAAAAGCGACTTTAAAGCAACTGTTTATCCCGTTTTATAAATAAAAACATTCTTTAAAATAACATTATCAACATCTTAACAAAATAATAAAAGTAGAAAAAAGTTGTTGTCTTTGTATTTTATTTGCGGAAGGGTTCAAAAAGTTCCATGTTCTTTCTTTATTTATAAAAAAAATGGTGAATAAATTATTTTGTAATTAATTTTTGAGAATGGCCCACAATAATCTAATCAAGATAACAAATACAGCTGCTTTGACTTTTCAACTTGGCTAAATAAGCGCGAAAAATTTTAAAACTTTGCGTATTTGTTGCTCTGTTATTATATGTTTTTATTAATGTGTCTTGTTGTCCAATGTTTTATATGTGTATCTCTATAGAATAGTGTTCTGTTGTCATACAACCTACCATTTTTACTCATTTTTGCTCCTTTCACGGAAAAAATACAAGTTGCAGACGTAAACGAGGCAGTGCCCAAACTTTAAGTTGCCCTTTTTTGACTATTTTTTCACCTAATAACTTTTTTGATACTTTAAAATGCCACAACAGATATACATATATATTTTTCAAGTATTTTTTTGGGAACTGTCGAAAGCACCAAAGTAAAGGCTTAAACATTTTAAGGGCTTGAGGTGCCCCAAATTCAGTCACTTTTATCAGCCAGAGATGAAGAAAACTAAATTTATTTATTAGTTTACATTCATACCCTAGTGTCAAGATATAATAATAAAAAAAGTGACCTTTCAAAGTCAAAATTAAAAAAATTAGGTTTTGGCTAAAAAAATTTGTCCATGTTAAAATTAAAACAAAATCTGTACTAGTCCAACAAATAAAAAATTCCTTTGCAATATGTAAAATATATTTTATATATATTTTGTATGAAATTAATGTTAATTTTTTTTAAGGGGTACTAGCGCCTCAGCATTTTTTTTTTAGATTTTTGTTTGCCTTAATCTAATCTTTAGAATGCACTATGGGCCAGAAATTTCACATTTTGGCCAAAAATACGTATTTTTTTTTAAAGAATTTTGATAAAACTAGTATGAGATCTTGTTTGATTTTGTACGTGTTTTTTATGGCATATTTTTAAAGTTAAAACTTCGTAAAATATTGCACAATTTTTTGAAAATTGCAGCCAAAATGTCGTTGCCTACAGCAATACGAAACATTTACAAAAGTTTCACACATAACTTATTTAGCAAATAAAAAATATAATATCGAAATTATTTCAAACACAAATTTTAAAAATTGAAAAAATCTATAGGTTTAGCTGTTTTTTTTATAAAAATGTACTTTGCTTTATTTGTGCAAAAAAGTACCTTTCGCTATTTGAGTAAAACTTTTTTAATAAATAGTTTAATCAGTTGTCAAGTCGCCCGGGGGCGCGGGTTTTGTGCGCCTCTCTTAGTTTTTTTTTTATGAATTTTTAAAGTTAGGCGTTGAGCATGCTCAAAAGCAAAAAAAACTGTCAAAGTCCATTTTTGGAAATTGTGCACATGTTAAAAGTATCCAAAACTCTTGGAATTTTCTTGTTTGGTAACTAAAATACATTATTTAAAAAAATTGCGTACTTTTTAAGTCTTTTAAAAAAATTGATTTTAAGAGCTAAAAAATTAAAAATTAAACTAAATTAAAAATTTTTTTTTTAATTTTTAATGATGTAAAAATGTTAACTAAGCTAAGCCCGTGCTTAAATAAAGGTTGATAAATATTTAACCACTTAATAATTTTTTTAAGGATATATTTTTTTTTAGTTGCGATCTTTTGTTGTTAAGTTTGTGTTAAATTGGGTTGAATCCCTGCAGTAGTTTTTTTTTTTAATAAAAAACTAAAAAATAGGAAATATTTTTCAACTTTGGCTTAGATTATCTAAATCTTAAAAAAATAGTACAAAATTTAAATTTTGTTTTTCCAAAAGTTTAATTTTTTAAGAACATAATGGCCAAATTTCAGCTTCCTAGCTACGCCGTGGAAGAAATGCCAGATTTTTGGCCAAAATATGAACTTTCTGGCCCACTGTGGAATGTTAAGAACACGCGTGCATACGATTTTATGGCAAAATTCCGATTTTTAAAAAAGTTACAAGCAAAAACAAACTTACGTGTGCACGCAAAAGTTTGGTAAACATGACCTTCAAACTCGTTTTTCTCGAAACAGCGTTCCTAAAGTCGGTGCCCCCGATTCACAAAAATTGTGCGCGAGATTATAATGTAATTATTTTAGCATATTGGTAAGAAATCTTATACCCTGTGGACTAGTATAAATGGTTTTTTTTTTTTATTTTAATATTACTAGTAATAATGTGGGAATGGTCTGGTAACGCTGAACGACTAGCCATCCCAGCTGATCTAACGACAACGATCAAAACCCAACGATGTGGCAAGCCTGCCAATAGATGAAGAAAAGAAGAAAGATTTCAAGACACGAACGGTGAAGACGTACAGAGAATACGACGCTCTCTGCAAAAAACTACGAAGAAGAAAGTGTTAACGACGACGACGCAAAACACGTGCCGAGAAACGACGCTCTCAGCGAAACCCTTCAATCAAGACGCAAGAAACGAAACCTAAAATGCTTAAATATATTTATCCTTAATTTTAACCAAATAATTCAAGTAAAACTTACAATAATATAAAAATAAACATGTAGGATCGTGTCGAGTTCTTTTAAAAAGGCTAAATAGAACCCAGTCCCACATAATTTGGAGGCTCAACCTACAGTGGCTCGCAGCTTATTTCAACAGCTTATATGCCCAAGAAAAAATTTAAAACGCTGTGTCTGCCAAACTAAGGCAGATATTGGAATTATTTAAACGCAGATTTATAGCTTTGTGTTTTATATATATAATATATATATCATGAATTTTCACACTTTTTGGTATTTAAGGCAGGTGTTCACCTTGTGGGGTCAAAAAAATCGATTTTTTTTTTTTTGTCTTATCGTGTAGATATATGTTCCAAAAATGTGCTGTAGAAGTTTCAAATCAAAATCTGAAAAATTTCGAAAGTTATAGCCCGTTACGTAGAGCACTGTCGAGCACCGGCCCAGCCAAAGCCAAAACTTTGAACGCGTTTTTCTCAGAACCATGTTTTTGGACCTTACGTGCACGATTGAAGACGCTACAATGAACCGATAGTCATCAAATTTTTTTTAAATGTTCCTTAGGGTTTCCTCTAATGAATGAACCTCGATCAGCCAAAAATATTGAAAATTGTTTATTTAAAAAAATAATTAGTGAAGAAAAAAATGCGAAAATTGACTTTTTTTTTTCAAAACCTCATAACTTTTCAAATTTTGATTTTTTTTCCATGATTGTGGTTCACTTTATAGATAATACGATACTAATTAAGAATGTGTTTGGTTTTTGTGTTTCAGATCACGGGCTTTGAGCCAATCGTGCACGAGAGCAAAATGCATACCGCCACCAATGGGCGCCCCCTCCCCCCCCCTTTTTGGATTTTTTCAATTTCAAAAATTGTATTATTTGAATAAATATATGGTCATATTCAGACGAAAATTTCTGCGCCATAGTCATCCGCTTCGTTAAAGATAATAGGGGGACGGAAAGTGGCCAAATTGTTCCCAAACAAATGGATTACTGAGCCCTTGGCGGGACGAAGTGTCCACTAAATAAGGGTTAACTCGGAGATATCGGCTCCAAAACTGACTTATTTTTTAAATAACAATAAGGTGTCATGGAAACCGTCAGCCGAATATGGCGAGATCATAGCATTTGAAGCCCATCTAACTCGGAAGAATATAGTTATCAACCAGACAAAATGCACCGCAGACCAAAGTTTTCAAAAATTTGCTTATTTTACCCAGCACTGCATCAATATGTTGAGTTTGAACTTGTAGTCAAAAATCCTCACATTTCAGAAGGATTTTATCCCTATTATGTCCTTTTTTGAAAATTTTGTCCTGCGGTGCATTTAGTCTGGTTGATAACTATATTCTTCCGAGTTAGAAAAAACGAAGTAAAAGGGATCTACGACGAAAGGGCAGAAAATAGTAATTCGAGGAGTTGAATTAAAAAACATACTCATTTAACAAATACAAGCAGAAACTATAACCTAACGCGAATTTCCCCAGAGTTTGCCTATTTCATCATTCAGACCATGGTGAAACTATAAAAGGTGGTCTCGTCAGCTCTGCCGAGGACGTTATTTTTCAGCACTCTCCCTCCGCTCTCAGAGAGACAAGCGCTAGAAAGAGATGGAAATAGTATTTCATTTGCACGCATCGTTTTTGCTTTTGTTTTCGCTTTCAGGACAGAATATGTTTCAGGAATAAATAAAAGGAAATATTTAAAGCAAAATTTTACATTTAAATTTATATTTCAGATAGTTGTTTAAAAATAATTTACTTAAATAAAATATAAGGTGAAGAAAACTATTTACAGTAACATTTTTAACATTTTCTTTTGGCCAACTAATCTTTGTTTTTGGACTTTTAACTTTTTAATCAAACTCTTAATTCTAAATTTTATGCGAGTTTTAAAAAAAATTATTTTATATTTTCGCCCAATTGGATGGCAATACTGCCTTTGATCATATCGACCAGCAAAAATCGATTTTCACAAATAGTTTTGACATTAAATTTGTTAAAAACGCATTCAAGCTGTTTAATTTTTTGTTCCATGGGATATACCTGTGAGGCATCGCCGCAGAATGGAAAATTTCGACACTTAGACACTTTTGCCGGACTTTTGGTATGTTATTTTTAAGACCATAAAGAATTATTTAAAAAAATTTTAAAAAATTTTACTCAGATGTCCCCCCTTAATAAAAAAACTTTTTGGGTGTCTTTTCTGTCATGTTTGTCTTAGGTAGAACGTGAAATATCTGATCATGTCCTGTGGCACGAATTACCCCGATACCAGGGTAAATCGTGACAGAGCCCAGGGCAATTCGTGACATTGATTAAAACAATTTGTATACCTAAATCTATCATGTTTTAATGGCTTTATCAATTTTATCAAATACTTGCAACAACAATATACTACAAAAAAAATTTTTATTGACCGAATGTTTCATAAATTAGAATGTAAAGAACAAAAAAATGATCCAGAAGTACTTCAGTCATCAACAGAAGTGTTGCATACCACTGTTTTTGGGCGCCCAAGTTGTTTGCGAACTGGCTGATTTGTGAAAGACTCCTTCCTTACATTATTCTTTGTTTTTCGTTTTTTAAACAATCCTATCTAGGGGCTGTAGTTTATGTGAACAGTGTGGTGGCAATGACAAAACTGCAGAGCATCAATAGAGATATGAGATTGATGATTGTCTAAAATGAGAAGCACACACAGAAAAAATTCGATGGGTAAATTCAACCAATTCTACAGTTAAAAAGCCTCAACCGACAATTGTAGGTTGAATTTACTGTAACTGACTGTCAGCAACAGTAAATTTTACGTAAAACACTACGTAAAGATTACATACATATCTACAGTAAATTCAACCAAAAATCCACAGTTAAATTTCCTCAACCAACAAAAATGGTTAAAATTACCAACTTTTTACTAATAGTTACAGTAAGGTATATTCGTACCAGAAAAATTGTAAGGTTACCTCTCCGTCACAGTAACTTTACTGTTACTGTAAAAATACTACTTTTGAGGTGATGTTACCACGCATAGTAGTGAGATGACCAAAAATTTTAAAAATGAACATTTTTACAGTAGTTTTCAGCTAGTGTGAAAGTATGTGAAGACTGACTATAGAAGTCTTAAGTATTCCCTTTATGTGCCCGGCCTCTGGGTCTTGGTTCGTGGCAAGCTAGAACCAGTTGGGAATTATAAATTCACAAGAGTGAGGAAACTGTAACTGTGTCTACAGTGACTTTATCAGTTAAAATACATACAAAAATGTTCACGTTAGAGTTACAACATTTTTTTGGTTAAATTACCGTCAATACAGTAATCAAAACAACAACAAAATACACGCAGGCGATTTGACGTAAAAATTACAAATTTTTTGGTAATACAGTTAAAAATGCAACAACAAATTACACGTACCATAATTTTACAGTAAATTTACTGTAAAAGTTGGTTGATTCAACCCATGAAAATTTTTTCTGTGCAGGATTTGTCGCTGAAGCCTGAGAGTGGTTTTGGAAGTGTCTCAAAAACAACAAGAAATCAGAAGCAATCATCCAGCCACTTTTGTTCGCGGATCCGGCGCTGCCGGTGGGTGCGTTAGACAAAAAATTAGGTTTAAAGTGTTTTCGTGAAAAGACGAAAAATGGTGGCACAAAATTTCCTTGCGTTGATACAGCCAACGCCATTGTCACAATAGTTCCTCTTTCTGCAGAGGTGATTCGTCCAAACTGCTTAAAACCCTTGCGGCTTACAATTATTGAGGGAGACTGTACGGTGGTAAGTCCTGTTTCGTCCATATTGTAGATAGATCGTGGAGGATAAGCTATTCGATTGTACGCGGCTTGCAGATTGGTGAAAAATTCATTGACAGTCACTCGATTAAAAGCGGAGGCTCGAGCAAGACTTGTAGCTTGGGGCTTACGTATTGACAAATTATGGTGACGTTTCAAAAAATTTGAGAACCAATCTTCTCCAGCAAGTTCCTGCTTTGTCCAAGAATTTGGCAAGACCAAGTCCAGTTGTCACGCATATTCAAAGGCCAATTTTCTAATTTCCTTTGGCGAAAGTCCGAAATAAATGTCAGATGCTTCCAGAACGTAATTGACCAACGCTTGTTCCTGATCTTCATTGAATATCTGCACATAAATTTTGAAACTATGAACTTTCTTTTTGTTACATTTAGAAGTGGAAAGTGTCGTTTTGTTTTGTTTGTATGTGTGCTTTGTTGAGTTGTTTTTATGTTCACTATGGTTTGTATTATCATGTAAAAAATTACCGGCCTCATTCCTGGTCTTGTAATTGTCACATTTGCCGAATCAGTTGCCTCGCAGTGACGGTGTAATGACATTCGCCCAACAGCAAACATTTTCGCGGCGTTTCTTACGGACATGCCATCATTCACTACTGCGAGAATGGCCTTTTTTAATTTTTCTGCATCCACAGCAGCGGTCTTCCGCACATAATTTCGCACCATTGCAATCTAATATTGAATTAAAATCAGAATTGACGCAAAGCAATTTGTCACGAAACACCCCGGGTGTTCATGTCACGAAAAGCCCCAGCATCATATGTCTTGTTTACATTTGCAAAACATACACATATCACGGTGGTGCATTGTTATTATATTATTATTATAATATTATTGGGGTGTTAGTGTACCGCGACCTGTTTAGATCTATTGTACCCCCATTCGGAGCCTACAGCTCAGATATCAACCCATTTCCTCGAACAAAGCCGAGGAGTTTTGATGGGTTGATTCTTCCTAAGAGCTCATGTGATAGAGTTCTCGATCCTAAGGTTCTGCATCTTATATTTATTAAGGCCGGACAGTCTGCGATGATGTGTGTAGAGGTTTCGTTCTCCACGTCACAGAATCTGCAAGTCCTGCTGCTTGTTATTCCTATCTTACCTAGGTGACTTTTCAGTCTGCAGTGCCCGGTTAGTAATCCGGTAACGATCCTTAGTGAATTCTTCCCTAGTTGCATAAGTTCCTCGAACCTCTTCTTGTTGTAGTTTTCTATTAGAGTTTTGGCTTGCCTTAGGCCTGGAGTATTCCTCCAGTGTTCTTGCCTCATGGTGCCTTCCTCTTTCCTAATGTATTCTTTTATTGTATGCCTTCCTATGCCACAGTAGGGTTCTGGTCCTATCAGGGGCTGTTCGGCTCCTAGTTTTGCCATTTTATCGGCAATTTCATTTCCGGATATGTCCCTATGACCCGGAATCCATCTGAGGGCCAGTCTATTTAGACTGCCCAAACGGTTTAGTTTACTCTTCACCTCTAGTACTATCTTTGAGGTGACTTTATTACTGCATAGAGCAGTAAATGCTGCTCGGCTGTCCGAAAGGATCGAGATGTCCTTATTCATATATCCACGCTGTATGTTGAGCTCTGCACAACGTCCAATAGCGCATACCTCAGCTTGGAATATGCTGGTGTATTGGCCAAGGGATTCGTGGTATTTTATGCGGGGCCTTAACACTCCTAGGCCAGTGCCTTTTTGTGTCAGGGATCCATCTGTGTACCATGCTATGGTGTGTTTAGCCATATGGTGCACTTCGGACAATGTGGTCCAATCTTTCTTATTGCCTAAGTGTGCTGTGAAGTTCAGCTCGAAGATTAATTCGGCTGTCATTTCATCCCTAGGGTGAAGTATTAGGGGCACCTCACCTAACAGATTAGTCGCATTCCTGTTATTTAGAATGCAACCACTACCCGTGCCCTCAGTGCTTATTCTCAGGAGGGTAGCTTTGCGTTGAAGTTTAATTACATAATGGAGTGGTGTTAGCTCCATCAGAACTTCTAAGGCAGTTGTAGGACAGATTTTCATTGCCCCTGTCATACTGTTAGCGTTTTCAAAGGCATTCACTATTTGGTGACCTAGGTTGTCTACTGCTCTATCTAGTTCCAAGGGATGTCTAGGGTATCCTGACGGTTCGTTGGAAAGATTAAGCTCTAGAGTTGACCTGAATTTATCCCAGTTTGTTTTTCTGGGGTTTCTTTTAGGGCTATATCTTTTTGTATTGAAGGCTACCTCAAACAAAATTGTCCTGTGGTCGGACATGGATTCTTCTGGTGACACATGCCAGTTCCTAATGTGGGGCTTGATTGAATTGGTTGCCAGAGTTATGTCTAGCACCTCTTCTCTTACCTTGGTAACAAATGTCGGCGTGGAGCCGACATTACAAATCTCTAGGTTATTGTTTAAAATAAATTCTAGTAGTTGCTCACCTCTGTTATTAACATCAGTACTGCCCCAGATCACGTTGGCATCACATCCGATGATAAGGGGGATCTTGTTCTTCCGGCAGTAATCCACTAGCCCGAGTATTTCTGGCGGTGGACAGGCTTCCTCCCCTGCATAGTAGGCGGAGGCTACTGCTAGCTTCTGTGTAGCTCCTGTGCCGTCGATGGAGATGGCGACACAGTCCCTGCTCAGGAACTCTGAAAAGATATTGTAGTTGATATCTTTCCTTATAACAATGCATGATCTGGGAGGTAGTTCTCCTGGATCGCATGTTACCTTGGTATCCTTCGTGTACAGGCCTTTAATGCCACGGTGCCACCATGGCTCCTGTACAAGGGCTAGCCCTAGGTGTTGGGAGGTGATCATCCTGGCCAAGACAGCAGATGCTGCTTTGGCCCGATGGATGTTCACCTGGGCTAGCCGAGAGCTGCTTGTTGCAGCCATCAGATGAGGGTTTGGGGCCCCGCGACTTCTGGTGAAGAGAGCGAGCAAGTCTCTCCACCACCGTCTATCACGGTGACCTCCGCCTTATCACAGCTGTCGCCCAGGAGGAGCTCCTGGGCCAACTTTTGGGATGACATGGGGTGTCCATCCCCCTGGTTGTCCCTAATCTCCATGACAGATTGCCTGTCCTCTCCACTCTGCGCCGTCGGCTCCACACTTGGTGGTTCGAGGGTATCCTCGACAGCCTCGTCTCCACTCGCAGATGTCTCTTCTGGAACCTTCCTGGTCTTCTTAAGACCGCTCTCAGTGACGTGACCATATCGGAAGTTGAGCTGGTGGTCACACTCCACTATCTCGTCCCTCCCGGTCTGGTCCATCCCTACTACGAGGAGTGCACCAGCTCCGTCGTTTCTCCTGGAGATGATTTTCCAGGCGTCTGTTTGGACGCGGTTCGGAAACCGATGAAGGCCAGAATCTCCTCGTTCGTCCTATCTGCGCTCCTCGGGCAGAACAACGTGGCGTTGTATACTGCCGGGATGTCGTCTCCCGTGCGTGTTTCAAGGGGTACTCCCTTCCACGTCCGCAGCTGAGGTATGGCAAGTTTAAGCCACTCAGCTGTGCCCTCGTCCAGGCAATCGATGATGAGGTGACCCACCCTGAAGTGGATCCCCCTGAAAACGACCGGACCGCTCCACGCTGACGTGAGCATCTCGTCCATGATAGACTCCTGTAGTCCAGACAGCTCCTCGTTGGTCAGGCTGACCACCGGGAACCTCTCCGGGAGGATGGCCACCTTAATGAACGATGCCTTCTTGGCAGCCTCCGCGTATGTCGGACGGGGTCCGGTGGGCGGTGGTGTCGGGCCAGAGGGTCGTCCTTCGGCGGGTGTCGGTTTCTGGTCTCGGCGAGGCTGGGAAGGTATCTTCCTGGCCTGCACCTTTGCCTTCTCTACCGCTGCTGCTTGTGATGTACTCGGTCCATCTTGCCTCGGGGCCCGTGAGGTTGTCTCACTAGCCACCTTGCCATGCCTGGACCTTTTGGGGGTGTCTGTGGGTGGTGTACGGCTGGTGTTCAGCCGTTTGCCAGCCGGTGCTGCTCCTACTGCCGGTTGCTCCCTCGGCTCCTTTGCCTTCTTCAAGGCCTCCTCTGGCGTCAAGCCCTGCAAGAGGTACCTGAGGTACATCTTGACTTTTGACCCTGGCAGGCCACGCCTGTTCGGGTCATCCAGTCCTCCGGGCTGTCCTAGGGCTGGATGGGCGTCTTGCTTCTTCAGCTGTCTGATAGAGTGTGGCCTATCAGACGTGAGAGGTGGACGTGCTGGCAGGGTAAGTCCTGCTGGCACACCGCGCTCCCTGGCTGGAAACACCTGCAGCGCAGGTCTGGCCTGCATTGCTGGTGAGATCCTGGGCGTGTGCGCTGCCGCCTGGGGTCTCTCATCGTCGAGGAGTCTATCCTCGAAGTGTCTTGCGACACTGGTCGCAGGGATGTCCTGCGGGATTTTTGTTTTATTCTTATTGGGTTTCATAGGTTCCCACGAGCTGCGGAGAAGTATGAGGTCCGCCCGGGCAGAGATCCGCCGTACCCGGGTAAGGCGCAGGTAGGACAGACGGTCGCCACTTGTCTGAACCCTCCGTTTGCGACTGGGCTATTTGTTGACTCGGGCCCCCAGCCAGGTTGACTATCGGCACGGGTCGGATGACACCTTAGTCCGGCACCGAGGTGAGATGTGGGGGATAGGATGGTGGTAGGTGGTTGTGAGGGAGGGGGTGTGTAAGGCTACGGTGGTAAGACGGCCAAACAAGCGTCTTGTCGGTATACCTTCGTAGGTATACCCGCTGTTTGTCCGGGGTTGCTTATTCGCTTACGCTTATTCGCAACTAACCTTCCCGGAAGGCCGTTCGCTATCCGCAACCTGCGACCCGCCTGGTGGCCCCAGCTAAGCTTCCCTTCGAACCATCTCACAAGGTCTTGAGGACCAAGACGGTGGTGCATTACTTTTGTGTTTTAAATATAAGCTTAGCAATGTGGTGAACAATTAAATCTTACCGAATGGCTTGTACAACCTACAATATTGTTGTGAAAACAAAAAATCGGGGATCTTGAAATTTTACTTCTGACACACAAAAACACTTTTCATGCCAATAACAACAAACAACGGTAGATACGCGCGTCAAACTTCGTCATAACCTAAGACGGTACTGGCGCCACCTAAATTAATTGTTTCAGATTTTTAACTCCACAAGAGTATTTTTGGCACCAATTTTAAATTTCTCGCTCTGTCACAAATAGCCCCGGTCTCCCCTACTCTATGGAGTCATCTGTTAGTTGGCTTTCTACATCGGTCTCCTCCCCTATCTGCTCTTCCGGTTGGGTTGAACTTAAATCAATATCCATCCATGGCGTTGGCTCCACCTCAACATTGGCCTTCGTATCCAAAACCTCGATGTTTCTCGCAAAATTGATAGATATAAAGAAACATGAATTCTTAAATAACACAGGGCAACAAAATCGAACTTTTTGAAAACTCCACGGGTCATTTGCACTTTTCCATGACAATTGGGTTCTCCTGAGTCCAAGTCCCATACAAAATTATTTTCCATCACACATAGGTTCGGCGGTATAGCGATGAATAGAAAAGTAGCATGTTGGACGACAATTTGAATTATGTCGCCTTTTCCAAAGAAATAACCGTGATATTTTAAGCTGGATTATACACTCAAGACACCACTGCACTGAACAAAAATTGTCCCCGGCTTGGATATTTGGATTCTTAAATAATTGACAAAACAATTGAGCCCATGATTTTAAAAGTGGTTTAAGTCAAAAAAAAAAATGTCGACTTTGACAGCTAATTCTTATCAAATCTTCATAAAATAACATAACCTGAAGAAAAAAAAAAAAATGACTTATACCACTTTCAAAATCATTGGCTCAATTAACAAAATACTTAACATACACCCTGCAAATCTAACACATAAGACAATTTGTTATTTTTTGGTTAGACATGTAATCAATTACTACCAACAATTAAGTTGTTACCTATCAGGTTTTAACCGGAATTTAAATTCAAGAGGTGATGGATGGTCATGCAGACCACCTTTGGCCCGCATTGCACCAAAAAAGTGCTCCAGCTGATCCTGCGATATCCGACTGGTGATTAAGAATTTAATCTTTTTTGATATGGTATCACTAAATTATTAAAATAAAAAAATGACTTTTTGAAAAATTACCAGGTTAAGGGTAAAAAACCCCACTGTAAGACGTTCTAGTACCAAAAACTTTGTTAGCACCTGCGGGCCATTTTTTTTCTCAACGCGATAATTTTGGAAATGACAGGAACCACCATTGAGATTTTTTTCAAGTCGGTGGAAGGCGCAGAAGACGATGGTTTCAGTTTTTTAACATACAAACTTAAATAAAAATACCTAATTTTAAACTTTATCAATCGAAAAAAATGTGTCCGAATGTGTGTTCAATTAGTAAAGCATTCGATACTGTTAACCATGATGTCCTTTGTGCAAAGTTACGTAATATGTTTATGTTTTCTAAAACTTCTGTCAAACTTGTCTCTTCGTACTTACAAAATCGTCGACAATCTGTTGTACTGTCTAGCGTTTCGTCTGAATTTGAAAATGTCAATCGTGGTGTACCCCAAGGGTCTGTTCTTGGTCCGTTATTGTTTACGTTATATGTTAATGACCTTCCCAATGTGTTGTCTGAATGTAATGTTCACTTGTATGCTGATGATGTCCAAATGTATGTGAGTCGTCCCTTAAACAGAATAAATGAGTGTATAGATATTTGTAACAGAGAACTTGCACGTGTAAATGAGTGGGCCGGCAACAATGGACTCGGGATCAACCCATTAAAATCAAAATGTCTTGCGATAAGCAAAAGAAAAATAGATCTTACAAATTTGCAGCCACTAAACATAAATAACGCGCCACTTCAGTATGTTGAAACAGCTGTAAACTTGGGATTCACCTTCAACAGAACCCTTACCTGGAGTGATCACATAACAAAGGCTGTAGGGAAAACATATGGCATAATAAGGACATTATCCATAACTAAAAATTACCTGCCCACTCATATACGCATGCTTATAGCTAAAACGTGCATTGTTCCAGCTCTCTTTTATGGAATAGAAGTCTATTCAAATTGTGACACTATTAGTCAAAACAAAATAAAAGTAGTATTTAATTGCATAGCCAGATACATTTTTAACCTACCACGGAGAGAGCATGTATCCGAATTTGCTCAGAAAATTTTTGATGTTCCACTTAATGAATGGGTAAAGATGCGTATCTTAATTTTCCTACAAAAAATTATTTTTCAAAAAGAACCCTCGTATTTATTCGAAAAACTTAAATTTACTGCCTCCAGAAGAGCAAACAATCTGACTTGCATAAGACCCAGATCACTGACATCCGAACGACAATTTTTAATTAATGCTATTCGATCATGGAATCAGCTCCCCAACCATTTAAAGAATATTATAAGTGCCACGCAATTCAAGATAAAATTATTCTCACACCTTAAAAACACTAACGTAAATTAGAGTAAAAATAGAAAGCGACTTAGGTTAGTTCTTATAAAATTAGTTTTAAGTATCATGTTACAATTAAATATTTGCAACTTTTTGTGACTAACGCATTAATTTATAAGTTCCAAACTTGTAGCGTTAGGATGACATTTTATAATAAAATACAAATACAAATACAATGACGGTTCCATTTTCGGTGGATTTGCTAAAATCGGTCCATAAACTTAGCTGTGATAAATGTTTGAAAATAAAATAAAATTAAAGAAAATAAAGAAAAATTAATAAAAACACAACTTTGATTGTCAATATCTCCTGCAAAAAAATTTGTTGGCCAAAATCCTTCAAATTACCTTTTTTATATTAAAAGTAGTATGCAAAAAAGTGGTTTTCAAATTAAAACGCGTTTGAACATTTTTAGGTGGCCCGTTTGAGAAATTCTGACTCATTTACCAATTGTACAAAGTCAGCTGTTTCGGATGCGTTGTATACGTCCAAGCCCAATGAAAAGCACCGCCTAATTGCACTGGCTGTTGTATGTGAAAAAAGCTGAGTGGCCAACTTGACCTTTTGACGTCCTGAAGAGCGCACGTTAAGGTGGTCATCTGTTACTTTCCACATAATGGAAAGATCGGACGAGGAAGCGTGGTCCATAACTTGCCTTACGGATTGCTGGGTTAGAACTTTGCCATCAATAACAAGCCCTGAATCAAGGAAATGATTTCGAATCAGCTTAACAAGATGCGGTACGTCAGCAAACACAAAAACTTTCATAGTTGAGTCAGCTGGATGCTCAAACCATGGTTTTTCTGTTTAAAAAAAAATATACAAATTAATCTAAGAAGTACTATATTTATTGAACTTCCTACCAGGCGAGACTCGAAGACTTGTCCACAGTTTATGGTTTCCGGGACCCATATCGTTGGCGATTCCGACGACATGATATCCTACCATATAGAGCCTCTCAATAAGCTGGTACAATGTGGATACAGTCATTGGCTTATCATAGTCAAAATATATCGGCTGCTACCAAGACTTCCGCAACCCTTGAACGTAGTCCCGTGACTTTCGCACTGCTTCCAGAGAGTAATCGTACTCGTAGGCTCACGTGACTTTCATTTCGTCGAAATACAAAATACATATTTTGTCCTCCTCATCCATGTCCACTAGGGTGTCCCTTATTTTTCATGTTCGATATATTTTTACGCATACCTTCTTAAAACTTTCATAATAACCCAATATGTTCTAGAAAAAAATATTAGCCCGTTGCATGCAAGAGAACCCGTGCCGACTTGCAATTTAAGCTTGTCCGTACATGTTGGCGCGGGTACAGCGCTGCGACTATGGACTATGCTTCATTCGTTATTTCATTCGCAAGTTTTGGTGTTATTGCTGCACTATTGTTTGTTGAGTAAAGATGTCAGTGACATTACGAAGTGATAAAGAAAATATTTTTCTTATCGGGCTACCTGGTCATCAAATTACTTTTGCAAAGTTACCATCAAATCGCCAGGTTCTCTCCGTTTTATTTTATAATATTCGGCAAGTCAAGCTAACTCTCAGTGAAAGTGCAAATCTTGTGACTAGGGAGTGTTTAATATTTTGGGAAAAAGCAAGAATTCCCACAAGGGCATTGCCTAACTGCGTGAAGAAACTTATTGATTTATACCATGCTTGGAGAGAGCTGCAAAAAAATTTTAAAATAACCCTTGATAACTTATTTGATATTGCACATGCTGATGCCTTGAAAATAATAAAAATAGAGGAAGACAAACTATTTTTAAATAAACAAAGAGAACCAGGTCGACCAGGATATTAGGCTGGTGTAGACAAAAAATTAACGGAGAAAGAAGAAAGAGCTAGGCAAAGACGATTGAAAGAAGAGGAAAAAGAGCTATTGGCTGTTGCATCTACTTCTATACCAAGCAATTTACAGTATTCGGAAGAATCGGACGAAGAACTTATAAATCCTGAACTAGTTTTGCAAGACGTTGCCTGCTCTGTAAAAAGTATAAAAAGAGGAAGAAAGAATCTCATCACACCTAAACTTGTCGCAGCTTTAGATCGATGTCAGTTGAGTATAAGAGACTCCGTATACATTCTTCAGGCGGTAGTAGAAGCGCTTGATATGAGCAGCGAGGATTTTCCTATCAACAAATCATCGATTCAGCGAATTCGTACTGAGACTAGAAAATCAAGGGCAGAAGCAATTAAAACTGAATTTCAAAACAATATTCCTGACATCGTCACATTCCATTGGGATGGAAAACTATTACCCGGATTGGATGTTCGAAGTTCAAAAGAAGAACGCTTGCCAATCATTGCTTCATTTGATGGTAGAGAACAGCTTCTTGCAGTACCAAAACTTGAGAGTTCTTCTGGAAAAGATCAGGCCAAAGCAATCTCAACTACATTGTTTGACTGGAACCTACACAATAAGGTACAAATAATGTGCTGCGACACAACTGCATCGAATACTGGTCGTTTCAATGGAGCTTGTGCTATTTTGGAACAGACCTTCGAAAGAGAAATTTTGCTTTTCGCTTGTCGTCATCATGTTTATGAGTTGGTCCTAAAAGCTGCTTTTGAAACCAAGATCAAGCAAATAACTATTAGCCCTGATATTCCGCTCTTTAAAAAGTTCAGAGGTAATTTTAAAAAAATCGATTCAAATGACATTAAACTGTGCCTTGATTTCATAAATGCACATGTTTCCGAAACAAAAATTTCGTCTTTGTTAATGTTTTATAAGACACATCTAAGCACAGGTTTTATAAGAGACGATTACCGCGAGTTGGTTGAATTATGCGTAGTATTTTTGGGAGGAGACACGCAAAATAAATTAAAACTCAAACCCCCTGGAGCTATGCATCAGGCTCGATGGATGGCGAGAGCGATATACTCATTAAAAATATGTTTGCCTCATTCACAACTCAAAATAACTAAAAAGGATAAAAATGCCCTACAGGACGTGTGCTTATTTATTGTCACTTTAAACGTTAAACCTTGGCTGGAATGCACAGTGGCAACAAAAGCACCAAATCAAGATTTATGCTTCTTGAAGGCATTAAAAGAGTATGAAAAAGTTGACGCAACCATCTCTAAAGCTTCTTTAAACAAATTTAGCCATCACTTGTGGTATTTATGTGAAGAGACAGTCATTCTATCACTTTTTGATGACGAAGTCGATGACCAAATCAAGACAAAAATGATTGCCAGCTTAAACAGGGCCAAAAGTTTAAATTTTGGAAAACGCTATATTCCATCAAGGGAAGAATTATCGCAAGAGTTGTTTGGTAAGATATTTTTGTAGGTATAATTAATGTACTTTTCTTGTTATTTAACTTGTTTTTTTTTCAGATAAAACGCTCAATGATTTTGTTTCAGAGAAAAGCAAACAATTTCTATCTCGACTGCAGATTGACGACAGCTTTCTTCAAGAAGATGTTTCTTTTTGGAATGAAAATGCTGCTTTTCTTGAAGCTAAAAAAAGAATTAGTAATTTAAAGGTGGTAAATGACACTGCTGAAAGGGCTGTTAAATTAGTACAGGACTTTAACGGGCTTATCACGGTCGAAGAAGAACAAAAACAGTTTTTGCTGCGCTGTGTTCAAGAACACAGAAATTTGTATCCGGACTGTAAATCCTGCATGATCAAAGCTATTTTTATGTTTTAAATAAATACTACTGTCTATGCAAGTTCATTTTAACTTTTACTGACTTCACTTATCGAAATAACGTAGCAGACCGAAATATTAAACCAAAAAAAGTTTTTTGATAAACTTTGTAGATCGGTCGGCACGGGTTGCAATCATGCTAGAAAGGTAAAATTTTGTATTTAAATACCTTTTAGCATTTATAAAAGAATAAGAGGGTATGCATTTTAAAATTCAAAAAAAAAATTTTTTTCTTCATATAAGGGACACCCTAATGTCCACTGCATTTTCCATCAAGGAGATTACAAATCCTAAAATGCCTGTCTGTAAGTCCAATGCGTGCAACCACCTTTGCAAAGTGGCTAAGGATGGAAATGGAAACCCCTTTTTGTACAAATGGCGATATGCCCGGGGACCAGCCGCGTGAAGACAAATTGCATTCGAAATGTCATCTCGATTCCATTCACCGCTTTTGCCGCCGTTCTCAAGTTTTATGACTTGGTTTGTGGGAAAAATTGCATTTAGGGAATCATTCAGCGTCTTCATTTTTTGGAGTTGGTCAAGAAAATTTGCATTTTATTTTTTTAATTCTGCAACAATCTTTTGCAAACGCAAGTTTTCTATGGCAACGCAAGAATCAATCACTTCTTGTCTGCAACTTAATAATGTTAGTAACCATAAAATAAAAAATAAAAGATAAACATACTCTGTTTGCGAGCTAAAATCGGCTCGATTTCTGACTGCTTCTGTGGCACAGCAGTTGGAAGTACTCAAGTACTCGTCTCCGTTTTGTTGCACTTTCGGAAAAGTCGGAATGATTAAAATGTTTGCCACAAATTGTACTTGAACTAGACAATTGTACGCCGGTGCTTCTTGATCATAACTCCCTTTTGTCTTCGTCTTTTGGTGCTAAAAAACTGTTTTCCAGATTTTTAGACCGGCAAAGCACACAATATTTTGTTGACATAAGAAGGAATCGAATATATATAAGTACATATAATCCAACTAAAATAATGTGCTTGATATTTTTTAAACCGCAATTTTTATGTTTAAAATGTGTGATTTATTATATAATTAGTAATTATAGTTATTAATTACACACATACGAGTATATAACACAATAACACGTTCAGAGAAAACGAAGCTGCAAAATTTGACGTTTTAGGTTCACAAAACGAGCCCAAAACGCATTACAGCCTCATAAAAATCTAAAAATAGCAAGCACATCCTTTTCTGTATACACAAGCAAGAAAAAGACAAGGAAAAAAAAGCGCTACACAACCTCTTTCGACAACGTTTAACAAACGACTGGCACAAATAACGTCCTCAAAAGAGGGCAGCTCTCGCGACGAGACCACCTTGTATAGTTTTACCATGATCCAGACAATGGTGAAACCATATAGGTGGTCTCGTTGGGGAGCCACACATAGACCAGTTTGGTCCTTAGTGGTACCGGGAGTTGAGAGATCTCTGGACCGAGTTAACTACTGACGTCCTGCGGTATGCGGGTGTGTTTGGCAAAGGCCAAGACCGTTTTGTGTCTGAGTTGACTCGCTTCCTCCAGCGATGTCAGCCATGGTTTTCCGAAGTAGCGCTGTCTTTGTGCTGCGAGTGCCGGGCAGCTGCAGAGAAGGTGCTCCAGCGTTTCTTTGGCACCTGGTTCACTGCATTTCCTGCATTTGTCGTCTATCATCACACCCAGCTTTTTGGCGTGAGCCGCAACTAGGCAGTGGCCTGCTAAGAGGCCAACTAGTAGCCTGCAGTCCGGTCTCCGAAGCTGTAGTAAGTGCTGGGTAAGTTTTATGCTGTATTTCTTGCACATCTTTCTTGAGAACTTGCAGTCGGTGGTGTTCCTCCACCTTTGACCTGCAGTATATTGTGCATCCATCTCCATTTGGAGGTGTAGTGTTCGCAGAGAGGGTGGTATATTTTCAGGGATCATATTTACTCCTCTTGCTCCCTCTTTGGCTAGGTCGTCTGCCATCTCATTGCCTTCATGGCCTTGATGGATAGGTATCCAAAAGATTTGAACTCTTCTCGAGGTGCTCAGTGAATCCAGTGCTTCCCTGCTCGATATAACGCTTTTTGAGCTTATCGTGCGAGCTTGCAGAGCTTTTATTGCTGCTTGACTGTCGACGAATATGTTGATGTCTTCCTTATGGCAACTATTTCTGCCTGGAAGATGCTGCAGTTGTCTGGGAGTTTGTAAGAGAGCTCCAATTGAGGATTGGGGCAGTACACCGCTGCCCCAACTCCTACTTCCATTTTTAATCCGTATGTATAGATGTTCATCGTATCCTGATCCATCCCCGAACGCCACTCGTTGGGCTTCAGGAACGTCGGAGTTTGATTGAAGTTGTTTTTGGGGGTGATGTAGTCTGTGCTGACTAGCATACTCCTTAAAATTCTACTGTGTCCGTAGGTTCTTGCTTCTAGGTTGCCTATTGAGCAAAGACGTTGTGCTGTCTTTTGTGCTACAAGGCGTGCCTGAATGCCAGAGGGTTCACACTCAGTATTGTTTGTAGAGGTTTAGTTGGAGTTGATCTTACCGCTCCAGTAATGCACATGAGTGCATGCCTCTGCGGTTTCTCCATCAACTTTAGGTATGTGGATTTTTCGGTCGCCTGCCACCATACCAGCACGCCGTAGAGTAGTATGGGTCGCACAACTGATATGAAGATCCAGTGCTTTAGTCTGGGTGATAGGCCCCATGTGCAACTCAGCATCTTTTGAGATGCATAGAGAGCATTGGTGGCCTTTTTCACCCTTTCCTCAACATTGGACTTCCAACTCAGCTTGCTGTCCAATACTGTCCCTAGATATTTGATACTTCCTTTTGGTATCAGCGGTGTTGTTATGATTTTTGGCGGAGTCCATGGACCTCTTTGTAAGGAGGATGTCCGTCTTGTCCGCTTTGATACTTAATCCGGCGTCCGTGGCCCACATAAGTATCTCCCTTAGAGTGTTTTTTATGACAGAGCTGATAGTCGATGGACATTTGCCTACGATAATTATCCCTATGTCATCCGCATAGGCAGTTATCTTTGGGGCTTTGTTTCTGAATTTTTTAAGTAGATCGTTGACCACAAGGTTCCACAGCAGGGGTGATAGCACTCCCCCTTGGGGTGTGCCTCTTTTAGCCTCCTTGCTTACTCTTGTGGTCCCCCATTTTGCGTGTATCCTCCTGCAGTCAGTAGATTAAAAATCCAGGAGTCTACCGCTTCATGGCTTGCCGTAGCTCTTAGGCTTTGCATTATTGCTGCGGTCGACACATTGTTGAATGCGCACGAGATGTCTAAGAAAGCGCATAGCGCATATTCTTGGTAGTGCAGTGCTTTCTCTATCGTGCTTACTAGCGCATGAAGAGCTGTTTCCACTGACTTCCCTTTCGTATAGGCGTGTTTAGTTAATTCCATGTGAGAGTTGATCTTCTCTCTCATGTAGAGATCCAGAAGTTTTTCAAGTGTTTTGAGCAGGAATGAGGTGAGGCTTATAGGCCTGTAGTCTTTCGGAAGCACATGGCTGCATTTTCCTGCCTTCGGCAGGAACACCACTCGAGCTGTCCTCCATTCTACTGGCACATATCCTTTCGCCAAGCATCCTGTGTATATAGATCTAAGCCATGGAGTGATCTCATTTTTAACCTTCTGCAGCATGGCTGGAAATATGCCGTCGAGTGCCGGGGATTTATGACCATCGAACGAGTCGATTGCCCACATGATCCGTTCATCGGATATGATGCCCTCGGGTACATCGTGCCTTGTGTTGTACTGAGGAGTTGGTGTGTTAATGTTGACTTCAGTACAGCCCGGGAAGTGCGCCTCCATGAGCGCGTTTGCCGCTTCCCTGCTGTTTTCTTAGTTGGCTTTGTACCATCGGCCTGCCTGCTAACAGTTTTCTCAACCTTGCAGTATCGGAAGTCTTTTCCAGGCTCGTGCAGAAGGCTTGCTATGATTCTTTTTTAGCTTTCTGCACTTGTTTTTTGAAGTTGCTGAGCCTTAGCTTGTATTCTTCCCATACAATTCCTTCATCTGCTAGTTTTGCTAGCTTGAAGAGTTTTTGTACTTCGTTTCTTTCTTTCTTGAGCTCTGAGGTCCAGCAGGGGTCCCGGTGTCTTCTTTTGCTGTGTGATGGCTTGTAGGCTTTGTGAAATGCCTGTATGAGGTTGGTGTTGAGTGTCCTTAAAGAGTTTTCGATTTCATCTGTTGATGATATCTTTGGTGGTCTCGATAGGTTCCTCCCAATCGTTTCCTGGAATAGGGCCCAGTTAGTGTTCCGGGTGTTCCTAAACACGGTTTTTTCTGTGTTGAACTCAAAGTTGATTCGAAATTGTAAGTACCTATGATCCGAAAAGGAATGTTTACTTAGGATGATGTAGGTTCCTCTTCCTCATTTGCTATCTTAAGGTTAGTGTTTAGTATAAAGTCTAGTAAGGACTCACCTCTATCGTTTACATCCTTACTTCCCCATACCGTGTGGTGTGCGTTTGCGTCGGTGCCGATTATGAGGGGCTGCTTTTTGTGCTCCGTCTCCCTCACCAGCCGCTGTAGTTCTTGGGGGGGCGCTTCGGTGTCGTGCGCCATGTAGCAGGACGCTATCAGGACAGGCTCGTCCTTGTTGCCTTCCAGCGCCACTACTGTTAGATCGTCAGTGCTGTAATTAGACATTAAGTAAGCATAGATACCCTTCCGTACCAGGATTGCAGTTCTGGCTCTACTTACTGTTGTCGGGAAGTAGAATCAGTAGAGCACTTCTTCTGTTCCTGTGTGGCCCTTATCAGGCGCAGGAAAAAGTATTTAGGAGAATATTTCCTTGACAATCTAGCTGAATTAGCAGCTGTTCCCCCGAAGAAAATAGCAGGTTTCATTAAAGAAACGGGCTGGGATTCTTTATAAATTCATGGTTTAAAGGGTACAAAAGATCCATGCGGTATCACAATGGGCCAGTGATGGCCTAAGTGGGCTGACATTGTGTCAGCCGCCGCTCTAACCTAACCTAACCTACTGTTGTCGGGTAGAGGATAGTGTAGTTTGGTGACCTTAGCCCCGAGACCTTGTTCCCCGACGCGATCCAAGGCTCTTGAACTAAGGCCTCATCCCTCTAGGGATAGCAGGAGCTCTGCCGAGGCCAACTTGCTTTTATGCAAGTTGATCTGCAGGACCATCAACTGCATTGCTGCTGCTGTCGTCCCTTTCCTGGGACGGGAGGAGTACAAGCGTCCTGTCACCGTCCCCTTCGTCTTCTACCAGTTCTAGGCTGCTAGCGGCTTCCGTGACCTCGGCTATGCCCAGGTCCTTTTCAACCTCCCCTGCAGACAGCGTGTTTTGGTTGTCGTCTTCGGGGTGGCGCTTCTTGAGGCGCAGGTACACGCACCCCACGCCCCAAGCCATCTTCCCGAACCTGGGGTACAGAATGTCCTCCGACTCCTTATTGATCTGGATGACCATGTGTTGCCCCTTGCTCTCCGGTTTGCCTACGTGGATAACTTTCCAGTCCTCGGTGGGAACATCTTTGTTCTGCCACCGGAAGAGCTGGAGCGCCTGAGCCTGCGTGACGACCCGCGGCAGGAACACCTTCGCCTTTGCCACAGACGGAATACAGGTTCTGTCCACGACATCCAGCTTGGCGCCCTCCCACGGAGCGTCTAACGCGGCCACGACACCCGTAACCCACTTCAGCGTGGAGTCGTCATTACAGCTGAGGATTTTCACCCCATTGAGCCACCCTGCTTCGTCGAACGAGGCGGACGGGGCATTTGGCACACACATCTGCTTTAGAAGCTCATCGAACACTGCCGCCTCTACCTTCTTCCAGTGCTCGGGCTTCATTTGGCCGTTGGGGTCGCCGCGGTCGATGAGCGCCACGAGTTGTTTCACCACATCGCTCGCCGTCGCCTTCTTGGGCTGCGTTGGTCGCTGTCGAGGTCGTTTGCTCTCTGGCATCTCCGACTTCTCCGCCTCCGTGAAGCGCTGGCGTTTGGCAGCTAGCTGTTCCTCCACCTTGTTGGCGAACCCCTCCTTTTGGGTGTCCATGTGGGGCCTCTGGGCGTAGTGTGCCCGGCCCTCCGTAATCTTCTCGTCAGCCCACTTAAGCTTGCTCCTCTCCTCGGGGGTGAGGTCGCTTGTGCTGCTGAGCCGGGCGCGTATCTTCAGCGCCGCCTTGTATTGAGCTTTTGCTTTCATCCCCTCCTTGGTCCGTTTGAGTCCTACCTTACTAGAGGTATTGGGCCTCTCCCGGACCGGAGAGCTCAGAAGCTTTTCTTCCAACTCCGAGGTGAGGCTTTCGCAGTCGGATTCTTTATCCTTGACCGCCGCCTCCCTCCACATCTTCCTCGGGTCGGGTACGTTGGCAGTAGCTGTGCCACCTCCTAGGCCTGCTCACGCCTGGGTGGTGGTTTGAGGGTTCGTTACTCCCTGCGGATTTTTTGGTTCCGTAACCGTGCATTAGATTACTTTTGTGTTTGGTTTTGTTTGTTTTTTATTTATTTCCATTTTTGATCCCACGAGTGTAGGGGAAGGGGTTAGTCCGTCGGGATAGAGCCCCAATTATCCCGATAAGGCCTGTATACAACCGGAGTCAGCCAAGTGTCCGGAGGCCACCGTTAGACGACACACTTACGTAGTGCCATTTGTCACTAGGCACGGTTGTCCTCTCTAGATCCGCCATATTCAGTTAGTAGCAGAGGCACCTCGAGCAGGGTGTGACTCTTCGCCACGTATGGACGGTCTACAACGCGGGGAAGCAACTCATCTCATTTTGAGCATTGTGCATTTGAATGTGACTTTTTTGCCACTCATGCAGATGTCTATTACAAAAACGGCGAGACAAACAGACTTTATAAGAACAAAATTAATTACATCGCTGACAATTTATCTGATCTCGCTGTAATCTGCAATGTGCTAAAACTGCCACACGATGAAGACCTAGAACGACGCTCTCGTCAAAACCCTTCAATCAAGACGCATGAAACGCAAACTCAGAAACTTAAATATATTTGTCCTTAATTTAAACTAAATAATATTAATAAAACTAACAATAATAGAAAAATAACCATGTGGGATCGTTTCGAGTTCTTTCAAAATGCGCAATTGAATAGTGTATTCCTATGCCCCACAAGAACTAAGATGACAAATTGCACAAGAATTTGGCTTGGTCAAAAATGACACCGCCTAAACTCGTCGAATAGGGCCATGCACTCATCGGTAACCAAACACCACCAGGTTGATCGAACTGTCAGGTATTCAAACTAGAATAACCACAAATAGTCTTTGGCCAATTAGACTACAGAGGGGAACCAATGCACCTAGGTGGGAACACCTTGGTGTTCCATTCCGGTGATCCATAGGCGAAACTTGGCACGGTCGTTGGTATAAAAGACCCTAGGTTGGTAGTAGACGAGAGTCAGAAGTTTGAAGTTAACCGGTCAGACAGCTGGAGTTTTGTTTGAGTTCTCAAAGTCCAAAAATATATAGTCCGGGATAGTAACGTCTTCGACTAATCCCGCCGCTCCGGCAGGATGTCGGTGCTACTATTGCTCGATCTCGATTACGCTCAGTGGCTTTAAAAACACACACCAATCGTTAAAATATACCAATAGTTATATGTGATGCGTGTGTATAATCCATACTTCACACTACGTTAAGACCCTTTAATCCTGAAAGTGTGAATCGAAAAACTTGAGCTCAAACTCTCCGCATCAACAAAAGCTCTGGGTAAAAAATGTGTAAATGCCAAAAATGTAAACTTCATTTTAAAACTTTAAATGCAAACTACAAGTGACCAAATATATCCAGCAACCATAAAACAAATAAAACCAAATAAAATCATTTAATTCGTGCACGAGCAATGGAGAGTAACCGGAGTCTACACCTTCCCCTGCCCGGGAGTCAACTAACCATGGAGGCACCACCGCCGTCGACCGTGTTTATTTTGTGCAGCTTTTTGTTTTATATTAGTTTACTTTTTTTTTCTTTGTGACTCCGTAAATCAACTACCGTTCAATATTCAATACATTTAATATTCCGAACATCCAATTCCATAGATATGCACGAATATACCTATATATAGGTAGCCTATACCTATATATATAATTAAATTCCAACCTTAACCCTTCTGTGAGCGGAAGATTTTTTATACGTTGTTGAGCGGAAGACACAATTTTGTGCATCGTGTTTATATAAGCGGTTAAAACACGATGCACAAAATTGTGTCTTCCGCTCAACAACGTATACAAAATATTAAACCTTAAAAACCTTTGTTCAGAAAAATTTGAAATTTTTACTGAATATGTATTAACTCAAAATCATTAAACTTAAAATTTAAATTTTTTAATCAAGCCTAAACTAAATTGCAGGTGAGATTAATTACGTAAAACTCGCAAACTAGTCAAACAATTGAAAAACGTAAGATACTACGTTATAGGGCTTTTAATAAGCTTTCCAAAGTGGTAAAATGTGTCATACCTTTCTTTAGAAGAAGTCACTATAAAAATAGTTCAAAGGTCTAAAAACGTGCAAAAAAATGTGTGCAGGTAGTTATTTTACCATCAACCCTTTTTTGGGTCATTCCAAAAGGAGATGTCGGCAGCTGCACCTGGCGGTCATAAATGATTTGGGTGATTTGTGACCGTTACTTTTATTAGCAATAGTAGGTACCTAAAACCACAAATACCCCTTTTTAAACATTTATAGTAATAATTATGGGATTATAACAATTTATTTTTATAAGAATAATAATTTTGAAATTAAAATAATACTAGTTTTCTAGTACATTTGTGGTATTATTAATCAAATTTGTACAAAATAAAATTTATTTAATAAATGCAGTTTTTCAACAATATTGTTTGTTTTCTTATAGTTTTACCAAAGAAGGGTATGACACATTTGACCATTTCGGAAAGCTTATTGAAAGCCCTATAAAGTAGTATATCACGTTTTTAAATTGTTTGATCAGTTTGCGAGTTTTACGTAATTAATCTCACCTGCAATTTTTTTTCCAAGGTAAAACTTAAACAATTTTTTTAGTGTAGGCTTAATTTAAAAATTTAAATTTAAAATTTAATGGTTTTGAGCTAATACATATTCAGTAAAAATGTCAAATTTGTCTGAATAAAGGTTTTAAATATATACGCGGTTCAAACACGATGCACAAAATTGTGTATTCCGCTCAACAACGTAGTTGTTTTTTCCCTAATAAAATCCGAGATTACCAACAGATTTATCTAAAAATCGGCAAACTTGTTTAGAATCGTTGAAGACGAGCTGTCAGAAATTTTTAGATCGATAGCTTTCACACAACCCGAGATATTTACAAGAAAAATCTAAATGGAACAAAAATGTTCCTTCCGCTCACACAAAGGTTAAACAGTGCCCCAGATTCGACCGGGAGATCTCTCGACGTTGGAGCCTAAAGAGGCTAAGTTTTACGGATCAATGATTCAAAAATTCCAGAAATATATATACATATACTCGTGTCTCCTTTTAATTTTTTTCTTACACCTTTATTTCGTTATCCATATTAAATAATTAAAGTAAATGTGTTCCTTAAAAAAAGTCTTTATAAAAAGAACTATTTACATATAATATCCCGTTGTAATTCAAGTGTATATCCCAATTGTCACTTCATTTATTGTTATAACTTTACAACTTTCAATTTATCATGTTCATATTGCCTTCCTCACCAATTTTGTAAACTTACACATAAATTATTTTTATATAATTTTCTTAATTTCTGTAAAAAATCCTGTTTTTAATCCACAAACAACTTTTTAATAATGCCAATTTCTTTGTATTTAATCATTTCAATACACACACACATATCCCAATATGCATACATCTTTTAACCAAATAAATTTGTAATGTAAACCATGTCTTGGTAGAAACCAAATAAAGGGGGAACTGGAGCAAATGGAAAAAAATTGGGTCAAGAACAATGACATATAGTAACTTTTGACGAACGACAAGCACATTAGGGGATCATATAGCGCAGCCAGCGATGATCCATTGGCACGCGAAGTTGTGAAGGGGAGGGCATTGGCTGAAACACTGAAGATCGGATTTCGATCAAGCTTACGCGAAGCTTGCGGGCGGTGTGGACAGAAAGACAGACTGACTAACGGTATAAAGTACTTCCAGGCACGTAAATAATTGCTTGACTACGTGTGGAGAGGTGAGTGGCGTCCAAAGAACCCACCCCAAATCCGGTGAGCTCAGTTGCACCAAACCGTGTCCTGGCGGGCTGCCACTCCCTCAAGCCTATGTCCTTCAAAGGACGAAAGGCGGACCGACGTTTCAAGAGGCAAAATACAACCCAGTCCCGCAATAATATGTTAATATAATAAACAAACAGCTAAACTCTTTTAATGCAAAAGAAAATAAATTTGGTTTGTATTGAAAATATCTACACAGATATCTAAAAATTTTGGAAATCTGGCCAGTTTCTAGATATTGTGTATACAAGAACGTTAAAAATGTATTGCGCTTAAAAGCAGGCTACACTTTTTTTAAGAGGACAAGCGACTAGCGTTTTTTCTTCTTTTGTTTTTTTTTAAAGAGGGCAATGAGAATCGCAAATCTGATAGTCGGGAAACCCGACTATAGCGTCTTTTCTTGTTTTAAATGGAGTTGTGCCTAGCATTGAGGCATTAAGTGAGAAAGAAGAAGATCCTATTTTTTTCATTTCATTTCATTTATTTATAGCCTATTGTCACGATGAATCTGCACCTTGCCATCGGGCTCGATCTGTAAGTAATTCAGTGAGTTTTGAAGTGAAACTTCTTTAGGCGCATGAGGGTAAAATTTGTACAAATGAAACGTCAAGAAACGTTTCATTTCATTGAAAAAGTCGAAAAAGAGAGAGAGAACGATCGAGAGTGATTGAGAGAGAGTAAGACAGGGCGAACGTAAAAGCGAAAAATGTATATGTATAGCTTGGTCCCCAAGAACTAGTGAGATGGTTCGAAGAGAAGCTTAGCTGGGGCCACCAGGCGGGTCGCAGGTTGCGGATAGCGAACGGCCTTCCGGGAAGGTTAGTTGCGAATAAGCGTAAGCGAATAAGCAACCCCGGACAAACAGCGGGTATACCCACGAGGTATACCGACAAGACGCTTGTTTGGCCGTCTTACCACCGTAGCCTTACACACCCCCTCCCTCACAACTACCTACCACCATCCTATCCCTCACATCTCACCTCGGTGCCGGACTAAGGTGTCATCCGACCCGTGCCGATAGTCAACCTGGCTGGGGGCCCGAGTCAACAAATATCCCAGTCGCAAACGGAGGGTTCAGACAAGTGGCGACCGTCTGTCCTAACTGCGCCTTACCCGGGTACGGCGGATCTCTGCCCGGGCGGACCTTATACTTCTCCGCAGCTCGTGGGACCACATGAAGAAGCACAATAAAGATACAAAAATCCCGCAGGATATCCCTGCAGCCGGAGTCGCAAGACTTTTCGAGGATAGATCCCTCGACGGCGAGAGACCACAGGCGGCAGCGCACACGCCTAGGAACCCCCCAGCAGTCCAGGCCAGACCTGCGCTGCAGGTGTTCCCAGCCAGAGAGCGTGGTGTGCCAGCAGGACTTACCCTGCCAGCACGTCCACCCCTCGCGTCTGATAGGCCACACTCTATCAGACAGCTGAAGAAGACTGACGCCCTGCCAGCCCTAGGACAGCCCGGAGGACTGGACGACCCGAACAGGCGTGGCCTGCCAGGGTCAAAAGTCAAGTGGTACCTCAGGTAACTCTTGCAGGGCTTGACGGCAGAGGAGGCCTTAAGGAAGGCAAAGGAGCCGAGGGAGCAACCGGCAGTAGGGGCAGCACCGGCTGGCAAACGGCTGAATACCAGCCGCACACCACCCGCAGACACCCCCAAAAGGTCCAGGCATGGTAAGGCTAGTGAGACAACCTCACGGGCCCCTAGGCAAGATGGACCTAGCACATCAGCAGCAGCAGCGGTAGAGAAGGCAAAGGTGCAGGCCAGGAAGATACCTTCCCAGCCTCGCCGAGACCATCAACCGACTCCCGCCGGAGGACGACCCTCTGGCCCGGCACCACCGCCCTCCGGACCCCGTCCGACATACGCGGAGGCTGCCAAGAAGGCGTCGCACATAAAGGTGGCCATCCTCCCGGAGAAGTTCCCGGTGGTCAGCCTGACCAATGAGGAGCTGTCTGAGTTACAGGAGTCCATCATGGACGAGATGCTCACGTCAGCGTGGAGCGGTCCGGTCGTGTTCAGGGGGATCCACTTCAGGGTGGGTCACCTGATCATCGATTGCCTGGACGAGGGCACAGCTGAGTGGCTAAAACTTGCCGTACCTCAGCTGCGGACGTGGAAGGGAGTACCCCTTGCCACACGAACGGGAGCCGACATCCCGGCAGTCTTCAACGCAACGTTGTTCTGCCCGAGGAGCGCGGATAGGACTAATGAAGAAATTCTGGCCTTCATCGGTTTCCAAAACCGCGTCGGAACAGACGCCTGGAAGGTCATCTCCAGGAGAAACGACGGAGCTGGTGCACTCCTCGTGGTAGGGATGGACCAGGCCGGAAGGGATGAGATAGTGGAGTGTGACCACCAACTCAACTTCCGGTACGGTCACGTCACCGTGAGCGGTCTGAAGAAGACTACGAAAGCTCCGGAAGAGGCGTCCAACGAAGGCACCTGCGAGGCTGTCGAGGATACCCTCGAACCACCAAGTGTGGAGCCGACGTCGCAGAGTGGAGAGGACAGCAAATCTGCCATGGAGATTGGGGACGACCAGGGGGAAGGACACCCCATGTCATCTCAAGAGCTGGCCCAGGAGCTCCTCCTGGACGAAAGCTGCGATGAGGCGGAGGTCACCGTGATAGACGGTGGTGGAGAGACTTGCTCGCTCTCTTCACCAGAAGTCACGGGGCCCCAGACCCTCATCTGATGGCTGCACCAAGCAGCACTCGGCTAGCCCAGGTGAACATCCATCGGGCCAAAGCAGCATCTGCTGTCTTGGCCAGGATGATCACCTCCCAACACCTAGGGCTAGCCCTTGTACAGGAGCCATGGTGGCACCGTGGCATTAAAGGCCTGTACACGAAGGATACCAAGGTAATATGCGATCCAGGAGAACTACCTCCCAGATCATGCATTGTTATAAGGAAAGATATCAACTACAATATCTTTTCAGAGTTCCTGAGCAGGGACTGTGTCGCCATCTCCATCGACGGCACAGGAGCTACACAGAAGCTAGCAGTGGCCTCCGCCTACTTTGCTGGGGAGGAAGCCTGTCCACCGCCAGAAATACTCGGGCTAGTGGACCACTGCCGGAAGAACAAGATCCCCCTTATCATCGGATGTGATGCCAACGCACATCATGTGATCTGGGGCAGTACTGATGTTAATAACAGAGGTGAGCAACTACTAGAATTTATTTTAAACAATAACCTAGAGATTTGTAATGTCGGCTCCACGCCGACATTTGTTACCAAGGTAAGAGAAGAGGTGCTAGACATAACTCTGGCAACCAATTCAATCAAGCCCCACATTAGGAACTGGCATGTGTCACCAGAAGAATCCATGTCCGACCACAGGACAATTTTGTTTGAAGTAGCCTTCAACACAAAAAGGTACACCCCTAAAAGAAACCCCAGGAAAACAAACTGGGATAAGTTTAGTTCAACTCTAGAGCTAAATCTTTCCAACGAACCGTCAGGATATCCTAGACATCCCTTGGAACTAGATAGAGCAGTAGACAACCTAGGTCACGAAATAGTGAATGCCTTTGAAGACAGTTGTCCACTAGGCAGACAGAAACGGGAAACAGACGCACCGTGGTGGAATGCTAAGCTTGAACAGCTACAACGCACCACTCGAAGGCTCTTCAATAGGCCAAAAACTGAAAGTAACTGGGAACGATACAGGCAAAGCCTGACGCTCTATAACAAAGAGATCAGGAAAGCCAAACGGAAGGACTACAGAAACTTCTGCGAGGCAATAAGTAACGTCAACGAGGACGCAAGACTGCACAAGGCAATGGCCAAAAGTGCAACAGATAGTAATTTAGCCCTGAAGAAAGGTAATAACACCTTAACTTCCACGGATCGGGAGAAATTAGAACTTTTTTTTGACACGCATTTCCCGGGAAGTACTCCCATTACGGGAAATATTATGCGTGATCATCATAGAACCCCTAGGACAGTAGCAAGTGACTGGGCAACAGCCAAGTCCATAGTTACTCCCGAGAAACTTAAATGGGCTATTGGAACCTTCCAACCATTTAAGTCACCGGGATTAGATAGAATCTCTCCATCCTTCTTACATCAGGGGCAGGAGCTACTCCTAACCCGCTTAAGAAGACTAATGGTAAGCAGCCTAGCCCTTGGCTATATCCCAAGTGCATGGTGCAGCGCTAGGGTGGTCTTCATCCCCAAGACCGGGAAGAAAGATATCACCAGCCCAAAGTCCTTCAGACCTATCAGCTTAACTTCGTTTTTGCTTAAAACGCTGGAAAAACTGGTAGACTACAGTATTAGGAGAACAGCTCTCAGAGACTGTCCGCTGCAACACACGCAGCATGCATACAGAGCAGGCCGTTCAACAGACACGGCACTTTATCAACTATGCCGCACCCTAGAGGGGGCAGTTGACAGCAAAGAAATTGCTATTTGTGCCTTCCTAGACATAGAGGGAGCCTTCGACAACACATCACATGATGCGGTTCGAGCTGCCCTGTCTAGGAGGAACATAGATGTTACAACGAGCAAATGGATTGGTAACCTACTACAATCCAGACAGGCAACATGTACACTGGGCTCAGACAACATGACGATAGCAACCAGCAGAGGCTGTCCGCAAGGAGGAGTGCTTTCCCCTTTGCTATGGAGTCTGCTGGTAGATGAGCTTCTCAGCAAACTTGCTGAAAAGGGGATCCAATGTCAAGGATACGCCGATGACATTGTGATAATAGCCAGAGGCAAATTTGAAGAGACACTCTGTGACATCGTCCAACTCGGACTCAAGATAACGCTAGACTGGTGCAGGGAGGTTGGACTCAACCTCAATCCCGCCAAAACAGTCATAGTTCCCTTCACAAGGAAGTACAAACTACAGAGAATGAGACAAATCTCATTGCTAGGAATTCCTATAGAAACTAGCCGAGAGGTTAAGTATTTAGGAATCACTTTAGATAGTAAGCTAAACTTCGCTTCCCATGTCCAAAAGACAGTGGAGAAGTGTTATAGAGCTCTGTATACCTGTCGAAAAATTGCTGGGAAATCCTGGGGAACCAGGCCCCAGATAATAAGATGGCTATACCTGATGATTGTGAGACCAATTCTCACGTACGGAGCAATTGCATGGGGTAAACGAGCTAAGCTCAACACCATACAAAAACAGCTACAAAAGTTGCAAAGACTTGCATGCGTATGTATGACAGGGGCAATGAAAACCTGTCCCACAACTGCCTTAGAAGTACTGATGGAGCTAACACCACTCCATTGTGTAATTGAACTTCAACGCAAAGCTACCCTCCTGAGAATAAGCACTGAGGGCACGGGTAGTGGTTGCATTCTAAATAACAGGGATGCGACTAATCTGTTAGGTGAGGTGCCCCTAATACTACACCCTAGGGATGAAATGACAGCCGAATTAATCTTCGAGCAGAACTTCACAACACACTTAGGCAATAAGAAAGATTGGACCACATTGTCCGAAGTGCACCCTATGGCTAAACACACCATAGCATGGTACACAGATGGATCCCTGACACAAAAAGGCACTGGCCTTGGAGTGGTAGGGCCCCGCATAAAATACCACGAATCCCTTGGCCAATACACCAGCATATTCCAGGCTGAGGTATGCGCTATCGGACGTTGTGCAGAGCTCAACATACAGCGTGGATATAAGAATAAGGACATCTCGATCCTTTCGGACAGCCGAGCAGCAATTACTGCTCTATGCAGTAATAAAGTCACCTCAAAGATAGTACTAGAGGTGAAGAGTAAACTAAACCGTTTGGGCAGCCTAAATAGACTGGCCCTCAGATGGATTCCGGGTCATAGGGACATATCCGGAAATGAAATTGCCGACAAAATGGCAAAACTAGGAGCCGAACAGCCCCTGATAGGACCAGAACCCTACTGTGGCATAGGAAGGCACACAATAAAAGAATACATTAGGAAAGAGGAAGGCACCATGAGGCAAGAACACTGGAGGAATACCCCAGGCCTAAGGCAAGCCAAAACTCTAATAGAAAACTACAACAAGAAGAGGTTCGAGGAACTTATGCAACTAGGGAAGAATTCACTTAGGATCGTTACCGGATTACTAACCGGGCACTGCAGACTGAAAAGTCACCTAGGTAAGATAGGAATAACAAGCAGCAGGACTTGCAGATTCTGTGACATGGAGGACGAAACCTCTACACACATCATCGCAGACTGTCCGGCCTTAATAAATTTAAGATGCAGAACCTTAGGGTCGAGAGCTCTATCACATGAGCTCTTAGGAAGAATCAACCCATCAAAACTCCTCGACTTTGTTCGAGGAAATGGGTTGATATCTGAGCTGTAGGCTCCGAATGGGGGTACAATAGATCTAAACAGGTCGCGGTACACTAACACCCCAATTATATAATAATATGTATATCCCTGTCCCTCTCTCACCGCTGACGAACGTTCTCTCTGTCCTCTTCTTTCCTCTCTTCGCTCTGAGCGCGCTCGCACATGGTGCGAATATATAAGGTGGTCTCGTCCGCTTTGCTGAGGACGTTAAATATGTTTAACTCTCTGTCTCTCTCAATCGGTAGAATGAGGTAGCTAAGCAGAGACTGGCACAAATAACGTCCTCAAAAGAGAGCAGCTCTCTCGTTGAGACCACCTTACACATATAGTTGCACCATGCGCTCGCACAAAGTTGAGAGAGTAAAATCTAAAAATAGAATACGCTTGCTTGTGTGAGAATACGATTTTTAAGCTAAAATCATTTCTGTGACATCAGTTAAGCACAATGCCAAAAATTGTGGTGCGAGAATGTGAAACAATTAAAAATAAAATATCTGTTAGACGGCCAGTTAAAACATCAACACAACTTGTACGTGAATTCAGAGAGCGAAAAAAGGCTTTAAAAAATGCAGCTAGCCAAGAGTTGAATATCTCATCGTCCATCATTACAAAAACTAAACCAAAAACTCTAGCAGAGTGTAGTCGTGACTACAGAGCTACAGAGACAAAAATATGAAGAAAATCCTCAACCTTCGTCTTCGACTTTACCAATTGAAAAAAATAATACTTCAACAGAACGTGTTCGTGAGTTTAGAGCAAGAAAAAAATTATTGACAAACCTTTCAGAAAACATTATTGAAGATTTTCAAACATCATCAAATATTATTAAAGCTAATAATAGTAATAATAATAACAATAACAATAATGGTAATAATAACAATATTAACAATAATGGTGATAATAATAACAGTTATAGTGATAATAATAAAAATATTAACAATAATAGTGATAATAAAAACAATAATAACAATAATGGTGATAATAATAACAATAACAACAATAATGGTGATAATAATAACAATAATATTAATATTAATAATAACAATATCGAAGATGAAAATCAGATTGTCAATAATAGAAATAACACGAGACGTATTAAAGATGATGATTTACGTGTAGAAGATATAATTAGTTTCTTGCATCAACAATTACTTCCATAGGGTAAATCCGGGACATGTGCCCCGCCGGGACAGGTGCCCCACTTTGTTTATTGTTATCATGCATCGATAAGATTGCAGCGCCATCTCGGGAAAACTTGTGTTTAAGTGTCAAAATGAAAAACTTGTGTGGAAAATTCGTACTTTGGTAAGTTAACTATTCACAATTTATGAAATCCATACGCAGTAGGTCCAAAAACAGGCGAAAATTTTTTTAGCGATTCAAAAATGTTTGTTATTTCATCGTCAAAATGTCAACAGACGTCAGATGAAGTATCATAACCTTCCTATGTAGCAAGATCATTTTGCAGATAACTATTTTTACATTTACTGTTCGCCAATATTTTTTTAATTAATAATTTTTATATGCTATGCAATCGGGACAAGCGCCCCACTTGTTCTCGGGGACAAACGCCCTACTGATAATCTGGTTTGAGCACTTTATGTTGTAAACGTTTGTTATTATTTATTAACAAAAATATTCTATATGGTGTTTTTACATAATTTACAATTGTTTATTAATGTTTTTTTTGTATAAATAAAATTTTTCGTATTGTGATTCAATTTTCGTACCTCGATCGACAAATTCAGTCTTTTATTTTTATTATCTTTAAAAACCAGATCTGTTATTTTTATCATTATTATTAAGTGTTGATGTGTTTTAGAAAGTACCGTAGAATCAATGTAATGGCTTTTTTTCGCGAGTTGTTGTTTTCAAAATAATTTAAATCCTAAGCATAAAAGCGGGGCGCTTGTCCCTGAAGATTTTTGAACTAGCAAATTTGCTACTTTTTATTAATCATCCCACAGAAAGCTTGTAACGTAAAATATTGATGAATAAAATGAACAACAATCACAAAAGCCCTCGTAAACATATTTGTGAAACAACCATTTCGATTTTCAAAAACGTGGGGCACTTGTCCCGGATTTACCCTACAGCCACGGAGGTGCTGCTATTCTTGGTAATGAGAATAATAAAATACCACTTGTTTTAACACTTGTTTTGACTTTAACACTAATTTTGCAGTTGATAATTCCAAACCAATAATTACTTTCTAGAAGAAAACTTTACTCTACAGCTGAATAATAATTCCAAACACACCAACTACAAATTCAGGAACGACCATAGATGCTATTTTTACAAGATATTTACATAATGTTAAAACACTAACTTATATTGCATATTTTACGTATCATAATGCTTTAGTCACAACAATACCTATAGAAATTGCGTCGAACAATGTAAATATTGAAGAAATAAATTAATAAAAACTAAATTTATAATTTATATTAATTTTCAACACTTTTATTTTTTCCCTTCCTTTAAGTCTCCGAAATCTAAAGTTTTAGATTTGTATAAATATAGACAAGACTGATAAATAAGTTCGCCAAAGAAGTTTCACTTCTGACATGTGTACTTTGTACGCACGCACTTTTTTTTTTTATTAAAACAACTTAATCAAATAATTTTAAAATTCTTTTTAACGAAGATAACAATTTTGAAGGAAGAATTGGGCATTAAGTCTCTAAATTGGCCCGAAAACAGCCATGACCTCAACTTAATAGAATATGTCTGGGCCCTTGGGGCTGCTAAAATAAAAAAGGAAGCCTAAAACCATGGTAGAATTAAAGGACGTGATAGAAAAAGAATGATTCGAGGATATCACTGAGGAATATTTAAGCGCTTTCTACCATTCGATGGCCAATAGGGTAATATGTGTAATAAAGGGGTCCCAAAAAGATTTTTGGGACACTTTTGCAAAAAACTAAAATTTTGATAAAATTAAAAAAAAAATTTTTTTATACAGTTGTTGTCAACGAAAATAAAATCCTATATTCTAGCACGAGATAATCGTATCTCAAAGGCCTGTGCAAAATTTCATCAAGATCGGTTGAGTAGTTTCCGAGAAATTTTGATGACCGACTTTGAAAACACAGTTTTGAGAAAAACGCAGTTAAGGGGTTAGGTGGGTTTTGCACAAAAACAAAATCGATTTTTTTTATTGTCTCATAAATTAATACAGAATCTCAAAAATATTGTCCCAAAGTTTAAAGTCAATCCGAATAATAGTTTCGGAGATATAGTCCTAAGAATGTGCGCGCACAAGGTCAAGTGCACTGCTTATCAAAACTTGAAATACTTTTTCTCAAAACTGTGTTTTCAAAGTCGGTTGTCAAAATTTCTCGGAAACCACTCAACCGATCTTGATGAAATTTTGCACAGGCCTTTGAGCTACGATTATCTCGTGCCTGAACAAAGGATTTTTTTTGTTGACAACAACTGTATAAATAATTTTTTTTTTTAATTTTACCAAAATTTTAGTTTTTTAAATTTCACTTTTTTTGGTTTTTGTTCTTTCAGATACGAGTTTTAGGTCTGTACTAAAAGAAAAAATTTATTTTTTAATTTTCAGATGTTTCTGTCAGGAATTGTGTAGACAACGCCAACGCACATTTTATTCCGAGGGGTCACCGGAAATGACGTCACAATGGCTGACCGCTGTTTAAAATTCAAAAATTCTTCTTTTAATATATATGTATAAGAAACTTAAAAGTTATTATAAAATATTTAATTCCTTATATAAAAAGAACATTGTTGAAAATGTGCCTTTTTTTGCCCAGGAAACCCACCTAACCCCTTAAAGTTTTGATAAGCAGTGCACTTGAACTTGTGCGCGCACATTCTAGGACTGTATCTCCGAAACTATTATTTAGATCGACTTTTTAGCGAATTATGCAAAATAAACCCTTTGAAAGTTAATATCCTAAAGAAAGTTAAGAATATTAGAAGACAAAAACCGATCGTTTGGCCTTAATAATGTTTACGGATTTTTAGCAAAGCCGTAAACCCATTGTGTCGCACGCTACGTGTCGCACTTCACATTTTTTCCATCGTTTTATTTGTGTTGTTTTCTATACTTTTAGCCACGACTTAATAGTTTTTTTTATTTTGTCATGTAGTTCAACATATTAACTGTACTTTGTGGAAAAAGTTGCATCATAATTTGTCATTCTAATAGGAGAAAATAGTAAAAGAACAGACGGACAAAAAATTCTACAAAAATACCAAAAACACAGTTTTATGTTGACTTTAACCTGTTTTTTAATAAAATTTAACCAAATTAAAGGAAAACTGCTAATATAAGTTAAGTTTTTATGTTTTAAAACTATAATATCGAGTTAAAATTGGGTAGAAGTATGCTTAAATTAGCTTCACAGTTTTTGGGCCTGGTGGACTGATTCTGGGATTTGCCCATATATATATATTTTTTTTTGTATATTTATATATATATATAATATATAATATTTGTGATATATTTATATAATATTATAGCAAATTAAGTATACTTTTGGAAAAAAATCATAACTTGTTAAGTATATGCACTATTATAATTATTATAATTTTTTCTTAAAGTTTTTATAATTATGAAAAGTCACAAATATTAATATGGGTCTGGACAAAAAACCTTTTTTTAAAGAACAAACACTTACAAAATAAAAATTGCCATTCACTTTTATTTAAAAATATTCCATTAACCAGTGAAAATAATAATTGGGCAATTCGAAAAACATTTACAGACACCCCAAGCAAGAAAACATACAAGTATGTGACTATTTAGACTGCGGCTTTTTTGTGGCGCTGGGTGTAACTGATCTTAGTTTTATTTTTTCTAGCAAGTATAACCAAATGTTATTAAAGTTTAAATTTTTAACAATTATTCAATAAAAAAAACACGTTTATCTTTTCGACTTTCAAAGCGAATGTAAGTGTTTTTTTCTGCGCTCCGAATTTTATTTCTGGGAATATATAAAACTTGTATAAATCGGCTTATTAATTTGTAAAGTTCAGTATTCAGTTCGCTTCGCGAGTGAATATTTTTGGTTTCTGTTCTGTATTTTTTGTTTTTGTGATATTTTTCTTTTTTGCTGTGTACGTCCACCGCGGTGTTGTGTGTTGATGGTGTTGTTTGTTTGCATGCATTTACCCAGTGATGCCCAGGCGCTGCTTATGGCAGAGCAATTCACCAATACGCACACATAAGTACACAAATACATAGACGCAACCTTCTTTTTTTTTTCAACTTTCTGCACTGAAAAAAATTGGGGTGAACAAAAAATAAACAAAAAATAAACAAAAAATAAACAAAAACCATACTCCATCTTGCCTGCAAGTTTTCGTTCAACTGATTTCTTGCAATGTAGACTGTGCAAAAATCCAACAACAATTTACATTCGGCTTAGCGAGTTTATTGTAAAGCCTTTGAAATTGTTGTTGTTCAGTTTAGCGAATGCGCGGAGAACGAAGAAAATTAAAAATTGTTATTGTATTCTGCCTTGTCGATGAATGAGCCATGTGCATGTACACGCGTCGGCTCGCCCCTATGCGGAGAGCAATTACAAAAACAAAGGAGCTCGCAGATCATCACTGGGCATCACTGCATTTACCGCTCTCGCTCTCTCTCCGTCTCTCACTTAGTTAAAAGTTCTAAGCGTGCTGTTATCTTTATCTATCAACTTCTTTGATTTGATACAGTGGTAAGTGTTAGAAAAATTATGGATAATATCTTTGTCTGTGGAAAAAAAATGCCTTCAGGCAATTAAGGCGGATCAGCCTATTATGACTTGTTGGCTATGTGAAAACGTGGTGCACACCAAGTGCGCTGGATTCACTGGCCGAACAGATAATGACCTATCTAAGGGTAAAAATTTGCAATTCTGCTGTGGCACCTGTCTAGAGGTCGCGGACGAGATGAAATCGTTCATGCGCCAAACTAAAGGTGGCTTAAAGGGGCTAATCACCTGTTTTGGTGCAGCTAGAGAAAGTTTTCGCCAAGCGGATGATCTGCTTTCAGCTTTGGACTATCAATTTAATAGTCAAAAACTATTGAATAAGTCTCCAAAGCGCAAAAAAGCCGCTGGTGGTAGACCAAAGGGAAACACACCGCACCCACCGTCAGGTGACCAGCAGAACACTCTCGTGGATCAGCAGTTCATCTCAGCAGCCCCTCAAATGTCGAATCTTATATTTAGTCCTGTTATAACAGAAAATGCGTTGTTTTTGCATCTTCAAAGTGTTAAGCCTGTTCACTCGCCAGGACCTGACGGAATTCCTGGCTGTGTGCTTAGGTATTGTGCGGAAGCCCTCTTCAAGCCCCTTGTCAAATTGTTCACCTTATCACCTAATCAATCGCCGTTTGTCTTCGGTTGCGTGTAGACGTGCTTTCTTAACGCTCCAGAAAATCAATTAGACACCACAATCGGAAACGTTCAAAAATTTATAAATGCGTGGCTTTTGCGATTCGCGATGCAAATCGCATATCGTACACCAAAGTTTTAGTTAATTGATTAATTAATCTTTGCGCACTTACGGTAAACAAATGAGTGACAGCGTGGATCGGCGCACTCAGCGACAAAAACAACAAGACGAAGCCCGTGCAAAAACTCAGAGAGAGCAAGACAAACGTCGTCTCTCTTTGGCCCGAAACAACGCTTACATTTCTGTGACGAGTAATACCCCAGAACCGAAAGTGCCGGTAAGTGCAAGTTTACTGACCGCCGAAGACCAGAGAGCTAGTTCTTGCTCTCCCACTCTGCTCTCCACCGCTAAAACGCCATGGAGTGAGCAATGCAAAACTCCAACCGAGCTTCTGCCGCCTAGCGCAACAACAACAGCAACTACTACGTCAACTACAACGGTCTCTGTCACCAACAATGCGATAACGACTCCACTCTTATCTTCTGCATCGGGAAATCAACAACACAACCAATTGCAAAAATCGGTGCAAACGGCAATAACAAAGCTACGGTAGACGAAGTGATAATTCCGCAAGCGGGTTCGGCCATGCAGACAGGCATGGACCGCTACATTAATGTCTCCCAGCGAAAGTTAACACCGCCAACAAAATCGGACGGCAATAAGCCCAAGATAAACCGTTCTAACAAAGGCCATGATAATCCCGGCCCATCAGATGGAAATAGATTTTCCATTCTGGCGAAGCCTGAAACGGAGCCAAGGAAACTAAAGCCCGCACCCATCTTTATCCGGGAGAAGACCTCAAATGCCCTAGTCACCAAAATAGTCGAGCTTGTTGGAAAAGATACCTTTCATGTTATTCCGCTTATGAAAGGGAGTATAAGCGAAACTAAACTTCAAACAAAAACCGAAGACGATTTCCGAGCAGTTTCGAAGTACTTAAACGATGCCAAAAAGAATTATTATACGTACCAGCTAAAAAGTTGCAAAGGCTTGCAAGTTGTGCTCAAGGGAATTGAACCCGGTGTAACCTTCTCTGAAATTACAGAGGCCTTAAGAGAAAATGGTTTTTGCGCAAAAAATGTTATAAACATTATGAACAAGAACAAGAAGCCGCAACCACTCTTCAAGGTCGAGCTGGAGCCAGACAGCAGAACCTTGAAAAAAAACGCAGTACACCCGATTTACAAGTTGCAGTACCTTTTGCACCGTGAGATCACAGTGGAAGAGCCGCACAAACGGAACGGGCCAGTGCAATGCACAAATTGCCAGGAATACGGTTACACCAGGGCTTACTGCACCCTCAGGTCAGTATGTGTAGCTTGTGGAAACTGCAACGGCACGCTCCCAGAACACACAAAATGCTCACTTTACCACAAGAACGACGCCTGAAGTTTACTTTGGCAGTGCAGCCAGGTCCTCCTTTGGCCCCTCCATTGCCACCAACGGCATTTCTTACGCCAGTGCTCTAAGATCAGGCACAGCTCACGCAGTTCAAAAAACCGACAATATCCAGAAGGCCATGGGACAGCCACAAAGCAACATGGAAACTATGATGATCACCTTGCAACAAAATATGACGGAATTTATGTCCTTCATGAAAACCACCATGCAAACTCTAATGCAAAATCAAAATATCTTGTTGCAAATGCTTGCAGCTCAGCAGTCCAAATAAACCATGCCTAGCCTCCGAATAACTTTGTGGAACGCCAACGGTGTTTCACGGCATAAACCTGAAATAACTCAATTTCTGAACGAAAACCACATCGACGTTATGTTGCTGGCAGAAACGCATCTCACCAGCAAATATAACTCTCAAATACGGGGATACACGTTCTACGGCACCGATCATCCAGATGGTAAAGCACATGGCGGAACCGGCATCTTAACAAGAGACCGCATCAAACACCACTTTCACCAAAGGTTGCAAAAAATTATCTGCAAGCTACATCGATAAAGTTACAGTTGGGCAACTGCAACCTTGCCATTGCCGCTGTTTACTGCCCACCCCGCTTTACAGTCTCCAAAGACCAATTCATGAACTTCTACAATTCACTTGGAGAGCGATTAATAGCAGCAGGCGATTACAACGCCATGCACACGCACTGGGGATCCCGCCTTGTGACCCCCAAAGGAAGGCAACTATATAATGCACTCATCAAAACATGCAACAAACTGGACTACGTTTCACCAGGCAGCCCTACATACTGGCCTACAGATCCTAGAAAACTATCTGATTTAATTGATTTTGATGTGAGAAATAATATCTCGCAAGTTAAAATCTGCAAAATCGCTTTTGGATCTATCGTCGGACCACTGCTAAGAACTCTTCTTCGAAGCCCGGAATTAGTCGATCAGCCTCGCAGGCTGACGTCGCATCGAACCAACTGCCTGAAGTTCAAAAAGTACGTAAGTTCCCACATTGAACTAACTGCACAGCTCAACATCAAGGAGGACATCGACTGCTATGCCGATGCACTGGAGTCTGTACTCGTCGCAGCAGCCAAAGTCTCTACAACGCAAGAGAGGGATGGGCACACACACCAACACAAAACTAATCTTGAAATCGAACCGCTTGTTTTGGAGAAAAGACGTTTGAGACGTGCTTGGCAAACCAGCAGATCGCCCTCCTCAAAACAAAGTCTAAGGGAAGCTGGTCGCAGACTTACCAGGGCTCTAAGGCACGAGGAAGAAAAAGCACAACGCCAGTACATTGAGAAACTTTCACCCACCAGCACCAAGTATCCCCTGTGGAGTGCCCACCCAAATCTAAGTGGGTCAGGCCATGTCAACTGTACCTAGTCATTTTCTGGATTGGAAAAAAAACTATAAAAATGTGTAGCTTAGGACAGTACCTTAAAACACTTTTAACAGTTTTTCGAAACTCCGCACCGTTTTCGATATTTTGAGCTTCAAAGTTCGAAAAATTTGTTTTTAAGGTTTTGGAGAAAAATTCATAACTCTTGAACGGTTTGACATATATCGACGAAGTTTTTTTTGAGTGTCGGAGAATCATTTTGTCTTTAACAAAAAAATAGTTACAAAATTTAATTTTTAATTTAACAATATTTCTAACAACAATTGTTTAAACAAATGCATTTTCAAAAGTGTTCTGGGGCAGTTTTTTCTTTGAAACTTTCGCACAATTATCGTCGAACTGTTATTTATGAAGTTGCAAAAAAAAATTTTTGCACTTTTGCCCTGGACAGTCGGAATCGCATTTTTTGTCACGCCGCGCACGCTTTTTACATACAGTTAGTCGCAAGCAGCCCAAAAGTTGTGGTAGACGCCGGCAGCGCAGTCGGCGCCATCACCGACGTCAACGACGTCAACGGAGACGGTTGCGAGCATTTGTATGTGAAAACCGTGCGCGGCGTGACAAAAAATGCGATTCCGACTGTCCAGGGCAAAAGTGCAAAAATTTTTTTTGCAACTTTATAAATAACAGTTCGACGATAATTGTGCGAAAGTTTCAAAGAAAAACTGCCCCAGAACACTTTTTGAAAATGCATTTGTTTAAACAATTGTTGTTAAAAATATTGTTAAATTAAAAATTAAATTTTGTAACTATTTTTTTGTTAAAGACAAAATGATTCTCTTACACTCGATATATGTCAAACCGTTCAAGAGTTATGAGTTTTTCTCCAAAACCTTAAAAACATATTTTTCGAACTTTGAAGCTCAAAATATCGAAAACGGTGCGAAGTTTCGAAAAACTGTTAAAAGTGTATTAAGGTACTGTCCTAAGCTACACATTTTTATAGTTTTTTTTCGAATCAGAAAAATTTTTTCAAATTTTAGGTACAGTTGACATGGCCTGACCCAAGTGCGCCGGCCCATAAGAGACTCTTCAGGCAGCTGGGCCAGAAGCGACAAAGACAGAGCTTGTACATTTGCTTTACACCTTCGAAATGTTTTTCAGCCAATCCCTGCAACAAATTCATTCGCACTACCGTCGCCGTTAATTCGAATTGAAACTGAGACGGAGCCAATTCTGTTTCAACCAAACGTCGGGATATCGTCGTCGGGATATAAAAACAAATAAATTAAAATTAAAACGAAGTTGCAAAAGTCATCAGCGAGCAATTGAAACCAAAAAAGGCCCCAGGCGGTGATCTAATTACTCCCAAAATTCTAATTGAACTCCCAAACTGTGCAGTTGAGGTCATTTGTAAACTCTTTAACGGAATTACACGACTTGGCTACTTCCCAAAAAAATGGAAAAAATCGGTAATCATAATGAGCCAAAAAGCCAGGAAAAGATCACACAGTACCAGCCTCGTACAGGCCGATTAGTTTACTCTCGTGTCTGTCAAAACTGTTCGAAAAATGCCTTTTGACGCGCATAATCCCATATCTGAAAGAGCACAACGTTATTCCGGCACATCAATTTGGCTTTCGAGAAAGCCATGGAACAATAGAGCAAGTCAACAGATTAACAACAGAAATACGGACTGCATTCGAATATCGGGAATAGTGCAATGCGGTATTCCTTGACGTTGCACAGGCTTTCGACCGAGTCTGGCTCGATGGCCTTATGCATAAAATCAGAACGATACTGCCGGAAAACACTCATAGGATACTTGAATCGTACCTTTACAACAGAGCCTTCGCCGTGAGATGCAACACTACAACATCCGACGATTACACGATAGAGGCTGGAGATCCTCAAGGTAGCGCCCTTGGTCCAACTCTATTTCTCCTTTACACCGCAGATATTCCAACGAACGAGCAGCTAACTACTTCTACATTCGCAGACGATACCGCGATCATAAGTCGGTCCAAATGCCCAATTCAAACAGCACTAGTAGCTGATCATCTCGTGTTAGTGGAGAGGTGGTTATCAGACTGGTGTATAAAAATCAATGCGCAAAAGTGTAAACACATAACGTTTACTCTTAACAGACAAACGTGTACCCCGCTAACTTTGAATAACACGCCACTGCCACAAGCTGACGATGTAACGTACCTTGGCGTCCACCTAGACAGAAGACTTGCATGGCGGAGACATATCGAAGCTAAGAAAATTCATCTCAAACTAAAGTCCAATAGCCTCCATTGGCTTATAAACGCTCGCTCCCCCCTCTGCCTGGACTTCAAGGTCGTGCTCTACAATTCAATTAAGCCAGTCTGGACTTACGGCTCCCAGTTTTGGGAAAACGCAGCAATAATTATTAGAGCCCCTAAATCTAGCGTCAGTCATTTCGACTGTCAGATAGCTTTTTAATTTAAGATTTGATTTACTTATTGTTAGTCTCAATGGAGAGAAGATCCAATAAATAAAATGCAAATGTAAAAAAAAAAAAAAAAAAATCTTTAGAGACTTCCCAGTTTCCCCTTATATGGAAGGAGTCATTTGTTATTCCTCTCCACAAAAAACGTAGCAAATTGGATGCCAGCAATTATAGAGGCATCTCTAAATTGACGGCTAGTCCTAAGATTTTTGAAAATGTTATTACTCTTCATTTGCAGCACCTTTGTAGGTCAGTTATATCTCCGTGTCAACACGGATTTATGAAAAGAAGATCAACAACTTTTAACCTTTTGAAGCTCACCTCAGTTGTAATAAAGGACTTTAAAAGAAGCTTGCAAACAGACGTCATTTACAATGACTTAAGTAAAGCATTTGACTCTGTAAACCATTTACATCTACTTCGGAAACTTGACTTGTTAGGATTTGCAGTTGATCTTCTTAGATGAATTTAAAGTTACCTGAAGGCCGGGACACAAAGAGTCCTCTTTATAAATTATCTTTCTATTCTTCTCTTCGTCCACTCTTATTTACTTTTTTTATTAATAACCTCCCCTTACTTGTAAATCATTCTCGCGTATGTACGCAGATGATGTTAAGTTATTATTAAGGATGTTTCCAGCCATTCCGACTTACAATCCTATCTGAAAAGCTTTCATAACTGGTGCTGTGATAATTTACTAAATTTAAACGGCTCAAAATGGAAGCTGATGGCTTTTTGTAGAGTAAATCCTAATTTAGCAACTTACACGCTCTGCGGGAAATCTTTGGATAGAATAACTCAGGCTGACGACCTTGGTGTCGAGATCACATTTTATCCATAGTCGAAGGAGTTTTTATACCACCAAAACCTTATTTATTTCGTTAGTCAGGCCGGTCGACCGTCCGGAGTCCCCAATACGGAGTACACCCCCAACACACCGACAAAGCAACAACAGTTCATTGAATCAGTTCAAAAAAACTATTTACTTTTTGCTTAAGTTCCAGGACACGCTCATCCCTCAAGCTCCTCAGGCACAGTACCTGGGTCTCATCCTTGACAAGCGGCTCACATGGAGGCAGCACATCACCAAAATTGCAGCCACATGTCGGAATAAGCTTAGGAAGCTCAATTGGATGCTCAGAGGAGGGAGTCAACTAAGTCTAAGTAACAAAGTACTTCTGTACAAGGCAATAGTGGTCCCTTCAATGACCTATTGCATCCAGATATGGGGTACGGCGTCTGACTCGAATATCATGCGCATGCAAAGAATACAAAACCGAGCGTTGCGCACAATCACTAATGCGCCGTGGTATGTTAGGAACAAGGACATTACAAAGGACCTTCACATTCCCACCGTGAGGGAGCAAATTAATCGGCACTCGAGTCGGTATAATGAACGGCTTCGAGTCCATGTAAACCAACTAGCTGCTTCATTGGCAACACCGAGGACTAGAAGAAGGCTCCAAAGACGACACCCAGGAGATTTGTGGATAGGAGGACGGCAGAGAACGAGAGTCCTTCCCCAATAAGTATATTATTGATTGTCACTTTTCGTTCCCTATGTTAGGGAGCTAACCATTTCCATGTCATGCTTCCATGTTAATATTTTTACTATTGTTAGTCTCTACATTTTATAACCATTAATTTGGTTGATTAATGTAATAATAAGTGTGTTATCCTAAAAAACTTTTTGCTTTACGGCACCTTAACTGGGACTTACCTTCCTATTCTAGCAGATTATTTTTAAGTAATTTACCCTTCTTAGCTAACCGTAAAACGATGCTTGGTACCGTTTTTTTTTTATTATCTTATTCGTGCTGAAATTGATAGCACCGACTTGGTATGTCGGCCAAGTCCCAAGTATATTAACTAGAAATTATACTCCCCTAATATTAAATTCTTGTAGATCTAACAATGAATTGCATAAGCCTTTCAGAGTTATATGTTATGACTATAATACACTTTATCCAATCATATCAAATTCTGACTCTACCGCTCTTAAAACGACTAATACTAACTTCATTAGCACAAATTAGATCAGAACTTAGATTTTCTTTCCTCGAACTTTTAATTATACAGAAATGATGTTGGCTTTAAAATCGTATTCTCGCTCAAGAATGCATACATACGCACTTGCTTGCTCTCACACGTTCTCACACAAGGAAGCGCATTCTATTTTTAGATTTTTACGCTATCAACTTTGTGCGAGCGCGCTGTGAGCAAAAAGAGGAAAGAAGAGGACAGACAGAACGTTCGTCAGCGGTGAGAGAGGGACAGGGATATATACAATTTTCGTGACGGTCATGAATCTGTTTTACTCCGTCCCCGGAGTTACATATTTTATATAAACCAACAAACTTTCAGGTAAGTATGTTTTGAATCAATGATCAATGTTACCTGTACTGAATATATCTACACAAATATAAGCAAAAAATGACACAATTTTTACAAAAGCTTTTAAATTTAAGCACATAATTAAAAATACGTGCGCCTGTACGCAGGCAAGATTTCTTTGTAAGAGAACAATGAGTAACGGAATTTTTAAAGCGCTCTTACAAGTAAAAAGTATAAAACTAAAATACAATTTTTAAATTTACAAAGCGACCTGACCTGACTGATTACAAATGGACTTAAAATCAAGAATGAACGCGATACTCATTGCCCTCTTTCAAAACAGCTAGCTAGCCCTCTTCAAAAATGTGGAGCCTACTTTCGAGCGCAATCAATTTTTAGCGCCCTCTTCAAAAAAAGTTTAGCCTAAGTATAGTATACACAAAGTATACACAATTTCTTAAAAATGGCCAGATTTTTTTTTAGATATTTGAGTAGATAATTTTAATATAAACCACATTTATAAGGGCCACTTTTCTCTAGCATTAAAAATGTGGACACCACAGAGTTTCGCGGTTTGTGGGCGTGGTCAGGTTTTGAAACAAACTTGATCTGCGCTTTGCTAATACTGGGTTGCCCATATTCGACGGACCCATGTTTTTTTTTTTAAAAATCAAAGAAAAAAATAAAAATTTGGCGGTTGGCAATCTTAATCATTTAATTTGTTCCAAGTAGATTTGTTTACATCAATTTTTGAATATGATATCTTTCAAATGGCCGCCTCTGGCGTTGATAGCGTATTGTGCCCTTTTTGCAGCATTTTCCATCGTTTTCGCCATTTCGGCCGGAATAGCGGCTATTTCTTCACGAATGTTGTCCTTGAGCTCTTCTAGGGTCCTTGGCTTGTTAACGTAAACCTTTGACTTCAAATATCCCCACAAGAAGAAGTCAGGCGGCGTGTTCTTAGAAGGCGCACTTTTCACATTTTTTAATTTTTCACAATTTCACAATTGATTTGTTCTGTTGAATGTAAATTTCAACTATTTCAGAGCGCTCGCGTGGCGTGTATTGTTCCATGGTAAAAATCTGCTTGGACTGACGCTTCAAACGCGGTATGTCATTAAGCGATCTGCCATCTCTGTCAAAAGTTATGGCGTCGTCAGATGGGTCCGTCGAATATGGGCAACCCTGTACAACTCTGTGTGCAAAATTTGGTGGTTCTAGCTCTTATAGTTCCCGAGATCTCGATGTTTGTGAGGACGGACGGACAGACGGACAGACAGACGTTTACAGTATTTGCTTACTCTTCGAGTATCGCAAATAAAATTCAACCAAAAAGTCTATTTTTAACCCTTTTTCGGACCCAACAAGAGGCGAACAGAATCTAGATCTTTAAAATTTTAAATGTTTTGCTACGAGCGGTTTTTAGGATAAAATCAAGAAATGTTCATAGAAAGCTAAAACTTGGTAGACTTCGACTTTAGATAACTACAAAGATGAGGGCAAATTTTCATGTCTGATCTGACCACCGCACAGTGGTTGGGCTTGTATGGAGCCGCGGCCATAAATATTTCCCGTTGAGATATCGTTATGAAATTTTCTCCAAAAATCGAAAACAATATTTTGAACGTGTAGTAAAAAATTTGCTACATCGGAAGACTCTATCCTATAGCTCACATAGCACCCTAGTATGGCTTATATGGCGATGGTGCGCAAAGATACTTCCAGTGAAGTTACAGTGCTAAAATTTCATTATTAGCATCCAAGATATTTATATTTAAATTATCTTCAGTATAAATTTGTGAAAGTGTAACTCCTCTCCCCCTCTCCACAAGCTTTTCGAAATATTAACAAATAAGGTTCTCTAGTTTTTTCAATCATATATAAGAATAAGTGTTAAATCATAAAATCCAAAATTTTAATGATTTTAATTTGAGTGCAAAAAAGATTAACAAATATCTTCTAATAAATCAAATGTAGAGGAAAACAATTTTGATTTGTCTTTCTTTGGTTGTTTTCTTTGACTTGTTATAAAATGATCTGAACGCAACAGAAGTTTATTAATTAAATCTGTATTTGTCAATATGCGAGACACCTTTCAAGTATGTTGCCGCCGGCTCTTCTTAATTTCTTTGTTGTTCGACTCTGCAGCTTCTTCTGAGAGCTCTCCAATTGACAGCAATTGTGCTCTAAAGTGGTCTATCACTTTCGCACCTTGAAGATAGTACCATAGATATATTTTTATCAACTGCTTAGCAGTATCCAATGCATAGCTTTGTAGCATTAATGGAAAATCCTGATGCTAAGGCTTGCAATATCGTTGCGCATCCGGTTATTACTTCTTCACCAATATCAGATGCCACACTCGGGTTACCAAAAAATGTCCTGGCTGTATTTCCATCGTTGGAAGTTCCTCTGCCTCCGTCTCTTGGCCTATCCACAATTATTCCCATTTTATTATTTTTTTTTTGTTTTAAACTTATATGAATTGTGCAAAAAGTAGGGGAGAAGTGGGGGTTGTGGGCATAGTCTTGTTTTTGGCTTATAATTACCGAACTAGTGCATATTATTTGGACATATGGGTATCTGTGTAAAGCTAGAGACCTAAACTAACTAATTATGAAGAAACATACTTGATTTTGTCATGCGAAAAAATTTCATATGGACCTTTGTAAAACCGTAATTTTTAGCTAAAATTTTTTTTTGGGGGGGTTGTGGGCACCCTGGGAAAAAATGCTGCAAATGGAAAAATATGGAAAAAAACCGCAACCAATATCAACATAACGACAATTTATTTATTTCAAAGACTACATAGGCGTTATTAATCTTCGGAAACACAATTTTGACATGTGTAATGACTGGCCCGCATGTCAACACATTTCAGGCGAAAAGCTCGATCGCAAAATTACAAATCTTGGTGATAATCCCTCTCAGCGGGAGAGGATCCTTTTCCAAGAGCCTAAGATTTCTACAAGAATGTTCTAGAGGGTTCCATACAAATTTTGAAAACAATTTTACAAGAAAGTGTAGGTTATAAAAAAATTTGCCAAGAAAAAACGGGTGCCCACAACCCCCCCAATTATGGTGCCCACAACCAAATGTAGCAGACATTTTAAGAAGTAATTAAAAAATGTTTTTGCATAAATTTTTTGGTTCAAATCGATATTGTTCCATTTAGTATAATACTTTGACTAAATAAAAATGCATTACACTTACCTTCTTCTACACTATTGAAAATCTTTGAAAAAAACTTCACCACCTTTTCCAAGCACAAAAAAAACCAATTCGTTCATTTCAAAAAGCAAACGCGTTCGTTTACTTTGATATTTGGCATAAATCATACATAAGGTAATTGCTTGCGAATGACATTACCAAAAAAAGTCAATCTTCATTTTGTGAAAAGATACGTAGGGGTGCCCACAACCCCCCCCATGCCCACAACCCCCACTTCTCCCCTACTCAAAAAAGCGTATCTAAGAATGAAGTGGTGATAAGCCAAGTTCAAAATACTTTTTGTCAACTTTTTTTTTAAGACATTTTTCCAAATCGTTAATTTCTGTGGTTTCGCACCGCAAATAAAGCATTTCATAGACGACGTGTTGCTTAACGCGTTGCACACTTTACCATCCACTACAGTAAGTTGCAGGCCATGATTTATTAATAATTTTTTATCGGGAATTTGAAATTCGGTTTGCATTAAGTTGTCTTTTTTATTTTTGAAGTAGACTTCTTCTTCAACAGATGTTATGGCTGTTTCCTATTTAAATTGAAGTCTGATTGGCCTACAATAGCGTGTAGATGATGGTCTAGGATTTTTCCATATTATTTTGGAGTTACTTTCAGTTTTTACCTGAAGTGGGACGTACGATGTTACAAACAGACATCTATCATCGTAAATACAGTTTGAAAACTTTTGCTTGTATTCACTGTGCCCAGTACTGCCATCAAAACCCCATTTTCCAATTTAATTTTAATGTCCTCTGTGCCATCAAGACAATTTTCAATTACAGTTTTTTGGAGCTGTAAAATACTTAAAGCTGTGTTGTCAAGTACACTCTGCGGCTCGACTTCTGCATATGTTTCAGCTTCTTTTATGTCTTTCGGATATTTTGAATTCTTAAATTAGAGAATTTTCTGTGTGTTTCGTGATTCCAGTAGTCATTAAAAGCGATAAAACCTTTTCTTGCGATTAATTAAGTTGTTATCTTGCTCTAAACATAGTTTAAAGTAGATTTTCTGATTATATAGTTTATTTAAATGAATATTATGCTGATTTAACTAGATATAATGGAATAAGGGTTACAAACTTCCGAGTAATGTTTACAGCAACTTAAGGATCTGTTTACAACAACTTTAGGCGATTTAATCAACTGCGACAACTGTATGCGACTTTAGTTAACAACTTTTAGCAACTTTAGCGACTGATGAAAAGTTTGCGACCGCTTTCGAAGACTGTTCTCTGCGACTGTCTCTCTCCTTATTGCTGCCTCTCTGTTCCTTGCTCTTGCTGCTCTCTTGATCGGTAAATGCCATTCGGATCGAAGCACATATGTGTACTCGTTGCTCGGCTCTGCCTTAACACCTTACACTCGGCCCTCCTGCTCTTCTTTATCTGACCCAAATGAAGCAAATTCGTCGTTATCAGCTATGAACCTTCATTGCTTCGTGTTGTCGCAGCTGGTGGTTGTAGAATAAGGTCCTTCCACTTCGGCTGCTTTGCGAACGTTGTACCGCCCATTTCGCTTAACTTGGACGACTTCGTATGGTCCTAAATGTGGACTCGCCAGCTTCCTTTCTGCGAAAAATTGAGTCCTCTTGATCGCCACAAGATCACCCAACCTGTAGGTGTGAGCGCGCTTGCGCCGTTTGTCGTAGCTCCGTTTGTATACCTGCTGAGCTGCTTCAATGTTTTGTTTGGCTTCTTCTCTCATATGGTTTCGTTCAACGTTAAACTGGAAAACCAACTCTTCGTTTAAAATCTCCTGCAAACGCTCCTCTGCCTGGCTGTACATTCTTGTGCCAAACAAAAGCTCAAATGGTGAAAGCTTTGTTGAGCTGTTCGCTCTTGAGTTTATGGCCTTTTGCACCTGAGGTACATATTTAAACCACTGGCTTGTTTCTTTCTGGTTTGAAGATGACAGCAAGAATCGATTGGTCGATTCGCTCGACTTGTCCATTTCCACGAGCAACTCCAGCAGTTGAGCAGACGTGATCCACTTTGTTATTGTCAAGCCACTCTTCGAACGCACCAGACGTAAAAGCTGCTCCCCGATCGCTGACAACTCGTTTTGGAAATCCAAAAACATTGGACCATTCGGTGAATCTCCTAATGACCTCTTCGTACCCTGTAGTTTTTGTGGGGTAAAGCCAAACAAACTTGGCGAAGCCATCCACAATTGGCAGTATATATTTGTACTGCTTCGACGTGGTGTCCTTCGGCCCCAAGTGGTCCACATGTAGTGTATGCAGCGAAACATCTCCTTTGGCTATGCAGTGTAAGAGCCCTTCTTGCTTTCCCAACTTCTTACTGTAAATCAGTGATGCCCAGGCGCTGCTTATGGCAGAGCAATTCACCAATACGCACACATAAATACACAAATACATAGACGCAACCGTTTTTTTTATTTCAACTTTCTGAACTGAAAAAATTTGGGGTGAATAAAAACGTTAACCATCTTGCCTGCAAGTTTCGCTCAACTGATTTCTTGCAGTTTGAACTGTGCAAAAATCTAACAACAATTTACATTCGGCTTAGCGAGCTAACTGTAAAGCCTTTCAAATTGTTGATGCTCGATTCACCGAATGCGCGGAGAACAGCAGAAAATGAAAAATTGTTATTGTATTCTGCCTTGTCGATGAATGAGCCATGTGCATGTACACGCATCGGCTCTCCCTATGCGGAGAGCACTTACAAAAACAAAGGAGCTCGGAGAGCTATGGGGTGGGCATCACTGCTGTTAATAATGCACTTGATACAGTTAGCGATAAAGTTCGTTACCTTCCGCTCCAAATGAGGGTTCCAAAACTGCTGCTTTACGGAATGAATTTTTTTTTTTTTTTGTAAGCCTTTTATGTACCGCGACCTATAGAGATCTATTGTACAGGCAAATAGAAAACGAATGGTTCCCTAAAAGTTTAGGCTCTTTATGTAATTGAGCACTAAGTTGGGCCTTATGTTCCAAATTCTAAATGGTGGCACACATGTGTTGCCAAGGTGGTGCAGTCGTCTGTTGAAAAGTGCTGGGCATTCGCAGAGGATATGCTCAGATGTCTCTTGCTCCTCTTCACAGAAAATGCAGACGTCCGTGTCGACTAGTCTCAGTTTCTTAAGATGATACCTGAGTTTGCAGTGACCCGGGAGGTATCCTGTGAGGATACGTAGGTCTCCCCTATTCAATTCTAGGAGTTTTAGGGACTTGTTTTTGTCCGGAATGAGGAATCTTTTTGCCTGTCTTTGGCCTACGGTGTCGGTCCAGTGTTTTTCTATTTCCCTCTTTTCCCAAATTTCGCTCTCCTCCATAGTGTGTCCTTTTGAGAGTCCACAGAAGGGTTCAGGGCCGATGAATGGCATACTTGCCCCAGATTTAGCAAGATTATCAGCCATTTCGTTTCCTGCATGTCCCTCATGACCCGGCACCCACCATAGCTTGACAGTGTTATGGGTTCCGAGTTCATTGAGAAGCTGGAAACAGTCCTCGACTAGCCTGGATGCGATTGAGTATGATTTCAAAGCTCGAAGAGCTGCTTGGCTATCGGACATTATGTAAATCTGTGCCCCTCGCATGTTCCTGCGAAGACATTCTCTGGCACAGATTTCAATGGCGTGCACTTCCGCTTGGAAGATGGTGGGATGTTTTGGATCTATTAAGCCGTGGCCCGTAGATTCCTGCACCCGTACTACCATCTTCCAATTTGGATCCATCAGTGTACCAGATTTGAGATCCGTTTGGTACGCTGGGTGTCTCTGATCTCCAGATGTCTCTGCCGTGGATTTCCACGATGAAGTTTCTGTCGAAATGAACGAGTTGTTCCTGTATTTCGGAAAAGTTTAGGGCTGGGCTATTTCTTTGAGAACTGATTATCTCTAGGTGCCCCGTAAGATCTTCAGCTTTGAAGCTGTATATCTTATTGAGGCGAATAGCTCCAAGGTAAGCTTCCCTTCTAATTAAGATGGGAAGTGGCGATACGCCGGTGATAATTCCTAACTCGTCGGTCGGACAAGTGCGCATGGCTCCTGCTATACCGACACATATTAGGCGCTGTAGTATGCTTAGTTCTCTGACTGCGGTTCTCTGCGAGACCTTAGGCCACCATGCGATGGCTGCATACGTGAGTATGGGTTTTATGACAGTAGAGAAGGACCAGTACACCATCTTGGGATTCAGACCCCAAGTCTTGCCAAAAAGCCTGTTACAAGTAAAGTGTGCTCTTGTGGCCTTATTTATGGCGTAGTGTAGGTGAGAGTTTCACGTCAATTTGGAGTCAAAAATGACTCCAAGATATTTGGCTTCAGTGGAGAGTTCTATTGTGGCTCCTCTCAGAGTTGGTCTTTCTAGATTTAGACTTATTTTCCTCGTGAATGGAACCACTATAGTTTTCGTTGGGTTTAAACTGAGTTCTTTGTCAAGACACCAGTTGTATGTAGTGTTTAGGGCACTTTGCATTCGTTCACTGATTGTGGATTCATGCGAGCCCGAGATGCAGATGACAATGTCATCCGCATAGCCCTGAGTAGAAAAGCCCTGATCGTTGAGCTTGTAGATAAGCTCTTCAATTACTAAGGTCCACAGAAGGGGAGAGAGTACACCCTTGGGGGCAACCCCTTGTGGCTGTTATGGACTTGGTGTTTCCCCCCAGGCCTAGAGAGATCGTTCTTGATTTCAGCATCAAGAGCATCCAATTAATAATTGTTTTCTTGATCCCTTTACGGATCAGTGCATTTGAAAAAGCCTCGTAGGAGGTGTTATCGAAGGCACCGGAAATGTCCAGAAAGACACAGAGAGCTATTTGTTGGCTGCTAAGTGCCTTTTCTATTTTGGTAGTGAGGCAATGAATAGCTGTCTCAGTGGACTTGCCTGATTGATAGGCAAATTGGAGTTTATGTAAGGGATGTAGCTTGAGATGATTATCCCGAATAAATTGGTCCAATACTTATTCCACTGTTTTAAGAAAAAATGAACTGAGGCTGATTGGTCTGTATGATTTAGGCAGCTGTGAGTCTTTTCTCCCTGCCTTTGGTATAAATACGACCTTAACATCAGTCCACTTGGTTGGCAAGTGGCCAAGTGAGAGACTAGCTCTGAATATGCGGACCATGGCTCGCGTAATGAGCGAAGCGCCTTGTTGAAGAAGGCAAGGGTAAATCCTATCAGGTCCGGGGGATTTGTAGGGGCTCATGTTTTTGATAGCCCAAAGTACACTATTTTGATGGAATACTTTGTACGGCGTACTTCTTTTGGCTGCGGTTCAGTTGGTTGTATCCACCTCATCCGAGCTGAAATTGTCCGCAATCACACATCCCGGGAAGTGTGTCTCTAGCAGAAGAAAGTTAGTTTCCTTGGGAGTGTTTGTGTATGTACCATCTGGTTTCTTGAGAGTGCAGATACCGTTTGAGTGGTCTTTTGCAAGTGCCTTTTGCAGTCGAATCGCTTCAGGGAGAGTAGAAATCTCCCCGCAGTGATTTCTCCACGTGGCTCTTTTAGCCTTTCTCAGCTCCTTGTTGTAGAGTGTAAGGGCGCTTTTGTAGAAGGCCCATGTAACTTGGCCTCTTTTTGCCCTGTTGAACAGATTTCTTGCCTCTCTTTGCCGTTTTGCAACAGATTCGTTCCACCAAATTGCCACTAGGGGTTCATTGATAAACTGCGAGAGAGGGACGAAATTAATGTTATTGTTAACCATCAGCGCCGCTCTGGGGCTCACCTTTACCCTGTCGTCCTGCGGGTCTCGGGAGTCGTCCAAACAGCGGTGGCCTCATGCGCGGTTGTTGTTGCGCCATTGTAGAGGGCCTTGACGTTGTTGCTCACTTTCAGCATGTTTGCCGATATCGGGTCTACAGACAGCGTTAGGCTCACCAGGTTTCCTTTCAGCTCTCTGCGCAGGACTCGCCAGTCCGATACTCTGAGACTTTCGTGTTGGCCCTCGCGAAGTACCTGGATCTCTTCCGACGTGATATCCTTCTTGGTCTCCGGGAAGTAACCAATGAATATCTGTGGGCGCGGCATCTCAGCCTCAATAACTACTTTGGGTCGTGCCCCAAGTTGCACCTTGATCTTGGGCAATGTCGTCTTGAGCCAGTCCGCAGTGTTAGAGTCTCTGCAAGACACCGCCAGCCATCCTGGGCGGAATGAGCAGCTGCTGCTCCACCGAGTACAGGGTGCTAGGATAGCCTTCCGGGAAGACTGCCAGTTTTGTATTGCTGACAGCGTCCCGGTAAGAGGGACCAACACCATTCTCCGTTGGCTGGGCAGCATCCGCCTCACTGTTCACTGGTTCCTTGGGGGCAGTTGAGGCTGCTGTGGTTGTCGTGGCCACTGGGGCCATAGTGACTTTCACTGTGCTCTCAGGGGCCTTGGGCCCAGGGATCAGTGGGGTGGGCGCCGCCATTCCGCTGGAGATCTCGGAAGTGGTATCCGATTGCGTCATGGCCCTCTTCGGAGATTGAGAAGAGAAAGTCGTATTGACCGATCTCATCCTCTTGCTCGCTGTCTGAGGCGTCTCCTTCTTCTGCATCGGTGGTGCAGCTAGCCGTCTGGCCTCTTCTATAGGGTGTCCTTTACTAAGGTAGAAGCGGAGTCTCTTCCTCGCAGCTCCCGAAAGGGCGACCTTGGGTGGTGCGCTTGCCTTAGGTGGAGTGGCCAGTAATTCTTCTTCTTCTTCTGCCGTTAAAGGGACTGATGTGGGACTTCCTGGATCGACTTCCATGTCCACACTCTCAGTTTGCGCCGTGGGCGCCGGTGTTGCCAGAGGCTGGGGTTGTGTTTCCAGATTAAAAGGCTCTGGTACCTTGTTTGTATTTGTTTCTTTAATTGGTTCCATATAAGTTCCCACGAGTAAAGGGGAAGGGTTGGTCCATCGGGATAGAGCCCCTATATCCCGATAAGGCTATGATTCAACCGGAGGTAGCCAGGTATCCGGAGGACACCGTAGAAAGACACACTAACGTAGTGCCATTCATCCCATAGGCACGGTACGAATTACACCTGAGATTACGGGTTTTATCGAGTTGTCCTCTCTAGATCCGTCATATTCAGTTAGTAGCAGAGGCACCTCGAGCAGGGTGTGACTCTTCGCCACGTATGGACGTTCTTCACCTCAGGGAAAAACAGTTTCCCCTTGTCGCTGGGCTACAAAGCCCTTGCCTCCAAATTACGGAATGAATAGTCTTCTGTACTGTAAAGTGGCCGAATTCGTGTGACTCTCGGATCACTTCTTTCTCCACGGACTTCGGCACAACTATAAGGTCATTGAATTCGACGGTTCGGTAGAGTAATTCTTCTTTCATCTTAAAGCTTTGGAATGGACCATCTTGAAGAACAACTACAATCGCCTGTATATTGTCATCATTTTGCTGTGTTATCTTTATGCAGGCTGCTACTTCTGCTGTGACTATCCAAACGGACTGTGGATGCCGGCTCAAGTGATCCACGTGCTTCATCTTTTCCCCTGGCTTGTGTACAACATCGCAGCTAAAATCCTGAAGATACATCACGTACGCTGCAACTTCGCGCGGAATATCTTCTTTTCTGGTGGTGTCTGGTGTAAATCGCCTTCTCCTCGAGTATATGCTGTGTCGTTCGGCTTCTGAAGTCTTCTTACTCCAGAAGTAAACGGGGTGCAATTGGCCATCAAACATCTGAAGTAAAACTGCACCAAATCCATCCTTGCAGGCATCTGTGTGTAGCTCAGTGTGTGCTGTTCTGGAGTATATGTGTGGGACCGGTTCGCTGGTTAAAATCTTCTTAAGCTCTTAATGCGACTGCAACTCCGGACTTCCTATTTTGGATTCGACATCCTTCCTAAGTAGATTGGTCAACGGTCAGGCAACATTTGCGTAGCCTGGAATAAATTTTCTAAAAAACCAGTTAATCCAAGAAACGACTGCACCGCTCGAATATTTTTGGGCGTTTTTTCTTCGCCTGGCCAATTTTTTCCATTTTCTACAGTGTGTAGATGCATATACAATAATATCATCCATGTATAACTGCATGACGTTATCGTTAGCCAGGTCTTGGAAAACTTGATTGACAAATCTGATAAATGCAGCCGGTGAATTCTTGAAGCCAAAAGGAGTTTTATTAAACTCAAACAATCCTTCTCTTGTAATGTAGTAAGTGTGAACGGTCCTTAACTTGATAATCGATAAAAATCGATAACTGCCTACTTGTATATGCATTAGTATGTAAGATGCCGGGCTAAGTTCAGTAAGCTGTAGCCGCCAACCTATACACATCGTTCTTAATAAAAAGACACAAAACCACCAATTTAATAGTTTCATTAAATGTAGAATACAAGTCTTTTAACATGTAACAAAGGCAGTTAACGGCTTACTTGCCTCTTCGACTGCAACGTGTAAAAAACCGTTCTCCAAATCGAGCGTTGAGAAAAATTCGGCATTTTGAAGCTGTTCCAATACTTCTTCCATCAGCGGCACCGGAAAACGATCAGACAATACCATGCTGTTTAGTTTTCTGTAGTCAATGCAAACTCGAAGAGTAACGTCTTTCTTTTTGACTAACACGATTCTACTGGCTACGTTTGATGCTGACTTACGTATTATTCCTTGGGCTAGCCATTCATCAACTTGCTTCTTGACCGCTTCTGCTTCCTTAACGGATAAACGAGATGGAGACTGGTGAAATGGTTTAATAACGCCATCCGGAGTGATCCTGAGTTCGACGGGACTTTATAGTTTCTGCTGGCATCTGCTGAACTTCTTGTATTAGTTCGGTCACTGAATCTTCATACTGGGGAGATACTGTATATAAGTTAGACGCTTCTACGATATTATACACATCAGCACCCAGCACATCTCGTTCTTTTGGTTCAGCTCTCAAGCCCGTTAACTTAAATCCACTGTCGTCGCAGCAAAATGTAAACTTTCTGGTAAAATCGTGCCCTAGCAAAGCACCACAATCGATCACATTGTCAGGCACAACCAGAAACTTTTGATGTGTTGACAACTGGTCGGCACGAACATTAGCCGTGAAAAATCCAATCGGTTTTGTTTTCTTTGACCCAGACCACTAAACAAAGATACACTTTTGTAAATGTCAATGTTCTTTATCTTTTCAGCAACATTCGTTGTTACAAGCGACACGTCGGATCCAGTATCGATTAAACATTCTATATCCACACCATTTACAGAGATGTCTTTACTTCGTCTTTCATTGAAAACTTTGCGATCATTCGTTGCCAAGAATGGACAATCTCGGGACATTTGACCATTTTCGTTGCATTTGAAGCACTTCGTTGGAGACTGGCAATCCTTAATTTTATGTTCTGCAGAAGCACACTTAAAGCAAAATTCCTTCTTTCTTGGCTCTTCTTTTTGTAATCCACCGCTTCTGTTCCACAAATTACGAGGCTTATCGTCCAGCTGCTTTGTGATTTCGTACTGCTCCCTGAGTGATTTAAACGTCTTGCACGAGTTAAGAATAGCCTTGTATTCGTTCTTGACATCAACAAGTCCGTTTACCACGTACCGTAGAACCGCTGATTCTTCCACATTTCCTGCTGCTGCAATCTGTCGTAATTGTAAAATATATTCATGAAATGTCTCGCTCTTCTTCTTCTTTCTGTTTTGCAGCTGGCAATGCACGTCCGCACTATTGACACTGCTTGCAATCTCCTCCAGCAGTACATTTTTCATTCCGTTGTAGTCGCTCAAACACACAGACTGCAGAAATAATTTAGCCGTGCCTACCATCTTGCCTCTCGCTTGCACATACTTTTGCTTAATTGTAAGTTCGTATGTGTCTGCATTTTGCTCGAAAATTTCGAACCACTGCTGAACTGCCTGACCGTCACAATCATTAATTGTTTTCTCGAAATTGTCAATTTGCGGCTTCTCGCGAGCACTGGTGTTTTCGTCAATTTGAATTTTTAACGACAGCAACTGTAATATGTTGTCCAGTTGCTTTACATCTCCACAACTGCCATACCACTTTTGTTTTCTTCGTCTCCCATTTCTACGTTCTGCCTCTCTTCTGTTTTATTCCGATTTTCCGTTTCTGGCTTCTTCTTTGCCGGCGTTTGAGGCGTCATTTATGTATGTATTTGTTTGTACCGTTTGATTTGCAGTTTCTTGACTTTGTATTCGAACGCAATTATTTTTCAGCTTGGTGTATTGTTTCTTAAAGTTTTTTCTTCGCACTTCTTTTGTTAACTCAGACCCGGCTCGAGCCCCCAAATGTAGAGTTTGTGATTATATAGTTTATTTAAATGAATATTATGCTGAGTTAACTAGATATAATGGAATAAGGGTTACAAACTTCCGAGTAATGTTTACAGCAACTTAAGGATCTGTTTTCAACAACTTTAGGCGACTTAATCAACTGCGACAACTGTATGCGACTTTAGTTAACAACTTTTAGCAACTTTAGCGACTGATGAAAAGTTTGCGACCGCTTTCGACGACTGTTCTCTGCGACTGTCTCTCTCCTTATTGCTGCCTCTCTGCTCCTTGCTCCCGCTGCTCTTTTGATCGGTAAATGCCATTCGGAACGAAGCACATATGTATACTCGTTGCTCGGCTCTGCCTTAACACCTTACATAAATAGTAAAATATCTTTTGAAAAGAGAGCCTTATATGTATAAGATTGACTGTTGCCCGAGAGCTCGATCAGAGACTAGCATCAGATGAAAATTTAATTTTACTTTTATTTGTTTAGTAAACTTTACTCAATTATAAACACACATGCTTATATTATTTTGGAGTTAAAAAAATGTTTTCTTAATAGACCAACTAAGCATGCCATGACTTTTAAAAAATGGGGAGAAAATGTAGTAGTAGAAAAAGTAAACAAAATTTACTTTTATTGCTATAAGAATTTCAAAAAAATATTACCACGATAGGCATAATAACCAAAATTGAAGCAAACATAGGGCTACAGATTCGGTAAAATAAAATTTTTTAACATTTTAGGTTTATTTTTAAAAGGCCCTTGAATGCGACAAAAACTTGAGTAAAATATGAGATTTCAACTTTGACGACTTATTCCAACGGAATGGACAAATATTCAAGCAGGGAATAATTTTTGTTCAATGCAGTGGTGTTTTGAGTGTATAATTGAGTTAAAGAAATCACGGTAACTTCTTTGGCATAGGCAACATAATTCAAAGTGTCGTCCAACATGCGACTTTTATATTCGTCGCTATACCGCCGAACCTATAGGTGATGGAAAATAATTTTGTATGGGACTTGAACTCAGGAGAACCCAATTGTTATGAAAAAGTGCAAATGATCCGTGGATTTTTCAAAAAGTTCGATTTTGTTGCCGTGTTTAATTTGTTTGCAAATGTAACTAAGGCAATTCTATTGCAAAACTATAATGTCAACTGCGTATCCTTTGTTTTTAATGCTTTCTTCTACCAAACTAGTCATTCTTCGAGTTTTATCTACATTTATGCCCTCTTCTGTACACCAAAGATCGAAGATGTACATGCGTTAAAATTCGCAGTTACAAGAAGCGCCTATAGAAAATGATAACATAAAAATTTGCGAAAAATAGAATATACAAAATTGTCTTCAAACACAAATGACGAACACAAAATAAACATCACAAAAGCAAGGCTGCAAGAGCAGCAGATTGCGTCGCAAATTTGACCTTGAAAACAGTAAGACAGCATGAGTTTATTAATGAATACACACAAATCAGCAAATATCAGCAGCTACACTTAACGTTTTTATTACCTTCAAACATTGACAAATACACTGATAACACTCATAAAAGGGGGGTCGGGGGGTAACATATCTAAAAGTCTATTTAAACATGAAATTGACGTTCACATTATACATAAATAAAGGATTAATTACACAGGCCGACAAAATTTTGTTGACTAAATGATAGTAGCCGATTCTTATAGGATTTTGGCCGTAGAATCCGATTCTGACCTTGAAAATATCCGATTGGCTCTAGTTTTCGAGCAACATGAGGTTAAAGGTGCCAAAAACTGTTTTTTTTACACTTTTTGAACAGCTATAAATGGAAAAAGCGATGAAAGAAAATGGCCTATAAAGAGTTAAAAGAAAGCTTAGACATTACTCTTTAATATGCCACCTTGCCACCTCTGATTTCGTATATTGATCTTACAGTTCCTTCAAGATTTACACGCACATTTCGAACTTTGCGCTTACCAATATGTAGGTCTAACTATGCTCAACGTGAACCTTTTCGTGTTTTTTGTATTAATTACAATCAGGCCTGTTCCAGTTTTTACTTCCGAAAGATTCGCACGGATTCGAATTTCCCAGACCTGTTCTAACACTCACTTCCGAAAAATCCTCACGGAAATGAATTTCCCTCCGTTAACTCTCTGTTAACTTCCGAGCGAAACCTCACGGAAACTTTCCGCCAGCCGTTTGGCAAGCACAGAAATTAATTGATTAAAAATACTTTGCGATAATTTAACGTGCAAATGATATTTTTTCCTTATTCTTTGATGATTTAAGAACATTATTGCATATTTAATATTGTTGATAACAACATATTTGACCATTTAAAAATTATTTTGCGGCTGCACCTCAAAATAGGTTCGATTCTAACCTTCAGCATTTTGACAAATCCGCCGCCTCTGTTCCAGTTTTCGAACGAATTTCGAGAGAAATTGCAAGAGTTGTCATGGTACGAAAAAAAAAAAGTATTTTTTTGGGAATTATTTTAAGCAAGCCTTTTTGTGCTCGTGTTACTATGGTTAGAAAGGTATTTTATCTAAGTTAAATTTAAAAGAGTTTTTGTGCTTATTACCGCTTAATTCAATGAAATAATTGTGTGAACACGTGTGGCTGGGACCTTTTTTATCGGCTTCGGCAACTCTGGTTTCACAACACTGCCACCAGAACAGCTGATCGAATAAACAAACATTTAAAACTTTGTATTTGTGGCCGCCAATGCTTGTTTCTTCTATTTTATGCGTTAAATTAGTAAACGATTTATGCCCATGGCTGATGGACACCAGCAGGCTAAAATTTAATCATCCTCAAGGCAGCAAAACTTAAAGAAGTCATACACTCTTGACAAAAGAGGCCAGTTGCCAGTCAGCTGATTTTGTTTGGGAACAAAAGGAAATTCAAAGGCAAATCTCCAAATGAAGAAGGGAAATTCGACAATGTAAAAGGGAAATCCGCAAATGTTATCAAATCCACTTCCGAGTGAAAACTGGAACAGGCCTGAATATCTTGTCTGATATCCTGTCGTTTGAGGTAACTTTAAGTTCTGTACCGTGTATAATTTACAATTACCTAAATTCTAAAATGTAATCTTTTTTATTTTTGTATACTGCATTTAATGCCTTATTGTAAGTTTTATTGTTTAGGTCTAAGTAAGCAAATAAATAACAAATAAAATAAATAATGATCATATCATATATATTTTTTTCAGTGTAGCATTAAAAATTTAGCCATAGAATTTGTCGGTTTGTGTTAGTAAGCTTTTACGCTCAATGTATTATCAACATCAAATTTTTGCAGTTATATTATTTATTTATAAATAAAAGTTGAAAAATATTTATTAAGGGAGTATTCTGGTCTAGAGACAAAAAATATCGATTTTTTTTCATATTTTTGTTCTTAAACAATATAAGAATATCTCTACGATAGGATTTTCCCAAATTCAAATTATTTTCAGAGAAATAAGTATTTTGCTGAGCAGGCATCTTCTCTAAGGACTTGTCTATGGTCGGAACTACGGCCATCCCAAAATTTTCATTTTTACTATTTTGAACAAATCGAAGAATGATAAAAAAAAGTGGAAAAAAAGTTGTTTTTTTTACAGTCGCCATTTTGTCAAAAAAAAATTGTTTTTAACTTTTCCGTAGTTTCTGCCATTGCGACATTATAATCTTTTGAAATATTTGATAATCTTTTTTATTATTTGATTTCAGATTGCTAAGAGAATTAAAATCGTAGGTATGGTTTGAGACGCCCCACTCTATCAGCTGATAACTAACGGAATTTTGATTTTGTTTCCTTTTTTATTTTTTTTTATGCTTGTATAAACATTGTATAAAAAATTGCTGAAAAAAATATTGCTTGCTTTTTTTTTACAGCACTTCAAAATTACCTAAAATTCGTGTCTCTGGACCAGAATACCCCATTAAAAAACGATTTTCATGATATGGGCTCTAACAGTTACGGTCCCTGTCTAAAAACGTGTTTATTTTGGTTCGCCAAGGTTCGCTTTATACGGTTAAATATACATTTTATTAAATTACTTACAATATTAATAATTCTTCAATGAGTGATTAAGTTAACTTTACGATTAAATATCCTAAATAAAAAATAAAGAAATCAAAAAAGTACGGCTTTTACAAGTGGCTGACTAATTGTTGAGAAAAAATGTTTAAAATCATTTTAAATTAAGTTTTTAGTGCGATTACCAAAAGAAAAAGTCTAGTAGGTACAGTTTGCCTACTGCATACATATTTTACTTACCTACTTTTAACAGAAAGGGGAACAAATTTAAAAAGGAAAACAAAAAATGGTTCTTTAGATTATTTTATTTCTTATTTTATAATGCGAAACTGGGCATCTATGTTTTCATAACTTTGATGCGGAAAAAGAGTTGATATTGGCAGAGTTGGCATCCAAAGCCCTTGTCTTTGAGCTATTTTTAATCGTGATGTTAACTGTTTTTTCCATTTTGTTCGACGATTTTGAAACCATGTTTTTATTTGAACTTCCGTCAACAAAAGAACTTTCGAAAGCTCAACACGTTTGCTAACGCTGAGATATTTATCTATAGTGAACTCTTTTTCAAGTCGTTCCAACTGTGATGCATTGTAAGCTTGGCGAGGTTTCCTATCTGCAAGCTGCTTTTTAAATTGTTTTCCTTAGAAAAAGAACAAAAAATTGTAGAAGGTACAAGATCATTTGATTCGAAATATTACCTTGAAAGCTGATCAAATTAGTCATATAAGGAGGGACATCATTTTTTGATTGACATCGAAAGGAAGAGGCGTTGATCCTATGGTCAAATGAAAATGGAAACTGAAGATAGTTTCCATTATCTTCAGCAACATTTTGCATTCCCATAATGATGTTAAGACCTTCAAGTGATTTTACTTTGTCTAAAAAGATAAAACAAGATTCAAATATTATTATTGGAATAAATAATCTACGATACTCTTAAAAGTAATGCAATTAAAACGGTTTTGAATGGAATATAACGGTGTGTGCACTGTCTAACAACATATGTATATACCTAACCACATTAGGTTTTAATCAGGGACCGTAAATAATGGTTATTTAAAATTTTTTAAACAAAAAAATCATCCACTTACAACAGACCTAGATAAAATAGGTTAACACCAAAATAATCCTTTTTGTTCACTCTTTGCATTTCCGCTATGATTTTTAAATTTCAGAATTGTTACGTTTCTCTTCAAAAATAATCATTATATTTGAGCAAAAAAATAAAATAAAATTTAGTCATTGTTTTTGGTAAAAAAAAAATAAAAAAATAATGATTATTATGGCCTTTATTTCAATCCAATCAAAATATAATATTGAACTTTTCGCCAATATTATTTTTTATCCTTGCTAAGGGACCTTAGGCCAACCCCCGTTTTAATTTCAACTTTCTAAAAAATACCTTATAAAAAATATAAATTTTTAATTCAACAACTTTTATTTTAAATTAAAAAATAATATTTTTTTAAAGTATTTTTAGAAAATTGAAATTAAAACTGGGGGTATTCCTGAGGTCCCTTACAAAAGATAAAAAATAATATTGGCGAAAAGTTCAACACAGAAGCTGTAATGCTCAGCGGCCTTTTATTTTGAGTGGATTGAAATAAAAGGCCATAATAATAATTATTATTTTTTAATTTTTTTAGCCAAAAAAATTATTAAATTTTATTATTTTTTTGTTGCTCAAATATAATGATTATCTTTGAGGAAAAAGTTAAAATTGAAATATAATCATTACCACTCGAGTTTTTTAATAAAACTTATAATGGTAACGGTCCCTGGTTTAAATTAATAATAAAGATGTTATAGAACATTTTGCGTTGTCGTCCGTAAAACCTTCATACAGTGACTCCAACGCCTAATCGGACACCTTTTTTCCTAATATAAAACTGCTCTAAAGCCCACAAAAAATAAGTTAGAAACATATTTTTTTCGCATTTATTTAAACTTTATGTTGTCCTCATTCCATAACTAACAAAATTTATTTATATTTTTTACGATAACGCTTAGTATTTATAAAAAAAAAAAAAAAAAAAATTGTAAAATTGTAACGCTAACATTTATATTTATTAATTTAATAATAATTTTTGTTTTTATGTTTTGTTTTTGTTATTTAATTTAATTAAAGTTATATGGGGGTGTGCATTAGATAGATTACATAGAATAGATTTAATAGGCGATACATGAAAAGTAAGCAAATACTGTGAACGTTGCAAATATCTGTCTGTCCGTCCGTTCGTCCCTCCGCACGAACGTCGAGATCTCGGGAACCATAAAAGCTAGAGTCACCAAACTTTGATACACACAGACACCCCGACCGCGCCTCTTTTTACGCCAAAAACCAAGAAACTCTGTGGTGCCCACAATTTTAATTCTAGAGAAAAATGGTCTTAATACATGTTGTTTGTATTGAAAATATCTACACAGATATCTAAACTTTTTGAAAGTCTGGGCAGTTTTAAGAAACTGTGGATACAAGTGCGTAAAAAATTTATTGCGCTTAAAAGCAGGCTACACTTTTTTTTAAAGAGGCTAGCGACTCTAACGTTTTGTTTTTGTTTTGTTTTCTTTAGAAGAGGGGTTGAGTATATAGCGTCCTTTCTTGTTTAATTTAATAAATTTTAAATTTGTTTGTGTTGAACTTTTTGCCAATATTATTTTTTATCCTTTGTAAGGGACCTTAGGACTATCGAAAGTTTTAATTTAAATTTTCTAAAAAATACTTTAAGAAAATATTATTTTTTTAATTTAATATCATAACTTTTTATTCGTCTGGTAATAAAAAATGCCGCTGTCCATTACAGCTTATGTGTTGAACTTTTTACCAATATTATTTTTTATCCTTGGTAAGGAACCTCAGGACTGCCCCCAGTTTTAATTTTAATTTTCTAAAAATCCTTTAAAAAAATAATATTTTTTTTTTAATATTTTATATTTTTAAAAACATAAAAATACCAAAAATAAACATTGGACCCCACAAACACGTACCTAATTTAATCTATTTTCCCTGCGCGTTAGCGTGACAAACTTTAAGACCAGCTTTGTACGCACTTAGTACTCTTAGGATTGTGTGACCGTTCGCATTGTTCAATATTAATCTATCTTGGTCCATCCCTAAACATCAAGAGCTGTTAAAAGCATTCCCAATTTAAGTTTGTTAAAAATAAAATTATAAGAAATAAACAAGCTTAAACTATTAAAAAATTTAATGTAAGATAAAAAGTAAAAGATAAAATAGTTTTCGCCTCCCAGATGGTTAGGAGCGAAAGCTATGCTCATTCGGTGGGGCCAGATTCTCGGTTAGTTGTTTAAGATCGCCCATACTCCGAATACAGATGTAATTTTTCGGTTTTGCGGCTTTATTCGAAAGATTTTCCTCACTCTGAGGAGTTTAAAATTTAGGCTATAGTTTTAGCACCTGTTGGCTGGTACACACCACCTACTGACAGTTTGACCTAAATACATATGTCGGAGGGTTGTTTGACTATCTATCTTGCTCTGCCAAGCATTTCACTCATTTTCTAACACATTTTGCTATCCTTTAGAAATGCAAGTCATCGCTATCATAAAACTAAGGAATGCCAACAACAAGCAGATTAAAATAAGCCCTGCTGTACTTGCTCTGACAAAGCTAATACAGTAGGATCATGATAATAAAGTTAGACACGACGCGGCCTTCCTGACCAGTAACACTTCCTCGTGAGTTAACTTAAAACAAGAAAAGACGCTATAGTCAGGTTTCCCGGCTATCAGATTTGCGATACTCATTGCCCTCTTTAAAAACAAAACAAGAAAAAGCAATAGAGTCGCTAGCACTCTTTTAAAAAAAATTGTAGCCCGATTTTAAGCGCAATAAACGCACTTATATTCACAACTTCTTGAAACTGGCCAGATTTTCAAAATATTTTAGATATCTGTGTAGATATTTTCAATACAAACAACATTTATTAAGACCACTTCTCTTGCATTATAAATGTGGGCACCAAAGAGTTTCGCGGTTTGTGGGCGTTAAAAGGGGCGTGGTCGGGATTTGAAACAAACTTGATATGCGTGGGGTGTATACAATATCTGTGTAAATAATTTGGTGGCTCTAGCTCTTATGGTTCCCGAGGTCTCGACGTTTGGAGGGACGGACGGATAGACAGACATTTGCACCGTTCACAGTATTTGCTGTTACAGTATTCTCAAACGTCAGTTCTTGTTACTTTTTATTGTTACCAATCATTTCATTTCTTTTTCTTCACATAAGCTATGAGGCATTTAGACAAAATAAGCAAATTAGTTTCTTGATAACATTTCATAAATTCTCTTCATTACATTTTCATTTTATTCATAATTTACAATTCATATATGACTAATTACATAGCTATATGAACTGGTGTATTACTTTTTACAAATACCGACCCCCGCCATAACAAGTCCTTCTGTTATGGTGCGGTTACCCCTGAGCCCCGCCATATAAATTTCTTCTGTTATGCTTCGGTTATTCTATCCCCTCTTGGGATGGCGTCCACCGAGCCATCCAACCACTTGAGTCATCTAAATCTTTATCAACTTCCTATAAGTTCTCTTGCTTGTTAATGATTTTTACTTAATCCTCAAGAACTAGTGGGATGGTTCGAAGGGAGGCTTAGCTGAGGCCTAGAGGTGGAGAATTATCGATAGTGGCCGCCATCGATATTCGACGATTTTTTATTTTGAACCATCGATAGTGTTGATAGTGCCATTCGACACCATCGATAGTGCCATCGATGCGAATAGCGAACGGCCTTCTGGGAAGGTTAGTTGCGAGTAAGCATAAGCAAATAAGCAACACCGGACAAACAGCGGGTATACTGACAAAGGTATACAGACAATACGTTTGTCTGGCCTTCTTATCACATAGCCTTACACACCCCCTCCCTCAAAACTACCTACCCATCCTATCCTATCCCCCAAATTTCACCTCGGTACCGGACTAGTGTCATTCGACCCGTGCCGATAGTCAGCCTGGCTGGGGGCCCGAGTCAACAAATAGCCTAGTCGCAAACGGAGGGTTCAGACAAGTGGCGACCGTTTGTCCTAACTGCGCCTTACCCGGATACGGCGGATCTCTGGCCGGGCGGACCTTATACTTCTCCGCAACTCGTGGGACCACAACTTGAAAAAGAACCAGAATATGAAATTTCCGCAGGATATCCCTGCGACCAGTGTCGCAAGACACTTTGAGGATTGATCCCTCGACGGCGAAAGACCATAGGCGGCAGCGCACGCGCCAAGGATTTCACCAGCAGCTCAGGCGAGGAGACCTGCGCCGCAGGTGTTCCCAGCCAGAGAGCGTGGTGTGCCACCTTCGCGTCTGATAGGTCACAATCTATCAGACAGCTGAAAAAAAGGACTTCCTTCCAGCCCTAGGACAGCCCGGAGGACTGGATGACCCTAACAGGAGGTAGAGAAGGCAAAGGTGCAGGCCAGGAAGATACCTTCCCAGCCTCGCCGAGACCAGCAACCGACAACCGCCGGAGGACGGCCCTCTGGCCCGGCACCACCGCACACCGAACCCCGTCCGACATACGCGGAGGCTGCCAAGAAGGCATCGTTCATTAAGGTGGCCATCCTCCCGGAGAGGTTCCCGGTGGTCAGCCTGACCAACGAGGAGCTGTCTGGACTACAGGAGTCTATCATGGACGAGATGCTCACGTCAGCGTTGAGCGGTCCGGTCGTTTTCAGGGGGATCCACTTCAGGGTGGGTCACCTTATCATCGATTGCCTGGACGAGGGCACAGCTGAGTGGCTTAAACTTGCCATACCTCAGCTGCGGACGTGGAAGGGAGTACCCCTAGTGAGCCGCACAAAAGCCGACATCCCGGCAGTCTACAACGCTACGTTGTTCTGCCCGAGAAGCTCGGATAGGACCAATAAGGAGATTCTGGCCTGCATCGGTTTCCAAAACCGCGTCGGAACAGACGCCTGGAAGGTAATCTCCAGAAAAAACGACGGAGCTGGTGCACTCCTCGTGGTAGGGATGGACCAGACCGGAAGGGATGAGATAGTGGAGTGTGACCACCAACTCAACTTCCGGTATGGCCACGTCACTGTGAGCGGTCTGAAAAAGACCAGGAAAGCTCTGGAAGAAACGTCCAGCGAAGACATCTGCGAGGCTGTCGGGGATACCCTCAAACTACTGAGTGTGGAGCCGACGTCGCAGAGTAGGGAGCAGGATAGTCATTTTGCCGCGATCATGGAGATTGGGGACGACCAAGAGGATGGTCATCCCAAGAGCTCATCCCAGGAGCTCCTCCTGGATGACAGCTGCGAGGAGGCAGAGGTCACCGTGATAGACGGTGGCTGCAACAAGCAGCACTCGGCTAGCCCAGGTGAACATCCATCGTACCAAAGCAGCATCTGCTGTCTTGGCCAGGATGTCCACCTCCCAACACCTTGGGCTAACCATGGTATAAAAGGCCTGTACCCGAAAGATACAATGGTAATATGCGATCCAGGAGGACTACCTTTCAGATCATGCATTGTTATAAGAAAGATATCAATTAGAGTATCTTTTCAGAGTTCCTGAGCAGGGACTGCGTCGCCATAGCCATCGACGGGACAGGAGCTGCACAGAAGCTAGCAGTGGCCTCCGCCTACTTTGTTGGGGAGGAAGCCTGACCACCGCCAGAAATACTCGGGCTAGTGGACCACTGCCGGAAGAACAAGATCCCCTCATCATAGGATGTGACGCCAACGCATATCAGAGTTGAGCAACTACTAGAATTTATTTTAAACAATAACCTAGAGATCTGCAATGTCGGCTCCACGCCGAGCAGTAGACAACCTAGGTCACGAAATAGTGAATGCCTTTAAAGACAGTTGTTCTCTAGGCAGGCAGAAACGGGAAACAGACGCACCGTGGTGGAATGCTAATCTTGAACGGCTACGAGTAACCATTCAAGGGCTCTTCAACAAACCAAAACTGAAAGTAACTGGGAACTGTACAGGCAAAGCCTGACGCTTTATAAGAAAGAGATCAGGAAAGCCAAACGGAAGAACTACAGGGACTTCTGTGTGGCAATAAGTAACGTCAACGAGGGCGCGAGACTGCACAATGCAATTGCTAAAAGTGCAACGGATAGTAATTTAGCCCTGAAGTATTTCCCGGAAAGTACTCCCATTACGGGAAACATGATCATCATAGCTAGGACAGTGCGGTTCGAGCTGCCCTGTCTAGAAGGAACATAGATGTTACAACGAGTTAATGGATTGGTAACCTACTTGAGTCCAGACAAGCAACATGTACACTGGGCTCAGATAACATGACAATTGCAATTAGCAGAGGCTGCCCGCAAGGAGGAGCCCCTTTGCTGTGGAGTCTGCTAGAAGATGATCTTCTCAGCAAACTTGCTGAAAAGGGAATCCAATGTCAGGGATACGCCGATGACATTGTGATATTAGCCAGAGGCAAATTTGAAGAGACACTCTGTGACATCGTCCAACTCGGACTCAAGACAACGCTAGACTAGTGCAGGGAGGTTTGACTCAACCTAAGTCCCGCAAAAACAGTCATCGTTCCCTTCACAAGGAAGTACAAACTACAGAGAATGAGACAAATCTCACTGCTAGGAATTCCTATAGAAACTAGCCGAGAGGTTAAGTATTTCGGAGTCACTTTGGATAGTAAGCTAAAGTTCGCTTCCCATGTCCAAAAGACATTGGAAAAGTGTAATAGCGCGCTCTATACCTGTCGGAAAATTGCTGGGAAATCCTGGGGAACCAGCCCTCAGATAATAAGATGGCTATACCTAATGATTGTGGGACCAGCTCTCACATACGGAGCAATTGCAAGGGGTAAACGAGCTAAGCTCACCACCATACAAAAACAGCTACGAGCTAAGCTCACCACCATACAAAAACAGCTACAAAAGTTGCAAAGACTTGCCAGCTTATGTATGACAGGGGCAATGAAAACCTGTCCTACAACTGCCTTAGAAGTTCTGATGGAGTTAACACCACTCCACTGTGTAATTGAACTTCAACGCAAAGCTACCCTCCTGAGAATAAGCACTATGGGCACGGGTAGGGGTTGCATTCTAAATAACAGGGATGCGACTAATCTGTTAGGTGAGGTGCCCCTAATACTTCACCCTAGGGATGAAATGACAGCCGAATTAATCCTCGAGCAATACATCACAGCACACTTAGGTAATAAGAAAGATTGGACTACATTGTCCGAAGTGCACCCTATGGCTAAACACACCATAGCATGGTACACAGATGGATCCCTGACACAAGAAAGGAACGGGCCTCGGAGGGTAGGGCCCCTGGCCAATAAACCAGCATATTCCAGGCTGAGGTATGTGCCATTGGACATTGTGCAGAGCTAAACATACAGTGTGGATACAAGGAAAAGGACATCTCGATCCATTCGGACAGCCGAGCAGTAACAAAATCACCTCAAAGATAGTCCAAGAGGTGAAGAAGCTAAATCAATCGAAATAGGCTGGCCCTCAGATGAATTCCGGGTCATAGGGACATATCCGGAAATGAAATTGCCGATAAAATGGCAAAACTAGGAGCCGAACAGCCCCTGATAAGACCAGAACCCTTCTGTGGCATAGGAAGGCACACAATAAAATAATACATTAGAAAAGAGACAGGCACCATGAGGCAAGAACACTGGAGAAATACTCCAGGCCTAAGGCAAGCCAAAACTCTAATGGATAGCTACAACAAGAAGAGGTTCAAGGAACTTATTAAACTAGGGAAGAATTCACTAAGGATCGTTACCGGATTACTGACCGGCCACTGCAGACTGAAAAGTCACCTAGGTTGATATCTGAGCTGTAGGCTCTGAATGGGGGTACAATAGATCTAAACAGGTCGCGGTACACTTAACACCCCAATAATAACAATGATTTTAAAGCATACCGATCTCCATCTAATAGTTCAATTACTTTAAAAGGACCTTTTAACTTTGAGTCAAGCTTTGTTTGGTGACGCTCTTCATTTTAAATAATATTATTATTATTTTTGCTTTATTCTTATCAGACCTATTAGCATTTCTAATGGGCTATCCTTGGTGACTCGAATAAATTATGTCAACATGCACTGTGTGCCACGGAATGTCTACCTTAGGAATCGGATGTAATATGGATGCTTAGGTAGTTTACAGGTGATGCAATTTTCGACAAACCTACAAACGTGCTCGACATATTTACGAACCAGTAAAAACCATAGACTAAATCCAACGTTTTCTCCCAACCCAACTCATGATTATCTACTGCCCATATAAATGCTGCAGGGATTACAGGTAAACATTTGCTTGTACCGATTCTTTGTATTTTTCTATATTAAAGTCCTCTTCTTAGTACATAAGTTGTTTTTAAGTTTTTCGGCAATTTGTTATTTTTAAGCTTAGCTAATATCTCTGCCACCTTAGGATCACGTATCTGTTGAGAAAATAGCCAATTCAACCCGTTATTCAACTATTTTTTCCACACTTTTAAATTCTTTGACCAGGGGATTCCTTGACGAAAGATCGACGTGTGCCATTCGTTCTCCTTTCGTGTATTGGATGTCAAAAATAATCAATTGTAAAAAGGCCAACAATCGATGCACCCTCGATTTGCAATCTGTAAACACTACAAATTTTGCCCCTGTAAATAATTGCGAAAATGTTTAATGGAATTGATGACTGCCAATGTCTTAAGTTCGTAAGAGTGGTATTTCGATTCAGCAGGTGATGTGCAATTACTTAACTGATTAACAACATGAAGTTTTTTATCTATTCTGTGTAGCAGTATTGCTTTATAGCCAATTGAGCCGGCATTCGTGTGCAGTTCTATGGAGTGTTGAGGGTCGAATATTGTTAGCACGGGTTCCTGATTTAGAACAGATATTATTTTCGATTATTTTCGAGCGAATTCTTTAATGCCTTGCACACAGTGTGCCCCAAGAGGTCACAGGTTTGATGAAAATGGTGACGCAAACTAAGCTTGGATCTTGGTTCCTATGTGTCCGCGAGATATTCGTACGCCGACTACAGCTCGAGATATGAAGAAAACTAGTAAAGGCATTTGAACATTTTTTTCTTAAACTTAAAAAAATCGTTTAAAAAATTTTCTTAAAAAAATTTTTTTTTTTTCATGAACTAGAAAATTAACTTTACCAAAAAAAATGTTCGGTTCGGTTCAATATTTTTTTTTTATGTTGAGATTTAGGTCTCTTCAGTTTAGTCATCTGGGGACACATACGAACCAAGATCTAAGCTTGGTTTGCGTCACCATTTTCATCAAACCTATGACCTCTTGAGGCACACTGTGAGCAGCCAAACGAAATCTGCGTTTTTCTTTACAGTTAGCGAAAACGAAAGTAAAACGCTAGCCTTAAAAATTGACTCAATTGCGTTATCGGTTTGGCGGTGGCAATTCTGTCAACAACAGAATTTTGCGTGGATGCTATATGGATAGAGCTCTGAAACACAGACGGAGCGTTTTTTTAAACCAAAAGGCACAGTCAAAAATTCATATTGACCCGAGGGCGTGACAAAAGCGGTACAAGCCAGTAGCCATATCGAGACATGAGAAATAGCTTGCCCCACGTGAAATGAATCAGAGTAATTTCCTGAGAAAATGTCTTAAGTGCAACAGTGAGGGCCATATTGCTACTGATTGCAAAGGTTAAGTAGTATGTTACAACTGTAGTTAGAAAGGTCACATCTTTAACCACTGCGATGAGTAGAAAACACAGAAGCCCGTCAAGAAGGAGCCGGCTAATGTTCTTGAAGTTCTAGCCACAAAAGGACTTATCTACAAATAGCTATTAGCTGAAGGTGTAACTTTCAAAGCGATGAGGGAGGAAATTTTCAGAAAAGTTGATGGCCTGAAGCAAAAACCTGAAGTATAGCACCTGAGAGGTGTTGGGAAAGGAGAGCTGGTAACGATTGGATTCGAAGTAAATCTTGAGGCGGATGACGCATGCGTTTCAGTAGCTTTTCATGTAGCCAAGTAGCATAAGAGTTTGCATCGACATTTAGTGCAATGAATGTCATGAAGATCGTCGAGGAAACGTCTGTTTTAGACAATGACGCACTTTGCACGAAATTAATAGTTTTATGTGCAAGAATGGCTTGCAGAAAGAAAGCTGCTTTGAGTACGCATCACCAGTAATGCTTATTGCAAAAACGGTTGGATCCAGAAGATTTGGTTCCAATTTCCCCCGACTTAATCAAAAAATTAAGAAAAACATTTTTGCGATGAGTTTGATTGACGATGCTCTCGATAGACCGCAGGGCTCTAACATATTCACTACTCTGGACATGATAACGGATTTTTTATGTTCCGATCAACGAAGGATCTAGGAAGTTTACAGCGTTCGTTACGCATAATCAGCAGTATGAGTTCACGCACGTACCGTTTGGAGTCTTAAACTCTCTTCAGTGTTTTGTCGATATGTAACTACCACATTGAGAGAGCTTATTCAAAAACAAAGTATCAGGGTTTACAAGGACGATATAATCGTGCCAAGTAAGGATGTAAGCGAGGGGCTTTAAGATTTGGAGACCGTATTGAGCGTAGCATCGAAGGCTCAAGTAAGAAAAAGCACAGATTTTGAAGAGCAAGAGCACTCTCTTTGCGATAGAAAACGGAACCACCAACCGATGAGAATCCCTATCCCTCAAAGCAGACAAGCTTTGCAGCGGTACTTGATTCTGACGTCATGTATAAAACGCTTTATCAAAGATTATGCAAAGCCGTTAAGCGATTTGCTTCGACAAAAAGGTGACAAAAAGGAAGACAGGAACCTCTCGATGACCAAGCCCGTTATAGTTTCCTTCAACTTTCTCAAACAACTACATGTATCAGCACCAGTCTTCAAATTGTTCGATCCATTGGCCGAGCAAGTATAACTTTGGTGGTGCTTTGATGCAGAAAGACTCAGAAGCTTAGCAATTTTATCCAGTTGAGTTCATAAGTTGGAAGACAAACGCTTGTGAAGAGAAGTACAGTTCGTACGAGCTTGAAGTTTTACCGATCGTCAACGCGATGAAGAAGTGGAGAAACTGAAGTATTGGTAACTGATTGCAACGCCTTTGCAATGACTATTAAAAAGACCAAGAGTTGCCAGATAGGCATTGTATAGAGCTGGAATAAAGATAAGGCACGTGGATGCTTTGAGCCATTAATCTTGCTTATTAATCACAGATTCCAGCCAGTTTTAAGCCACAACGTTTACAAAGATTATTATTTGCAAAACAATGTCCTGTACAAAGATGTGGTACACGAACTTTTGGTAGTTCCTGACTCGATGGATAAGTTATACTACATCCCTGGAATTCAGCAGAAGGTTTAGCGAGTACTTAAAGGATGCGTAGAAAGCCTGATCATAGACTCCAAACGAGAAAAAAAAAAGGAGGGGCAACATTCACTAATCGTCAAAGCTCAAGAGCCGCTTGGAGCCTACCACATCGAACATGTTGGTCCACTTACCGATACGAAGAAGAAATACAACCACATATTGGCGAGTGTGGATGGACTTTCCTTCATTTCATTTGGCTTAATCCTACGAAGTCGACGGGAACTGAAGAAGTTTTGGAAAAATCCGAGAAACAAGCAGCCGTATTCGGCAACCCTTGTCGAATTGTTCATACAGAGGAACTGCATTCACTTCGGGACCATTAAAAAATACTGCACTCGCGAAGAAACTCAGTAGAAAAAAGAAACAAGATCGTAATTCTGATGCTGAGCAAGATGTGTCAAGACAATCCAAAAAATTTGTATGGCCATGTAGACAGAGTACAACAGAGTACAGGGACCAAAACTTACCACAACAGTTACCGAGTATATGAAGAAATCGAGTACATTCAGGGGCGAATGAAGATTCAGGATGGCCGATTGTGGAATAGGGGTTTAGCGGGGAAATAAGCACACTAGATAATTTCAGTATTGCACACTGCTTGTTATTTCACAACATAAACATTATTGCACCAGCCAGTTTTGCGTATCCATCCATCCCGATTTAGCATAAGATCACGCTTTCTCTCATTGTGCCCACGAATTTAAATTTGCTAGTTAAAGTCAGTCGCTGCGAGAATTTAGCCGAAGAAGACGTGTGCGCTCCATTGAGTGCGAAAGTCGAAGTTGTGAAATCTCTGTTCTTTTCTAAGTCTAAATCATATTTTGTAAGTTTTACCCAAAAAAAATAAAATACTTGATTTGTAATACCCCTACATTTATAAAAGTGAAAGTCATACTTAACTTGCTTCACCGATCCTCGCATTTTCTGATGTGCCTCAATTTGAACTTTTAATTCCCTTGGCTTCTTGTCTTGAGTACCGTCGACGAAGCGCAATAAATTTGCAACGCTTTTGTATTCACCGAACACCGAATTACACCGAACAAAAACGCGAATTCTTTAAAAGGTGATGGTGGTTCTTTAAAACGTTATACATAAAAAAATAAGCTATTAAAGTACTCTTATAAAGCTATTGGACAAAACGGGGTGTACTGTATTCAAACTGATGTTCGAAATGGGATGTGAGTTTTAAAAACATCATGTGTACGAAACACGGTGTGTTTTACGTGTACTTTCCTTAGAATATTTTTTTCGCACACGTAAAGCACACGTTAAATAGTATACTATGCGTATTGAATTTTCATGTTCGGAACATGTGTACTACTTAATGAAGCCAATATTACGTCAGCCGTTTTGTTTCGCCAACCGACATATAGAACTTTGGATGTGTCTTGTTGCCTCACCAACAATATCTTTTCGCCGTCTCACCAATACTGCTCCGAAATGTTCTCGTCGTCACCAATTCTGCTTCAGAATTTTGGCGGCGTCACTTATACTGTTTCAAAATATTCTCGGTGTCGCCAAAACTCCTCCAGAATAGTCTTACCGTCACCCCTTCTTCTCTAGAATGGTCTTCACGTCGCTCCGAAACACTTTTCCGGATTCACTTGCCCCCTGGCTGCCGATCTCTTTTCGTACATAATGTCGCTTCCATCTTTTGCTTTGACCATCCTCTCGATTCGCCTGCTACCGTATCGGTTTCATGCTTTCCACTTTGTCCAGATGACCACCGCCAACGATCCTGCCTCTTGCTTGTTGACGTTCACCACAATATCTTTGCGCTGCCTCCAAAATGATAGTCGCTGTTTAATCGCCTTTTACGTTGCCCACGTCAATCCTCTTTGATCCAGTTTTTTGCCTTCTTCTACGTGTGGTGTTTTAAAACTTTAAATAGTTTACAAAAATGGGGTGTGTCTCTGTGGACTGCCAAGATTTTAGCACCGACTGACTCTTACGCACAGACTGACTTTAGTAGAGTTTTGCTATCCAGATCTCTTACGTTCGCGCATACTCATACATTCGCGATCTTTGTCGGTGTTATAAGAACCGAAGTCCACTGGTGTGATTCTCTCATCTTGCTCTTCTGGTCATCTTGGCCCAGTCTAAATTGCAAGAAAACGAAATACCTCCTACAAACCAACAGGAAAGACATTTCGTAACTTGTTGGTGTCCCTACAAGTCACTTCCATACAGAAAACCACGCGTTCAGACTAAGAGTCGGCCATCATAATTTCTGTCGCAGCACTTCCTTTGACGGCATGGTCAAATGTTCAAGCCGGGACGATTTTTGTTCAGTGCAGTGGTGTTTTGAGTGTACAATCCAGCTAAAAATATCACGGTAACTTCTTTGGCGTAGGCAACAGACTTCAAAATGTCGTCCAATATGCTTCTTTTCTATTCGTCGCTACACCGCTGAACCTATAGGTGATGTTATGGAAAAGTGCAAATAATCCGTGAATTTTTCAAAAAGTTCGATTTTGTTGCCCTGTGTTATCTAAATAAAACAATTAAAAAAAAAAGATAAAACCTTTTCAATATTTGGTTCGGATGACTTAAGGATCGGTGGAAAATCGGATGAGCGCAAAACAGAAGCTGCAGACTCATCATGTGTTGCTAGCAGGGCTACCCGACGACGTTTCGTCCTTTTTGAGGACTCGGCAAAATCAATTTTGGGTCGTCCACGTTCAGCACTTGAAACCCTTTGATAAGGAGGCTCAATTATAATTGTTTTAATATTGTTCAGCCAATTACATTGATATTGAACAATTGAACTTTTAATACGCTTGTATTTAGTCCAATAAGCAATAGCACAGGGCAACACTAAAAAAAAACCACGCATCACTTGCATTTTTTCATAGCATTTGGGTTCTCCTGAGTTCAAGTCCCAAAATTATTTTCCTTCACCTATAGGTTCCGCGGTATAGCGATGAATAGAAAAGTAGCATGTTGGACGACATTTTGAATTATGTCGCCTATTCCAAAAAAGTAACCGTGATATTTTTAGCTGGTTTATACACTCAAGACACCACTACACTGAACAAAAATTGCCCCCGGCTTGGACATTTGTCCATGCCTTTGAAATAAGACGTCGAAGTTGAAACCTCTCGTATAAGTCAAGTGTTTGTCACACTCACCGGCCTGTTAAAAATATACCTTAAATTGTAGAATTTTTTATTTTACCTAGAATTTGTAGCCCTATGTTCGCATCAATTTTGGTCGCAAGCAGCTTAAACGTCGTGGTAGACGCCGCAGTCGACGCCATCGCCGATTGTGTGAAGTCGACGAAGACGGTTGCGAGCATTATATGTAAAAAGCGTGCGCGGCGGGACAAAAATGCGATTCCGACTGTCCAAGGCAAAAGTACAACATTTTTTTTTTGCAACTTTATAAACAATAGTTCGACGATAATTTCGCGAAAGTTTCAAAGCAAAAACTGCCCTAGAACACTTTTGAAAACCAACTTATTTAAACAATTGTTGTTAAAAATTATGTTAAATTACAAACTAAATTTTTAAAAAAGTTTTTTTTTTTAAGACAAAATTATTCTCTTACACTCAAAAAAAACATTGTCGATATATGTCAAACCGTTCGAGCTATGATTTTTTCTACAAAACCTCAACAACAAATTTTTTGAACTTTAAAGCTCAAAATATCGAAAACGGTGCGGAATTTCGAAAAACTGTTAAAAGTGTTTTAAGGTATCACAAATGAGGTGAGCTCCAAAAGGTTAGTAGTTGTAGATATAACTGACCTACAAAGGGGCTGCAGATGGGGAGTAATAACATTTTCAAAAAGCTTATGAATAGCCGACAATTTAGAGATACCTCTATAACTTCTGGCGTCCAACCTTTTTGTGGAGAGGAATAATAAATGACTCCTTCCATATAAGGGGAAACTGGGCAGTTTCTAAAGATAAGGTGAACAATTGGACAAGGGGCTTGCAAAGGGGTTTCCGCACAATACCTAAGCACACAGCCAGGAATTCCGTCCGGTCCAGTTGAGTGAACAGGCTTAACTAGTTGAAGGTGCAAAAACAACGAAATTTCTGTTATAAAAGGACTAAATATAAAATTCTACTTGGTCATGGCTTAAGAATAAGGCTGTGTTGAGTGAGCTGAAGTAGAATAAGTCGTTTGATCTGGGGTTGCCGTCGTGTTTTCAAGATAAAGCAAGGAAGGATTAGAAGTTGATTTACGCTTAGTGTTAACAAAATTATAAAACTGTTTCGGGTCCTGCGAGAACTGGACCTTACAACGGTTTAAATAATTTTTATAACACTGTGCGTTAAGCACGGCGAATCTTGACCGAGCACATAAAAATTTTGAAAAAAAAAGATTGAGAACCGGTGTCTTTATATTTCCAATAAAGTGTGGACTTAACATTTCGTAGGAATGTGAACTCTTTATTAAAACAAGGTGGTTTATTGGAGATAGACGGATAGTACATCGGAACACAAGAATTTAAAAATTATTTGATTTTGTGTATAAACAAGAAAAAACGCTATGGTCGGGTTTCCCGACTATAAGTTTTGGGATACTCATTGCCCTCTTTAAAAACAGCTAGCAAGCCGTCAAAAAAGTGTAGACTACTTTCGAGCGCAATAAATTTTTAGCGCCCTCTTCAAAAAAAAGTTTAGCCTACATTCGAGCGCACTAACAATTTTCAACGCACTTGTATACAGAATTTCTTGAAAATGGCCAGATGTTTGGGTAGATATTTTCAATACAAACAACATTTACAAGGGCCACTTTTCTCTAGCATTAAAAATGTAGACACCACAGAGTTTCGCGGTTTGTGGGCGTAAAAAGGGGCGTGGTCAGGTTTTAAAACAAACTTGATCTGCGCTTTGCTTATAGAAGTCTGTGTGCAAAATTTGGTGGTTCTAGCTCTTAAAGTTCCCGAGATCACGATGTTCGTACGGACGGACAGACAGACGGACGGACAGACAGACATTTCAACGTTTACAGTATTTGCTTACTCTTCGAGTATCGCAAATAAAAATATTAATGGCATCAGCCATGTCGGACCAATCAAAGACAGGTATAAAATGATTTAGCCTCAGAAACTCTGTTTTACGAAAACAGTGTATTCGTTTAGTTGATCTTTCTGATTTTTCTTCTTACACGATACCCGTATCGATTGTTACATCGAAAGTTGAATGATATGGATCTTCAGGTTGCGTAAGTGGTGGTACCCTGGATAGAGACACTCCTTCCGGATTTGGACAAAACACAAATCTAGCAGGCGGCCTAGTGAATTTCGAAGATTGTTAACTTGAGACAATGGTATGTCTAGCAAGCCGTCAATAAAGTCATGTTGTGCTATAGGTAGTAGGACGTTAGATTTTTCATCGCTGGACCACGCAGTCCCAGGTATATTGAAATTACCTAGGACTACTAACTGATCTCTATCAGACAGCCTACTTGAAATGGACTGGATAGCGAAAAGGTAATTTAAGTAATCCTGGAGTTCGGATGACGGCGCAATATAAGAGCAAGTGATATATAAATTTACCGGAAAGAGACAGGTTAGCACAATTGAATTCTATTGTAGTAAGTTCTTCAAAAAGTACCTCTTCTGACGTGAGTACACGGCAATTAAGACTCTGGTCAGACCTATATACTGTGTGCTTACCAGAAAAAACTTCGGAGCTTAGAATCTCTGGTTTTAACCAAGTCTCCGTAAACACAGTAATATGAGATACATATGAAAGGCTGTCAGAATACAATTTAGTAAGCTTACTACGCAAGCCTCTTGCATTCTGATAGGAAAGTAGGAGGTTACTAGTAAGTTTTTTGATGGAGGTACAGTTGTCTGGCCACGATTTGAAAGTCTTATTCCCAAGGGCCCTTTCTTTTTATTTGCAATATTTAAAAAGTAAGCAAATACTGTAAACATTTAAATTGTCTGTCTGCCCGTCCGTCCGTCCGTCCGTGCGAACGTCGAGATCTCGGGAACCATAAGAGCTAGAGCCACCAAATTTTCGGACACTGACTTCTGTATACCCCTCGTAAATCAAGTTTGTTTCAAAACCCGACCACGCCCCTTTTAACGCCCACAAACCGCGAAACTCTGTGGTGCCTACATTTTTAGTGCTAGAGAAAAGTGGCCTTAATTAATGTTGGTTGTATTAAAAATATCTACACAGATATCTAAAAATTTAATCTAGCCAGTTTGTAGATATTCTTTTTACAAATGCGTTAAAAATGTATTGCGCTTAAAAGCAGACTACACTCAAGCGACTCTAGCGTTTTTTCTTTTTATGTTTTTTTAAACAGCCCATTTAATATCCCAAATTATTTTTTGTTTATTTTAGCTACACCACTAAATCATCCGGCCAGAACTCGCCAGAGCTTATCATAGAAAAGAGCTCGTTATGTACAGTGATTTTAAAAGATTAAATATTCCTAGCATATGAGAAGTTAAATTTTTCCACCTTTACTTTTTCGGCTTTGGTTTTGCCTTGTATATAACACAAAACATCAGAAGGTGTTTATCTGAGCAGAGCCGAGAAAAAAACATTTGTTTCCTTATTGAAACCAATGAAAGGGGTTTGGGTGTTGCAGATTGTGCGTCTGCAGAACCACCATGGCTCGGTAGTCCGGACTCAATATTCCCTTGTGGCGTTACGCTAACTGTATTCGGTGGATTCACAGGTTGTAAAACCACTGCGGACAAACCATAATTTAAAGGCGTAGCTGTTTACATGCACTCCACTGTGGACGGATCGGATTCCGAATCTTATTTAGCTGCCGATCTCAACAACATTTGAGGGGCTGCTGAGATCGACTGCTGATCCACGAGAGTGTTCTGCTGGTCACCTGACGGTGGGTGCGGTGTGTTTCCCTAAGGTCTACCACCAGCGGCTTTTTTGCCCTTTGGATCAGATCATCCGCTCGGCGAAAAGCCGCCTTTAGTTTGGCGCATGAACGTTTTCATCTCGTCCGCGACCTCGAGACAGCCGTCTCAACAGAACTGCAAATATTTACCCTTAGATAGGTCATCATTTGACCGGCCAGTAAAGCCAGTGCACCATATTTTCATATAGCCAACAAGTCATAATAGGCTGATCAGCCTTGATTGCCTAAAGGCATTTTTTTATACTGCAGACAACAATTTTATCCATAAATATTTGCGATACTCGAAGAGTAAGCAAACACTGTAAACGATCAAATGTCTGTCGGTCCGTCCGTCCGTCCGTCCGTCCGTCCGTCCTTCCGTCCGTCCGTCCGTCCGTTCGTACAAACGTTGAGATCTCTGGAACTATAAAAGCTAAAACCACCAAATTTTGCACACAGACTTCTAGAAACAAAGCGCAGATCAAGTTTGTTTCAAAACTTGACCACGCCCCTTTTACCGCCCACAAACCACGAAAATCTGTGGCGCTCTTATTTTTTATGCAATCTTTGCGGTTTTAAAAGTGATATAATGATATGTGCACTGTCTTACTACATTCCGAACCATTTTATGCTCTAATAAATAATAAAGAAGTTATAGAACATTTTGCTATGCCTTAAATCTAGTCTACATACATATTTTACATACACGTGTTTGTGAATGTTAAATTTACAAATGTAGATAATGTAGCCCCATAGGTGGCGACTCTATCGTTTTTTCTCGTTTTGTTTTTTTAATTAGGGCAAATGAGTATCGCAAATCTTACAGTCGGGAAACCCGACTATAGCGTTCTTTCTTGTTTTCCTAATGCGTACGACTGTATTAAACCAAAGAAAAATTTAAATTTGTAAGCGAGCTGCTTAAAGAACCGCAAGAGTGCAGATTACTGCACGCTTAGAAGTTGAAGAAGTGGAAAGACAGAGAGAGCAAGAGAGTGCAAGAGCGGGGGCATTATGCAGTTAATTTGCATGCAAAGTCATCAACATAAACATTTCACAGCACTGCGGTGGACGGACAAAGCACAAAGGAAAGCAGCAAAAATCACAATAACAAAAAACACAGAGCAAAAACCGAAGATTAAAGTTGTTTTATTGATATTTAGCACAAAAATAGAGTACATTCACTCGCGAAGCGAACGGAATATAAGGCTTTATAAGTTAATAAACCGGTTGAAACTAATAAAACTCGAAGCGCAGAAAAATAAACACGTTCATTCGCTTTGCAAGACGAAGACTTCTCTGATACTCATAGGTATGTATTTATAACATGTTTGTCAAATATAGTTGTGTACACTGTACTTGTGTTCAGAACGTATGTATATAACATGAATAGGTAACTTGTGTTTTTAACACACGTGTTAAAAACGGTTCATGGTGAGTGTAAAAAATAAAAAAAAAAATCGTTTTTAACACAGTACATTTTTGACACTCAAGTGTCAATAACAACTATGGATGTTGCAAAGACGAGTGCCTTGGATTTTGTCCAAAGATTGGTCCATGAGAAAATAATTTTTGATATATAACTGGCATCTGATGGTTAAGGGTTGTCTTAAATTTTTGTGGCCTGAAGATTTCGCGAATTAATTTCGAACATTTTTTTTGATATAGGGTCAGGCCATGTCAACTGTGACAAAAATTTGGGGTGATTTTTTTGATTCGAAAAAAAACGTTAAAAATGTGTACATTAGGACCGTACCTAAAAACACTTTTAACAGTTTTTCGAAATTTTGCACCGTTTTCGACATTTTGAGCTTCAAAGTTCAAAAATTTGTTTTTTAGGGTTCTGGCGAAAAATGTATAGCTCACGAACGGCTTGACATATATCGACGAAATTTTTTTAAGGTGTAAGAAAATTGTTTTACCCTTAAAAAAAAAATATTTAAAAATTTTTTTAAAAACTAATTAAATTTTTAAGAATTTTTGTCACAGTTGACATGGCCTGACCCATAGTAACGAGCTCATGCTTAACATAAAAACTTATTGAGGGCTGTTCTTTAAAACTCCCGGTACATAGAGGAAAATGAATATTAAACGTTTTCTGGGATATTGACCGCTGTACCAGCCAATTGCCGAAAACTGCACACCGACAATAGTTTTTTTAGCGGTTTTAAATGGTACTGAAAAATCGTACCTATGCAATCGTAACTAATGCCAAACTATTTTTAAAAGCAATCCGCGGTTCTTCAGAAAAATCCGTGACACACTGACGCTCATAGCAAAAATTCACTTTCTTTATGCGAAAAAAATAGTCCCCTCATCCAAAAAATAAAAAAATCAAACTGCGAGTTCTTTAGGTCACAATGGCTATCGATCGGCTCAAATAAAAAAATAATAATAAATAATAAATAACTGAGGTAAAAGATATTTAAATTTTGCAATGTAAACGCACACAATTGTTTTTGTCTAGGAACCATAATCAATTTAAGCTTTATTAAAAACTGAAATGGTTACGATTATATTTAAATTTTTACGTTTTTTCTGAAAGATGTTCATTATATTATATTTAAGCAAAAAAATAAAACACAAATTTATTTTTTTTTTTTAAAGTAAAACAAAAAATAATGATTGCACAGGTCAACAATATTGGATTTTCCAAAAGGTTTAGGAGGCATTCCACGCAAAATCGGCCACCAAAATTTTTTTTTCCAAAAAACTTTTTTTTTCCGTTACAGCAGCCAAAAATATTAGATACGTATTTTTTCGTTTGAATGTATTACGCGAAGTTTTCGAAAAAATTATTTTTGAAGTTTCACTCATTTAAAAAAAAGACATTTTCAATCGCTTTTTACTCCAATATGGAATGAAGTTACAAAAATTTACCCTAAATATGAAATTTCCGCTTTTCTGAGCACTTTTGACAGAAATATACGAAAATTCAAATTTAGAATTTTTCGACAAAAAAAAGTAAATTTTTTGAAAAAAATTGAAATTTTTCAAATTTGGACATGATTATTTTGCTTTTTTTTATTTTTTATGGGTTGCCTTAAGATTTTTCTAAATGCTGTCCAAATTTGAGGATGGACCTCTCAGTACTTTTCGAGTTATGAATTTTTTAATTGCGGCTCGCGCGCGCGGAGTTAGTGATGGTTGGGTCGCTGCGAGTCCGAACGTGTCGGAGCGCGCCGCCACGCACCGCTGCGTAAGCTCGCGCGCGCGAGCCGCGATTAAAAAATTCAACGTAACGGAAAAAAAAAGTTTTTTGGGAAAAAAAATTTTGGTGGCCGATTTTGCGTGAAATGCCCCATAGACAACTCTAAGCTCAACTGTATAGGGGAGACCGGGGCTATTTGCGACAAAGCGACAAATTTAAAATTGGTGCCAAAAATACTCCTGTGGATTTAAAAATCCGAAAAAAATAATACTGGTGGCCCCAGTAGCGTCTTAGGTAACCACGAAGTTTGACGCGCCTATCTGCCGTTGTTCGTTGTTATTATTTTTCTCAGCTTTTTTTTCACAACAATGTTGTAGGTTGTACATACCATTCGGTAAGTTTTACTTGTTCTCCACATTGCTATGCATATATTTAAAACACATAAGTCATGCACCACCATAATATGTGTATGTTTTGCAAATGTAAACATTTCATATGACGCTGGGGCATTTCCTGACATGAACACCCGGAGTATTTCGTGACCATTGAAAAAATCTTTCAATCAACATTGCGATTTTGGATGTTAAACAATCCAGGGAAGACGATGACAATATATAACATCCCTTCGACTGAAGGAAGGAAGGAAGGAAGTCTTTCACAAATCAGCCAGTTTGCAAACAACGTGCCAGTTCGTACTTCTGGATCATTTTTTTTTTCTTCACATTCTGATTTATGTAACATAAAAAGCTTTTTCTAGTATATTGTTGTTGCAAGTATTAGATAAAATTGATAAAGCCATTAAAACATGATAGATTTAGGTATAACAATTGTTTTAATTGCTCTGTCACGATTTACCCTGGTGTCGGGGTAATTCGTGACACAAGACATCGTCAGATATTTCACGTTCTACCTGAGACAAACATGACAGAAAACACACCCAAAAATTTTTTATTAACTAGAAGGTTAAATCATTGGACACAGTATTCCGACAGTATTCGTTTTTTTCTTTATAAATGTCACAAATAGCCCCGGTCTCCCCTACTTAGTTTTTATTCTTTCGTATCACGTTATGAAAAAAACACAACATTTAATCGAGTGATTTTATATATCTTTGTAAGTGTGTACTCCACTTCATTGAGACGCATAATATAAGTTAGCCTAAATGACGTTCTTTTGTTCTGCATTTAATTTTTTAAAACATCTTTAGTAAAATAAAAGTTCTTCTTGTTTTTGTAAGGTTGTTCACCTGTATTACCAAAAATTATTTGTTGTGAACAAGCTTTAAAAATAAAAATAAAAAAATGCCAACACCAAAAACAAGGTGCAGATTTGTAAAGCCGCCTGTTTTCTACCGTTTAAGATATTAACCCCCATCCTGGAAAAATTTTTGTAATTTTTATAATTTATTTTGTAAGACTTAAAAGAAATGAGTCATGATCTAAAATAAAATGTTAGGGAAGGGGCAAAAATTTTTAGTCGACAATATAACCTTTGAAAAACCTTTTTCTTACCACCACCCATAAGCTTCGCCACTGTGTTTACTCTAAAGCCAACCACTTAAAATAATTATTACCTTATTTTATAAGGTCTTACACAATAAATTCTTTGAATTACAATAACGTTTCTAGAATGGTGGTGCAAATCTTAAGCAGTAGAAGAAAGGCTCCTCTATATACATAAGTGCTCTTGATTTTACTAGGCAATTTTTTTTTGTGTATTTTTTAAGCTGGTTCCCAACAAATCATTTTTTGGGAATAGAGATGGAGAACAATGCAGAAAAAATAATTTCTTTTGTTTTACTTAAGAGGTTATAGAAAATTAAATGCATATCTTATTTATGTAATTTAAGTAAACTTATATTATGCGTCTCAATAAAGTGGAGTACTAAATTAAAGGATATTTTAAATTAACTAATCAAATGATTAAATAGCACGCGTTAAGAACGAAATAAAGAAAGGACGCTATGGTCGGGTTTCCCGAATATCAGATTTGCAATACTCTTTGCCCTTTAAAAAAAAACAAAACAAGAAAAAACGCTAGAGTCGCTAGCCTTCTTAAAAAAATAGTTTAGCCTGCTTTCAAGCGCAATACATTTTTAACGCACTTGTTTACACAATTTCTTGAAACTAGATATTTTCAATACAAACAACATTTATTAAGGCCATAAATAACACAGGGCAACACTGTTTGGTGCAGCCCCATGGGCGTTAAATTATGTTGAACATACTATCCTTAGCACAAGTGCATACTTTGCGATACTCGAAGACTAAACAAATACTGTAAACTTTGAAAATGTCTGTCTGTCCGTACGTCTGTTCCTCCGTACAAAAGTCGAGATCTCGAGAACCATAAGAGCTAGAGCCACCAAATTTTGCACACAGACTTTTATATACCCCACGCAGATCAAGTTTGTTTCAAAACCTGACCACGCCCCTTTTTTTCGCTCACAAAAACCGCGAAACAAACAACATTTATTAAGGCCGTTTTTCTCTGAAAAAAAAAAAAATGTGGGCACCACAAGAATGGTTTTTACGGCGAGATAATTCGTATAATTTCCGGAAAAACCATAAAAACAGCCCTTTTCTTTTTCCCATACAAACGTTTATTTTAGTAGGGGAGATGCAAGGGTTGTGGGCACAGTTTTGTTTTTGGGTTTATAGCTACCGACCTAGTGCATGTTATTTTGACATATGGGTATCTGTGTAAAGGTAGAGAGCTAAGCTAACTAATTATAAAGAAACATACTCGATTTCCTCATGCAAACAATTGCATATGGACTTTCGTATAATCGTAATTTTAAGCTAAAATATATTTTAGGCGGGCTTAGCAGACATTTCAAGAAGTTATTAAAACAAATGTTTTTTTGTTTTAAATCGAGATGGTTTCATTAAGTATAATACTTCGACTAAATAAAAATCCATTACACTTACCTTTTAAATACCTTTAAAAATGTTTGAAAGAAGTTTCACCACCTTATCCAAGCACAAAAACAACCAATTCGTTTATTTCTAAAAGCAAACGCGTTCGATTACTTTAATATTTGGAATAAATCATACATAGCGTAATTGCTCGCGAATGACATTATTAAAAAAACTCAATCTTCATTTTCGGGGGTGCCACAGAAACCGTTCCGCCCAAAGAGGGTTGGAATTTACATAGAGAAGGGGTTGGACATTCGGTTGGAATTTGGGCGGAACGGTTTCTGTGGCACCCCCGTTTGTGAAAAATTACTACCCATGCCTACAACCCCCACTTCTCCCCTAAAACGTAGTTAATTTGAGCTTTATTGTCTAAGCAATGTAGGCGTGCTCCTAACGTCAAAGAGACTATTTGGACTTTGTACTCAAAAAAACTATAGGATACTCAAAATAAAGGGGTGTGTCCAGCCTACGCACGACAGAAGTGAAACACATAAGCAAGCGCATTCTATTTTTAGATTTTTACGCTATCAAAGAGAAACGAAGAGGACAGAGAGAACGTTCGTCAGCGGTTAGAACGGGACAGGGGAATAGACAATTTTCGTGACGGTCATGAATCGGTTTTACTCCGTCCCCGAAACGTGCCTAAAGAAGTTTTTCTTTAAAAACTATCAGATACTCAAACAACTATCGGATACCCAAAAAACTATACCCAAAAAATATCGGGTACCCAAAAAATATCGGATACCCAAAAAACTTTGGAAGGAGCTAAGAAAGAAAGAGCAATGGGGAAAGGAGCTAAGAAAGAACGAACAAAAGAAGAAAGAGCTAAGAGAGAAAGAAAAAAGGAAGAAGGAGCTAAGAGGGAAAGAACAAATGGAAAAGAAGCTACGAGAGAAAGAACAAAGGGAGAAGGGGCTCAGAGAGAAAGAAGAAAGGAAGAAGGAGCTAAGAGAGAAGAAACTAAGGGAGACGGAGCTAAAAGAGAAGGAACAAAGGGAGAAGGAGCTAAGAGAGGAAGAACAAAGTGAGAAAGCCCTAAACATGGTGCAACTATACAAGGTGGGGTCAACGCAAGAGCTGCTCTCTTTTGAGTAAATTTTAATTTTTGAAAATATCTGAAATAGTTCTTAAAATATGAACTCTGAGTTAAAATAAAGTCAGAAAGATAAACACTAAATATTTTAGAAAAAAATTTTGGTTTTAATCAAATTACTCTAAGCCTAATTCAAATGAATGTTTTAAATAAAAATACACTTTTTAATCTAAAGGAAAATATTAGGCAGCATCTATTAAGCCTGTGTGAATTATAGTTATATACATAGTTATAGTTAGTTAAATTAATTACGAGATATTGGAAAATATATGATTAGGCTTACAATTGAGGTAAATTACGTAAATCAGGCCACGGCAACAAAAAAACGTTGTAGCTATTGTAAAAACAACACAAAAAAACTCTTTGAACCTTTTTTGAAATTCCGCATCGTTTTCATTATTTTTAACCTTTAAAGTAACAACATTTTTTTTTAGGTTTTGAAGAAAAAATGATAGTTCAAAATTCGTTTGACATATGACAACGAATTTTGTTGTGGTATAGGAGAAATGTTAAAAGTGCGAAGAGTTTTTATAATACCAAAGAAAATTTCGTCGACTTATGTATGTCAAACCAAGGTTTATTGGCCTTGTTGACGTTGACTGACTCTTAAGGTTTCTTTGAATGCATTCCTACAACTCAGTTAGTTACTCTGATAAGATTGAGAGTTAAGCGAAAAAATTATAATATTAGCTTGAATTTTCGGCTGTCCTTTTGTATTTTTAAACCCTTATTTTCAATGTTCTTTAAAAAATATTAATATTAAAAAAGAATCGGAGGCTACACTAGAGGGTTTTCGAATTGTCAAAGGAAAAGTTACACGGTGAGAACATAATAAAGAACAACCAGTCAAAATTAGTATTATAACACACTTTAATCCAGAATGTATCGTTCTTTTACTTTCAGGTTAGATATTTAAAATACGTTATTGAAAAACAAAGAATTTTCGAATTGCGAACAATAGTATTATAAAATCATTCTCAAGTCGAGAACATTTCTGCTATTCAACTGCCCTGGCATGTGGCAGGTATAGTAAATGTGGCAAACAGGTTATGAACGCCTTTGAGGGTAATGCCGTGGGAAAATAAAACTAGTATAAAACTTTTTTTTGTTATCATTTTAAGCATGTTTTTTATTAAGTTTACTAAAGACAAAATAAATACCAAGCTGATGGTTAATGTTTACGTGTTCACATCTTTGGCAAACCAGTTTTTCCCGTTAAAAAATAAAAATGTTCTTACTTGCGGACTGATTTTTAATAAATTGTCCAGCACGACAATTTTGTTTTGAATTAGGCTCTGAAGTACTCAATATATTGTCAATACTAAAAATTCCAAGTCGACCCGGTTGTAAAATTTCGATGGGTTTGTCATTTTTATATTTTGTATTTTTTAGACTTTTGTTAGCAAAATCAGTTACATCAGAATAAACTATACCAGTATCTAATGTAACACAACGTAAGCACAATTTATCTGTTTCGAACTGCCGATTCATTTTATTTTTTACTCTAAGAGGCTTTGACTTTAACTGGGGTTTAACGTGCTTCCCATAAAAAATAATCGTGTCTTGATAGGACTAAACATGTCACAACTTGGACTCCGCCCAGAGTTCACACATTGGTTTGTTCGTTGTTTAAATGTACTACTAAGAATTAACATTAGCTTAAACAGTCAACAGCCAATCAATCTGGTTGTTTACTTTTTTACTTACCATGTACAGATGAAGTCAAAAAAAAATAGTAGAGTTAGTTGTATCAAAAATATACACTCACTTACTTACTTTTTTCTATAAAGTTATTTACTTTTTATTTTATTTCTTAGTAGGTATAATACAGATATATGTAAAAATTTACAATTTTTTTTTTTTTTTTTTTATTAAAAGCTTTGCGTTAAAGTATTTAATTTCATTGCCTTGCTGAAATTGTTTTCACCACAACTGTTAATGTTATAACGAAAAGTAAAGCTAACTTTGGCAAGCCAAAGTTGATTTACCCTTGTAGACAGAGAATATCTGATTTTAATAACACATGTGGTCAACATTTGGTAAAAACATTTTTGGTAAAAAAATATTTATTAGAGAAATTTTATAGGTTTTGCATTACATTAAGCGAAAAAAGTTTACTGAAACAGGAAATATACATGTTTGTTCTAGTTTTCACTCGGAAGTGAATTTGATAACATTTTCGGATTTCTCTTTTACATAATTGAATTTTCTTTTTATTTGCGAAACTCGAAGAGTAAGCAAATACTGTAAACGTTGAAATGTCTGTCCGTCCGTCTGTCCGTCTGTCCGTCTGTCCGTCCGTCTGTCTGTCTGTCCGTCCGTCTGTCCGTCCGTCCGTACAAACGTCGATATCTCGAGACCACCAAATTTTGCACACAGACTTGTATTAGCAAAGCGCAGATCAAGTTTGTTTCAAAACCTGACCACGCCCACAAACCGCGAAACTCTGTGGGGTCCACATTTTTAATGCTAGAAAAGTGGCCCGTATAAATGCTATTTGTATTGAAAATATCTACTCAAATACCTAAAATTTTGAAAATCTGGCCATTTTCAAGAAATTGTGTATACAAAAGCGTAAAAAAATTTTATTGCGCCCGAAAGTAGGCTAACAATTTTTTTTAAGAGGGCGCTAAAAATTTATTGCGCTTGAAAGTAGGCTACACTTTAGCTGTTTTTAATGAGGGCAATGAGTATCGCAAATCTTATAGTCGGGAAACCCGACTATAGCGTTCTTTCTTGTTTTAATTGGGGACTTGCCACTGAATTTCTCTGTTTTACCCCTTTGTTCCCAAAAAAATCAGCTGATTGGAAATTAGCCGCTATTGACAAAGACGTTTGATTTGTTAGAGCTTTGCTGCTTTAGGAATGATTAAATTTTGGTCCGCTAGTGTACCTCAGCTATAAAATCAAAGGAACTAGCATTGGCGGTCACAAACAAAATGTTCAAATATTTGTTACTTCGATCAGCTTTGCCCGTTTTGCACAATAAGTACATTTAATGAAGCGATATTTAAAACAAAAAAGTTAAGTTAAACTTTGACTAAATTTCCTTTTTTTCCACAGTGTAAAAAACATAAAAAGGCCTTATCAAAATCGCACAAATTAACTTTTTTTTTGCGTACCATGAGAACACTTGCATTTGCAAAAATTCTTAAGGTTAGAATCGAACCGGTTCTGAGGTGCAGCCACAAAATAATTTTTAAAAAGTCAAACATGTCGTTATTAGCCAATTAAATTATGCAACAATGTTCTTAAAACATCAAAAAATAGTGTAAAAATATAATATGCACTTTAACTTATTGCAAAGTATTTTTAAATAATTTATTTTTGTGCTTGCGGATCCGAATTAGGTTTCGCTCGGAGCCAACGGAGGGCAATTCGATTTCGTGAGGATTTTTATAACAGGTCCGGGAAATTCGAATCCGTGTGAATCTTTCGGAAGTAAAAAAAGGAACAGGGCTGATAGTCTTCTGATCGTATAAACCTTCAAACTCGATCTGCCTGCACATAAAAAAAGACGGTTGGTCGTTCAACCTAAATTGAGCGAAAACAAACTCGACTCGCGTTCACTGATTCACAATTTATATCACTTAAAGGGTCGGAAAAGCCTCCTTCTGTGTCAGACGAAAATAACGATGCCTTTCTGCAAGGGTATAAAAATTTAAAAAAAAGGATGCCTACTATGGCAAGTCAAAATTCATATTCTCTTGCAGTTATAAAAAAATACTTTTTTTGCGAGATCGTTCCTACGACAGCCATACCAAACATTTTGATAAAATTCAAAGTCTTATAAAACGAGCATGTCTCGAGTTAAACGCAATAATTTAATATAATATAATAAATTTAAAAAAACAGTATTACTTAAAGCGTGACCAGAGCATCAATGATTCGGCTCTTTCTAATAGGCAATTTAAAATGTGTTAATGTGTTATGGTACAAAATTGACAGATAAGTATTAAAGATAAGTATTAAAATCAACAATACCTTAAAAAGTTGGTTGTAAACAAGGTGATAATCGAAACGACATCAAACAACGACTTTATTCATTAATCGATCAAGAGATAAACAAGAAAATATGCCCATTACTCAATGACTTTAGTACATGGGATTGGTTGTCTTGCCTTATACAACAAATTAAATTTTTAAAGTAGTTTTGTACTTCCCCGTGCACGCCTGATCTTACCTAAGTATGATAAATTGGACTTCTCTAACCATACTTTCTAATATATGTATATGTATGCTCCATCAGCACTAGGACTTGCGTTGTTTTCAAGAAAGAACACTTTCAGCTTTCTGTTACTAATTGCCATTTTAAGAAAGTAGTTCCTTGATACAGGCGCACATACTTTAATGCATGTACGTAAGGGCAGTTTTTATTAATATAATAGAAAACTAAAACTTTTTTGTGGTTTAAGTTGTAAGCCTCGATAATATTCTCAAATTTTTATAAAATTATGAAATTAGCTGTCGTGGATACAACAGCCTTCCAAAGGTCCGTGCTGTCCGCTCTACATTAAGGACCTAACCTTTGAAGCAAACTGCTTTCAGAGGCTTACTACCATATGGACCAACATGAAAATTCAGGTACAACCTCAGTAGCACGTGAATGAGCCAGTTTTAAAAGAAATACTTAAAAATTTCATTGGATTCCTCAACAGAGGATTTAAAGGCACAAGTGGGCATACCCATTAATCAGTATTTTCCACCCATTGCCAATTTTTCCATATCTAATGAAGACCAAGTTAGCAGCGTCGAGCAAAACACAAGAAAGAAGCCCCAAAAAAGTTGAGATCAGAACAAAAGTCGTCATATAAAAGAAGTTGTAGAGCAGAGAATCAGTCGCAATACTATGTCAAAAAGTTGTTCAAATCGATTAAGTCTTCGCTTAAAATCAATTCATACAAACCTAGTGGTAACCTTAAATAAATCAATAAATTTTACATGGGGGCTCAACCGGTCCCAGCAGTAAACTAAGTCGAAAGATTTACATAAACTGTGAAATTAATAAAACATGTGAAGTTGAAATTCTTAGTTGTGAAATTATGATGATAAGCAATAAGATGAACAAAAACGCTGCGCAAAAGCAAAACTCAACGACAACAAAGAAAAACCAGAAAAAGCTCAACGAAGATGAGCAAAACAAATCTTTTGAGATAAAACGAAGGGACATAGGAGAAAAAACAGTTTATACAGAGAAGCAAAGCAGTGAAAGCGAGACGGTTATATCTGAGATATGTACACAAAGACAACTTGACGAAGCAATGAAACCAAGTCACAAAAAATAGACGAAGAGTTTGCGGGAAAAATGAGCATTAATTACGAAGAGTCGCACACAATGGTGATTTGTCGAAATTAATAAATGTTGATTGCAGAAAAATGGTAAAGTAGACAAGGGAGACAAACCACAAACAACCCTCCGTATTGATCACTTGGGATCTTTGGATACAACGGCCAAGAAGTAAACATATATATTCGCAGTAATAGATGCATTTTCTTAGTAACTCAATTCGTAAATGGGAAGAAGTTATCCAACAAATTTATTGGACCCTAAGAAGTCTCCTAAATAAAGCGGAACTGTTAGTACGAAGTTTAAAAATCTGCTGAGTTTCCGGGTTTGAACCAGACGTCAACCTCTGCTGATTCGATGAAATTGTGGCGTTACTTTGGCGAAGAAGAAGGCGAGGACGAGGACGATGGAGGATCATCTGGGTCAGATGATGATTCTTGTGACAAGCCACTGTCATCATCAGTGACCCAGAATAATCCAGTCCAGTATTCTTGAACGGCCATCCATTCGCCTCCACGCGATCCTCCTGTAGGGGACCCATCATCGGCGGCATCGGCCGCGCTTGTTGCAACTTGCATACGTTGCATCGTCACCCAGGATCTCGTCCGGAATGTAAATGTAGCAACCACATTTTGGTGCTTTAGCTTGGCTGTGTGTCGGTGTGATAGAATAATTGGCTTTCTCCACTGCAAGGCATACACAATGCGGCATCAATTCTGCCGTAGGCTCGCAAAATTCCACGCTCATCAATGTAGGGCATCAGCCCCCGAATGTCGCTCCCATCGGCGACTCCTTTACTTTCTTCTGTCGACCGCATCTCGTCGGGAAATGCCTCTCTTTGAGCCTGTCCGACCACCAGGTTCTCCGCTGACTTACACTCTGCATTGGGTCCGCATTCCTCGAGCTCGCTTCTCTGTCCACGGCACCTTAGGACCCAGCCTGTGGTCCTGAGTAGCCGACAGTAGCTCGAGAATCTTTGAATGCAACGTCTCACCGAGGTTTCATCGTCTGCCGCATTGTCGGCTGTTGGCACCCATCTCCTTTGGGATACCCTCGTTGACTCCAAGATTTCCGCAACACAATTGACCACAAACTTTTTGTACCGTCGCACAGTGGGGTATTTTTCAAAAAAGTGGGACTTAATTCACACAGGCTAAATAGACTCTGCCTTATATTTTTCTTGTATTAAGTTTATAAAATTAAACTAAAAAAAGTTATTTTTAGATAAGGCTTAGTGTAATTTTATTAAAAAAAAATTGTTTTTCATAAAATTTTTGATGTTGAATTTTCTGACTTTTTTTTATTAAAAATTCATACCTTAAGAACTAATGCAAATATTTTTAAAATTTAAAATGTTTGTTATAGCTAAAACTAAAGGCTTTCAAATGAGTGCTCTAACGTGGTGCTGCAAACAAAGTGTGATTTTTCATAGATTTTCAAAGTTAAATTTTAAAAACTCAATAATTAAAAATTAATATTTTTTTTCTTGTTTTTTTCAGTAGTTTTATTTTATTTAAGTAAGAATTAATTGACGTTTCATGTTTAACTTAACAAAAAAAAAAAAAAAAAAAAAAAATTGTCTTAAGCCATTGAAACCGTTGACTCTCACCAAAAAAAACACGTTTTTCCGTCCAAGTTTACAACTTTGATCTCAAATATCTCGCTTATCGCACAAAATCGCACGATCAAACTTTTTTAAACATATTAGTGACACTTTAAAGTATAATTTAAATTAAAAATGATCGCGTGCGGACGCGTGTGAGTCAACTATATGTCCATGCAAAGCAAAAAAATCCATACATTTTGTAGACTATTAATATATATTTTTTTTTAAATCCTAAAAAATTTTTTTTTTTTAATTTAAAATTACCATAAAATTAAAAAAAGTTCAAAGTAACGGAATAAAAAAAACACACACACATTCTTTGAAAAATGTTTAAGATATAGCGCCTACAAAATGCACCAAAACGGAAAAATATGTATCTTACGCATTAACTAAAAACTAAATCTGAACTTTGAACGTAGATTGTGAAGCCCAAAAAATCATAAAATTATAATTTAAACAGGGTTTGATAGAGAATTTTATCTAATTTGAATTGGTATGACTCACTTATTTGAAATCGAAAAAACACTTTTTGAATTAAGTCCCACTTTTTTTAAAAATACCCCACTGTGCGTCGGTGTGTGCTGCGGATCCATCACAGCACCGTCTTAGAGTCCGTCCATAACACAATATTCTTGACGGCTACACTGTGTTCCTTTCTCACTGCTGCCTGCAGCTCAAGACGTGGGATCGACATTGTTCGCACCGGGGCGCACTTTGTTTTGGAACATACAAAGCTCACCAGCACGTCGTCGTCCTCGTTAGTGACCCTCCAACAGGTCACGGCTGCAAATGCTGATTGGCTTGCATCCACGAAGACGTGCAGCTCTGCGTCCCGTACAAGTCCACGACCAAATTTATTGGCGAGGACATCGAAAGTGGTTTACGGCGACCATCTCTTTGCGCCAATTCACAAAGGCTCTGTTAAATTCCTCAGGTAGTGATTCATCCCACTGGATTTTCTGCCTCCAAATCTCTCTTTCGCTATTATTATGAGGCCGCAAAGAAATACGAAGAGATCGAACGCAGACATAACCAAGCTACTCCCTCTTGGTAGGGAATCGATCGCAGTTAAAAACGCTCGGAACTCTATGATACTTCACATTGAATCTGAAGTCATCCGTGGCTGAATGCCAACACATGCGTAGAACTTTCTGTTCACACTTACCCCATACGACAATCGGCTCGTCCAGATGGACCCAAGGCTGTCTCCACAACGAGTGAGCTGGATAAAAAACTGGCCTAGCTCAAACCCAGCGTTCGCGTGTAGAGATCTTTCACTCGGATAGATACGCTAATGGCTTCGCTCTCGGTAGCGAGTGACAATCGATGACGGCCTTGACTGCTCTCGTATCCGAATGCCCAAACTCGTTGCCATTCACAGTCTTTACGTAATGTGCAGCGCTTGGTGAGCAGGCTGCTCCAAAGGTCATTACCTTCAAATCGGCTCCCTGTCGTCGTTGCCATCTTTCCACAGGATGTGTTGAGAGCATTTGTCCTCGGAACGGATCCGGACTTGATGGAACGTCTCCTTGATGTCTCTAAAATGAAAAAGAACAACTGGCAAGGGCTCGAAGACTGACCTAATCTTTCCAGGCTTTTTTCTTGACGGTGACCAACCACCATGGCTCGGTGGCAGACCAATGTGGTCGCCCTTCTATAAGAACCCTGCCTGGTAATGTCGCTCCACTCTCACAATGGTATCTTGCAGTATACTTTGTGCCCTCGCGTTGTCGCGACCGGTGGCGCATGCTTGACACCAAAGTTCTCAATACCGAGTTAGTCTTCCACCATCCTCCCAATAAAGTCACCCGTTGGCACAGCAGGAGGCAAGACATCGGTAATGGCGTAATTGATTGTCCACTTACCGGCTCAAAGACGACCCAGCCCAGCTCAGTTGCAGCCGCATATGGTCCCTCTCTGGCAAAGCGTCTCCTTCTTAGTGAAAATCCTGGGATCCAATCCAATGAGTATTTTCGGCACCACGTTACTGTAAAGAATCATTGATAGGCAGGCATTGGACATCTCGTCGGTCTAAGGTCTGCATCGGCAGGCTCAGGTCCGGAACAGAATATTCGTTCTGCAACGCATGACGAACTTGTCTGCCTGCTCCATTTATATGCAGACTTTCCACGTTGGAATGCTTCTGGTTGCTCAACCGGCAAACCACTAAATTTACTCCTAGTTCTCTTATCAGCTCGTCGTCAATCATCATGACGAAAGACCCTTCATCCAGGAGTGCGTACGTACTCACTCGTCGACCGGCTCCGTACAGCGTAACTGGCAGTATACGGAACAGAAAACGACCTTCTTCTGCGTCGAGACAGCTTAAATTCCTCTGTATTCCTTTGTCAAGGCTACGTCTCTGTATTATAGCTGCAAAACCATCGATGGTTAAAACCATATTATCGATGTCACTGACGCGCTTAAAAGTTGTAAGTATTTTGTGAAATTCTGCTCTTTCTTAACAAAAATCAGTGGGTCACAGAATGAGCCACTTATTTGATCTTCATATTTGAAAAATTGCTCCGGTCGGCCATACCTAAAGCGCAGCTGCTCCACCACAGCGCTGACGTTCCTTGGATGAATCAGGAGAGACTTAACGGTCTCACGTGCATCATCCTTCAGCGCCTTCAGCAATCGTAGATTGTTCTTCAGATCCGTGATGTTGTACGGTTGTGTCGTTTCAGTAAACGTACAATAGAAGATCGGCCAATTCTGCTGCTGACCTCCAACTGCTGGCAGATCTAGGAGCTTGCGCTGCACTGGCGTCATGCTCTGGATACTCACACCCGGCTGCACAACAACATGCGCTTCCTGCGCAGTGCCTGTTGCACAAAATGGTGACCGATGAGTGCTACGTGTTAGCAGTGTTGATCCACAACAAGATGGCGTCGTCACTAACGCCGAACTGCCCACGCCGAACTGCCCACGCCGACTCCGCTCGCTGTAACGGAATCGCTTGCAGTGCTCAAGTTGTTACGGGGTCTGACAATTTACAGCTCCTTCTCTAATAACGCCAGTCTATCCAAGAGATCCGACATTGGATGTGGCATGTTCTGTTCTGGTACGAAAACTGCAGCTGGTGTTGAAGTGATAACAGGTTGGGAATCTGTAACTTTGATCGTAGTGGTTTGGCTGGGATTAAGCGGCGCCATGGTGGTCAGTACCTTCTCCTGCTGCTTCTTGTTCCATGCACCACTGCTTCCAGGCCGCACTTGTTGTACACTTCGTTTGGGGGAATGTTGCCTTCCGCGTATTCCACCCGCAAACTCCAATAAATTGACGCTGTTTGCGTCTTCGATTTCTAGCCGCTGCCTGTGCCCACTTAACCAACGTCGACGCTGTCCGCGTGCACTTCGGGATGCCTTCCGCGTCCCCTTGTTGGATATCCACGTTGTTTGCGTGTATAGCGTGGATGCCTTCCGCGTCCTCGGCAATTATATAACTGGACATTGCGTGCCCGCTCTTCAGCGCAAATTGTAGTCTTCTCTAGGACTGCAAATAAAAGATCATATCGGTGGCTCCAGCGGAGTTGCCTTTAATGACTGATATTCACTCCGCCAGAAGATGGAACGCCCAATAAATTGCTCTGGCCGCCTGCCGTTCTAAATTATAGAGATATTATTATCAGTTTTATTCTGAAAAATTTTAAATTAAGCCTCTCACATTGTTCACAAAAATCTCGCTTACCGCAGTATGTCCTTCTTAAGTCGTAACCACACGGCAATAAAACGGAGGCTTAAAAAATATGCCCTTACATATGGCCGCTAAAGTATGACCGTCCATCGACCGGTCCGAAAATCCATACATATTTCTAGATAAATACTAGATCTAAAATAAAGGTCCATCGGTCGAACTATCGGCCAGTTATGATCATCGGCTTTTCTACATTTTTGGAAAATAGCCAAGTCGCGTAAACCCGTTAAAGAGTTTACAAATGACATTAGCTGCGCAGTTTGGGAGTTCAATTAGCTTTTTTTTTTGTAATGCTTGAAGAGTAAGCAAGTAAGAACGTTGCTAATATCTGTCTGTCCGTCCGTCACTGCCTCCGTACGAACTTCGAGATCTCGAGAACCATAAGAGCTAGAGCCACCAAATTTTGAACACTGACCCACGGAGGTCAAGTTTGTTTCAAAACCCAACCACGCCCTTTTTAACGCCTTAGTAAATGTTGTTTGTATTGAAAATATCTACACAGATATCTAAAAATTTAAAACATCTGGCCAGTTTCAAGAAATTGTGTATAGTATAGTTTTTTTTTAAGAGGGCTAGCAACTCTAGCTGCAGGGTTTGGATAGAATAAGTTTTGAAGGTGTTAAGTTAAATGTGCCGCCTATGTCTTTGTCGCTTCTGGCTTACCTGCCTAAATAGCTTCTGATAGAGACTCCACAAGGGATGCCTTTTGCTGGTGGGCGATAGTTTCTCAATTTACTAGCGTCGTGCTTTTTCTTCTTCATGCCTTACAGCCCCGGTGAGTCTGCGACCAGCCTCCTTAAAACATTGTTTTGCTAATTTGCCAAGCACATCTCAAACGTCATTTTTAGAATCAAACTTTTCGATTTGAAGATTAGTTTAGCATGGGTTGGTCTGCACGTCTCTCCCTTGTGGTGTAAAAATTTTGGCTGCTGCGACGAGTACAGATTCCAGTACATCGGCAAAGCAATCGATGTTCTCCTTGATTTTGGGCTGCGGGGTTAGTTTAATGTGGGAACTCACGTACTTTTTGTATTTAAGCCAGTGGTTCCATGTGACGTTGTAACGATCTTGCCGGGGTAGCTAAGCCTCGTCCAGGATCCGCTGCAACAAATTTATATTTGTCGGCGCTGCGCCAAATAAGAACACCAGGGGTTGTAGGTTTTAGCAATGTAAATATATATATTATACCGCGTCCGGGTCTTTCTATCCCTCGCGCTAATACAGGCCACTGCCTACCACGGCACTTGTCCCCTAACGCTCAGGTCACCTCGCACTCAACTATCAACTTCACCGCCCCCGACTGCAGTTCTACCCCGCTCTTTTATACCCCTCTAACATTGCTGCTACTTCTATTCAGCAGTCCTCTCTGTATTCAGCAAGTCCTCTCTCCCGCCAAAACTTGTTGTGCAGCGCGTCCGTCTCCCGCTCTGCTCTAACTGTCCGCCTACAGCGGCTCTGCTCTCATTCAGCAGCCCGCTCTCTCGAACAACACTCTCTGCTCAGCGCGTCCCGTTACGTGCTGACTGCCCGCTATGTCAAAAGATCTCACTTAAATCTCTTTTAATGCGATCCCGTTTTCACTCAACCTTTCCTACTGCGTTTTGTAAGGGATCTTATCGATTCCTTACAACGTTAGCCTTTGAGGGTGATCTGATGTTTCAGAGTTTTATTCCACTGTGGTCCGATGATAGCTCGATTTTGCATTTATTATATTGCGAGAAATATATTTTTTGTTACGGCAAAATCAATTAAAACCTATAGGTATGTAGGACTGCCAGGTGAAGCGTAGTTCTGTTTGTTGCGTGTTTTGATGATTGCATTAAATTGTTGCCTTCCTTTGGGGTCACAAGACGGACTCCCCAGTGCGTGTGATTGGCGTTGTAGTCTGCTGCAGCTATGAATTGTTCTTCAAGTGATATGTTGAATTCCATGAATTGGTCTTTGGAGATTGTAAACCGGAATGGGCCGTAAAGAGCGGCAATGGCAAGGTTACAGTTTTTGGAGCTTCTTTTTGGTTTTCCGATTGAATATTGTCATTCTAGGCCAAGAGGGAGTATCTTCTTTCATTTGTTGCTTCAGTGTATTCTGTGGTGCGGTTTATTTTTGTCTTATTGCCAGCAGTTATTCCGCGTGTGCTAGGCCTTCGATTATTTGTTTTAATTGTTTTCGGTCTTAGCAATGAAGCTTACGGTTTTTTTGTTGTATTTTTCGTTGCTAAAATTTTAGTCGTAAGCGTATTGGTAATTGTGAAGACTATCGCCGTTGTTGTTGTTGTAATTGCCGTTCCAGAAATTAAAGGGGTCACAGTGCTTGTTGTTAATGCACTATGCGTCAAACTAGCTGGTGGGGTTCTGCACTGCTCACTCCAAGACTTTGGAGCGCGTCAGTAAAGAACTTGAGTGTAATGTAAAGTATGCATTGTTTTTAAGCGATGAGAGCCGACGCCCATCTTGCTCTCTATGCTGTTGAGCGCGGATTTTGTCATGGTGTTTTTGCCGTTAAACGCGTTGTTCCTTTTTCTTGTTCATGTGATAAAGTTAGAGGCTTAAAAGTTAACTTAGTTAAAACTAATCATTATCATATAAATTGTATGAAATAATGTGAAATGACGTTATATTTTTTTTTTTTTTTTTGTAAGCCTATTATGTACCGTGACCCTAGAAGTTAAGGCTCTTTATGTAGTTGAGCACTAAGTTGGGCCTTATATTCCAAATTCTAAATGGTGGCACACATGTGTTGCCAAGGTGGTGAAGTCGTCTGTTGAAAAGTGCAGGGCATTCGCAGAGGACATGCTCAGATGTCTCTTGCTCCTCTTCACAAAATCTACAGACGGCCGTGTCGACTAGTCTCAGTTTCTTAAGATGATACCTGAGCTTGCAGTGACCCGTGAGGTATCCTGTGAGGATACGTAGGTCTCCCCTATTCAATTCTAGGAGTTTTAGGGACTTGTTTCTGTCTGGAATGAGGAATCTTTTTGCCTGTCTTTGGCCTACGCTGTCGGTCCAGTGTTATTCTATTTCCCTCTTTTCCCAAATCCTGATCTCCTCCATAGTGTGTCCTTTTGAGAGTCCACAGAAGGGTTCAGGGCCGATGAATGGCATACTTGCCCCAGATTTAGCAAGATTATCAGCCATTTCGTTTCCTGCATGTCCCTCATGACCCGGCACCCACCATAGCTTGACAGTGTTATGGGTTCCGAGTTCATTGAGAAGCTGGAAACAGTCCTCGACTAGCCTGGATGCGATTGAGTATGATTTTAAAGCTCGAAGAGCTGCTTGGCTATCGGACATTATGTAAATCTGTGCCCCTCGCATATTCCTGCGAAGACATTCTCTGGCACAGATTTCAATGGCGTGTACTATCGCTTGGAAGATGGTGGGATGTTTTCCCATGGGTATGGATCTTTTAAGCCGTGGCCCGTAGATTCCTGCACCCGTACTACCATCTTCCAATTTGGATCCATCAGTGTACCAGATTTGAGAACCGTTTGGTACGCTGGGTGTTTCTGATCTCCAGATATCTCTGCCGTGGATTTCCATGATGAAGTTTCTGTCGAAATGAACGAGTTGTTCCTGTATGTCGGAAAGGTTTAGGGCTGGGCTGAGAACTGATTATCTCTAGGTGCCTCGTAAGATCTCCAGCTTTGAAGCTGTAGATCTTATTGAGGCGAATAGCTCCAAGGTAAGATTCCCTTCTAATTAAGATGGGAAGTGGCGATACGCCGGTGATAATCCCTAACGCGTCGGTCGGACAAGTGCGCATGGCTCCTGTTATACCGACACATATTAGGCGCTGTAGTTTGCTTAGTTCTCTAACTGCCGATGGCTGCATACGTGAGTATGGGTTTTATGACAGTAGAGAAGGACCAGTACACCACCTTGGGACTCAGACCCCAAGTCTTGCCAAAAAGCCTGTTACAAGCAAAGCGTGCTCTTGTGGCCTTATTTATGGCGTAGTGTAGGTGAGAGTTCCACGTCAGCTTAGAGTCAAAAATGACTCCAAGATATTTGGCTTCAGTGGAGAATTCTATAGTGGTCCCTCTCAGAGTTGGTCTTTCTAGATTTAGACTTCTTTTCCTCGTGAATGGGACCACTATAGTTTTCGTTGGATTTAAACTGAGTTCTTTGTCAAGACACCAGTTGTATGTAGTGTTTAGGGCACTTTGCATTCGTTCACTGATTGTGGATTCATGCGAGCCCGAGATGCAGATGACAATATCATCAGCATAGCCCTAAGTAGAAAAGCCCTGATCGTTGAGCCTGTAGATAAGCTCATCAATTATTAAGGTCCACAGAAGGGGAGAGAGTACACCCCCTTGGGGGCAACCCCTTGTGGCTGTTATGGACTTGGTGTTTCCCCCCAGGTCTAGGGATATAGTTCTTGATTTCAGCATCAAGAGGATCCAATTAATAATTGTTTTATTGATCCCTTTACGGATCAGTGCATTTGAAATAGCCTCGTAGGAGGTGTTATCGAAGGCACCGGAAATGTTCAGAAAGACACAGAGAGCTATTTGTTGGCTGCCTTTTCTATTTTGGAAGTGAGGCAATAAATAGCTGTCTCAGTGGACTTGCCTGATTGATAGGCAAATTGGAGTTTATGTAAGGGATGTAGCTTGAGGTGATTATCCCGTTGACGTTGTTGGAGTGGGGTGGCTTGATCTCCTGGTGCACAAGATGGTAGAATGTAGGATGAGCAGGGCAAGATTCCCCCGGTGGAAATAACAACGAATATCGGAACTTTTGGGGTTGCGCGACGTACGGCGTAAGTTTATTGTTACACTTGTAAATTGGAACTAACTAAGCTAGCTTAAACGTAGTGGCTCCAGAGCGAAGCGAAAGGGGTGGAGAGAGGGAGGAGCGGAGAAGCCGTTACCAGCGGGAGAGCGGGGATACTCCCGGCAGTGCGAGCGAGCGAGATGGAATATCTGGAGAAACTGCAGCTCGACACTGCCGCTCAAAAGTGAGCGCCTACTTGGCGTGAACATTTCCCCCCCCCCCTTGCGAAGTTAAGCGTAACAAGAACATCAGGAAATTTGTGCTCCGGAAAGCGATGGATACGCTGAGCGCTCATGGATATGCAGCAGAGTGTGGTGGTCCTGTCCACACGTCTGGCAACGATCACCACTTCGACACGATCCTGCGGAATGTTCGTGGGCCAAACAATTGCCGCAATACTTGTTGTGGTGTACTGCCTGGAGCCGTGCCTCGGCGCTTAGCCGAAGAAAACGGTGGCATTTCCGAAGCGGATGGTTCCCCTGGCAGACTCGGCATTGGTAGGATAAAATACCTCGGGAACGTCTGCTTTGCGCGGCGGGATATGGAACCCAATAATTGGACGAATGGGGAGCGTTGGAAACTCGCGCCGAGAAGTTGGAAATCTTGGTTTGGATTGTGGCGGATGTTTGCCTTGGAGGATCAGGATAGATCATCGGTACACTGGAGGACGAGTTGCTTGGATGCAACAACGTGTGGTGTCGACTACGGCACGTGGAACAGCTATGGGCGCTGGTGCAGTTCTGAAGCGTATGGCCTTTTGAAAAGCAATTAAGGCACAACGGTTTACTTTGAAAATAGGATAACCGATCGTTTCCGTCCATCTGTAGGAAGCGTGGACATATGCGTATTGGATGGTTCTCTTTGGAACACAAATCGCAGCTTTTAGGAACCATTGGAATAATCTTTGTAGTAAAAGAATTTATTCTTGGCGCTGGCAAGTAGGAGTTCGTTGCTTTTGACTGAATCTTTGGAATGGTACACATCTTGGAAGGTTGAATGGAATCTATGGCCTCTAAGGTTCTGTGGCGTTCAGTTAGAAATGCATTCAGATCGAGCCATTTAGGAATTTCAGTCTTATCTTTTACGGATTCCTCCCATAATGAGAGTGTTAGCATTGGAAGCTTTGTGGAGCATAGATAAACTAGAAGACAGTCCCAAGTCTCTGTTGTGATGCCGGACATTTTTAACGAAGTTAAACACTTTGGATGGTGTTCTGAAGCTCCTTCAAGGACGACGCAGACTCTTGCGCTATGGATTTTAAATTGAACATGTTTTTCAGTTGGCTGTTTACCAGCGATCGCTTGTTTTCGAAACGCTCAGCTAGATTGTCCCAAGCTGAGCGGAAGTCGTCGTTGGTGAGGGGCGAATTGGAAACTATGGCATGAGCTTCGCCCCTTGTCTTGGCATTTAAATAGAACAGCTTTTCAACAGGAGTCAGCCTTGGATTGTCTATATAGACGGCTGTGAAAAGGTCCCGGAAAGTCGGCCAGCGAAGATAATCGCCTGAGAAAACTTCCGTATCACATGGAGGAAGCCGACAGCCAGACGAAATGGAATTTTGAGTAGGAACAGGCTGGACTTGAGCCTTCTCGATTTGCTTTTCGAGCTGAGCGGCACACCTTTCGTATACTGAGTAACAGTAGTCGTGTTTTGCCCGGAGAGTAGGCAAGGTGTCTGCGGCACCCTCACCACCAACTGAAATAAGATCGGAACAAGCTTCGAATTCTCTTTCAACTTTACCCAAAGTGCCCGGACTTGGTCGCGACGGACCTGGCACGTGTATGGAGATGGACTTGACGCTTCTGGAACGCTGATGCTGGCCACAAACTGGCGCAGACGATCAGTTGTGACAATGAATTTGTTTAATGCAACAGTTGGCGCAGTAGAAGCCATTTTCTGTGCAGAAGAAGCGCACTTGGGATTCAAATTTGGAACTTTTGGAGTAGCTGACTTCACCACAATTTTGGAAACGCTCTTGGTCTTAGATGTCAGCGGTAGACTTGGATTTGTTCACGGGTGAAGCAGAAAGATTTTTCTTGTTTTCCATTTGGGCAAAGAAAATTTAAGAAGGATAAAGCGTTTAAAAACACGGTCACACTGTGCGTGATATCTGGTCCTTTTCGAAATTTTAATTATTTAGAATTTCACTGGACTTATAGTTTTTCACTCTGTGAAATAATTAAGTTTTTGAATAAATTGGAATTTAGGGACCAATTCGAAATAGATTGTTAAAAAACGGCCACACTAAAAAATATATAGGATTTTGTTGCGAAATAATTTTTGACGGATACCGTAATATTTTTCTGCTTTTTTTGTAATTTTTTTCTTTAAGAAATAAAACAAATTAATTAAATAATTAATTTTTGAGTCAGCCGGAAAATATTAATGGTCACACTGGAACAATATTCGATTTTGTTAATATTTGAATCTTAGGAGCAGTATTAACTAAATTAATTAATTATTTTTCGGAACGAGTATTTTCGATTTAATTTATCACGCGCCCTTGAACCACGGTGCGCTGCGTATGCAAAACGGTTGGAGACAGAAAATATATGTATGTATGTCCGTTTGTTTGACGGAGCTGCAGCGGTGTCTTTATGTTTGTATGTATGTAAATGTTCTCGCTCGGAGAAGCGGAGAAATATATGTCTGTATGTAGGTGTATGCAGATGTATGATTGCACTTGAGGTAGCGGGAGAAAATATGCACGGAGTTGCAGCGAATAATGTATATATGTGTGAATGTATGTTTGTCAAAACAAACCGTTTGTTCGTCGGCGTAGGAATTTGAAAAAGTATTTATGTTTAGCTTTGGAATATATTTAATTATTTGTTTGCGGAAAATTAGCGATGTGGACTGTATTTGAAGTTTATGTTAATGTGGAAATAAATGCAAGCTGTGGAACACAGTGAAAGAAAAAAGTAGGCCTTTAATTTAAGCGGAGTAACTTTCACTGTGGCTTGTGGCAAATATTTAAACACACACTTTTGGAATTTGAAAATATATAAATTTGTGCTTGTTTATTTAAACGGATATGCACAAACTTTTTTGGGAAATTCAGCACTGGATTTGGGAACTTGGATGTAAGAAATATTTACAACAATGGAAATGTAAACTTTCTAAAGTGCATTAAAAGGAATGTGAAGAATATGGAAGCGCACAAAGCGGAATTGGAATATGTGCGAATTAAATGCCGTATGTCGGAAATAATCGGACTTGGATTATGACAAAATCACAAAGACTGTTTAACGAAATGGGGTTCGAAAATCTGACATTGTGACCGGCACTTAATATTGGAAAATGAACTTATCTTGTGCGGTTTTAAAGCCACCGAAGCTGCTGGTCGAATTATCCGGTTCGAAGGACCAAATGTTAGAGTGGGGTGGCTTGATCTCCTGGTGCACAAGATGGTAGAATGTAGGATGAGCAGGGCAAGATTCCCCCGGTGGAAATAACAACGAATATCGGAACTTTTGGGGTTGCGCGACGGCAGCTCGACACTGCCGCTCAAAAGTGAGCGCCTACTTGGCGTGAACAGACGTTATGACGTTATAAGTTGACAACAAAAGTTTTAAAGTAAAAGTTTATTTTTTTCATTTTAGCGCAATTAAATAATAGCTTTTATTTTTATAGGGGTTTTTTAAATTTTAATTTATTCTTTACTTTTTAGTTATCGCTGGACACGTTTCTCAGTCTGTCCATCTTATTCAACGCATCATTACTGCAAGGTCGTTTGCCGGTTAGTTTCGAACAGTGCGAGAAAGCGGCAATATGTTGCGAACCCCATTAAGATAGAGGTGGAGAAAAACTCTTGGAAACAAAACGATGTTAATGGGGCAGAGCAATTAAGCAAAAGGCAATTTTATCAGCACTAAAGCAAAGCAAATGCTTGTTATTATCACTTACAAATCTAATGGGGTACCTAAAACTAATGAAACATTTTTTCCACCTTCGTGGTGGACCCTTTACTGTACATTTCTGACGATAGGAGTTGTCTTGAACCATTGTGGCCTGATAATTTTGATAATTTTTTTAATAGGTCCCGAGCTCATACTTATCATACAAAACATTTTGAAGGCAACTCTTAAAAATTTGCGGTCCATGCATAAAAATTAGTTTTTAACGTTATGGGGGTATTGACCGCTGGATAGTTTTTTCGCGGTTTAACATTCTTCATCTTTTACTTCTTATCTTAATGGTAGCACAGGAAAATTGAAACCGCGAATTCTTCAGAAGAGGATGGCCCACATAGGTCATTTTACTTATTATCTAGATGATAACACAAAAAATTTAAATCGCGAATTTTTCAGAAGAGGATGGTCCACATTGGTCCTTTATATCCCGATAATAACCCAGGAAAATTGAACCACCGATTTCTTCAGCAGAGGATGGCCAATGGCTTGTTTGTTTACTTTTTATCTCAATAATAACACAGAAAAATGTAAACCGCAAATTCTTCAGAATAAATAAACGATGTGGTCATCTACATAAATTTATATAAACTTGAAGAGCGAAGTAGTGGTATCACAAACAAAATTTTTAGGCAACCTTCACACAAATATATTAATGCGTTTTAGCAACGTTCTGCGAGTCGAAGCAAATTTTTTGCAAGACTGGGCAAATTCTATCTTAATGGAGAGAACGCCTTTAATCGCAATTTTAAACCAAAATCAAACTGGCAAAAATTAAATTTTTGTTCAAAAAAATCATTTATTTTAGACTTGGGTTTATTTTTTTTTAATGCGCGGCAACATTCTGAATAATATTGTATTGCCATCACCAAGAATATAAATTTCTTTATGTATATTTGTATGTGCCCCAAGTTATACCATTACGTGTTTTACCATTTAAAATTAAAATTTTTAATCAAAAAGATTCCGATCCAGTTTTTTTTACCGGGGTTTCTCCACCTTTAAGCCTAGTACTCAGATCGACGAAATGAGTTCGAAATCAGTGAGAGAGAGCGAGAGGCCAATAACATAGAAACACTTTTCGAGGGAGCTGTTCGACAGGCGGTACTCAGATGATAGAAAAAATATACTAGAAACTTAGTTTGGCAACTAATCGCGTTGCCAACTTACTTTCAGTATTTCGAGAACGAAAGGCAAAGCAGATAGAACTATTTAATAAAAAGGTCGTTCTACGTTGTTGCCCTCTCACTCTCTCTCTCATAAGAGGGTTTAGCAAAATTTCAAAAGATTTCAAATTATTATTTGTTTTATTATTTACATAAAAAAACGCAAATGTGCGCTTATATTCGTAAAATATTTCTTTAAAATTCATTTAAAACGGCGGTTTAATTTTGCTTGATCACTAGCTTGGGAAACAGTCGTTTAGCCTGAAATTTCTTCATATTGTGAACCGAGTCGCCCGGCTTGAGATCCACCGTAGGGATGAGTTCACTTTTGCAGGACTCTAGTGGGTGCGTATGGCGTAGGAGGCTGATAGCCCATCATTGGTGCAGCTCGCAGGTGAGCCCGCCAATCGAGTGCTCCTCGGCGACCGTGCAGAAGACAAGCGTTGTGGTCGGCAGGGAACAAAAGTCCCGTTTGTTATCCGGCAGTTGGACAAGAAGTCGACCTCCGTGTAGTCCACTCGCCTTGCGATGATATGCCCCATTCGTTCCTTGTATAGGGTAACTGCATGCTCCTTCGAATTTTTGGCCTCCTCCTCCTTGCGAGCTTCAGCCTTGGCTTAAGTTGAGAAGGTTAATCGTTGCATTATAATTTTCACAACTTATTTTATATTTGGTTGTCAACAAACCGAATACAGCATAGCCCGCCAACGGAAATCTGTGTGACCGCAGTACTTGCTCAAGGAAATTGCCGATGAATTTTCTAAAAGAAGGTCATACTCCGAGAAAAAGAAAAAGAATGGCCTCTTTTCGACATCGAAACTGTTCGTCGATCTGAGTACTAGGCTTTTCTTTAAGAGCAGCGATATTGCTATCGAAATCGAGAGAATTTACCGATCCAATGTCAAATGTACGATTTATCAATTATAGAGGGTGCCAGAGGCACCGAAAATTTATAGAGGACGCCAAAACGTATTATTAATCCTTGCGGTCCTAATAAGGATATTAGAAACTGTTTTCAGGTTATTGCATTGTCATCGACCCCTGATACGTATGCAAAATTTTAGCTCAATCGGTTGAAGATATCTGTTTCAAAATTGAAGCCTTGTACTTAGATCAACGAAATGCTATCGAAACCATTGATATAAAGCGAGAGCCTAATAACATAGAAACACTTTTCGTGAGTGCTGTTTGACAGACGCTACTCAGATGATAGAATCAAAGTACTGGAAACTCTTTAGTATGCGATAAACAGGCCGTTCTACGTTATTAGCCTCTTACTGTCTCTCATAAGAGGGTTTAGCTTAATTTCAAAAGATGGCACGATATTCGGCTGAGCAAAAAACTGTATGAAAGGATGCTTTATTATTTACATAAAAAACGAAAATATTCGCTTTCATTTGTAAAAAATATTTCTTTAAAACTGATTTAATAACGGCGGTTTAATTCAGTCGTTGAAACAAAAATCCTTGATTTCCTGCACCTGGCGCATGATCACCAGCTTGGGAAACTGCCGTATAATGTGTTTCAGCAGTTTATCCATGGTGTGAACCAAGTCGGCCGGCCTGAGATCCACCGTAGGGGTGATCATTAGGGTGCACTGTGGGCCAGAAATTTCACATTTTAACCAAAAATACCTTTTTTTTAAAGAAATTTAATAAAACTAGAAATTTAATAAAATTAGAATACTTTAAGCTATTTTATGCCAACTTTTCAAACAAATTGATTTGTACGTTTTTTATGACATTTTTTTAAAGTTAAAACATTGGAAAATTTGTTAAAAATTACAGCCAAAATGTCGTTGCCTACAGCAATACGAAACATTAACAATAGTTTCACACATACCTTATGTAGCAAAAAAAAAATAATAATATTAAAATTATTCCAAACACATCTTTTAAAAATTTAAAAAATCTATAAGTTTAGCTTTTTTTTATAAAAATGTACTTTGCTTCAAACCTGCAAAAAATTACCCTTCGCAATTTGAGTAAAACTTTAAAAACAAATTATTTTATCAGTTGTCAAGTCGCCCGGGGGCGCGGGTTTTGTGCGACTCTCTTTATTTTTTTTTTTTATGAATTTTCAAAGTTGAGACCCAATTGGAAGTCGAACATGATTTTCGTGAATTTGTGAACTTAAAAAGGCCTAAAAGTTTGCTTATCTCCAAATTTTTTATACAAAACAACCAAAATTCTATACAAAACAACCAAATCAACACTTTGTTGCATACTTGTACATCCTGGTGTTAAAATATGATTTAGCAGGCAAAAAGTTTAAAAAATTTAAGAAAACCAACAAGTTTTTTTTAATATTTTGGGTTTGCAAAAGTAAAAACAAATTTAGCGGTAAAAAAATTTTTTTCCATTCGAGTTTTTCATAAACATTAACGTAGTTCTCACGGAAAGTTGGCATATTTAAAGGTTGATAAATATTTAACCACTTAATATTTCTTTAAGAATATATTTTTTTTTAGTTGCGATCTTTTGTTGTTGAGTTTGTGTTAAATTGTGTTGAATCTCTGCAGTAGTTTTTTTTTTGTATAAATAAAAAACTAAAAAATATGAAATATTTTTCAACTTTGGCTTAGATTATCTAAATCCTAAAAAAATAATACAAAATTTACGTCGACGTCTTGACTTCGGGAAGAATAGACGTGCTTTTTGGCATCGCATCGCAAGTGATCGCAGCTCGTTCAATTCGTTCAAAAACAAATCAGTGCACAAAGCAAACTTTCAAAAACCGGCAACAACAAATTCCACACGGAAACCGTTACCTCAACAGTGGACCGCGGAGGGCCGCAGCCCAAGATAGCTGCAATGTCTCGACCGCCAGAGTTCAACAACCGGCCAACAACCGTTTTGGAACCGAGATTTGTTGTGATAAACAGAACTGACAATAATGATTTTGAAAAAGTGTCGCCGTTTATTATCAAAAAGGTGATAGACTACGCTTGTGGAAGCGAAGTTATTTCTTGCCAAAAAACCCGTGCCGGTTCGTTGTTAGTAAAAACAAAGGGCCTCTATCAAGCAATGAAGCTTATGAACCTCAAAATGTTCCACGACTTTCCCATCAGCGTATCCGAACACAACACCCTTAACTCTACCCAAGGAATAATTTACTGCAACGACTTGCGAGGCATCGAGGAAGACGAAATTCTACGAGAACTTTCCAACCAAAAGGTATCAAAAGTTGAAAAGATACGAAAGTTTAATAACGGAATATTATCCGAGACTGGCCTGATAAAGTTCACTTTTGCTACCACAAATCTACCAACCACAGTGAAAATCGGTTATGAGAGTGTCAAGGTGAGAGCCTATGTCCCCTTACCCCTCAAGTGCCGTAACTGTCATAGACTTGGACATATCACCAAGGCTTGCAAAAGCCCAAAACTCTGTGCGAACTGCTCATCTGAAGAGCATACCACTGCGGAAGAACAATGCACTAAAAATAAATTCTGCATCAACTGCAGAAATGATATAAATGATGAATATAACCACAGCCCACTAGACAAATCTTGCCCAGCTTTCCTCAAACAAAAAGAAATAACAGCTATTAAAGTCAAAGAGAGGGTAGATTTCAAAGAAGCCATTAAAATATACCATACTCGACACACTCACCAACCCATCCCGTACTCAAAGATTGCTGCAGTCCCAAACACGGCCAAGTCACAAACACCTAATCAACAAAATACCGAAAGCCAGAAATCAGCCATCACCCAACACCATCAACGACCCATTCGGAACTATGCCGACATATCAGCGAACGAGCCTACACCAGCAACATCGCGAAAAGCTACACCCCATCAGCCCGTGACTGAATCCGACGACGAGGTTGACATGGAAGTGGATCGCATTGATGCCCACATCCGCAAAGTCACGAAGAAAACCATCCCAGAAACCGACCGTAAGCTGAGAAGCCAGAAATCCGTAGTGTCTAAGCCCCTCAAGGCTAAGGACAAAACGGAAAAAACCATAATTAACCCTAAAAACCTAACTAATTCAAGTAGTTAAAAAGCCAGATTTAGATTTACCCTCTTAACTCACGAATGACATTGCTTATAATTCAATGGAATTGCAACGGCTACCTGAACAACTATGTACATTTACAACTTATTCTAAAAACATACATGCCTAAAGTAGTGTGCCTACAAGAAACCCACCTCCACTCCCTTCACAACATCCCAATACCCCTAAACTTCTCGTTAATAGAAAAAAATACAGCAGATAACTCACATGGTGGAGTAGCAATGCTAATCCACAACTCCATACAGTTCGAACCACTTACATGACTTCGATGCAGTTGGCATAATTCTTTATTCAAAGATGAAAATCAGGCTAATAACAACCTACATACCACCAGACAAAACTTTTCAGCTTAATAACGTCATTAACATGTTCGGAAATACTCATGAAAACACAATTATAACCGGGGATTTTAACAGCTGGCATCAAAGCTGGGGTTCCCCAAGGAACAACAGAAAAGGAAACGTAATATTTAAGTATATTACCCAATCGAACCTAGTATCTCTAAACGATGGATCTCCAACACACTTTTCAACTCATAACTCACTGACGCATGTCGACCTCACTATCATCACCCCAAACCTTATAACCCATTCAAAATGGAAGACTGATGAAGACCTCTTTGGAAGTGATCACTTCCCAATACACATATCACTGTTTGATGAAGATGTAAATACAGGATGCAAGAGACAACCCAGATTCAAACTAGATCTGGCCGAGTGGCCACTCTTTGCGACCCTGACAGAGAAATACCACAACGAAAGACCATGTAGTACCCAAGTAAACCAAGAAACAGCAAATATAATCAAAATAATAAGACAAAGCGCAAACATAGCTATCCCACAATCAAATCCCAAGTTTAACAAAAAACAAACAGTTCCTTGGTGGAACAAACAGCTTGATGAGCTAAAAACAAAAAAGAACAGAGCTTGGAATCAACTGAAACGGTGTATTAATGTCGAAAACGTTATAAATTTCAAAAAAGCGAAGGCGCTTTTTAGAAGAGAGCTGAAACAAACCAAGAAAATCGCACTACAGTCTTTTACCTCAGAAATAAGCCCGAATTCAGCACCCACAAAAATGTGGTCAAACATCAACGCGTTCTGTGGCAGAAAACTTAAACAAGAAATTCACTGCATCTCCTCCACCAACAACCCATCCCAAAATATAACTAACAAATCTGAAATAGCGCAAGCATTCGCATCTTTTTGGTCAGAAGCATCATCCGACCATAATTTTAGCACAGTCTTTCAACAAAGAAAAGCCCAGTTAGGATCATCAAACCCCATTTTGGAACCATCCCCAGAGGCAATGTTGATAGAAGAGGACATCAGCTACATAGAGTTTAAAAGTGCACTCAATAGTTTAAAAGGCAAAACCCCAGGTAAAGATAGAATATCATACCCTATCCTCAAGAATCTGTCTTACCCCGTAACACTCAGACTCATAAACCTATACAACAACATTCTAAACAGCCACATACCGCAACAATTCAAAAACAGCACAATAATACCCATTCATAAACCAAATGCCCCGAAGTCAAATTTAAATTCTTACCGACCGATATCCTTAAACCCATGCATAGCCAAAGTCTTGGATAAGATCATTGCCAACCGACTGTGGTGGTTTGCTATCAATAACAAACTCCTAGACAGTCGTCAATTTGGCTTTCGAAAGGGTATGTCGGTATCCGAGTGTCTAGCACTGTTAGACCATCAGACTACTGCTGCCCTGTCGACAAGAAATCACCTGTCAGTAATAAGTCTTGACTTCGAAAAAGCATACGATAAGATTGGAATCCACACAGTAGTAGATGAGTTGATCAGATGGAGAATTGGACCTAAAACACTCAGATACGTCACAAATTTTCTCAGCAACCGAAAAATAAGTATCAAAATAAACAACGTGTATTCCGAAAACAGTCCTCTCTACAATGGCATCCCGCAAGGCTCGCCTTTATCGGTTATCCTTTTCCTTATAGCTTACAACAAACTGTGCCACACGATCTCTATCCACAAAGAATTTACCTTTTTTTCTTACGCGGACGATTTCACAATTGTGAAACCGATTAGCAAAAAAGCTAGCAGGGCAAACATAAACCCACTTTTTACGGATATCCTCAACTGGTGTAGCTACTCGGGCGCGAAGCTGTCCGTTTCAAAATGCAAACACTTACATATTTGTCGTAAAACAAAATGTAATTTCAAAATTAACTCTAACGCATACCCGCTTAGCTCCAGCGACGACCTCAAAATTCTTGGTTTAACCATATCCAAGAGATACAGATGGAAACAACACATCGACTCACTGACAGCTCAAATCGCAAAACGTCTAAATATCCTTAAATGGTTGGCTAGCCAAAGGTATAACTGCGATACTAGGTCGCTCATAGACATAACCAATGCCCTCATCATGTCCAAAATCGACTTTTGTCTACCATTCTATGGAAACTGTCCCCTTTCATATTTAAAAAAACTGAAAGCAGTCTATCACTCAGCCTTAAGGCTCGCATTTGGAGCTTTTCGTACAACTCCAATTAACAACCTCCTCTTTGAAGCACAATTAATGCCAATAGAGTTGAGACTTGGTTTGACTACGGCAAAGATGTGCAAATCATTTGTGTTTGCCTCAAACACACCGCTACAAAACACTGTCCAAAAAATAAAGAATGCAAAACGAAAATCTAAAATAAAATCCGTCCTACAAAAAGCTTACTCAATCTGCGTGGAAAACGGCATATCCATCTCCACTTTTAAGCCAAGAAAACAAAAAACACCTCCATGGTTTCTATCGGAAGCCACAATAAACTTATCTTTACACCACACAACAAAGTCCTCAACTCCTCCATCAGTTTTTCGACAAAAATTTCTTTCATTGAGAGAAAGCTATAACAATTATAAATTCATCTATACTGACGGTTCGAAATCTACCCAAGGAGTATCTTATAGCCTCACCACAGACTCAACTACAATCAAAACAGCTTTACTACCGACATATAGCACAATATACACAGCAGAGATCGCAGCAATTTACGCTGCCTGTAAATATGCAGAAAATCAGAAGCAGAAATTTATTATCTGTTCTGACTCACTTTCATCCCTTAATTCTATTGCCAATATCAATAACAAATCGTTCTATACATCCCACATCCGAGACATACTCATCCGTCATCAACCAAAAATAATACTTTTGTGGATTCCAGGCCACACAAATATACCTGGGAATGACAAAGCAGACTCTGCTGCAAAGGAAGCCCAGAACTTCCCACTCATCATCGAAAACAACAACAACTACAAAGATACACAAATATTGATAAAAAATTTATTCAAAAAAGAAAAAATGTTAATTTGGCAAAATACCTCTGAACACTACAAGCATCTTAACCACAACAAGACATCCATAAAAGACTGCAACATTTCACCGCAAGATGATATCAAACGCGTAGAGCTCAGTAAGTGGTTAAGACTTCGGTTTGGACACACAAGATACACACATGAACACATATTTAAAAAACAACCTCCACCCCAATGTGAACACTGCAATACGAGAATTACCGTACGACACTTCCTACTAGAGTGTCCGCGGTACGAAACACTAAGAAACACTAAGAAAAAGCTTCCAGTATCCTTTCCACCTTAAAATTCCTTAAGGCAACAAACCTATTCAACCTTATATAAAACGAACTACTCCAACACCATTATAAATATTTTTGAAGAAGAAATGTAAATAATAAACCCTCATTCACCATAATGCATATGTATTAAGACACGTTGTAAATATTAGTAATACCTAGCTTAAGGCCTAGTAGCTATAGCTAATAACCAGTGGTTAGTGGCAGTTTGTAACTGCTGCGTAACCAGAAGCTAAATAATTAACTAAATAAATAAATAAATAAATACAAAATTTAAATTTTGTTTTTTTAAAAGCTCAATCTTTTAAGAACATAATGACCAAATTTCAGTTTCCTAGCTACGCAGTGGAAGAAATGCCAAAAAAATGGCCAAAATGTGAACTTTCTGGCCCACTGTGGGGTGGAGCGAAATTTTTTTTTTAATTTTAATATTCCTGTATTAGTAGTTGATGATACATAGTATTAGAAGTAATAATGCAAAATTTTAGTTTTCTAAATATATCAGCATTAGGTTTAAACCTTTAAACTTTTAAAAGTAAGTTGTATTTCTTGAGCAATTAATAAAACAATCCGTGCATTGCAAAAAGTTGGCAGCCCTTGTGGCTGGCACAAGTACGGGTTTTAAGTAGAAGTTGTAAGGAAATTTGACTTAATTCAATACATTGAATAAACAGTGTTTATTTTCAAAGGAAAGTATCGGAAAGCGAAGCAATACACCGTGCTCTTCATTTTTATTCAAGAAAACGTCGATTTTGCAACAGGCTTCGCGCTGGAAGACTGACTTCTTGAAGCGGTCGCTCGTGAGCAGCCATCTTGAACAGGGGTTATTTAGTTTGGCGGCCAATTACAAATTTTAAGCTACCACGTTTGTTATATTTGTTTTTTTCACACCGTTATATAATTGCCCGCACAGATGTCTCGAATGTTCATAGGTTGTATTAACCGACGAGACTATCGGGAGTTATGCCGTTTCCGCGGCTGCAAGAGTAGTAATAACCGGGGTTGATTCTGTGACAGTAACTCACTTTATTGATATAATGGTACTAGCTTATATACTACTTTCTATGTGGAGACATAGTGTAAAGTGTGGTGTGGGGCCTTGCTGATAATCTAGATTACATCAAGTTGCTGATTACACTAGTTTACAAAATTAAAAAAAAAAAATACCCCAGAGCCAATGATAACAATTTCTGGTAGAGTTGGACTTCCAGATTACGAAAATGTCACAAAATATTTTTTCTTTGGGACAGTTTTTTTTTAAAGATTTTTTAAAGTTTAAAAAAAAAATTGTCGGCTGTCTCTTCAAGTTTATATTTATTTCTCGCGTTGTGGTTTACCGATCTAGGTGAATTTTACAAAATTCTACTGCCAATAGATACATCTTTAACATTGTCATACTAAACAATTGGATTGGATGAGTCATTTGTCTGCAAGAGCTCGACAAACACAAACTTTTTGAAAATTTTGTGCTGTTAAACGACTGTTAAACGGCTGCTATACCCTTAAAAACTCGAAAAAAATCCGTTGAAAAATCATTATAGGTTTTAACTGAATGTTGGTTCCGGAAATAATCGAAAAAGCTTATCATGCAAGAAATTCATTGGAAATTAGATTTCTTGTGGATTTTTAAAGTTAGACGTTTTGTTTTTTTTTCGGCCGTTAAGGACAAAATTTGAACAACATCCCAGTAGGCTTAGCACTTACAGGACTGTTAGAAGTAGGCAGTGCTGGCAGCTACCGGATATAAAAAGAAGCTGAACTTTATATTGAAAAAGCTAAACAATCACGATTTGTGTTAGGGAGGTAAATATGAAATCTTTTTTATGTTCTAAGCAGTTAGCTTCCTTTTATTAGGTTTATACAAATATAATAGCAGGCAAACACAAAGCCAAAGCGTTTTTTTTTAAATAAATAAAACGTACAACTTTTTAAATGAGTAACACTATATCTAAAAGTGCATTTGACTTCTGCATTTTAAATGGTTTAGTTAAACACTGAGTTGTGGTTGTAGCAATTTTTGTGTCTTTCTTATATGTAAGTTTGTACTGATTTTTCCTAAGACCCTAGTCTAGGAAAACTAGTGCGTTGTACATAAATTCTTCAAGTTAGTTTTGTGGATAAATCGTTGTTAAACTTTATGAAGATATCAAATATATATTTATTTGTTTTTCTTAATTTTTATTGTGACTAGCTTTTTTTTGACCCGACAACACTGTTTACAGTTTACAGGTCATAAGCCTACTGGGATGTTGTTCAAATTTTGTGCTTAACGGCCGAAAAAAAAACAAAACGTCTAACTTTAAAAATCCACAAGAAATCTAATTTCCAATGAATTTCTTGCATGATAAGCTTTTTCGATTATTTCCGGAACCAAAATTCAGTTAAAACCTATAATGATTTTTCAACGGATTTTTTTCGTGTTTTTAAGGGTATAGCAGCCGTTTAACAGTCGTTTAACAGCACAAAATTTTCAAAAAGTTTGTGTTTGTCGAGCTCTTGCAGACAAATGACTCATCCAATCCAATTGTTTAGTATGACAATGTTAAAGATGTATCTATTGGCAGTAGAATTTTGTAAAATTTACCTAGATCGGTAAACCACAACGCGAGAAATAAATATAAACTTGAAGAGACAGCCGAAAATTTTTTTTTTAAACTTTAAAAAATCTTAAAAAAAAAACTGTCTCAAAGAAAAATTATTTTGTGACATTTTCGTAATCTGGAAGTCCAACTCTACCAGAAATTGTTGTCATTGGCTCTGGGGTATTTTGGCTGTTAACTAGTGTTATCTAGATAACATCAAGTTGCTGATAATCTAGATTACATCAAGTTGAGGCCAGTTCAGTGGGTCAGTGCAATTCTTCTGTGGCCAGCGTTTGTTGGTTCTTCAGTTGTGCTGACGTACGTTGGTGAGACGGCCACTTGGTGAGTCGGCCGCTTGATTGGTGAATGGTTCTTTTGGCAAATAGGAGAATCTGCTGATCAGCAGTTACTAGCTTAGCGCCTGGTCCCCAGTCCAAGGTCAGCTTAGTTGAGCTGACTGGGTATATGTGGGTGCATGGGAAGTTGGTGTTGCTCCCAGGTTAATCGGCATTGCTGTTCGCAGCAATGTTGCGGACGCTAGTGTTGGCAACTAGAGCTGCAAAAACATCGATGTTTTCTACTATCGATAGTTTGACAGGTACTCATAATAATATAATATCGACTAGTCATTATTTGGCATTTGGAGAAAAGCTAACATATTTTTGTTGATAAAAATAATGAAAAATGAAAAAATCGTTTATGAGTGTAAAAATGTGTTTATTTATAAAGCAGTATTTTTGTATCTACAAGAACTTGTCCATTTTTAAAACAAAATTATTTTCCGAGAAGCACGAAACAAGTCGGATTAACATTTGGTTGGTCGACATTTAGGCAAAAGGGACTTGATTAAAAAAAAGTCGATAGTAGTCGACTGAAAATCGATAGTAGAAACTTCAAAAATAGTATCAAAAACATCGAAAAGCAGTCGATTTTTTTGCAGCTCTATTGGCAACATTGGTTACGAACAGTCTCCCCCCCATTGAGCGGTAAAGGCTCAATTAAAGAAGGTGTTGTAAGCAAGGTCGATTATGTGTTCCAATAGGGATCTGTACGCATGTGCATCTTTAAGAATCTGCGGCTGCCTGCAATTTTGTAGAGCAATCGGTTGCAGATTAAGACGTGTGTTATTTGCGCCATGTTCTGAGATTTCTTCTACAGTAATATGGTTTGTTGATTCGGTAACGTCCTCTTGCTTCAGCGGACCCATAAGCATCCAACCCAGCCTTGAGTTTTGAGCCATAGGTTTTCCAGGCCCAATCTGAAATATCCTTGTTTCATCACGGCAGCATATAGCTCAGCTCCCAAGTTCAGGTCGGTTAGACCAGGTTGCCGAAAATCAGGGTCGGCTAGCTGTAAATCCTTTGGAAACGTGAGAGTGTTTTTTATCGGTACTGAAGGCTGATCTGAAGTTATAGTGGGGACAATAAAAACCTGCACCAGTGATTTAAAATCTGATGTGCATGATGACAGCCTTAGTATCGCTCGCGTTGCTGTTGTCTGTCACCCTCCAATTCCTGAGATTTTCAACGTTGTTGTTTCCTTTAGGGATAGCATGTTTGCCATTTTCCTAGAGATCAGATTCACTAGCGATCCTAAATCTAAGTTCGTGCGACAAGATTGGATTTTTCCGGTTTCCGGTTCCCCTTGGTAATAGATTCCGCATCTTCTGTCGCGGTTTATTGACTGTTTGGGGACTGCAACTGTGGGTTGATTATCTAGTGTTTCTAGCATGCATGCACGCTTCTCTAGAAACGATAACATACTGTCGAGTGTCTGCACTTCTGTGGGTGCGTCCGCGGAGTTTTATAATGCTGACAGTGTTAATGGATCTTGTTTCCGTCGAATATGGAACCCGACAATTGGATCCCATGTTTTTGTACATACCTCATCGTTTTTAAATGTGCTGAGTGCCTTTTGAATATTATCGTGAACGGCTCGTATCTGTCGAGCTGAACCATCTATTGGTTTTTGGTCCACGATCTTGGCTATGGCTGCATACACCAGAATTTTTCCGTTTTGGTATCTCGTAACGAGTCGTTTCCATGTATCATCATAGCCGCCTTGCGAGAAGTCTGTATCTATTAGGATGTTGCGTGCTTCTCCGCGTAAAGCACTCTGGAGCAAGTGCAACTTTTCAGTACCAGAATATGGTTTATTGTGCACTAGTTCCACAAATAAATCATAAAACCTTGGCCATTCTAAGTATTCGCCTCCGAATTCCGTTATGTTGACCTGTGGATGGGATATTTTTAGCTGTGCTTCAGGTTCGTGGAGCAGTAGCGTTTCGTAATCGTCAGAAATATTCTGGCCTTGGGATAGTTCCCTTTTTGCTGCGGCTGCGGCTCCCGGAACGTCCTCAAGGGCGTCTTGTGCCTGCCTCATTGCTTACCACTGTCGGTCAAGATGCCGTTGTAGTGCTGGTGAAATTGTGGACGCGGTTGATGCCAAGACTACTGTGGATTCTAGCTCGGTGCATCTCCTCGGTTGATTTCGGGGTCTGGTTGTTTTTTATCCTCGCGTGGAGGATTGATTTCTAACACTTGGCATGTTGTCCTTAAAGATTTGTTTATTATTCTCGACCGTTTCCCTTAGGCCTTCAAAGCGTTTGAAGTATTCATTGTCAGCTGGGAGCGCTGCGTCTCTTAGTGTCTGTTCTGTCTCTCGATATAGGGTCCGTAATTCAGACAACTGTGCTAGTCTCCTAGCATAATATCCTTCTCGAGTCCTTCTGTCGCTTGAATCCTTTCCATAGTTTTTGATTAGCTGTTGTATTTGTTTATGCAAATCGAGTTGATCGTCTAATAGCTGACTATGAAGCTCAGCCCGGGCTTGGCTGGTCTCCATTAAAATGACGTGGACATTTCAGCAGTTGCGGTGGTATGGTTAACGATAATTCTTACCAGCTTTATATTTTGACGCCTTCATAACTGTTTCATGAAATTGTGTTTAGGTTCTTTGTAAATCCTGTGAAGCTAGATTTAACTGTAGCGACTCAGTGTGAGTAGTGTGTGCTGTTGCTGGCGCAAGCTGTTGTGTCCCAATATGGGTGGTGTATCCTGTAATGCTGGAATGAGCGGTCCTGCGAGCTATGGTTGTCTCAACAAGAGGAGGGGTTCTGTAACGCTGGATCTGCGCTCCTGTGAGATCTGGTTGTCTCAACAAGGAGACGGTTCGATAACATTTGTGTATACGCTCCTGTGAGATCTCGTTGTCTCAACAAGAGGATGTCCTGTGACGCTAGATTAAGCGGTACTGCGAGCTATGGGTGTCTCAACAAGAGGATGTCCTTTGACGCTGGATTAAGCGGTCCTGCGAGCTATGGGTGTCTTAATAAGAGGATGTCCTGTGACGCTGGAGTAAGCGGTCCTGCGAGCTATGGGGGAGGGGTCACCAATGTTTGTTCTCACACCGTTATATGATTGTCCGCACAGGAGTCTCAAATGTTCCTGGGGCCGTTCATAGGTTTTATTAACCGACGAGACTATCGGGAGCTATGCCGTTTCCGCGGCTGCAAGAGTAGTAATAACCGGAGTTGATTCTGTGACAGTAACTCACTTTATTGATATAATGGTACTAGCTTATATACTACTTTGTGTGCGGAAACATAGTGTAAAGTGTGGTGTGGGGCTTTGCTGAAAATCTAGATTACATCAAGTTACTGAAAATATAGATTACATCAAGTTGAGGCCAGTTCAGTGGGTCAGCGCAATTCTGCTGTGGTCAGCGTTTGGTGGTTCTTCAGTTGTGCTGACGTACGTTGGTGAGACGGCCACTTGGTGTGTCGGCCGCTTGATTGGTGAATGGTTCTTTTGGCTATTAGGAGAATCTGCTGATCAGCAGTTACTAGCTTAGCGCCTGGTCCCCAGTCCAAGGTCAGCTTAGTTTAGCTGACTGGGTGTATGTGGGTGCATGGGAAGTTGGTGTTGCTCCCAGGTTAATCGGCATTGCTGATCGCAGAAATGTTGCGGACGCTAGTATCGGCAACATTGGTTACGAACAATATTAGTTAACATTGCTAATGAGTAATTACAAGTCGCTATAGGTCTTGGGTGATTATTGGACCACCGTAGTGTTTATATGCAAATTCAGCATATTCACTGTGCCTTGTTCCAATTAGTGTCGGGTATGGTGAGTTAGGATGTTTTTGATAGTTTAAGCTTTTTGCTTGATGAGCGGTCGGCTTGCCGGCGGCGCATAGCTTACGCACAGTTAGATAAGTCAGTTTGAATTGGATTGTAATAAACGGCGCAAGGCGCATAATTTTAACTCCAGCTAACGCTGTCTTTACTTAATTGGTTACCTAGCCTTAAGGTCAAGTAGAAACGGAGAGACGTTCTCCCAACATATAACGCCGCTGAACTCGCAACAACAAAGCAGCCAGCCACGATTATGTCACCACCCCTTCCCCCAACGGATTGCGGCGAGGGACAACTTGGACAACACACTTAAAACACAATTTATTTTATTTGCAAAAAAAATTACAACTGTGCTGGAATTCATTGGAAAATAGACAATAAAGGCCATTTGGCAACCTCACCCACTTAGTCCAATAATCATCGGACGCACATACAAAATTTGGCCCAGTTTATAGGGAAGATAAATATATCGATATTTTTTTGCAAAAAAAAAAAATTTATATCGTGATATTTTTTTTTTGCCAAGTACAAAAATTTTAAAATTTTTTTATTTTTGGATAGTATTTGATATTTGCATTAAATTCTCTTATCCCAAAGTAACAAACCACATAGTGTTTTCCTGTGCACAAAAATGATGTCTGTAAAAAAATATTTTGGCGAAATAAATAAAAATAAGTCAGCAACTATTTGAAAACTATAAAAACAAGTGGGAATACAATTAATATGGTATCCCACTTGAAAAATAAACACTATGATGTGTAAATTAATAAAATGGTATGTCCGGTTAATGGTGAATCGCCGTCGGAAAGAAGCTTTCTGAAGTCGGACGTGTTTTTGAATCGCTCCCACATATTTCTGCCTCGCGTTGATAATATTGTGATCATCTATCTACTGTTTGGATTTTTGAGATTAACTTAACAACGCCGTTCTAATCCGAAAACCGAAGTCGCATAAGTTCACTTTATTGTTGATTTGTTTTAACAAATTCAGTTCAACGAAAAGCGCAAACAAAGACATTGCCAAACAATTTGCCTAGTTTGTTGTTGTTTGGCCCTGTTTGTCGCTCTCTACCGCTCTCCGCCGATCTCTCCCGTTCTCTGCCGCTGTCTACCGCTCTCCGTTACATCGCTCATCTACTTGTCGCAAAGTAACGGAACTCCTTGCGCTTGTACTCGCCGGGAACCAATTCCGCCTGCACCTGCTCTCTTTTCGTCTCCGCTGTGCTCATCACTTCGTGGGACTCACCGCCGCTGGACCTGCTGCTTGCTGTGATTGCGCTGCTCTTCGCTACTTGCTCTCTTTTCTATCGCTCTTAGTCTGGTCTGCACTCTGCCCACACAGTGGTTGAACTAGCTGCCAAAATGAGTTTGAGATGCTCTGCTAAGAAATGCGATTTTGGTGGCACCATTGCCTGTGACACATACTTATTTTGTTGGCTTTGCGATAACTGCTCGCATGTTAAATGTGGTGGTGGTGGCCGTATTGCCGATCTTTTATTAAAAAAGTCTGGATTCACCTGGTCGTGTGATGCATGCCGAGGAATTGAATCCGAAATGCGCTCCTTTATGAGGGAAACGCGAAATGGTTTCCAGAGGGTTCGGAAACAGTTCGCAGCCCTAAATGAGGAATTCCTGTCTGTTGAGTCGCGGTTTCTTGGGTTGAAACTGCTAAGCGAATCACCAACAGAAACCAACGTGGCGTCTAACTCCACCATTACGCCCGTTGCCGTAACTGCCACTCATCAAACTCAACCCACTGTGCCTGGACCTACTAAACCTGCTGATGGTTCAACTGAACCTGCTGCCGCCCTCCCAGTTGAACCTGCCGATGTTTTAACTGAACCTGCTGCTGCCCTCCACGTTGGACCCATCTTAAGTTATTCTCCAAAAACAGGAGCTCCTGTTCCTCCTGATGCTGCTGGTACTTCTGCTAGCGTACGGCGACAAATTGGCGTTTCGTCTGGTTCCGGCCAACTGGATAATCGTCAAGCTGACGCCGCTGCAAGTAACTCTGCCTCTGCCCTTGTGGATCCACCTCTTAGGGGAGTACCGCCTCCTTCCCGGTCTTCTGGATCACCAATAAGGGCTGTCAGTCCTCGCAAATCTGTTTTCGTGTCCCGTCTCGATCCTGATGCTACACCCGATGCCGTCAAAAAACATTTATGTTCTAAACTTGAACTTACTCCCAATAATTTTATTGTGACCAAATTTAATTTTAACCATCCGCGCAAAATTTCTTCTTTTAAAATACTTCTTCCTGCTTCTCTATTATCTCGAGCTCTTGAACCTACACTATGGCCTGAACATACTATAGTTCATGAATTTTTGCAAAAAGATTCTAACCCGAGTTCCAAAATTACCGGTCCAAAAAACTAAATAACATATTCTCCATCCACTATCAAAACGTACGCAGTCTTTTGGGTAAACTCTGTCAAATTCATACTAACAGTGCTGCCTTTGACTTTGATGCTATCGCTTTAACCGAAACCTGGCTTAATTCTTCCGTCTCCGATCATGAAATTTTTATTCATAAGTACACCACTTACAGAAGGGACCGTCCTTCTTTTGCAGGTGGGGTGCTTATTGCAGTTAATAACGATTTTTCCTCTGAGTTGTTTCCCTACGTCAACAATGATGGAATTGAATTTATTGCAGTAAAAGTCCGCGTCGGTACTGCTTTTATTTTTCTTACTTGCTCTTACATCCCTCCTAGTTCTGATATTAACGTTTACTCAAGCCACCTTTCTGCAATTCAACTTGTAATGTCAGCCTTAGGTTGCGCTGACAGCCTCATCGTAATGGGTGACTTTAACCTTCCGCTCGTTTCTTGGATTCCTTGCGATGATTCAAACTCTTTGTTACCTAACAGTACTCATGATTTTGTCGATGGGATAACCGATGTTTCGCTAGTCCAAATCAACTCCGTTAAAAACTGCCGTGACAGACTTCTTGACCTGATGTTTGTTAGCGATTCTTCGCTTGCAACTGTGTCGAGAGCTAATCCGATATCCCTTCCGGAAGATCCTTATCACCCAACCCTATCCATTTCTGTTGAGTTTTCTAGCCCAAGTTCCGATTCAGTAACTGCGCGGCCTACAAAATGTTTCAGAAAAACTGATTTTAACGGTCTTAACTTGCATCTTTCGGAAATCGACTGGTCATTTTTATACAAATTTCAGAATATTGATTCTGCTGTTCATGCTTTCTATGGTTCTATTCTCTCTGCCCTGGATACATTTGTCCCCGAAGTTATAATTTCTCCTACTTCTAAGCCTCCGTGGTTCAATAGAAATCTTTCTTATTTAAAAAATAAGAAATCCAGACTTTTTAAAAAATATCAAAAATCCGGTTCTTTGTTTGACTTTGCTCAATATTCCTCCACCCGCTCCCAATTCCTTACTACGAATAGTCAATGTTACTCTAACTATCTTTCTCAGTGCAAGGAAAACTTCCGCACTGATCCTAAGCTATTCTATTCATTTGTGAACTTCAAACGTAAATCTAACGCATTTCCTTCTTCCCTCCGTTATCGTAATAGTGCTGAATCTTCCAATCTTGGTATATCCAACTTATTTGCTTCTTTCTTCCAGTCAACTTACTCTACACAACCCTATGTTCCCCGTTGTCCGTACCCTTATACTCTACCTCATGCCAACAATATTTTTCTGGCACCTTTCACGGAATGTGATGTGCTTGATGGGCTGTCTTCAATTGACAATTCATTTGCCGCAGGTCCCGATAAGGTTCCAAGCTGCATCTTGAAACAATGTTCCCAAAATCTTACACGTCCTATCACACACTTATTTAACTTATCTGTGAACCAATCCTGCATGCCAGCGATTTGGAATGAATCCTACATTATTCCTCTTCACAAAAAAGGTTCAAGGTCAGACATTGAAAATTACCGAGGCATTGCAAAGCTTTCGGCTATTCCCAAACTTCTCGAACACCTGATCACGCTCCAACTGCAACACCTCTGCAGCAGCCTGATATCTCCATCTCAGCATGGTTTCTTTAAGCATCGGTCAACGACGACTAATCTTCTGGAGTTCTCATCTATCATCAATCGAGGTTTTCAGAGCCGTTTGCAAACCGACGTAATTTTCACCGATTTTAGCAAGGCTTTTGATTCTGTAAACCACTCCCTTCTTCTGCTTAAGCTTTCGCAGTTAGGATTTCCTACAAATCTTTTAAATTGGATTGCGTCTTATTTGTCAAACCGTACACAACGTGTTTTGTTTAATAATGTGTTCTCTGATGTTGTCAATGTTACTTCTGGTGTTCCACAAGGGAGCCACCTGGGTCCATTACTTTTCATACTTTTTATAAACGACCTTCCTCAAGTTATTTTAAACTCTTCCATCCTCATGTATGCTGACGATGTTAAAATTTGCTTATCCTATTCTGATTGGTACCTGCACACGCGACTTCAGCTTGACCTTGATGAATTCCAGAATTGGTGCCAAAATAATCTTCTTTTTTTGAACCATACAAAATGTAAAGTTATGACATTTCACCGTACCTCTCCGCATCTTGTCTCATATTCCCTTGGAACTCATACCCTTGATCGAATTTCTATGACAAATGACCTTGGGGTTCTCTTTGATCACAAATTGTGTTTCAATAATCATATTGCTGCCATGGTAAACAAGGCCAAGGGAGTTTTAGCCTTTATAAAACGATGGTCCAAAGAATTCGATGACCCGTATACCACCAAGACTCTGTATGTATCGTTAGTGCGTCCGATTTTGGAGTATTGTTCTTGTGTTTGGAGCCCACAGTACATGGAACAACAGGTTATTATTGAATCTGTTCAAAAACAATTTTTAATTTTTGCACTGCGTAATTTAAACTGGGACTCTGGTAGATTTTTGCCACCTTACCGAAGTAGGCTACAATTAATTGACATGCCTTCTCTTTATCATCGACGAATTTGTAATGGCATTATGTTTGTTCATAAGCTTCTTCTTGGTTCAATCGATTCACAAACTCTGCTTTCGTATATTGATCTTACAGTTCCTTCAAGATTTACACGCACATTTCGACCTTTGCGCTTACCAATATGTAGGTCTAACTATGCTCAACATGAACCTTTTCGTGTTCTTTGTAATAATTACAATATCTTGTCTGATATCCTGTCGTTTGAGTTAACTTTAAGTTCCTTACCGTGTAAAATTTACAATTACCTAAACGCTAACATGTAATCTGTTTTTATTTTTTATACTGCATTTAATGCCTTATTGTTAGTTTCATTGTTTAGGTCTAAGTTAGCAGTCAATTGCTAAATAAATAAATAAATAAATACTAAAGTACTCGGCGATTTCTCTTCTCTTCTCGGGCGGACGACAGGTCCACTGTTGATTGTTGGCCGGCTGGCCGAAGGGGTCCCAATGATGAATTAGGAGGATTATGCTGGAGGGGTGACTGCCCCTCTTACCTGCTGATCTATGGACTCAGACAGTAGTTTAATAATATGCAATTAATGACAGCTAGTCGGAGTTTGTTTTATGAGCGATGGCTCATTATTATTTGAGTGTCGAATCAGAACTGAAACTTAAAGCTAACATAAAAGAGACTTATAGCGGCCACTCCAGTGGGTAGTGCTTGCCGGCTATGCACGAGCTTCCGGCCAGACGCTGTGTCAGCAATTTGGCCGGACTGAGCCATCAGACGATCGGTCATTGCCGTCGCCCGGTTAACTTAGTTAACTACTCCCCCCTCAGGATTAAGGGCGATCACCTCTTTTAGTTGGACCGTGGATCTCCTGGTCTGGGTGACTCGTCGATAAGTGAGGCCGATGCAGATCAATGCGCAGCCAATTGCTCCTGCAATTAGCACTATATGGAGTGAGCGATAGTTATTGATATCCTCCCCGAATTCCTAATATGCTCCAGGTTACGCTCACTCAAACGGTGAAGGTAAGGCAGACTTAGTACCTCAGGGAAAGAAGTATATGTGCATCGACATTTTTTTAAAAAAACAATATTAAAAACATATAGAATGTTTTGATTTTTTTTTATTTATCTAGTGTATGTACATTAGGGTGTATCGAAAATCAACTTTTTTTGATTTTCGATGACGCTGGGTGCGGATAGGTTGTAAAACCATGTCAAATGAAAGCACAAAAAAATTTCAGCCCGAAAGGATAATGTTTACTATTGGCACGTCGTCCTTGAAATTTTGTAATTTTCATGGAAACTCGATTATTTTTTTTTTGTTTGTTTTTTACGCTGGGTGCGGAAAAGTTCTAAGACAGTGTCAAATGAAAGCACAAAAAAGTTTTAGCCCGAAAGGATAGCATTTACTATCCCCGCAACGTCGTTGAAATTTCGAAATTTGCATGAAAACATGCAAATTTGCTCGTAGCTTTGCTCGGCGACCTGAAGATCGGTAGGGCAAATGCAGCAAATGCGGCATACATATTCAGATTGATCTATATTTAAATTTATTTGGACTGTTAGATAACCTATCGAAATCATACCTGCGAAGCTGAAATTGCTGAAATTTCCCTACCGATTTTCAGGTCGCCGAGCAAAGCTACGAGCAAATTTGCATGTTTTCATGCAAATTTCGAAATTTCAGCGACGTTGCGGGGATAGTAAATGTTATCCTTTCGGGCTGAAACTTTTTTGTGCTTTCGTTTGACACTGTCTTAGAACTAGAAAAAAAAAATCGAGTTTCCATGAAAATTTCAAAATTTCAAGGACGACGTGCCAATAGTAAACATTATCTTTTCGGGCTGAAATTTTTTGTGCTTTCATTTGACATGGTTTTACAACCTATCCGCACCCAGCGTCATCGAAAATCAAAAAAAGTTGATTTTCGATACACTCTAATGTACATATTAACAAATAAACAACAATATTATTTTTATTAGCTTTATGGATGGCTAAATATTTAGTAAAAAAGTTCATGTTCATATGAAATAAGTATATATGTCATAGTAAGTGAAAATTAAAAACACTTACAAAATAAATTTTGTAGATTTTTATTTTTAGTTTTTTATAAGTTTATATGCTTTTCTTTTTTAATAAAAATTTGATTAACGCGGATTGGCATTGAGGTTGCCATGTTTTGGAGAGTTGTAGGGTTAGTTTGATCCCATTCCTGGAACAATGCTTTTTTCAGGTCGTTTACCGTATCAAACTGGCGTCTGTTCTTGTAAACTTTGTTGGATAATATTCCCCAAAGATCTTCAATTGTTTTTAGGTTCAGGCCACTGCAAAAAATATATTTTCTTGTCATCAAAAAAGTACATTCTTTTTCGTGCCGTTTGGATTTAAGCGTTGTCTTGCTGGAAAATCCACTCATCCCCGTAACGGTTTCCAGAAAATTCAATCAGCACTGTTTCCAACAACTCTACATACATTTCTGCATAGGTCCTGGTTGGTATAAAACAGAGGGGAGACTTTCCAAAATAACCAAATCCTGCCCGAACCAAAAGTGATCACCCATCATGATTTCGTTTATGGAAGTGCTGCCATGGTTGCCTTTTGTCGCGACAATACTATTGGCAGGAGTCAGGGCCGTATAAGTTAAATCTTTTTATTCGTCCCAAAATATAAATTTTGTGATCTCCTCTGACCAAAACTTGTATTCTTCAGCTAATCCTCACTGCTGTTATGTGTCGCTTCAATAATCTCGGTACAGCGTCGCGGGAAGCATATTAAGTGGTCTCGTTTTCTTTTAAAATTTGATTGATATGATTTTAGATATGTCAAGCTTCAGTTGACCTTTAATCTTCATGCAAGACTTGTTGTCTTGAACAGCTAGACGACAAATTTGCCTCTTGCACTTTGCTTCGATTTATGTAGGTCTGTCGCTACGCTTTATTTTCCCATACATATCCGGATTTTTAAGGAAGTTCGAAATTGTGTTTCTATGCCGATAAAGTCTGGCGGCAATGCAAGAGATGTTCTTGCCAGATTCGGCCAGCCCATTGATCAGCCCGCGATCTTTCCCCGAAAAATGCGTTCCACGTGGCATTCTACCGTAAGAATTAAACGTACAATGCACATTTTTCTTTCCAAATGGATAAAAACAATTTAACTTAGTTTTTCTAAGTTAGGAAAATTTTATGGTTATACTTCTAAGCTTGCCGACACGCGAAAGCGCAATAATATTAACTTCAACATATACTTATTTCCTTTGAAAATCTAGAGTTGCAATACATACTTTTTTAAAAAGAAATGAAGCGGAAAAATAATACTGGAGTGCAAGAACTTCATGACAGATAATAGTAAAAATTGGCATGCTTACAAAAGATATACCGTTAAATTCATAGAAAGGATAAGCAAATTAAAAAGTGCAACTATACTTCTTTCCCTGAGGTATGTTGTGTTCCAAAGTGATGTTCAGGGAGGGCGAGCTGGCTACTCCTGGTGCACTCCTCTGGGCCGTGTCGTGATTGACGAACTCGTTTCGTTAACCGTGGCACTCTCAATGAAGGTGATAAGGTGAGTTCCTCGTAAGTGGACGGTAGTGTCATTGTCCACACTTACACGAGCCGGGCGATCGTTTATGATGATGATTCCATCATCCACGTGGGTAACGGGATGCAAGTCGCTGTCATACCTCCAGCGTGGAGTTCCTGGGCACATGATCATCTCAGCGCCAGTTGGCAAAATGTGGCTCCAGGTGACTCGGAGCAGTTTTTGCCTATGTGGATCTCTCCGTTGCAATCCGCTATGCTCTGTCCTCCAGTCTGAGTATTGTGTCGTGGTGTGACACGGGAAATGCAAAATGTTAGCGGATTGTAAAAATTTAACAGACGCAACGTATAAAATTTTTCTAATTTCTCACACTTTCCAGGTCTGCATGATCTAATATGCTAGGGCTAATTATGTTGATTTAAGCAAGAGCTATAGCTAGCAATAAATTTTGCAGCTCCATTGCAATCATCCTATTCCGAGACAATAACATCTCGTATAGGTGTCCCAAATTAATTTGGGATTCCTTAGCCGACCTCAGAATTTGATTGACAGTGGCGGACATACTATTGATCTGTTCTTGTACTTTGTTGTTAATATTTATCTGTCTATTGTTTGCATTGATAAGTTGGAATTCGTTTGAGTTTGATTTTTTCACGGTCCTCCGCCTCTGGCGTTCCCGCCACTACTTTTAACGCCGCTCCCAAGAAGTCTAAGCTCCTAGCTACCCTATAGTGGACTGTTACGTACGCCGATTATGGCCTACGTAAGACCTTAGTTTAATGCAGAAGAAAACCAAACATGAGGCCAATTTCAATATGCACACGCATATAAGAACTAAGGCAACAACTACACTAGAATTTGGCTCGGTCGAAAATGACACCGCCGTCATGCACTCACCGGTAAAAAAACACTGCCGGGTTGATCGAAATGTCGGGTATTCGAACGCCGATAACCCCAAATACGACTTGGCCAATTGAAATACAGAGGGGAACCAATGCACCTAGGTGGGAACACCTTCGTGTTCCATTCCGGTGACCCATAGGCAAATTTTGGCACGGTCACGGGTATAAAAGACTCCAATTTTGAGTAGGAAAGTCAGTCAAGAACCTGGAAGTTTACGCAGAAAGACCTGTATTCGACACCGCGACAACCAACCAAAACTCTCAGTTGTAAAGCCTAAAATCCTGCCCGTATGGCACTCAAGTCAATATCCTTGAAAGTTGTGCTTTAAATCCTTTTTCCATCATGGGTTCCACAACGTCAAAAGCTTCTGATAATACCGCTAACGTGGTGAACAATGTTGAAATTGTAGACCACAAGGACGAAATTTCTAAGTGTATAACGTGCTATGTTTTATTGCGGGACTATTCGTTATCCTGTTAGTGCTTAAAGCTCTCCGTTTATACAAGCGATCGGTCCAGAGTCGCCGTGATCAAGGACACGAATTTAACAAAATTGTCACCCTGGCAGCCAACTGGCCCGACCGCCGTTAAAACCACCAAAACAATATACTTAAAAGTGTGTACCTACCAAATACGAAAGTGAACGTCTGAAACAAGTTCCAAGTTACAAGAGCAGTCAGACCACTCAACCAAATCAAAGTACATGCCAAACCACCAAAACGAAATTAATGCATTTCAATGCAAAACCAAAACAACAGCCAGAAGTCCACAAAAGACTTCAAGCAAATTAATTACAATTTTATCGTCCACAACGAAAACAACAGAAGACCCAGAGCCCATGAAATATGAGTGATCTCGAGAAGTCATCGCCGCCGCCGAGCGAGGCTCACAACAAAGTTGAACAACTTAGAAGAGCTATAATGTTTGTGTAGATCGGCATTTTTACGATCATGCTCTATGTTGGTCAAGTGCTTTTGCGTGTTCATCATCCCGATATCCATCTTTGAGCAATAAAAAAACGAGAGCGTTTATGCAGTAAAACCCATCAGCGATTTTTTTTTATGTTTATTAGTAATATTAATTTTTGATAAGTGGATACTTTATCGACAAAATCCAACACACAAATGCACGTGAATATGTTTATGTGATAACTCCATTTAACAGCCCAAGATACGACCGGGAGATCTCTCGACGTTGGACCTCTAAAGAGGGTAAGCCCTATGGAACCGATGTTCTTCAACTACACCAATATATACATATATACACATATTTATATGCAACATACACCTCCACTCGGAGATATATTAAAATCATGTTCTTTTTTATTATTATCAAATTGAACTTTAAACTTTAATTTTATGTACTTTTAATTTGCACAGAGAAGGTTAGTTGCGAATAAGCGTAAGCGAATAAGCAACCCCGGACAAACAGCGGGTATACCTACGAGGTATACCGACAAGACGCTTGTTTGGCCGTCTTACCACCGTAGCCTTACACACCCCCTCCCTCAACACTACCTACCACCATCCTATCCCTCACATCTCACCTCGGTGCCGGACTAAGGTGTCATCCGACCCGTGCCGATAGTCAGCCTGGCTGGGGGCCCGAGTCAACAAATAGCCCAGTCGCAAACGGAGGGTTCAGACAAGTGGCGACCGTCTGTCCTAACTGCGCCTTACCCGGGTACGACGGATCTCTGCCCGGGCGGACCTTTATTTCTCCGCAGCTCGTGGGACTACAACATGAAGAGAAATATTAATATAAAAATCCCGCAGGATATCCCTGCAACCAGTGTCGCAAGACACTTCGAGAACACATCCCTCGACGGCGAGAGACCCCAGGCGGCAGCGCACACCCCCAGGATCTCACCAGCAGTTCAGGCCAGACCTGCGCTGCAGATGTTCCCAGCCAGAGAGCGTGGTGTGCCAGCAGGACTTACCCTGCCAGCACGTCCACCCCTCGCGTCTGATAGGCCACACTCTATTAGACAGCTGAAGAAGCAAGACGCCCTGCCAGCCCTAGGACAACCCGGAGGACTGGACGACCCGAACAGGCGTGGCCTGCCAGGGTCAAAAGTCAAGTGGTACCTCAGGTACCTCTTGCAGGGCTTGACGCCAGAGGAGGCCGTGAAGAAGGCAAAGGAGCCGAGGGAGCAACCGGCATCAGGAGCAGAACCGGCTGGCAAACGGCTGAACAGGCCAGGAAGATACCTTCCCAGCCTCGCCGAGACCAGAAACCGACACCCGCCGGAGGACGACCCTCTGGCCCGGCACCACCGCCCACCGGACCGTGTCCGACATACGCGGAGGCTGCCAAGAAGGCATCGCTCATAAAGGTGGCCATCCTCCCGGAGAAGTTCCCGGTGGTCAGCCTGACCAATGAGGAGCTGTCTGGGCTACAGGAGTCCATCATGGACGAGATGCTCACGTCAGCGTGGAGCGGTCCGGTCATTTTCAGGGGGATCCACTTCAGGGTGGGTCACCTGATAATCGACTGGACGAGGGCACAGCTGAGTGGCTAAAATTGGCCGTACCTCAGCTGCGGACGTGGAAGGGAGTACCCCTTGCTACACGAACGGGAGCCGACATCCCGGCAGTCTTCAACGCAACGTTGTTCTGCCCGAGTAGCGCGGATAGGACCAATGAGGAGATTCTGGCCTTCATCGGTTTCCAAAACCGCGTCGGAACAGACGCCTGGAAGGTCATCTCCAGGAGAAACGACGGAGCTGGTGCACTCCTCGTAGTAGGGATGGACCAGGCCGGAAGGGATGAGATAGTGGAGTGTGACCACCAACTCAACTTCCGGTACGGTTACGTCACCGTGAGCGGTCTGAAGAAGACCATGAAAGCTCCGGAAGAGGCGTCCAACGAAGGCACCTGCGAGGCTGTCGAGGATACCCTCGAACCACTGAGTGTGGAGCCGACGTCGCAGAGTGGGGAGGACAGTCAATCTGTCATGAAGATTGGGGATGACCAGGGGGATGGACACCCCATGTCATCCCAAGAGCTGGCCCAGGAGCTCCTCCTGGACGACAGCTGTGATGAGGCGGAGGTCACCGTCATAGACGGTGGTGGAGAGACTTTAGAAGTCACGGGGCACCAAACCCCCATCTGAACATCCCAGGTGAACATCCATCGGGCCAAAGCAGCATCTGCTGTCTTGGCCAGGATGATCACCTCCCAACACCTAGGGCTAGCCCTTGTACAGGAACCATGGTGGCACCATGGCATTAAAGGCCTGTACACGAAGGATACAAAGGTAATATGCGATCCAGGAGAACTACCTCCCAGATCAATTACAATATCTTTTCAGAGTTCCTGAGCAGGGACTGTGTCGCCATTTCCATCGACGGCACAGGAGCAGCACAGAAGCTAGCAGTGGCCTCCGCCTACTTTGCTGGGGAGGAAGCCTGTCCACCGCCAGAAATACTCGGGCTAGTGGACCACTGCCGGAAGAACAAGATCCCCCTTATCATCGGATGTGATGCCAACGCACATCATGTGATGTGGGGCAGTACTGATGTTAACAACAGAGGTGAGCAACTACTAGAATTTATTTTAAACAATAACCTAGAGATTTGTTATGTCGGCTCCACGCCGACATTTGTTACCAAGGTAAGAGAAGAGGTGCTAGACATAGCTCTGGCAACCAATTCAATCAAACCCCACATTAGGAACTGGCATGTGTGACCAGAAGAATCCATGTCCGACCACAGGACAATTTTGTTTGAGGTAGCCTTCAATACAAAAAGATATAGCCCTAAAAGAAACCCCAGGAAAACAAACTGGGATAAATTCAGGTCAACTCTAGAGCTAAATCTTTCCAACGAACGTCAGGATACCCTAGACATCCCTTGGAACTAGATAGAGCAGTAGACAACCTAGGTCACCAAATAGTGAATGCCTTTGACGACAGCTGTCCAATAGGCAGACAGAAACGGGAAACAGACGCACCGTGGTGGAATGCTAAGCTTGAACGGCTACAACGCACCACTCGAAGGCTCTTCAACAGGCCAAAAACTGAAAGTAACTGGGAACGGTACAGGCAAAGCCTGACGCTCTATAACAAAGAGATCAGGAAAGCCAAACGGAAGGACTATAGAAACTTCTGTGAGGCAATAAGGAACGTCAAAGGGCGCAAGACTGCACAAGGCAATGGCCAAAAGTGCAACAGATAGTAATTAAGCCCTGAAGAAAGGTAATAACACCTTTACTTCCACGGATCGGAAGAAATTATAACTTCTCTTTGACACGCATTTCCCGGGAAGTACTCCCATTACGGGAAATATTATGCGTGATCATCATACAACCCCTAGGACAGTAGCAAGTGACTGGGCAACAGCCAAGTCTATAGTTACGCCCGAGAAACTTAAATGGGCTATTGGAAACTTCCAACCATTTAAGTCACCGGGATTAGATAGGATCTCTCCATCCTTCTTACATCAGGGGCAGGAGCTACTCCTAACCCGCTTAAGAAGACTAATGGTAAGCAGCCTAGCCCTTGGCTATATCCCAAGTGCATGGTGCAGCGCTAGGGTGGTCTTCATCCCCAAGACCGGGAAGAAAGATATCACCAGCCCAAAGTCCTTCAGACCTATTAGCTTAACTTCGTTTTTGCTTAAAACGCTGGAAAAACTGGTAGACTACAATATTAGAAGAACAGCTCTCAGAGACTGTCCGCTGCAACACACGCAGCATGCATACAGAGCAGGCCGTTCAACAGACACGGCACTTTATCAACTATGCCGCACCCTAGAGGGGGCAGTTGACAGCAAAGAAATTGCTATTTGTGCCTTCCTAGACATAGAGGGAGCCTTCGACAACACATCACATGATGCGGTTCGAGCTGCCCTGTCTAGGAGGAATATAGATGTTACAACGAGTAAATGGATTGGTAACCTAATACAATCCAGACAAGCAACATGTACACTGGGCTCAGATAACATGACGATAGCAACCAGCAGAGGCTGTCCGCAAGGAGGAGTGCTTTCCCCTTTGCTATGGAGTCTGCTGGTAGATGAGCTTCTCAGCAAACTTGCTGAAAAGGGGATCCAGTGTCAGGGATACGCCGACGACATTGTGATAATAGCCAGAAGCAAATTTGAAGATACACTCTGTGACATCGTCCAACTCGGACTCAAGATAACGCTAGACTGGTGCAGGGAGGTTGGACTCAACCTAAATCCCGCCAAAACAGTCATCGTTCCCTTCACAAGGAAGTACAAACTACAGAGAATGAGACAAATCTCATTGCTAGGAATTCCTATAGAAACTAGCCGAGAGGTTAAGTGTCTAGGAATCACTTTAGATAGTAAGCTAAACTTCGCTTCCCACGTCCAAAAGACAGTGGAAAAGTGTTATAGAGCTCTCTATACCTGTCGAAAAATTGCTGGGAAATCCTGGGGAACCAGGCCCCAGATAATAAGATGGCTATACCTAATGATTGTGAGACCAATTCTCACGTACGGAGCAATTGCATGGGGTAAACGAGCTAAGCTCAACACCATACAAAAACAGCTACAAAAGTTGCAAAGACTTGCTTGCGTTTGTATGACAGGGGCAATGAAAACCTGTCCTACAACTGCCTTAGAAGTTCTGATGGAGCTAACACCACTCCATTGTGTAATTGAACTTCAACGCAAAGCGACCCTCCTGAGAATAGGCACTGAGGGGACGGGTAGTGGGTGCATTCTAAATAACAGGGATGCGACTAATCTGTTAGGTGAGGTGCCCCTAATACTTCACCCTAGGGATGAAATGACAGCGAATTAATCTTCGAGCTGAACTTCACAGCACACTTAGGCAATAAGAAAGATTGGACCATATTGTCCGAAGTGCACCCTATGGCTTAACACACCATAGCATGGTACACAGATGGATCCCTGACACAAAAAGGCACTGGCCTTGGAGTGGTAGGGCCCCGCATAAAATACCACGAATCCCTTGGCCAATACACCAGCATATTCCAAGCTGAGGTATGCGCTATTGGACGTTGTGCAGAGCTCAACATACAGCGTGGATATAAGAATAAGGACATCTCGATCCTTTCGGACAGCCGAGCAGCAATTACTGCTCTATGCAGTAATAAAGTCACCTCAAAGATAGTACTAGAGGTGAAGAGTAAACTAAACCGTTTGGGCAGTCTAAATAGACTGGCCCTCAGATGGATTTCGGGTCATAGGAACATATCCGGAAATGAAATTGCCGATAAAATGGCAAAACTAGGAGCCGAACAGCCCCTGATAGGACCAGAACCTTACTGTGGCATAGGAAGGCATACAATAAAAGAATACATTTGGAAAGAGGAAGGCACCATGAGGCAAGAACACTGGAGGAATACCCCAGGCCTAAGGCAAGCCAAGCCAAAACTCTAATAGAAAACTACAACAAGAAGAGGTTCGAGGAACTTATGCAACTAGGGAAGAATTCACTTAGGATCGTTACCGGATTACTAACCGGGCACTGCAGACTGAAAAGTCACCTAGGTAAGATAGGAATAACAAGCAGCAGGACTTGCAGATTCTGTGACATGGAGGACGAAACCTCTACACACATCATCGCAGACTGTCCGGCCTTAATAAATATAAGATGCAGAACCTTAGGATCGAGAACTCTATCACATGAGCTCTTAGGAAGAATCAACCCATCAAAACTCCTCGACTTTGTTCGAGGAAATGGGTTGATATCTGAGCTGTAGGCTCCGAATGGGGGTACAATAGATCTAAACAGGTCGCGGTACACTAACACCCCAATAATATAATAATAATTTGCACAGAGCAAACAACCATTATTTATTGTCCTTTTACTTTTCCATTTTATTATAAGGAAAAAATTTTTGATTTTTTTTTTTATTACTATTTGCCTTTTGATGAGCATTATATTTTTATGTATACTGTTGCCAATTTTTAATCAAATAGAATTTTCATTATCTTGTTAGTTTAAAGAATATTTTGTTCTACTTTTTAATTGTTCAATTACTATTTTTTATGTTTAATGTCCTACGACACTTAATATTTTTATTATTAATCGCAAACTTTTATATCCAACCATGCACGTTTATTTTTACCCAATAAAATTTGTAATGTAAAGCTTAACCATGTATTGGTAGAAACCAACTAAAGGGGGAACTGGCACAAATGGAAAAACTGGGTCAAGAACAATGACATAACTTTTGACGAACGACAAACACATTAGGGGATCATATAGCGCAGCCAGCGATGATCCATTGGCATGCGAAGTCGTGAAGGGAAGGGCATTGGCTGAAACACTGCCGATCGGATTTCAATCAAGCTAACGCGTAGCTTGCGGGCGGTGTGAACAGAAAGACAGACTGACTAACGGCATTTAGTACTTCCATCTAATCTAATTTTGTGCTAACGAAGTTAGTATAAGTCGTTTTAAGAGCGGCAGAGAGTCAGAATTTGTGATTATAGGATAAAGTCTATTATAGTCAGAACATAATACTCTGAAAGGCTCATGCAAGTCATAGTTAGATCTACAATGGTTTAAAATTAAGGGGAGGTTCTAGTCCAGAGGCCCGAAAATGTGCGTAATTTCATGATTTTTTTTAGATAGTACACACGTATTTTTTTAAAAAAACTTGTATGGCATTTTTTTGTCTATATTTTAAAGAGATTATAAAAAATTTTGTATAGTAAAAAAAAAACAAAATGGCGGCTCCAGCCCTCAATGACGGCGGTCGTGTGCGGCGGTGGACAGTGTGCGCGGGGCGCTCTACAGCCCTGCCAAGTGATCGGAAACGAAAAAACTAAAAAGAATCTTAAAGTAGATGAAATTTGGGGGGCCTTCTCGGTTTCCGATTTTTAAAAAACCCTTTAAAAAAAAATGGTGATATTTTTTAGAAAAAACAACCTTTTTTGCCTCGTTTTTTTTGTTTTCACGTTAAAAAAAAAATACTAAAAAATTTAAAAAAAAAAAAAAACGCTTCGAGAAGGCCCCCTAAATTGAATAAGCTTTAATTAGAGCTTTCAAACGTCGAAATCGGTTTAGCGGTTGAAGCGGTATCGCGCCCCGCGCGCAAAAAAAAAGGTGTTTCGAGAAAAACGCGTTTAAAGTTTGACGAAGACCTGTTTTTTCGTCCGACGGGTCCTCTCGCCTATAGGCTATAACTTGTAAAATCAATTAGATAGGGAAATATCCTTTTGCCTACACATTTTTAGGACCATAAAGATGAAAATAAAGCAATAAAAAAAAAAATTTTTTTTTGGTCGCTTGTGACTAGAACCTCCCCTTAAGGGTATATAATTTCTAGTTAATCTACTTGGCACAGAAAAGTTAAGCCGACCTACCAAGTCGGGGCAGTCAATATCACCACGAATAAGATTATAACTAAAAATAGTACCAAGCATCGTTCTACGGTTAGCTAGGGAGGGTAAATTAACTAAAAGTAATCTGCTAGAATAAGATGGTAAGTTAAGGTTTGCATCCCCGTTGAGGCGCCGTAAAGCAAAAATTAAAAAGTTTTTCTGTACAGATTCAATGCGATCTATATGTTCTCCGTATTGGGGACTCCAGACGGGAGACCCATACTCAAGAATCGGGCGGCCTAACGAAGTAAATAAGGTCTTAGTGACGTAGGGATCGTCAAATTCCTTCGACCATCATGGGTCCAAAAGGACGCCAAGATCGTCAACCATAGTTATTCTATCCGAAGATTTCCCACTTAGTGAGTAAGTTGCAAATTTTGGATTTACTCGGCAAAAAGTCATCAGCTTGCACTTAGACCCGTTTAAATTTAGTAAATTATCACGGCACCAGTTTTGAAAATTATTTAGATCGGATCGTAAGTCAGAATGGCTGGAAATATCCTTATACTGCAGGCATAACTTAACATCATCTGCATACATAAGTACGCGAGAATCATTTATAATTAATGGAAGGTCGAGGTGAGCTCCAAAAGGTTAGTATTGTTGATCTTCTTTTCATAAATCCGTGTTGACACGGAGATATAACTGACCTACAAAGGTACTGCAAATGAGTTTGGGGATAGCCGACAACTTAGAGATACCTCTACAGTTGCTGGCATCCAATTTGTTACCTCCTTCCAAATAAGGGGAAATTCGGAGGTTTCTAAAGATAAGGTGAACAATTTGAGAAGGGGTTTGCATAGGGCTTCGGCGCAATTTCTAAGCACGCAGCCAGGAATTCCGTCCGGACCTGGAGAGTAAACAGGCTTAACAGGTTAAAGATCCAAAAATTAAGAGCTTTCGTTTATAGTAGGACTGAATATAAGGTTCGACGTAGACATGGTGTAAGAATAAGGCTCTATTGGATGTGCTGAAGTAGTATAAGTTGTTTGAAAAAACTGGGCATAAAGATCGGTTATTGCCTGATCTGTGGTTGCCGTCATGTTTTGAAAATATAGCGAGGAAGGATAAGAAGTAGATTGTTAACAAAGTTATAAAACTGTTTCGGGTCCTGCGAGAACTGGACCTTACGACGATTTAAATAATTTTTATAGCTCTGCGGGTTAAGCACGGTAAATCTTGACCGAGCACTTAGATATTTTGAAAAAACAGATTGAGAACCGGAGTCTTTATATTTCCTATAAAGTCTGGACTTAACATTTGGACTTTACTCTTTACTAAACCAAGGTGGTTTACTGGAGATAGACGGATAGTACATCGCAACACAAGAATTAAAAAATGATTTGATTGCAGTATAAAAAATATTTATGGCATCAGGCATGTTATTGCATGATAAGAGATTGTACCAATTGAAGCCAGATATAAAATTATTAAGCCTAGAAAAGTCCGCCTTACGAAAACAATGTATCGTTTAGTTGACCTTTCTGATTTTTCTTCTATCACGATACCCGTGTCGACTGACACATCGAAAGTAGGATGATATGGATCTTCAGGTTGCGCAAGTGGTGGTATCCTAGATAGAAACACGCCTTCAGGATTTAGTAAGCGGCCTAGTGAGTTCCGAACATGGTTTACTTGACTCAAAGATATGTCAAGCAAGCCGTCAATAAAGTCATGTTGTGTAAAAAGAAGTAAGACATTTGATTTTTCATCTGTGGACCACGTAGCTCCAGGTATATTGAAATCACCTAGAACTAATAACTGATCTAATATCGGACAGCCTATTTGAAACGGACTGTATAACAGAAAGATGATTTAAGTACTCTTGGAGTTCAGAAGACGGCAGAATATAAGAGCAAGTGATATATAAACTTTCCCGGAAGGGACAGCTTTATACAAATAAATTCAATTTTATTAAATTCCTTAAACCGTACCTCTTCCGACGTGAGGTTGGAGTCGACGGCAATTAAGACTCCACCTCCCCGTTTGGAAAGACGGTCAAGCCTATATACTGTGTTATTATTATATTGTTTAGATCTATTGTACCCCCATTCGGAGCCTACAGCTAAGATATGAAACCATTTCCTTGAACAAAGTCGAGGAGTTTTGATGGGTTGATTTTTCCTAAGAGCTCATGTGATAGAGTTCTTGATCCTAAGGTTCTGCATCTTATATTTATTAAGGCCGGACAGTCTGCGATGATGTGTGTAGAGGTCCTCCATGTCACAGAATCTGCAAGTCCTGCTGCTGGTTATTCCTATCTTACCTAGGTGACTTTTCAGTCTGCAGTGCCCGGTTAGTAATCCGGTAACGATCCTAAGTGAATTCTTCCCTAGTTGAATAAGTTCCTCGAACCTCTTCTTGTTGTAGTTTTCTATTAGAGTTTTGGCTTGCCTTAGGCCTAGGGTATTCCTCCAGTGTTCTTGCCTCATGGTGCCTTCCTCTTTCCTAATGTATTCTTTTATTGTGTGCCTTCCTATGCCACAGTAGGGTTCTGGTCCTGTCAGGGGCTGTTCGGCTCCTAGTTTTGCCATTTTATCGGCAATTTCATTTCCGGATATGTTCCTATGACCCGGAATCCATCTGAGGGCCAGTCTATTTAGACTGCCCAAACGGTTAAGTTTACACTTCACCTCAAGGACTATCTTTGAGGTGACTTTATTACTGCATAGAGCAGTAATTGCTGCTCGGCTGTCCGAAAGGATCGAGATATTCTTATTCGGCTGTCATTTCAGCCCTAGGGTGAAGTATTAGGGGCACCTCACCTAACAGATTAGTCGCATCCCTGTTATTTAGAATGCACCCACTACCCGTCCCCTCAGTGCCTATTCTCAGGAGGGTCGCTTTGCGTTGAAGTTCAATTACACAATGGAGTGGTGTTAGCTCCATCAGAACTTCTAAGGCAGTTGTAGGACAGGTTTTTATTGCCCCTGTCATTCAAACGCAAGCAAGTCTTTGCAACTTTTGTAACTGTTTTTGTATAGTGATGAGCTTAGCTCGTTTACCCCATGCAATTGCTCCGTATGTGAGAATTGGTCTCACAATCATTATTATCTGGGGCCTGGTTCCCCAGGAATTCCCAGCAATTTTTCGACAGGTATAGAGAGCTCTATAACACTTTTCCACTGTATTTTGGACGTGGGAAGCGAAGTTTAGCTTACTATCTAAAGTGATTTCTAGATACTTAACCTCTCAGCTAGTTTCTATAGGAATTCCTAGCAATGAGATTTGTCTCATTTTACGTTTGTACTTCCTTGTGAAGGGAACGATGACTGTTTTGGCGGGATTTAGGTTGAGTCCAACCTCCCTGCACCAGTCTAGCGTTATCTTGAGTCCGAGTTGGACGATGTCACAGAGTGTCTCTTCAAATTTTCCTCTGGCTATTATCACAATGTCATCGGCGTATCCCTGACACTGGATCCCCTTTTCAGCAAGTTTGCTGAGAAGCTCATCTACCAGCAGACTCCATAGCAAAAAGGAAAGCACTCCTCCTTGCGGACAGCCTCTGCTGGTTGTTATCGTCATGTTATCTGAGCCCAGTGTACATGTTGCTTGTCTGGATTGTATTAGGTTACCAATCCATTTACTCGTTGTAACATCTATGTTCCTCCTAGACAGGGCAGCTCGAACCGCATCATGTGATGTGTTGTCGAAGGCTCCCTTTATGTCTAGGAAGGCACAAATAGCAATTTCTTTGCTGTCAACTGCCCTCTCTAGGGTGCGGCGTAGTTCATAAAGTGCCGTGTCTGTTGAACGGCCTGCTCTGTATGAATGCTGCGTGTATTGCAGCGGACAGTCTCTGAGAGCTGTTTTCCTAATATTGTAGTCTACCAGTTTTTCCAGCGTTTTAAGCAAAAACGAAGTTAAGCTAATAGGTCTGAAGGACTTTGGGCTGGTGATATCTTTCTTCCCGGTCTTGGGGATGAAGACCACCCTAGCGCTGCACCATGCGCTTGGGACATAGCCAAGGGCTAGGCTGCTTACCATTAGTCTTCTTAAGCGGGTTAGGAGTAGCTCCTGCCCCTGATGTAAGAAGGATGGAGAGATCCTATCTAATCCCGGTGACTTAAATGGTTGGAAGTTTCCAATAGCCCATTTAAGTTTCTCGGGCGTAACTATAGACTTGGCTGTTGCCCAGTCACTTGCTACTGTCCTAGGGGTTCTATGATGATCACGCATAATATTTCCCGTAATGGGAGTACTTCCCGGGAAATGCGTGTCAAAGAGAAGTTATAATTTCTTCCGATCCGTGGAAGTAAAGGTGTTATTACCTTTCTTCAGGGCTTAATTACTATCTGTTGCACTTTTGGCCATTGCCTTGTGCAGTCTTGCGCCCTTTGACGTTCCTTATTGCCTCACAGAAGTTTCTATAGTCCTTCCGTTTGGCTTTCCTGATCTCTTTGTTATAGAGCGTCAGGCTTTGCCTGTACCGTTCCCAGTTACTTTCAGTTTTTGGCCTGTTGAAGAGCCTTCGAGTGGTGCGTTGTAGCCGTTCAAGCTTAGCATTCCACCACGGTGCGTCTGTTTCCCGTTTCTGTCTGCCTATTGGACAGCTGTCGTCAAAGGCATTCACTATTTGGTGACCTAGGTTGTCTACTGCTCTATCTAGTTCCAAGGGATGTCTAGGGTATCCTGACGTTCGTTGGAAAGATTTAGCTCTAGAGTTGACCTGAATTTATCCCAGTTTGTTTTCCTGGGGTTTCTTTTAGGGCTATATCTTTTTGTATTGAAGGCTACCTCAAACAAAATTGTCCTGTGGTCGGACATGGATTCTTCTGGTCACACATGCCAGTTCCTAATGTGGGGTTTGATTGAATTGGTTGCCAGAGTTATGTCTAGCACCTCTTCTCTTACCTTGGTAACAAATGTCGGCGTGGAGCCGACATAACAAATCTCTAGGTTATTGTTTAAAATAAATTCTAGTAGTTGCTCACCTCTGTTGTTAACATCAGTACTGCCCCACATCACATGATGTGCGTTGGCATCACATCCGATGATAAGGGGGATCTTGTTCTTCCGGCAGTGGTCCACTAGCCCGAGTATTTCTGGCGGTGGACAGGCTTCCTCCCCAGCAATGTAGGCGGAGGCCACTGCTAGCTTCTGTGCTGCTCCTGTGCCGTCGATGGAAATGGCGACACAGTCCCTGCTCAGGAACTCTGAAAAGATATTGTAATTGATCTGGGAGGTAGTTCTCCTGGATCGCATATTACCTTTGTATCCTTCGTGTACAGGCCTTTAATGCCATGGTGCCACCATGGTTCCTGTACAAGGGCTAGCCCTAGGTGTTGAGAGGTGATCATCCTGGCCAAGACAGCAGATGCTGCTTTGGCCCGATGGATGTTCACCTGGGATGTTCAGATGGGGGTTTGGTGCCCCGTGATTTATGGTGCAGAGAGCGAGCAAGTCTCTCCACCACCGTCTATCACGGTGACCTCCGCCTCATCACAGCTGTCGTCCAAGAGGAGCTCCTGGGCCAGTTCTTGGGATGACATGGGGTGTCCATCCACCTGGTCATCCCCAATCTCCATGACAGATTGACTGTCCTCCCCACTCTGCGACGTCGGCTTCACACTCAGTGGTTCGAGGGTATCCTCGACAGCCTCGCAGGTGCCTTCGTTGGACGCCTCTTCCGGAGCTTTCATGGTCTTCTTCAGACCGCTCACGGTGACGTAACCGTACCGGAAGTTGAGTTGGTGGTCACACTCCACTATCTCATCCCTTCCGGCCTGGTCCATCCCTACTACGAGGAGTGCACCAGCTCCGTCGTTTCTCCTGGAGATGACCTTCCAGGCGTCTGTTCCGACGCGGTTTTGGAAACCGATGAAGGCCAGAATCTCCTCATTGGTCCTATCCGCGCTACTCGGGCAGAACAACGTTGCGTTGAAGACTGACGGGATGTCGGCTCCCGTTTGTGTAGCAAGGGGTACTCCCTTCCACGTCCGCAGCTGAGGTACGGCCAGTTTTAGCCACTCAGCTGTGCCCTCGTCCAGGCAATCGATTATCAGGTGACCCACCCTGAAGTGGATCCCCCTGAAAATGACCGGACCGCTCCACGCTGACGTGAGCATCTCGTCCATGATGGACTCCTGTAGCCCAGACAGCTCCTCATTGGTCAGGCTGACCACCGGGAACTTCTCCGGGAGGATGGCCACCTTTATGAGCGATGCCTTCTTGGCAGCCTCCGCGTATGTCGGACGGGGTCCGGTGGGCGGTGGTGCCGGGCCAGAGGGTCGTCCTCCGGCGGGTGTCGGTTTCTGGTCTCGGCGAGGCTGGGAAGGTATCTTCCTGGCCTGTTCAGCCGTTTGCCAGCCGGTTCTGCTCCTGATGCCGGTTGCTCCCTCGGCTCCTTTGCCTTCTTCAAGGCCTCCTCTGGCGTCAAGCCCTGCAAGAGGTACCTGAGGTACCACTTGACTTTTGACCCTGGCAGGCCACGCCTGTTCGGGTCGTCCAGTCCTCCGGGCTGTCCTATTGCTGGCAGGGCGTCTTGTTTCTTCAGCTGTCTAATAGAGTGTGGCCTATCAGACGCGAGAGGTGGACGTGCTGGCAGGGTAAGTCCTGCTGGCACACCGCGCTCCCTGGCTGGAAACACCTGCAGCGCAGGTCTGGCCTGAACTGCTGGTGAGATCCTGGGCGTGTGAGGATGTGTCCTCGAAGTGTCTTGCGACACCGGTTGCAGGGATATCCTGCGGGATTTTTATATTTCTATTTATCTTCATGTTGTAGTCCCACGAGCTGCGGAAAAGTATAATGTCCGCCCGGGCAGAGATCCGCCGTACCCGGGTAAGGCGCAGGTAGGACAGACGGTCGCCACTTGTCTGAACCCTCCGTTTGCGACTGGGCTATTTGTTGATTCGGGCCCCCAGCCAGGCTGACTATCGGCACGGGTCGGATGACACCTTAGTCCGGCACCGAGGTGAGATGTGGGGGATAGGATGGTGGTAGGTGGTTGTGAGGGAGGGGGTGTGTAAGGCTACGGTGATAAGACGGCCAAACAAGCGTCTTGTCGGTATACCTTCGTAGGTATACCCGCTGTTTGTCCGGGGTTGCTTATTCGCTTACGCTTATTCGCAACTAACCTTCCCGGAAGGCCGTTCGCTATCCGCAACCGGCGACTCGCCTGGTTGCCCCAGCTTAGCTTCCCTTCGAACCATCTCACCAGTTCTTGAGGACCAAGTATATACTGTGTACTTACCGGGAAAAACTTCGGAGCTTATAATCTCCGGCTTTAACCAGGTTTCTGTAAACGCAATAACATGGGATGCAAATGAAAAGCTATTAGAATACAATTTAGTTAGCTTGCTTCGCAAGCCTCTTGCATTTTGATAGGAAAGAAGGAGGTTTCTAGTTAGTTTTTTGAACAAGAAGTAGAAGAGGAAGATTGCACAATGGTCTGGCCACGACTATCTTTTTTTTCTTAGCTTCGAACTCCTTTACCACCAAATTATCCGGCCAGAATTTGGCAGAGCATATGGTAGCAAAGTGCTCGATTGGGACAGTGATCTTGAAAGATGAAATGTACCTAGCATAAGAGAAGTTAAATTTTTCCACCTTTACGTTTTCGGCTTTTGTTTTGTCTTGTATATAAGACAGTACATCAGAAGATGTTGATCAGGGGAAAGCCGAGAAACAAATATTTGTTTCTTTGGTGGAACCACAGAAAGAGCTTTAGGTGGTTCAGTTTGTGCGTCTGCAGAACCACCTATGCCCATTATTCCCTTGTGGCGGTATGTTAACTAGGTTTGGTGGATTCACCAACTGTGAAATCACTACGGACAAATCGGAATTTTCTGGATCGCCTATTTTCATACACTTCACTGTGGATTAATCGGGTTCCGAATCTTTTTTTGCTGCCGTTCTTAGCAACATTTGAGCGGCTGCTGAGTTCGGCTGCTGATCTACGGGAGTGCTCTGCTGGTCACCTGACGGTGGCTGCGGGGTGTTCCCCTTTGGCCTACCACCAGCGGCTTTTTTGCGCTTTGGAGACTCCTCTAATACTTTTGTGCTATTAAATTGAGTGTCCAGAGCTTGGAGCAAATCATCTGCCTTGCGAAAACTATCTCTAGCTCCGGCAAAACAGGTGATCAGCCCCTTCAAGCCGCCTTTAGTTTGGCGCATGAACAATTTCATCTCTTTTGCAACCTCGAGACAGGCGTCGCAACAGTACAACAGCGCACTTGGTGTGCACCATTTTTTCACATAGCCAGCAAGTACTTTTAGGCTGGTCAGCCTTTATTGCCTTCTGGCATTTTTTATCAACACAGACGAAAGATGTGTCCATAATTTTTCTTAATCGAACCACTGTACCAAATGAAATAAAATCGAAACTTGTGAGCGAGCCGCTAAAAGTACCGCAAGAGCGCAGATAACTGCACGCTTAGAAGTTTCGAGATAAAGAGCGAAAGAGCGCAGTGCAATGCAGTTTATGTGCATGCAAAAACAACAACAACGATTGGACCTGCGTGGGACGGTAAAGCACAAAAGAAAGACAAAATCACTTTGAAAGTATAGAGCAACATCTACGCTCAAGAGCTTCCGCATGTGCGACTGGGTTCGTCTACCTAAGGTTGTCCTTGTGGACCACCCTCCCCTTAATGATGACTCTGGTCCCCATGTCTGCTTCCACCGTTTTCTCTTCGCATAACGGCGAAAGCTTGTTGCCTAGTCTCCTGTTGGATTTCACTAGGACTTTGTCGCCGACATTGAACACTCTGTTTGGTCTATATCGCACTGTGGGTCACTTGACTGTGTGACTACCACGTCGGCGGGCCTCTTATCGATGACCGAATGGATAGACTTGTTGTATTTTGTCGTGGCCAGTTAAATCAACTTTACGGTGTCGCTGATGCCTTTGTCGATTTTGAGGCATCTGGCAAGCTCCACCAGAGTGCTGTGAAAACGCTCCACTTGTCCGTTTGAGACACTGTGGAGGGGCGGAGCATTCGAGACGCTAACGCCGAAGTGGTTTTCCACCATGGTCAAAATAGTGTGCGAGTTTAATGACGGCTCATTGTCGCAATAGATGACTTTAGCTTTGAGGAAAACGTTTAAGAGTTCTAATAGGGCCGGCTTGAGATCCTCTATTGTTCTAAAGGGAATCGGTTGGACCATTGCAAACTTTGAAAATTTGTCAATGCGTGTGAGGAAGTATTTCCTGTCTGTAGAGAAAATGTATATGTGTAGCATTTCCCCCACTTGCGATGGGACTGGCGTTTCGCCGAGTTCATGTTTTTTTTTATGCCTGTCATATTTTGCTTTAGCGAAGGTCTTACAGTTAGTGACGATTTCATTCGCTAACTTGGTAATTTTCGGGAAGTAGTATTCCGAAAGTACTTGTTTGGCCATATGGTGCTCAGTGGTGAGGACCTCTCGTCTCTCAGCGACTGCGAAAATATCCGTAGCCCGGTTTTTGCAGTGCCAGAATTTGGTGGCAGGGAACTGCCGGACCAAATCGTCTTGTATCATTACTAGCGTGTGCAAATCGCAATGAATGGCGTTTACGCCTTTGGGGACAATGGTGTCCGCGAGCTCCTTAAGCAGCGACTCCTTGCATGTGAAGTCAATGTTGTGCCGTCTCTTGTTTCCAAAGAGCACGAACCTGCGTTTAGACGGAAAGCGTGTTTCCTCCAGAGTTAACTGGTTCTGGGGTTTGGCGGGGGGAAGATTGGTGGGTTTCCCCCGGGCCCGAAGTTTTTACAGGGGCTCGTGAATTTCGGAAAACAGTAATTTGATTGACGATTTTGACTGTTTGCATAGGATCAATCCTTAAAAATTTCCTTAACATAATATGCTTGTTGCAGCTCTGCAGCTGCAAACTATTGGGAGGGCTAGGGTCTTGTTTTTTCAATCGAAAGTACAGTTCTTTATGAATGTTGTCTCAAAATTTTTACCGAGATATGCAGCATAACATCCGATCCCTTTAAGAACAGTTAAGCTTTAAATGCACTTTTTTCGAAATGACTTTTTCAAAGTCGGTTTCCCGGATAACTCAAAACTTTATGTACCGATCGGTTTGAAATTTAATTCACGTTTTTAAAATACGTTACTTTAGTTACTCCCAGCCAACGATCAGTTTTTTTTTTGGGAGGGGTGTAGGTTGAGCATGAATACCCCCGGGCCCTGATTTTCACTCTGCGACCCTGGCAATACCAGCCGCATTTTCCGGCTTGGCATAAATGGGCTCCTCACCAGTAGTTCTGATGGTAGCTACCACCGACGTGTTGTAAGGTAGGGCCCCATTGGGGTTTGCGAAGGCTTTTTTTCTTTCGCCAAGCATATTTATGAAGGCATCCCTAACAAAAGGCGTTGCGTCCAAGCAATCAATGTTGGTAAAATTGACATCGGGGCACGGTTGAAATTCTAGCTTTTCTGCTTCGGAGCCCCATTTGAGGTGGCCGGAAGCTAGACAAAGTGATGCCCCGGCCTTTTTCAACAGGTCAAGACAGATGATAGCATCAAGGGAGGACAAATTTGGTAAAATAAAGAACGTGGCCTTCAAGTTAAATAGGGAAACAAAGCATTTCTTAGTGATGGTGGTGGCGCCATTGATAAAATGTATCGTAAATGGCGATTCTACTGGGCGGACGCCTTTTAATCCTTCGTATGGACGGATGAAATTTTTTTGAAAAAATTAATAACGTCCGAATCATATTCATGAATGGCGTCGTCATTGATTTCCTGAGCCGCGTTCGAGGCTGTAGCTGGTTTCGCCTGCGCTCTGCGCGACGTGGTTAGCCCTCTGTCTTTTAACGGGGCCTGAACGGCCGGACGCAGCCGGCTTCCCATTTTGGTAAGCCTGCGCTTGGGTCGGTTGTCTGAACTTTGAAAGGGATGGGTCAATCTCCACTGGTTCCTGAGTATCATTTTGCGGTGCAGAATGTACTTGGACTTTGTGCTGCTTTGTGTAATGTGGATTTTTGCCAGAACCTGTCTGGAAATTAGTATACACGGAAGCCTGTTGGCGTTCTTGCGCCTTCGGATATTGTTTCCTATTCCTATCTTCCTGGCTCCTCGCAAATGAAGCTGCGAATGTGTATTTATCGTAGTTCGATTCCACCTCTTGTGCCAAATCAAGCGCCGATGGCATGTCCTTCGGCTTTGCGGAGAAGAGGACTTTTGTGAGAGGGCATCCCCGGAGGGCATCCCGGAATTGGTCGCATAGGACCTTTGCCGCCGAAGCGTCGTACGACATAGTTGCCTTATTTGTGAGGAGGGTGAGCTTTTTCTCAACCTCATCGTAATACTGCAGAAGGGAGAGATTTCCATGCCTAAGGGTGCCCATCTCCTGCTCAATAACATGTATCGGTCGCTTAGCACTGTATGTGAAATCCAACCGATTTATAATCGCATCAAAATTCAACACAGTGCAAAACGAAGACAGCACGGCATCGGCAGGGCCCCTTATTTTACTTCTAATGATAAAAACCACCTGATAATGGCGCGAGCTATTAACAAAATCCTTGAATATGCGGTATGCCGATTTTGCCGCTTGCCGCCAGGAAACATATGTTTTCTGTGTCCCAGTGAACTCGGGCAGGCACTTGACCGCGTCCAGTGGCTCGTTGCACTCTATGTTGCCTACAATATATATGGGCTCGAAGGTCTGTATTTGAGGGGCTTCGGCAGCGGTGGGCGTGATCTGTGCCGCCGCCAGCTGAGCAGCCAGATTTTGTATAGTTGTGCGCAATTCGTTTTCCCTGCGCCAGCGTCTTCGCCAGCCTTTTCTCTAAAAGCATTGGCAATGGCCATATTTGTATTTGTAGGGGCACTAGTGACTGCTCATATTGGTGTGGAAGCTATTGGAAGCCTCTCACTGTCCGACTCTGAGTCCCTATCTTGTTTTTTATCCCTATAAGTTAGGAATGGGGAGCTCATGGGTAGCTATGCTAAATTCCACCAACAAAGAGTTGCATGCCTAAGCAGCCTGATATAAACCAAATTGCTGTAGCCAAGGGATCGTGGCGGCTGAGCTGTCGTTATGGTATACAGAGTAGCGAAGCTAAATAGAATCGGAATACAAACGTCGCGGTGTCGGGTTCGAATATCGGCGTGGAGTGGGGAGGCAATAAAAAACCCAAAGATTGTTGCGAGGCTAATACAAAGAATTTTAGGTATAAGCAAGTAATACAACGACACAAAAGGGCTGAATTTAATGCCCATAATTTGATGAGACAGTTCCGTCGCCAAAAAAATTATTTAAATAAATTTACAATTAATTAATTTCCCAGCGGCGTCCTTGCGCTTAAGCCGAGATATTTTATATTCGCATTCAATTTATGGCCGTAATGTATGAGATATTCAGCACTGAGATATCTATTTGGTTGGTATATTTTTATTTTTAGCAACTAAAAATGCAAACAACACACAGAAACGTATGTAATAATAACACATAAAATTCCACAATTTAAATCGTCAAAAAAATAATGATTATGTCAAATAATATTTTTATTAACACGAAATTATGGAAGCGAAGCTGCAGAAAATATTCTGGCTGCGATTTATTTGATTTATTTATTCGAAGCAGAAGCAGCAGCACAAGCAGATGCCGGGGAGTATAAGGACTGAGTTGCTCACTTACATGGTTCCCCGATTTTATTAATAAAATGGTATGTCCGGTTAATGGTGAATTCTCATCTCTTCTCGGGCGGACGACAGGTCCACTGTTGATTGTTGGCCGGCTGGCGGAAGGGGTCCCGATGATGAATTAGGAGGATTATGCTGGAGGGGTGACTGCCCCTCTTACCTGCTGATCTATGGACCCCGACAGTATTTTAATAATATGCAATTAACGACAGCTAGTCGGAGTTTGTTTGAGCGATGGCTCTTTATTATTTGAGTGTCGAATCAGAACTGAAACTTAAAGCTAACATAAAAGAAACTCATAGCGGCCACTCCAATGAGTAGTGCTTGCCGGCTATGCACGAGCTTCCGGCCAGACGCTGTGTCAGCAATTTGGCCGGAGTGAGCCATCGGACGATCGGTCCTTGCCGTCGCCCGGTTAACTAAGTTAACTTGTATTTGAAATGTACAGGCAAGGTGAGTAACAATTTAGCAAATACCAAATACCAAAACTTTGCGTCAATTTCTCAAAAGCGCGGTCTTTTCAACTGCGTATGCTTGCATATGGGCTAATCCGAGAATTTTGAAACCAGCCCGAAAAACGAAAAAAGCTAATAAAAACATATTTCTGTATGGTTTTTTTAACAAATTTTTTTTCCTAAATCATAGGAACTAAACTTATCTAAGCAATGGACAAAAAAATTTAATATATTTTTCGGTACAACTAATTAGTTTTAGCAAAAAGTATTTTTTTTGGTATTTTTGTCTGTTTTTTAGACCTGTTTTCATTTGTCATTTTCTCCTATTAGAATGACAATGTATGATAACATTTTGTTCACAAAGTGTCGTTTACATATTGAACTATTTTCTCAAGTCAAAAAAACTATCAAATCATGGCTTAAAGTATAGGTAAACACCTATTTTAGCTTGATGGAAGAAGTGTAATGTCCGCAACGTAACGTCCGCAACAAATTTAAATTAAGATTATTTTTATTAACGGAACTAGTTATCTTTATTTTTTAAGCTGCATTAATATGGTCATACATTCCTCTTCATTATTAGTTATCGTACTTTTTTGGTTAACTATTATTAATTCGCTAATAAATGTGGAAATGCACACAAACCTCAAATTTTACTTCCATTTTTTGTAACGTCCGCAACGGAACTTTGAGCAAGCATAACTTTTTTTCAAAAACAGTTAACCTCTTGTTTTTAGTTAGTTTAAAAGTGCACTCAAGAAACTGCATATGGCAAAAATTGCATGAAAATATACCCACGTCAACGGCAGCTGTGTCAATTCTAACAATCAAATTTGCGTACAAATGTAACGTCCGCAACGCAGGATTAGCCCATATACATACAGACATACATACATATCTACTTGCATAAACATACACCTAACGAGTATTTTTAATTCCATAATCAAAGTCCTATGGAATTAATAAAACAACACAGAAACATTCAGTAAATGTATTTTATTTTTAATACTTTTCTAGTGCTATTACTTTAATTTTAGGACAAAAGGTTCCCTAGTGCTGTTACTTTAATTTTAGGACAAAAGTCTTGTTTCCTTGTTATAAGCTTAATTTGAAATTCAATATTTGATATTTTTCGGCGATATATTTAATATCATATTTGATATTTTTCTGAAAAAAATATATATCAACGATACGATACTTTACCAGGGACCGAAAATAATCATTATTTTTTTTTTAATCAAATAAATCATAAACTTACAATAGTCGCAGAAGCAAACGAATTATACCATTTGGTTCCTATTTAAATCATCTTTTCATATCCGCAATGATTTGCGAATCCGTGATTTTTATTCTTTTTGCTCAGTAATAATGATTTTTTTGGATTTTTATTATATTTTTCAAAAAAAATAATTATTTTTGGGCGAAAAAACTGTCAATCAAAAATAATGATTATTTCTGAGCGATATTTTTTCGCTCGAAAATATCACTCAAAGTCCGATTGCAGGAGTTCTACACGGAATCATGACAATATCTTAATCGGGGGTGCCACAGAAACCGTTCCTCCCGAAGTCCACCCAAGTTCCAACCCAAGGCAAAACCGTTGGTGCCACAGAAAACTCTATCGTTTCCCCCGTGTTTTAAACGACAGTTTTATAAAATAAGCATACTTGCAACTTTTTATAAATAATAAAACTTTTTTTAAAACAACGTTAATGAATTTTATGTGCTATCTGCATACAAAATTTTTTATGTTTTGATCTTTTTATATTTTAAATTAATCAATCTCCAAAAACCGTCACCTCAAAAATTGCTTGTGCGTTTCCGGCCAAATTCCACCTGAGAAACAAAAAATGCCAACTTGCTCCGAATAGAAAATACCAAATTTCGGAGTGATTTTCATATTTAAAATATGATTGTTATTATTGTTATGGTACGCTATACTATTGCTTATAACTATAACTATAACGTGTCAAAATATCAAGTGAAAATAAGTTGTACTTCTTGTGAAATTAATAAAACAAATCGTAGCATTGCAATTAAGTGTGACCGCGTGTGGCAAAAAATACCGGCTTGGGTAAAAACCTTAAAAAACGACGAAGAAGAAGACAAATTGTTTAAAAATGTCAGTCAATTTAACAAATTTTAAATATTATTGCCTAAATGTTGTTTAGTTTTAGGGGAAAGCATAGGAAATCAAAGCAAGCCACCGTGCTCTTGATTTTTATATTAGAAAACGCCGATTTCGCAAAAGGATTCGCTCTGGGGCACTGATTTTTATGGCCTCTCGTAAGAAGCCATCTAATACAGGGATGGCTTCTGTTGTTTAGGGGGACATGGAGGTCATTTTAAAATGTTGAACAAAATAGTTCGTTACGATTTATGTGTAGAGTTTTTTTTTAAATCCGAAAAATCCCCCCCCAAAACCGTCGACGGTTTCTGTTGCACCCCGGTATATGTGCTTGTTGGTGACGCCAAGGCCTACAGTATAGGCTAACAAAAAATTATGATTACGTTGATACAAACTATTTTAAACTTTTTTTAAGTATACGAGCGTGAGTTTATTAAAATTAATGGCCAAATTAAATGGTTTAAACAATTTTTAATAAAACCAAATAAATAATTGCAGAGGCTGGACAGTTCGCTTATCCAAGGGAATAGTTGGGAGGCATAAGGACCCTTTTTTTGCAAGGCCAGGCAGGAGCTCTACTAGCTCTTGAAAAACTTCTGACCACATCTAAAGCAGTGATGCCCACACGCTGCTTATGGGAGAGCAATTCACCAATACGCACACATAAATTTGTGTATTTATACACAAATACATAGACGTACCCTTTTTTTTTATATTTGAACTTTCTGCACTGAAAAAAATTGGGGTGAATAAAAACGTCAACCATCTTGCCTGCAAGTTTTCGTTCAACTGATTTCTTGCAATGTAGACTGTGCAAAGATCCAACAACAATTTACATTTGGCTTAGCGAGCTAACTGTAAAGCCTTTCAAATTGTTGTTGCTCGGTTCACCGAATGCGCGGAGAACAGAAGAAAATGAAAAATTGTTTTTGTATTCTGCCTTGTCGATGAATGAGCCATGTGCATGTACACGCGTCGGCTCTCCCTATGCGGAGAGCAATTACAATAACAAAGAAGCTCGGAGAGCTATGGGGTGGGCATCACTGATCTAAAGCATTCTTTGAAAAACTCGTCCGAATTTTGTGGGAAGTCAGACTCCCAAAGTGACACATATCTATTTTTTTAAATTATAAGGGTATAATAGCGCCATTCCACTGCCACATATTTTTACATTAGAATGTGGGTCGTTCCACTGAACATTATTTTAATGTACATTGTTGGCCGACATGTGAGTGCCTAGCTGCTGGGCGGTTTGTTTTGAATTGCAATTCAGTGAAAATGGATTGCAACTTTATCTCGCCGGACGACAGCAAAGCTCCAAAATATCAAGAAACAAACAAGAAAACAATTATTGAGATCCTTAATCATTTGTCCTAAAACAAAATTAGACATTAGTTTTGAAAAGTGCGTAAAATTTTAGCTGTTGTATAGATGTCACCTTAAAAATTAACGATAGGAATGGGTATTTTTTGGTATTTTCCTGGGGCCAGGTCGGGGCGAATGACTCCTAAGCACATTTATTTTTCAAATTTTTTTTTAATGCCACATATTTTTTTATGGGAGATTCCGAGTAACAAAAAGTATTGTCAAAAATGTAGAAATATGTGCCAGTGGAATGGGGCCATAACCTACGAATGTCTGCCCCTGAAGCACAGCGCTGGATTTGCTACTTGCTGTCAAATGGAAACGGGACTACGTCAATTGTTATCGATGACTCGTCGACACCGAAAATACCGACCAATGGAAAACGGCCTCTAGATGGTTTCTGTAGCACTGACCTTTTTTCCGAAATTTATAAAAACCGTCGACGCTTTCTGTGGCATTTCGGATAAAGTCAAATTAATCATTAGACAGTGCCATAAAGCTGCTTCAAACGTTTGGAAACTCATTAAATATTGAAATTTTATAACGAATACTTATTCAAATTGTGAGGTGTTTATGCCTGCGAAGGGTCCAACAACTGCTACGACGCAGCTGAATCGGACGCTGAAAAATGGAAACGGGTCTACGTCCCTTGTTATCGATGACCGTTATAGCACGTTCACACCACAGCAAAATTTGGAGGAACTATAAGAATATGGTGAAAAAATGGAATTCGTGTTCACATTGCCACCATCTACCGTTTACCGTCGACAGTCAATGATGATGCATAAGGGCTTGCCGTGCCAAAGTTTCAAAAAATATTCCACCATCAATTTTTGACGTTTCTTTCTCAGATTGTTTCACCTAGCCACTATGCTATATTTTTAGGTCCAATCACAACGAAAAAAACAACATTGTCACCGCGTTATTCGATTGACAAATCAAAATCAAAATGCACATAATCGTTCCTAATGTGTTGTGTTGCTTAGTGAGAACTTACTTATTAATTTTTAATTTCATTCGGGTAGAAATATGGTGGACATATTTGAATCATAAAACAAATTAAATAAACCATATCCTGTTAAACATTTGCTTCTGGCTTGCAGGGAACACGATTTAAACAAATATTCGGGTGCAGCGCTATGTCACTCAAAGAAGTGAAAGGCTTTATGTTAATTTTTTTGGTAGACTTAATACAATAACGCCCGAAGTAAAACTATATAAAATCCAAATTTTGAAAGCAATAACTGTTAAATTGGAAATAAATAGGGTACATCTGCTGTTTTAGTATTGGAAATTTAAATTTGTTAGGTGCACTACAAAGTTGGTATTGTACAAAGGAGTTATGATATTGCGGCGTAGCGAAAAAATGTTGCTTAATACGGTAATCTCACACAGCACATCCCAGGGGAATGGCTGGGATTTTTGAAAATCGGATTCCCACTGGGCGGTGGTTTTTTTCCGAAAAAAAGTGAGGTGACAGGTGTAAAGTTATATTAATCCTGTTGTGCAAAAAACTAATAAACTAAAATGGATAAGTTTCCAACTTATTTGGCCAATAAAATCATAACACATAATGTATAGTTGTGTCCCCCTGTACTCGTTTAACAGGAGGTCATTGTAAGAGGGGTTCCCAGGCAAATGCAAACACAAAACACTAGAGTTCACTTTCAATAAATTCAATATAATTCTGAGCAACTTCAGATATGTTATAAACTATGTATATATGTGTATGTACAAGTGGTAGTGTAAATTCGTTAGACCGGCGACGTGCGTTCAGCTTCGACTTTAATTGCAGACTCCCTCCTTCTCTCGCTGTCCCTTATGGTCTCATCTGAGCGACCACTCAGCTGATCGCACTGCCTCTCTTCGCCGCACAGTGGGACAAGGAGACAACTGAACATGCCGCCCGCCAATGCTAGACCTAGCATGAAACATCCTGGGTTGTCCGTGTCCTGCGTGTGACGACGATTGGGTATTTCGGCCTTCAGGTCCTAGCTTCAAGCATGAGAATAAGAGAACAAGAAGTGTACGCAAGCAAATATATTATAAAGGGTGAGTTAGTGAGTGCGCTTTAAACATGAATTGGGAGGGGACAGAGCTTCGAGACAGACCGCTTCAATTGTCCTTGCTGGGTTTTAACTGTCACCACACGGACCAGAGTGTCCGCTCCTGGATGTAGCTCGATGACCCGTCCGAGTTGCCATTGTGACGGCGGAAATCGATCGTCCTTAATAAGAACAAGATCGTTGAGCTTGAATCCTTCTGTTTCTTGGCACCACTTTGGCCTTTGCTGTAGGTGAGCCAGCCAGTCGCGGCTCCAGGCTTTCCAAAAGTGGCGCACCATTGTCTGTTGGATGAGGAATTGCTCTCAGAAAGATGTGGATTGTGGACGATATTCCGGTGGTGCAAACATCGAGTCACCAATTAAAAAGTGTGCCGGGGTTAATACTTCCAGGTCGTCAGCGTCCGCTGTGAGAGGGCAAAGGGGCCGTGAGTTTAGGCATGCCTCTATGCTGACCAGCACCGTGGATAATTCTTCATACGTTAGCCGTCGATCTGCAACGACCCGCTTTAAGTGGTGTTTCACCGACTTTACGTTCGCTTCCCAAAGTCCACCAAAATTAGGCGATTGGGGGGATTAAAGTGCCAAGTTGTCCGCTGCAACGCCAACTTGGGCGCCACCAGTTTGTCATAATCGGCTTGAAACTGATTGTAAAATGTCTTCATTAAATTGTCCGCACCGACGAAGTTGGTGCCGTTGTCGCTATACAGATGCTGTATCATCCCACGCCGTCCGGTGAATCTGTCCAGCGCCAGTAGGAAGTGCTCTGTAGTGAGTCCTGTCACCGCTTCCAGGTGTACCGCCTTTGTTGCAAGACAAATGAAAACGGCGATGTAGCCCTTGTAAAAGCTGGTACCTCGTAAGCGCGCAGCCTTAAGCTCTATTGCGCCGGTGTAGTCGACTCCGGTAGCGATGAAGGGTCGACTCGGGGGGTTGACCCGGTGGATCGGTAGATCACCCATGAGTTGAGTCGAATGGGATGGTCGGACCCGAAAGCAGCGGACGCATTTCCGTATGACTCGCCGAACCGCCAGCTTTCCCGTGAGGATCCAAAATCTGTGGCGTGTGTGTGCCAAAGTCAACTGCGCACCGCCATGTAATGTTAAATAATGTGAGTTCCGTATCACTAGTTCGGTAAAATGATGAGAGCCAGGTAGAATTATTGGATGACGACGCTCACGTCCCAAAGCAGAATTGCGCAAACGCCCTCTAACCCGCAAGATGCCGTCCGCTAAGATCGGCGACAAGCTCACGAGCCTACTTCGAGGGGGCAACCGTTTGGAACCTCTTACTGCTGCTATGTCGGCTGGAAAGGATTCTCCTTGAACAGCTCGCACAATTGTAAGCAGAGCGTGATCCAGTTCCTCAATGCTCAGGGGTCCTGTTCGTTTCTTTCCGTTGCTGCCTGCATTGTACGTGAACCGTAGGACATAGGCAGTGACTCGTATAGCTGTACTGAATGTAGAAAATCTGTCGACGTATGCAGGAACCGGCGCTGCATGATGAGCGCGCACCTTGTCCGCCTTAACCTCCAGAACAGCGTTACTCGCGCAGCCATCTCCTATGTCCGTCGTTGGCCACGAGCTTTGGTCGCTTACGAGCCAATCTGGGCCTCTCCACCACAAATCAAAGTCCTTAAGCTCCGTCGGAGAAAGTCCTCTAGTAGCGCAGTCCGCTGGATTCTGAGTGGTGCTCACGTGCCTCCATTGACTTGGCATGGAATGGTCCAAAATAAACGCAACCCTATTTGCGACGAATGTCTTCCATCTATTAACGTCGCCGTGTAGCCAGTGTAAAACAATTGTAGCATCTGTCCAATAAAATGTCTGAAAAGCAAGGGAAGCCAGATAATTAGACGTAGTAAGCCACCGAACTAATTTAATAGCTAATACAGCACCACTAAGCTCTGTCCTAGGTATAGTTAATGGCTTCGTGGGTGTTACTTTCGATTTAGCCATGAGTAGAGATGAGCAGCACGTTCCGTCCTTATATTCTAGCCTCAAATAAACAGAGGCTGCATATGAAGTGGAGGAACCGTCGCAAAACGCATGAATTTGCATTGAGGCTATGGATTCTGGGGCATAATGGGTCCACCGATTTATGCTGATTTCGCCAATCCTCAGCAATCCATCTCGAAACAGTCGCCATCGCTCTGCCAATGCATCTGGAACATCATCGTCCCAGTCTAAAGCCGCATGTGTGCCGTCTGCACGCTCTATCTTGGCCATAGTTACCTCCTTGAGTATCAATTTCCCGGAGATGATGATAGGTGCGATAAGACCCAGCGGGTCGAACAATCTCGCTATACTTGATAAGATCATCCTCTTGGTGGAACTGGTTGGTATCTCAAAGTTGATCTGGTATTTGAAGCAGTCCTTCTTTGGGAGCCAATACATTCCCAAAGCTTTTACAGGATCCGTGCTGTCCCAAGTCAAAAGAGTCTGGCTGCAATGATGCTCTGGTGGGATCGAGACCAAAAGCCTTGAATCGTTACTAGCCCACTTACGCAACTCCATGCAAGCGGATTTTATTGCACCCGATACCTGAGACCGTTTCTCCTCTGCTTCTTCTATAGTGTGCCCTCCAGATAGTATGTCGTCCACATATATCTCGTGTATCAACACCTCTTCAGCCTTGGGGAACGAGCGGCGCTCATCCTCCGCAAGCTGATGAATGACTCTGATAGCCGTGTATGGGGCTGACGCCGTCCCAAATGTGAGTGTTGATAATGCATAAACGTTGATGCCTCCATCCGCCGCCCGCCATAAAATCCGCTGATATTGGGCGTCCTCAGGATGAACATCGATACAACGATACATCTTTTGTATATCCGCAGTAAAAACGTAGCGATATTTTCTAAAATTTAGTATGACCGAAGACATGTCATTCTGTAGCGTAGGTCCATTGCAAAGTACGTCGTTTAAGGATCTTCCGTTACTTGTCCTTGCCGATGCGTCGAAAACAATCCGCTGTTTGGTCGAATTTATCTCCTCCTTGAAGACCGCATGGTGTGGCAACACGCACGACGCTGTATGTCGATCCGTGGAAGTTCGCTTCGTTGTACTGCTTTCACTGCCAACCGCAGGGGCTATTTGCTTTAGCGAAAAGTATTCCTCGATCTCTTCCTTGTATTTACCCCAGCGTTCAGGGCTGCTCGAAAGACGTCGTTCCAACTGCAGGAACCGATTCAGCGCCGTCTGATGAGACCTTCCTAAAACCATGGTTGGATCCAGATACGTTTTGAATGGCAGTCGGACTATGTACCGGCCATCCGATCGACGTGTATGAGTTTTCTGGAAAAATGATTCGCACCAGATATCCTCCTTTGTAGCCGGTGAGCAGTCTGGAACTGCTTCGACTTCGCAAAAACGCTTAAGCAGCGACTCGGTGTCCAAAGATAGATGATTACAGCGCAACTGGGCTACTCCGTCTACTCCTTGTGCTCGTCCAGAAAGAATCCAGCCAAAACGAGTATTTTGAGCTATTGGCTCGTGTGGCGACCCGATCCTAGTGCCTGGCAACATGATTTGCGCTAGGAGGTCTGCCCCCAATATGAGATCGACTCGTTTTGAACGGCTGTAGTTTGGGTCTGCCAATGTGAGACCTTGGATGTGGTTCCAATGCTGCGGAGAAAAGCTCAGACTCGGCAAATATGAAGTAACCGAATTGAGAACATATGCTGAGCTAACATCTAAGACAAAATGGGAATTAATTAAACTTGCAATTTCAAAATTAACCATATACTTGCAACGGCGACCGCCCCCTTGACCAACACCAAAAATGGATGTTCGGGTGCTGGTTCGCTTGAGATGAAGGGATTGTACGACGTGCTCGGATACGATGGTTGCCTCAGATCCTTGATCGATGAGCGCATTAATGACAGCTTGCAAGCCGTTGATCGGGTTTCGCACTGTTATGCGAGCAGTGGCAAGAAGTATGTTCCTTGCTGAAAGGTTGGATGAAGTGGCTGAATGACACCTATAAGATCCGTTTGGGTCCTGAGCCAGAGCAGCTTGCATGTTGTGTTGGGAAACTGTTTCCATAGCTGCTGGCGCGGTGAACTGCGGTGTCGTAGGTCGGGCCAACGGTGCTAGAGAGTGGTTACTGGCTTGTCCTTGTGCCAGAACCGGAAAATGCAGCAATGTGTGGTGCCGCTGACCACAGACTTGACAGCCCTTATTGCTGGGGCAGCGAGAAAGGGCATGTGACTTACTTAAACAATTTAAGCATAATTTAGCCCTGCTTGCGATATCCTTGCGCTTGTAGCAGTCAAGCGCCAGGAAAACTGGACAACGACGGAGCACATGGTCGCCGTTGCAGTGGTAACAGGGGCTACTTGCACGCCTTGGGTGTTCCTGTGTGTTATGAACTCGAACCCGTCTGGTAGGGTCCGTCGAACTTGAGCCAGAATTGGAGTCGTACAACGAGCTACGGTTCTCAATTGCATCCATTATGACAAGTCGATCGTTCAGAAAAGATTCCAACTCCTTGTAAGTTGGAACTATAGAGCTGCTACCTTGATGGTGCTCCCAAGCGTTGTGGGTCTCCTTGGGCAGCTTCGATGCGACGTAATGTGCCAACCAGTGCTGACTTTCCCCATCCAAGGCTTGGACGCGGCGGAATGCAGCCAGGCAAACATTGACCGTGCTCAACATCGAACGCATAGAATCGGTAGTATCCTTGTGTAGCCTGGGCAGCGCATAGATTGTATTCATATGGTGCGAAAAAACCAGGCGAGGATTGTTGTACCTTTTAATCATCATGCCCCAAGCGACTGCATAATTTACATCCGTAAGCTGCATTTGACGGATGTCATTATCACGGCTTGCTGGCAGCGATTCCTTGAGAAAATGTAATTTTTGAACGTTGCTCAGGTTTGAGTTGTTGTGAATCAGGCTGGTGAAAGCATCGTAGTATCCGGGCCAATCGACACACGCACCAGAAAATTTGGGGACTGACATTTGAGGCATGTTGACTCGAAGCTCAGGATCTGAACCCGCAGCGGCCGCAGACTGGGAAGCCGGAGCCACTGGTTCAATCTTTTCGTAGTCTTCAGCCAGGGCGCAGTAGGCGTCCAGATAACGCTCCTCAAATTCTGATTGAAAATTCTTTAGGGCGTACGAAGAGTCCTCAAATCCTTCCAAATTAACGATAGCCGAATGAGTCTGTTGAAACGCAGTTCGTAATTCCTCCACTTGTTCCAGCCTCTTTTTAAGATAAATGCGCGTTTTCCTCGATTGCGAATCCTTCCTAAAATTCTGCAACACAGTCTTAAGGGCTTGGTGTCGATTTTCTTGCAAATTTATCAAATGCGAAATATCCAAATCAGATTGCATGTTGACTAGTGTAAACCCAAATTTGCGCAACTCACCACCCAAAAGAAATCAAAAAATAATACGGTAAATGCTTGTCTCGCACACAACTTGTTCACTCACTCAGTTTTGCCAGAAACGAACCACAAAGAAGAAACGAAGAGAAGACAGCGCCCGGCAAGTTCCGATATGCAGTTATTGCGCTTATGTATTGATGTTTCTCTTGCACAATTTCGTTCAGCCGGCTTGTCGAACTAACGCAGCGGTCTAACGGAAACTATTTACACTTTGAATTTTACAGAAAATGTTTGTATGTATGCTTGCAGGTTCCCCTCATGGGCCCTCATGTGTCCCCCTGTACTCGTTTAACAGGAGGTCATTGTAAGAGGGGTTCCCAGGCAAATGCAAACACAAAACACTAAAGTTCACTTTCAGTAAATTCAATATAATTCTAAGCAACTTCAGATTTGGTATAAACTATGTATATATGTGTATGTGTAAATTCGTTAGACCGGCGACGTGCGTTCAGCTTCGACTTTAATTGCAGACTCCCTCCTTCTCTCGCTGTCCCTTATGGTCTCATCTGAGCGACCACTCAGCTGATCGCACTGCCTCTCTTCGCCGCACAGTGGGACAAGGAGACAACTGAACACATAATTATTTCTCTATTATATTATATTTCTAGTTTTTCATTTTAAAATTTTAATTTCTACTTCTTCGACTCCCTAAGAAGGTGCAGCAGCTTAGACTGGAACTGCTGTTGGCTGGTATTCACTTGCTGTAGCCACTTGTTCTTTTCCTTTATGCTAAGTTAAGCAATTAAAACAGGGCGTTTGACAATCTGTTGTTTTCCAAATACAATACTTACTTGCACTTATTGGTGAGATTTTCCACCTTAGTGCGGAGCCAACCTCCATCACGGACTGAGTTCTTCCGGGCTCCTCCTGCTACAAGTCAATCAGCAGATTTTCCATGTCTGCTGTCCACTTCAGTCTCGAATCTGTTCTCTTATTTGCTGAAGAATATAAACAAACACGTATGAATATAAAAAAACAACAATAACAAAAATTAAATATGTACTTACCACCGGTTCTTGCTTCTGCTGCGGATTCCATTTTCTAGGCTATTTAATATATTTGGTAAAAAAAAACTCAAACAACCAATCGCAGCGAACGTTACTTTTTCCACAGCGAATGTCAAATATCTAGTGTTGCACGGGAAAAACCAGCTACAATAACTAGCTACGAATGTGCGGTTAGGAACGGTTAGTTTTGAATGGTGGAACAACCGGGACATTTTCGGAACGGCAAAACCACGATTAATGCCCTATTCCCACAGGCCACCATCCACATCCAAATCTAGGAAGGCTAGGTTAGGTTTTGCCGTTCCGAAAATGTCCCAGTTATTCCACCATCCAAAACTAACCTTTCCTAACCGCACGTTCCTAGCTATTCAATTTTTTAAATTTCAAATAACAGAAGCGCCGTAGGCAAATGTATTTTTGTTTTTTTAAAGCGCAATTTGCTTAGAACAAATATTTTTGCGTGTGTGTTTTCCTAAACAAAAATAAATAATAACAACTGGGAGAAAAATAGCGCCACAGTCAAATAAATTTGAGATTGAATAATCTTTCTTCTTCTATCATTTGTGTTCCCCACGCATACTATATCAAGATGGCTAAAGCGACTTCTTCCTTTTTTTTATTTTTCTGACTCACGCACTTCTTATGTGAAACAAGTAGCTTCAGCGACTATTGTCAATTTTTGTGGTTTTTGTCCCCGTCTAAATAGATCTTTATTTAAATGATTTTTAATTGTTTTTGAAATTTTTTTAAAGTGAGCTCCTTTGTTTATCTTTTGTAGGCCGATCAGCTGATTTTGCAGCAGCGATTTTAAATGAAAACGCCCACATCGTCTTTTTTGTTGCTGCGATTTTAAGCACCAGTCTGCAAACGCTGTAAGCAATTTTCCGCTTTTTAGATTTCGCGGCAGGTTTTAATGCATTATCACCAAAGGTTGGCGTTAGCTAAAGCATGATACAATAACATCAGGTAGTCTCGTTGGCTGCCAAACTTTTCGGCTTTTAGTCCCTTGACATTCAGAGCTAGCTTGTCCATGCGAAAGGGTGTCCGAACGATGTTGTTCAGGGACTACTTCTTGCCGACGAAACTACCTTATGTTATTGTATCATGGGCTAAAGCGAATTGGGTGTAATGGGAATCAGCTATTAATCAATTGTGGTGATCCTGTTGGTATAATTGAACGTTGAAGCCGCGGTCACACTTATGACCACATGTTGAATTTAGGTAGATTGGCAGACATTAGAATTGAATTCAGATATTAAAATTTCGTTTTTTTTTTATATTTCTCTCACTGACGTAAAGTAAGTATACAGAAATTAAATATGAATTATGAACTCGGTTGCATGACTATACATATTTGCATTTATTTTATTTTAGGAATAAAGTATGGAAGAACTGATAACATCGACGCTTAAAAAACGTAAAAGCCGTGCGCTTGGACTTCGACTCCTTATTTGTTACCTTAAAAAGGGCTACAAAAAATTAGATGAAAAAAATGTACAAGTTTGGTTGACAATAATTTTTCAATCATGCAACTTATCTGAATTACGTTTATACGGCGACCTTATATACTCGGCAATTGGTGAGTTAAGCTCAATTTAAAATTTGCTCACAGCTTATTTCAATCAGAGGTTTAGCCGAATTTTAAATCCATATAGCCGATAACCCATAAGAAATTTCTCAAAAATTTAAAAAAACCTTTTTTAGGCAGCGAGTCCAACGTATGTGTAATTGGACCATAACGTACAGTGGCTCACAGTTTAAAGTATGCAGTGCATACTTTTAACTTTAACTCTACGTTGCGCTGAGACTTTAAGTAATCTCAAAATGACAAAGGTGCCAAAAGAAAGGAAAAATTGTACAGAATAAAATAACAACTTATTTTATTGACAAAGTGGCCATATAATTAGCAAAATAATTAAAAAACTAAAAGCACTGCACTTTTTAAACGCTTTATATAAGTTTCACTTGTGGCTATCTGGCTGGCTGGCTGGCTGGCTGGCTGCGTAACACTTTTTGGTTCGCATGCAGGCCTGCCAACTTGTTTTTTTACCGATTAATTTATCGATATCTATAAAAGAGCGCGCTCTTTTAAACCGGAAAGCGTTTCTTTTAGTTTTTTAAAACTATTAATATTATTTATTCTCACAGCTTATTTTATGCCGTCTCTAAAAAGTTTTAATACTTCGTTAAAACTCAACATATTTGAACTTTAAATACTTGATATGGAAGCCAAGATGTCCAACACAATGTTTAACGTTTTTGGCATTTCCCAACAAAAACAAGAAAGAACGCTATAGTCGGGTTTCCCGACTATAAGATTTGCAATACTCATTGCCCTCTTTTAAAACAGCTAGCTAGCCCTCTTCAATAATGTGTAGCCTACTTTCATGCGCAATCAGTTTTAAGCGCCCTCTCTTAAAAAAAAGGTTTTGCCTACTTTTGAGCGCAATAAAAATTTTCAATGCATTTGTATACACAATTTCTTGAAAATGGTCAGATTTTAAATTTTTTTTTAGATATTTGGGTAGATATTTTCAATAGGAACAACATTTGTAGGGGCCACTTTTCTCTAGCACTAAAAATGTGGACACCACAGAGTTTTTTCCGGTTTGTGGGCGTAAAAAGGGGCGTGGTCGGGGTTTGAAACAAACTTGATCTACGTGGGGTATATAGAAGTCTGTGTGCAAAATTTGGTGGCTCTAGCTCTTATGGTTCCCGAGATCTAGGAGCTCGTACGGACGGACGGACGGACGGACAGACAGACATTTGATCGTTTACAGTATTTGCTTACTCTTCGAGTATCGCAAATAAAAATGCTCTCAAACCATTTTTAAATGCGTTAAACACAGTTTTCAATCGCTTTAACTTAAACTTTCCATACAGTTACAAAGCAAATACTGTAAACGCGCAAATGTCTGTCTGTCCGTCTGTGCGCACAAACATCGAGATCTCGGGAACTATAAGAGCTAGAACCACCAATTTTATATATAAACCTGAACACGCCCCTTTTTACGCCCACAAACCGCGAAACTCTGTTGTGTCCACATTTTTACTGCTAGAGAAAAGTGGCCCTTATAAATGTTGTTTGAATCGAAAATATCTACCCAAATATCTAAAAATCGGAACATTTTCAAAAAATTGTGTATACAAGTGCGTTAAAAATGTTTATTGCGCTCGAAAGTAGGCTAAACTTTTTTTAAGAGGGCGTTAAAAATTGATTGCGCTCGAAATTAGGCTACACTTTTTTGAAGAGGGCTAGCTAGCTGTTTTTAAAGAGGGCAATGAATATCGCAAATCTTATAGTAGGGAAACCCGACTGTAGCGTTCTTTCTTGTTTATACCAGTAATGTCTAACAGGTTCATTACTTTTGGACACAGATAGATAAGCCAAGATTGCATAAAAACATAATTGAGCCTCGCAAATGCTAAAAAAGAAAGAAATTCCACGTTCGTACGGGCGGACAGACAGACATTTGCAATGTTTACGTATTCCCATTTTGCTTAACGAATAACGGGAATAAAACTAACTTTTAATTTAATGGTGAGGAAGTTTGTAAACCGAGGACTCAAAATATTATATATTCAATGACCAGCAGCTGACATACAGATCCAACCAGCTTTGCATGTGCATAAAGTTAGCAATGCAACTTTTGAAAATGCAAATTTTTTTCTATCGACAATTTGCCGTTATTTATCCGTAAATTATTCGTGAAAAAAAACAATTTGCCGCTCAATTATTTTTAAAATTATGAGATGTTCTGCTAAGTTGATATCAACTAATTATCAAAAATCAAAATTTCCAAAATCTTTTTTAATGGGAATTTGCCGTTATTTGTCCGTAAATTATTCGTGAAAGAACAAATTTAGTTGCTCTTATTTTAACATTTATTTTTTAAAAAGTCGAGTTGTACTGCTAAAGTTCAAAATTTCCAAAATATTTTTAATGGGAATTTGCCGTTATTTATCCGTAAACTATTCATGAAAGAAACAATTTAGTTGTTCTTGATTTAACAATTATTTTTTAAAAAGTCGAGTTGTTCTGCTAAGTTGATATCAACTTAGCAGAACACCGACACTAAAGTTCAAAATTTCCAAAATCTTTTTAATGGGAGTTTGCCGTTATTTATCCGTAAACTATTCATAAAAGAAAAAAATTTAGTTGCTCTTGTTTTAACATTTATTTTTTAAAAAGTCGAGTTGATATCAACTTAGCAGAACACCCACACTAAAGTTCAAAATTTCCAAAATCTTTTTAATGGGAATTTGCCGTTATTTATTTTTTTTAATATTATTATTTTTTAAAAAGTCGAGTTGTTCTGCTAAGTTGCACATTTGACTGCAGATTTCGATTTTGATTGTTGACGTCGGCCGCAGCGCCGGCAGAACTTTTGCTTGTAGCTTGTAGACGTCGAAGAATAGCTCGACTTTTTAAAAAATAAATGTTAAAACAAGAGCAACTAAATTTTTTCTTTTACGAATAATTTACGGATAAATAACGGCAAATTCCCATTAAAAAAGGTTTTGGGAGTTTTATTTTATTTTTATAAACTTAGCAGAACAACTCGACTTAAAAAAAAAAAAATGTTAAAACAAGAGCAACAAAATTTTTTCTTTCACGAATAATTTACGGATAAATAACGGCAAATTCCCATTAAAAAGATTTTGGAAATTTTGGTTTTTGGTATGGGTGTTCTGCTAAGTTGATATCAACTAAGCAGAACATCTCATAATTTTAAAAATAATTGAGCGGCAAATTTTTTTCTTTCACGAATAATTTACGGATAAATAACGGCAAATTGTCGATTTTTATTTTTATTCTCGTTGCTAGTTGCTGGGAATACGTAAACATTGCAAATGTCTGTCTGTCCGCCCGTGCGAACGTGGAGTTTTTTTCTTTTTCAGCAATACATAAGAGCTAGAGCCACCAAATTTTGCTCACAGACTTCTAGTTCACGTGTTTAAACCCTATCACGCCCCTTTAAACGCCCACATAGCTCAAAACTCTGTGGTGACCAAATTTTTAATGCTAGAGAAAAGTGGCCTTAATAAATGTTGTTTGTTTTAAAAACTTTTTTTTTGGGGTTTTTCTGGTTTGGTTTTTTTTTTTTTAAAGAGGATAATGAGTATCGCAAATCTGATATTTGGGAAACGCGAATAAATCTTTTTTTCTTGTTTAAATTGTAAAAAAAAGAAAAGTTGTTTTCAATAAAAAACTACATTTTGAACAATTTTTACTGCGTATGCCTTTTCCTCAACTAAAACAACCATGTATAAATTTATTGCTAACAGTGTGCAATGTAAACATACGAAATATTCCTAAAAAAATAGAACCAATAAATGTTCCTAGCTCTCTAATTTTGACAAGGCTTTGTATGTAAATTCAAAAGTTGATTGAAAACTCTGTATTCCAGCCTAAATGAAGCTACCTGCAATAATAACCTTTAATTTAACAATAAAAATGCATTTCACATAGTTTTTATTTGCGATACTCGAAGACTAAGCAAATACTGTGAAATGTCTGTCTGTCCGTCCATCCGTACGAACGTTAAAATCTTGGGAAGCATTAGAGCTAGAGCCACCAAATTGCACACCGACTTGTACAAATATACGCCTCGCAGATCCAGTTTGTTTTAAAAACTCGAGCACTCCCCTTTTAACGCCCAAAAACCGCGAAAGCCTGTGGTGCCCACATTTGTATTGCCAGTGAAAAGTGGCCTTTATAAATGTTGTTTGTATTGCAAATTTCTATTTCCGGTCAGGCTTCTATGTCCTTTGCGCAATGGCTCCAGTTGGTCACATTAAGTTTAGCGAAACAAAACTTTTCCAAGGCGGCGCACAGTGGGGTATTTTTCAAAAAAGTGGGACTTAATTCACACAGGCTAAATAGACTCTGCCTTATATGTTTCTTGTATTAAGCTTATAAAATTAATCTAAAAAAATTTATTTTTAGATAAGGCTTAGTGTAATTTTAATAAAAAAAATTGTTTTTCATAAAATTTTTGATGTTGAATTTTCTGACTTTTTTTAATTAAAAATTCATATCTTAGGAACTAATGCAGATATTTTTAAAATTTAAAATGTTTGTTATAGCTAAAACTTAAGGCTTTCAAATGAGTGCTCAAACGTGGTGCTGCAATCAAAGTGTGATTTTTCAAAGATTTTCAAAGTTAAATTTTAAAAACTCAATAATTAAAAATTAATATTTTTTTCTTGTTTTTTTTCAGTAATTTTATTTTATTTAAGTAAGAAATAATTGACGTTTCATGTTTAACTTACCAAAAAAAAAAAAAAAAAAAAAAAATTTGTCTTTAGCCATTGAAACCGTTGACTCTCACCAAAAAAAACACGTTTTTCCGTCCAAGTTTATAACTTTGATCTCAAATATCTCGCTTATCGCACAAAATCGCACGATCAAACTTTTGTAAACGTATTAGTGACACTTTAAAGTATAATTTAAATTAAAAATGATCGCGTGCGGACGCGTGAGAGTCAACTATATGTCCATGCAAAGCAAAAAAATCCATACATTTTGTAGACTATTAATATATTTTTTTTTAAATCCTAAAAATTTTTTTTTTTAAATTTAAAATTACCATAAAATTAAAAAAAGTTCAAAGTAACGGAATAAAAAAAACACACACACATTCTTTGAAAAATGTTTAAGATATAGCGCCTACAAAATGCACCAAAACGGAAAAATATGTATCTTACGCATTAACTAAAAACTAAATTTGAACTTTGAACGTAGATTGTGAAGCCCAAAAAAATCATAAAATTATAATTTAAACGGGGTTTGATAGAGAATTTTATCTTTTTAGAATTGGTATGACTCACTTATTTGAAATCGAAAAAACACTTTTTGAATTAAGTCCCACTTTTTTGAAAAATACCCCACTGTGCGGCGTGCCGAATGAAAAATGATTAAAAAGGTTTAAGTACATTTTTTGGGTTTTTGTTTTAGATGATCCAAACATGAGAAATCGTGTCCGCCAGTAAAAAAAATGAATTTTATTCATCCAGCGATTTCTCCGACAGATGTCATCCAAAATTTCCGAAAAAATTTTGTTTATACACTCCACGATATACCTCATGACATGTGAAAAAAGTTCTGTTGTAGAACAAAAATTTCTATGAAAAAAAAATGTCAAAAAAACAGGCCAGATTACCCTACTAACCCCTTGGAATAACTTAAATTTGTCATAAAATTTGATATCAGAAATTTTGCATGTTCTTACCTTGTCAAAAGATGTTTCTGTCTGATTTATTTATTACGTTACGTTTATTGTTAAAAAATTAATTTAATTTACTAACTGTTTTCGTCATTCACAGCATTTCTTTTATCTAAAATTCAGGACGACGGTAGTTTATCAAAATTATTCACATCCAGTCATTTATGTAGAGTTTTGGAAAGTTTATCTATGAACGAAATATTTGAAAACGAACGCTGCACACTTGCTGTATTACACACAATTAGGCGATGTCTTCAATATTATCCAAAAGCAATTAAATCTGGAAAATTATCGATTGAAAAGCTATTAATATTTTTATTAGACAGCAAAAATAAGGATGTCGTTCATCAGACGGGTGAATGTTGGCTATTGTTACAGAATGTTCGTGGTAATTCCAACAAAGAGAACCATAATGATAAAACTGTATGGAGAGATTTCCAGTTATCTTTGTTGAAAAATCTTCACTGTATCATAAACAGGACATTTACTTCATCTGAGCAAACTACCGACATTTTTTCTGAAACAAACAGCTTAGAGCTTCATACTCTTAAAGTGGTAAACGATCCTTTTGAACGAGCGTCACAAATTTATCAGCGAATTTTTAATCTTATTGAATACTTAAAAATTGCAATAAGCAAACCATTTATAAACAAAAAGTACATTTGCACTGAGAAAATCTTGGATTTAATACAAAACGGAATGAATGTTGACCTAAGAAATATGGTTCAAATTGATTATATATATTTTGGAACTTATTTACCGGAAATGCGCATTAAGTTATTGGAACTGCTGGAAATTCTAATTGACATGTGAGTTATTAATATGAACAAATTTAAAAAACAATATTTTCACCATTATTTGTATACCCCTTTAGCTAGTTTAACACCAGGTAAAAACAAATATATATCTGCCGTATATAGGAGGTACAGACTAGGTCCAAAGACGCTACCTTGCGGTACGCTTGCCGCGATGTCAAACTCTTTGGTTAAGTAAATTGTGTACGTTTTGTGGAAGTAGGAACTTAATCTTATAGATAAGACCTTCCAGCCCTACTCTACCGAACGCCTGAGAGACGTCTAAGAAGTTTACAGAACAGAACTCCCTGTAGCCTTTATAAATGTTGTTTATATTAAAAATTTCTAAAAATTTTGGCCAGTTTAAAGAAATTGTGTATACAAGAGCGTTAAAAATTTATTGCGATTGAAAGCAGGCTACACTTTTTTTTAAGAGGGCTAGCGACTCCAGCGTTTTTTCTTGTTTTGTTTTTTTAAAGAGGGCAATGAGTATCGCATATCTGATAGTCTAAAAACCGAATTATATCGTTTTTCCTTGTTCAATTGAAGGTGAGTGCAGTCTCAGCAAGATTACGACAAACTGAGTGAAGAAAAAAGACTTAAGGCAGATGTATATATCGGGGGGAAACAAATGTTTTGGATCAGACGTTAAGTGTCCGTCTAAGCCCCGGTCTCCCCTACTTTCAATGTGTTCGGCATAAACAAATATTATTACCTTTGCAGGATACGTTAAGTATAGTCTGATGTTTGTAACACATAGAAGGAGGCATTTCCGACCCCATAAGGGGTCGATATAGCCATGTCCGTCGGTCCGTCTGTGTGTTTCATTAGTTTTTTTTCACTCCCCTTTTTTACGTCCAAGTAAGTCTAGTTTAAAAATTTTGACGATCGGATAACTATATCCTCCTATAGCCACTCAAATCGACTAATATTTGTGTTTCAGTTTTTCAACGTTTTGCGCAACATATAATTTTTCGAAAACATATATATGTTTTTTTTGCCAAAAATGTGGCTTTAAAAAAAGGGCTACTGTACTCTCCATCTGCAAGGGTATATCAACTTCGACTTGCCTTTCTTTTCTTTTATTTTCTTTCGTTAAAACATTTACATTTGAACGGCGCGTTTTTAAAAGTGGATTCGAGTAAAACTAGTTTAAAGTTGTACGTCGTAGTGCAAGGAGCATGAATAATATTTCGCCCAAACTCATGAATGTCGACAGCTACATATGAAGGATAACAAAATAATTTCCTACATACATATACTCCAAAGCAGAAGGATGACATTCAAGCAATAAGAAAAGACAGTTTTTATTTTCGCAGAGAACGAAAACTTGCCTGAAGCACTATCTATTTTATGTAAAAATATGCACAACAAACAAACAAAAATACAAAAAGCTTCGATCTCGGTTATTATTTTTACGTGGGAATATGGACAACATATTCTTCATATTGTGCACCACACTTCCATCAAGCGATCCTCCTCTAAACAAAAACATACATAATACATAAATTGCTTTAATAAGGTAATTTGTTTACATATTTATCACTTATATATCTATTTTTTTTTATTTAAAGTTGCAATACACACCTTAGGATGGACTTTCGGCTTATTTTGAATATTTTAATGGATGCTCTTGAAACGACAAAAACAATGCCATCACAAGAAATCCAGAACAAAGTTGAGTAAGTAAAAAGAGATTGCTGTTTCCTATCCGTCATTTCTGGTCCGGTCAATTTAGACATTGAAATAACATCAATTCCGACAGAGGTAAATTTTGGTGGATGCCTTTGGTTTACCACAAGAAACAAATTGTCAAAAGTTCCCATCGATCCCAGGTGTGCTAATTGAATTATTCAAGGTCACTGGTAAAAATTTTGACTTTATTGGGTTTTAATCAAAAACGGTTAGGTTTATTGAAAAATAGATAAGGGGAAAGTTGTAGACCTTGAAATGCGCTATAAAAATGAGTCATTTTTTTCTGAAGGACCCCAATTTTTCCAGATATCGCGCTTGTAACACACATACGGCACGTATACACACAGTGTATATGGCCTTTACAAGCTTTTCGTATATCTCGAGTTGTAGCCGGCCGATTTTTGTACATGATACCACTTTTTACTTCTTACAAATAATCTTCAACACTGCTGTAACGACCCGAAAACGGGCCGTACAATTTACTATATACTATACTATATTGCTATATATTTCTAATTACTAGTTATATCTGTTAAACCCATTTTTATTATTAAGGGGAGCTTCTCATGTAACACATCAAAAAGTAGTGGTTTTTTGGGATTTTTTTTCACTCGGAAAATAAAAACAGACACAAATAATTTTTAGCATATACTTGAAGACATGTTTGAAGTATAAAAACAAATTTTTTTGAAAGTCTTAAAAAACAAAATGGCGGACTTATTGAAGGTCGCGTGCGGCGCGATTCGGCTGAGGTGTTTATCGCGGTACAGTGTGGAGCCCAAAGTTTTCATCTGAAACATACAACAAATAATTTTTGTTATTCAGCAAACATTAAACGAGTGCGTGAATGTCTGCATTTAAAAAAAATTTTCTTCTACAATATTGAAATCACGTCTTGAAAAAAAAGTGCTGTTTTTTCGCCATTTTTTGTCGCTAAATAAGGCTTAAAAGTGTATAAAATAATTTTTTTTCACAATTCCAGACATTCACGCACTCGTTTAATTCATAATCAGCAAAACACTTTTTAAAAATCAAAAATCGGTTCAGTAGTTTTTGCGCAATCGTGTACCGCGTTTTTAAAATCATAGTTTTGAGAAAAAACGATTTAAAGTTTTGAGTTAGCGCCAAATCGCACACAAAGCGCGACCGAGCGCACTGATTCAATCAATCATATCTTTCATAATATTTAGAGTTGAGTCATAAAACTTTGGGAAAATACTCCCAAGACGTTATTCTATCAATCTATGAAAAAAAAAAAAATGTATTTTTTTTTAAATTCTACATGAGAAGCTCCCCTTAATACCCTTTAAATTAAGTATCAAATGAAGTATCGCGATAGTATAAACGCGCCACCACTAGGTGCGAATGATGGAAGCAGGCCATCACTAGGCAGCCGGCGTGGACAAGGAATCGCCGAAAACCAACGGAACCTAAGCAATGAGAATGGAAGACCAACCGAACACGCCATAGGAAAGTTCCACCGCGCACATGCAAAGGCATGGCAAAGGGGCGACGGGGAAGGCTAGACACCCGCGCAGCTGCAGACGCCAAGACCGAGACAAAGCTACCGAAAGGGCCACCTGCGGCTGAATACGCAGGCGCAAGGGAGACGAATAAACTTCGCAGACGCCGGCAGAGGATGCAGCAGAATCGAAACTTTAGGCGATAAGGAAACGGACGCCGAGTATTGAAATTAGTCTTTTGCTGGAGCTGAAACGGATCGGTCGACTCGCGGAACACGTCTTAGTCTGCCGCGAAGGCGGAAGGGCCACGCGCCTTCCGCTGCAGTGCCTCTTGTCGACCACGCGCCTTCTACGACCGTGCCTTTGCTGCCCACGCGCCTCCTGTTACCGTGCATCTGTCGACCACGCGCAGCCTGCCACCGCGCACCTCGCCGCAAAGATCACACGCCGCTTGCCCACGCATCTCGTCGCCCACGCACTTCATCGCCCACGCACCTCGTCGCCCACGCATCTCGTCGCCCACGCATCTCGTCGCCAGCAGCCACGCGCACCCCAGAGCCAGTAATAAGTCCGCAGTCATCCTGCCTGAGCAAGTAGTGCTACATTAGGAGTGCGGTATAGGCAAGCCAGGGAACATGTTCATCAACTAGGATTCCTCCCAACTTAATGAAATAAAGCTTGTATATCGTTAAGGTTAAACCCTGTGTCCGTTACTTGACCGTTACGTTTTCCAGCAGCCCAAATCAAAGTACGACGTAGGTAACCCTTCCCCCTCTCGCCCTGCAACCGCTAGGCGTACAGCCTCAGTTGCCGCCCGCTCCCGCTCGCCCTGCAACCGCTAGGCGTACCAGCCTCAGTTGCCGCCCACTCCCGCTCGCCCTGCAACCGCTAGGCGTACAGCCTCAGTTGCCGCCCGCACCCGCTCGCCCGATTTTTCCCAACAACTCAAACGTGAGACTGACCACTTCCACCTTAGTCAGCTCACTCTCTTACAGTTTCCACCAGTCCCATCTTATAAATTAAAAATAAAAAAATAATAAAAAGCATGCGCAGGACGATAATGTAGAATTATCCTTGATAGAACTTATCGTTGCCTTAGAAAAAAAAATCATTGTCTCAGCCCAGGAAAAATTACTGTCCCAGCTAGGGAAACCTCCGCTTAGAAAAGAAAAAAACACGGTCTCAGCCTAGGAAAATCACTGTCCCAGCTAGGGAAATTTCAGCACAGAAAGAAAACACGGTCTCAGCCTAGGAAAAATCACGGTCCCAACTAGGGAAATCTCAGCTTAGAAAAAAATCATTGCCACTGCCCAGGGAAAACCACCGTCCAGCATAGGAAAGTCCTGCATCGACGCCCCGACGACAACACAGGCACAGCCCTGTCCTGCCCCGCATCCTGCCCCGACGACGACACCGCTCCAGCGGGGAACGACGCACCGAACGCGGAGTGCGTGGCAGTTCCCCCTGGACACACTGACGAGCGCAGAAAATAGACCGCGAGAAGCGACGCACCGAACGCGGTGTGCGTGGCTGCTTCTTCAACTATTTCTTTGCGTTCGAGCCCAGCCCCGCATCCCGCAACGACTACACCATCGCAGCGGCGACAAGCCACGCCTACATCAGCGTCCCCAGCAGCGCAGCGGCGAACAGCCCCACATGGATCATCGATGCCAGAATCAACGCCACGGAAAGCTGACCCGCATCCCGCAAATAGCACACGTACACAAGCGCAGCAGCCCTGTCCTGCCCCGCATCCTGCCCCGACGACGACACCGGTCCAGCCCTGTCCTGCCCTGAATCGACGCACCGACGACAGCACAGGCGCAGACCTGTCCTGCCCCGCATCCTGCCCCGACGACGACACAGGCGCAGCCCTGTCCTGCCCTGAATCGACGTACCGACGACAGCACAGGCGCAGCCCTGTCCTGCCCTGCATCCTGCCCCGACGACAACACAGGCGCAGCCCTGTCCTGCCCTGAATCGACGCACCGACGACAGCACAGGCGCAGCCCTGTCCTGCCCTGCACCCTGCACCGACGACGACACAGGCACCGCCCTGTCCTGCCCTGAATCGACGTACCGACGACAGCACAGGCGCAGCCCTGTCTAGCCCGTATCCTGCCCCATGAATATATGCAGGCCGACACGCCCAGGCGGCCCCATGTCACACGGACCGATGCGACGCAGCTCCTGGGAACCCATCCCAACCAACTGGCGGATGCACCCGCCGCAACTCCAACTACCGGAACACTTCGTGGAACGTCTACAGGCCCGGGTGGCCCGTAATCTCCACCAGAACATCCGAGTGTTGGAGTCGGACAACGACCAGTTTTACCGGGTACGGATTGAAACCATCGTCACCGTCTCACTTCGCCCGGGGAAGTAAAGGGGGGGTGTAACGACCCGAAAACGGGCCGTACAATTTTCTATATACTATACTATATTGCTATATATTTCTAATTACTAGTTATATCTGTTAAACCATTTTTATTATTAATACCCTTTAAATTAAGTATCAAATGAAGTATCGCGATAGTATAAACGCGCCACCACTAGGTGCGAATGATGGAAGCAGGCCATCACTAGGCAGCCGGCGTGGACAAGGAATCGCCGAAAACCAACGGAACCTAAGCAACGAGAATGGAAGACCAACCGAACACGCCATAGGAAAGTTCCACCGCGCACATGCAAAGGCATGGCAAAGGGGCGACGGGGAAGGCTAGACACCCGCGCAGCTGCAGACGCCAAGACCGAGACAAAGCTACCGAAAGGGCCACCTGCGGCTGAATACGCAGGCGCAAGGGAGACGAATAAACTTCGCAGACGCCGGCAGAGGATGCAGCAGAATCGAAACTTTAGGCGATAAGGAAACGGAAGCCGAGTATTGAAATTAGTCTTTTGCTGGAGCTGAAACGGATCGGTCGACTCGCGGAACACGTCTTAGTCTCCCGCGAAGGCGGAAGGGCCACGCGCCTTCCGCTGCAGTGCCTTTTGTCGACCACGCGCCTTCTACGACCGTGCCTTTGCTGCCCACGCGCCTCCTGTTACCGTGCATCTGTCGACCACGCGCAGCCTGTCACCGTATACCTCGCCGCAAAGATCACGCACCTCTTGCCGCCCACGCGCAGCCTGCCACCGCGCACCTCGCCGCAAAGATCACACGCCGCTTGTCGCCCACGCATCTCGTCGCCCACGCACTTCATCGCCCACGCACCTCGTCGCCCACGCATCTCGTCGCCAGCAGCCACGCGCACCCCAGAGCCAGTAATAAGTCCGCAGTCATCCTGCCTGAGCAAGTAGTGCTACATTAGGAGTGCGGTATAGGCAAGCCAGGGAACATGTTCATCAACTAGGATTCCTTCCAACTTAATGAAATAAAGCTTGTATATCGTTAAGGTTAAACCCTGTGTCTGTTACTTGACCGTTACGTTTTCCAGCAGCCCAAATCAAAGTACCACGTAGGTAACCCTTCCCCCTCTCGCCCTGAAACCGCTAGGCGTACAGCCTCAGTTGCCGCCCGCTCCCGCTCGCCCTGCAACCGCTAGGCGTATCAGCCTCAGTTGCCGCCCGCTCCCGCTCGCCCTGCAACCGCTAGGCGTACAGCCTCAGTTGCCGCCCGCACCCGCTCGCCCGATTTTTCCCAACAACTCAAACGTGAGACTGACCACTTCCACCTTAGTCAGCTCACTCTCTTACAGTTTCCACCAGTCCCATCTTATAAATTTTCTGTAAGCGACCCCTGGACAGACTGAGACATATCCCAGCCAGGATCACTACTTTACACTGCCTAACTGATCGTGGATTCGATTTTTAATTTGTCTACAAGAGCTCGACAAACACAAACTTTCTGAAATTATAGGCCTTTTTTACCGACTTTTGAACTCTCAAAGAAATTTCGATGAAAATAATGGTTTGCTATAAAATGTTTGTATTCACATATTCAATATTTTTATTATTAACAAGTTTTCATCAAAATACCACTCTTAGCTTGCCACAGGACCAACGACGTGGACGTGATCTTATCACCACGTACACTGTGTGTATGTGTGCATATTATGTTTAACGTGATTCTTACAAGCGCAATTTCTGGAAAATGGTGGGTGCTAGAGAAAAAATCATATGGATCATTTTTATAGAACATTTCAAGATCTACAACTCTCCCCCTATCTATTTTTCAAAAAACCTTACCGTTTTTGAGAAAAACCCAAAAAAGTTAAAACTTTTACCTGTGACCTTGAATAATTCAATTAGCACACCTGGAATCGATGGGGACTTTTGACAATTTGTTCCTTGTGGTAAAACAAAGGCATCCACCAAAATTTAGCTCTGTCGGAATTAATGTTATTTCAACCCATTTTTATGTCTAGATTAACCGGACTATTCGGGATCGTAGTGAGTAGATACATGTAAAAAGTAACCTATAAGTTAAGTTAAAAAAAAATGTATTTTATTTTTTTAAACTTCAACTACTCTGTAGGGTAAATGTCCACTAGTTAGAAATACAACTAGTCCTGCAACTGGTTTGGTTTTTGTCTGGTTACAATCGAAAATGGCATAGACTAGAAACTGTGTACCCATTTGGCTCAAAAAAATAGTTATGAACAAGACAGTGACTAGGAATAGTTAAGAAGTACCGAAATAACCAGTTGAAGTCTAATTTACAACTAGTGAGGAAGCAACTAGAATTTGAGTAATTGCAATGTTTTTTTTTTTTTTTATTTAATCTTTTATTTGTTGGATCTTCTCAATTTATAGAGAAAAACAACAAGTTTACAAATCTTACTCTGAAAACAGTTATGAAGTAGGTTCAGGCACGGATAGGCCTCTACATAAGGTGGTCTTTAAATTGAAATTCCCTCTAAGGTGACTTGATGGGTTAATTTCAAGGAGCGATCTTGCGAGTTCGTTTGGATGGGCGGTCAGTTTTGTGCATTAGCTGCGTTTCAAAAGCGCAATTTCCGATTTAACAAGAGGTATGTTAAGGTCCTGGTGAATATTTGCGTTGCGAATGTACCATGGGGCGGCAGTTAACATACGAAGTATTTTTGATTGTGCTCTTTGGATGGGTTCTATGCCCCAAAGCTCGCATCCATATTTCCAGATTGGTTTTAGGAATACTTTGTAAATCAAGACTTTGAAGTCCAGGCGGAGAGGAGATTTCGGGCTGAGAAGCCAGTGGAGACGGTTGGCTTTCAGCTTCATGTGCTGGCATTTGGCTTCAATATGGCGCCGACAAGTTAGACGACGGTCTAAGTAAACACCAAAGTAAGTTACCTAATTTACTGATGGGACTAAAACGCTGTTAAGAAACTGCTGATGACAGTTCATTCGGTTTAGAGTGAATGTTATGTGTTTGCACTTTTGGGCATTTCGAGCGAGAGAGTATTGCAGTGTCGTCAGCAAATGTTGATATTACCAAGTGTGCGTTTGTGGAGATATCTGCTGTATATAGTAGAAAGAGGGTGAGACCCAGCACACTTCCTTGGGGCACTTTAGCGAGACTGTCATATTCTTCAGTGGTGAAGGTTTTGTATTTAACTTGAAAACCCCTTTTTGTCAAGTACCTATGATGTCAGCAGCTTGTGTATGCTCTGTGGCAAGTTCATCTTGATTTTATGGAGTAGTCCCTCTAGCCAGACTCGGTCAAATGCCTGCGAGACGTCCAGGAATATGGCAGAACAATATTCGCGGTATTCAAAAGCCGTTTGGATGTTAGAAGTTCTCCGGTTTACTTGTTCGATGGTTCCATGCTTCTCTCGAAAGCCGAATTGGTGAGATGGAATTATGTTATTTGAATTAGGGAATGGTGCAGAAAAGGAAGTAACGCCTTCTCAAAGAGCTTCGATAAGCAAGGAAGAAGATCGGTCTGTGCGATGACGGCTGAGTTTTGTCCTTTCCAGGCTTAGCTATCATAAGGATTTTTTCCAACGTTTCGGAAAGTGACCGCCTTGCTTATGGCGTTGAACAGCAAGCAGATGTGTTTGATAGCACACATTGGAAGTTCCTTAATCATTTGTGTCGTTATTTGCTCGTGCCCTGGTGCCTTTTTTGGTTTCAGCTGTTCTTTAATGATCTTGGATATATCCTGGGCATGGAATGTTGGGGTATTGTTGGATGTACAGATGGTAATGAAGGGAGTGTGAATGTATTTGATGCTGGGTTTGACTTAAAGACTTCGACGAGGTGGTTTGCGAAGACGATGGCTTTCGCTTCATCGCTGCGGGCCCAGGATCCATTCGGTTTTCTTCATGGCGTGTCTGGATTCATAGGTGGGCATATTGAAGATTCCGCTTTCCATAGCGGCGACTTGGTACTGTTTGGTGACAACTGTTCAATGTAAGAACGCTGGCATTTTTGCTCTTCAATACCTAGGGCCCTTCTGAGGACACGGGTGGCTGTTATTAGTCGCAGTTTCGCATCTAGCGATCTAAGAATTTGCCATTCTCTTCGGAGGCGTCGCTTTGTAGAAACGAGTTATTCAATATAGTCCAATATATTCAAGCCCCTTGGACAAAATGAATGTATAAATTTCTTCACAGACGGCTCCAAACTCGACAATCGAGTTGGAGGAGGAGTCTTCTGTGAACAACTTAGTATCAAAATACACTTCCGTCTTCCGGACCACTGCAGCGTTTTTCAGGCAGAGATTCTCGCCATAAGCGAGGCTCTCAGCTGCCTACGCCACTCTAGCCTTACAAACGGAGTAATTAACATATACTCAGACAGTCAGGCAGCAATAAAGTCAATTCGTGCGCTATCTTCAAACTCGACGATAGTGAACAACTGCCGCAAATCTCTTCAAGAGATGGCACAGCAGTTCGTTATATCCCTAATCTGGGTGCCAGGGCACCAAAATATTGAGGGGAACGAAATAGCTGATGAACTGGCCAGACGCGGCACTACCACAGTTCTCCTTCCAGACAAGGAGGACTTCCGTATGCCACTAGCCACTTTTAAGCTCAGGACAAGGGAGGGTTTCAGATCCCTTGTACAAGAAACATGGGATAATACCACTCACAGCAACATTAGTCGCCAAACATGGCCTAAGGTTGACGCCAAACGCACCAAAAGACTTTTCAGTCTACATCGCACAAAGTGCACAGCTGTAATTAAAGCAATTACAGGCCACTGGCTCGTAGGAGCCCACGCATCCCGACCCTAACGTCCTCTGCAGAAGCTGCAAAATCGAGGAAGAAGTAGAATCAGTAGAGCACTTCTTCTGTTCCTGTGTGGCCCTTATCAGGCGCAGAAAAAAGTATATAGGAGAATATTTCCTTGACAATCTAGCTGAATTAGCAGCTGTTCCCCCGAAGAAAATAGCAGGTTTCATTAGAGAAACGGGCTGGGATTCTTTATAAATTCATGGTTTAAAGGATACAAAAGATCCATGCGGTATCACAATGGGCCAGTGATGGCCTAAGTGGGCTGACCTTGTGTCAGCCGCCGCTCTAACCTAACCTAACCTACCTATTAGGTACGTGATGAGTCGAGGGAACTGATGTTGTTTCTGGAGAAGCCACCTTCGCCGCTGCGGTGATAAGAGTTTCCAGGGTGTGTACTGTCTCTTCTATGTCTGTCACGACGTTAAGCTATGGACTTAGGTTGATGTGTGAGCTTATATATTTTTTATGTTTTAACCAATTTGTTCTTTTTGTGGTTAAAAACCTTGGCCCGATTTGAAATTGGGGATGCTGAGATAGGTGGAGAAGTTCTGGTGAGTGGTCCGATGATGGTTCGTCCAGGGGCTCAGCCCGAATGAGGTTCCTCGGAACTTTCCTGGTAGTTGCGAAGTTAATGAGATCCGGCAGTTTTTTAGGATCTGCTGGCCAGTATGTAGGCCTACCCGTGGAAGTGAAATCAAGCTTGTTTGAAGGCTGGATTGTAGTATTATATAGTTGCCTGCCTTTCGGGTTGATAAGCCGTGATCCCCAGTGGGTATGCTTCGCATTGAAGTCACCAGCTGCAATGAAGTGGTCACCCAATGTATTGAAAAAGACCATAAATTACTTTTCGGTGATTGAGAAACGAGGTGGGCCGCTAGATGTTTGCATGCAAATAGTTGTTGCTTGTAGGTAATTTTTACAAAAAACTCGGCATCTGATGGTGTATAATCCGACGCCAGATTGGTATACCGGTTCCCCCATGGTGATTTGTTGAGTGGAATGCGTAGTTGGGAAATAAGATATAATTTTTGTTTGTTAGATGAGTTTCAAAAAGAAGCATGACGTCAATGTTATTGTTAATTAAGAACTTTCCAAGTTCATTTTTGTGCTGGGAAATGCCGTTAGCATTCCAAAAGCATATTCTTAGGTTGGTCATTTAAATAGATTTTTGTTTTAAGAGAGCTTCTAACATACGGTTTTGATTACGCATGAGGTCCCTCATATCATTTTGCATGCTTATCAGTGTTGAGAGCATTCCTTCAATGTTTTTGGATTCCTGAGGTTTTTGTTCTTGGTCTTTTTGGTTGTCGGTTTCTAGCTGGTCAAAGTGTTCTTGCAATCCTGCATGTACATCCTGTACATCCTGGCATAGGATGTCCTAGGGTATCTGACCGCTGCGGCGAAAGAAACTCCTGGCGATGTCAATTGTATGAATGGTTGGGGTGTTTGACGGGAACACACTTGGGATTTTTGGTTGGCGATACGAGATTATATCTTCTTATAAACGGGACAACCCCTGTAATTGGCTGTGTGGTTACCATCACAATTGCTACATTTCAGGATTGATTGGTCCGACTTGCTGGCAAGGCAAGCTTAAGTTAAATGGAGGTCCCCACATGCTACGCAAACCGATTGTAGTTCAACATACTCTTGGCAGTTTGAGCATTGGCCGGGCCCTTGCCGTTTGTGCGGCTCCTGCACTGTGATTCTACGATGTAGCCAGTATTGTAGTTTGTATATGGGATGAACTTTTCTTTGCTAAAGTGCTGTCGGGATTGAGCTCAACTTTAAGGCAGGCTTGCACCTTGTTGGCGCCCAAAACCTGATTATTTTTCTGGAATTTATTTTTTGGAAAGTATAATAGGTATGGGAATAAAATTTTAGCCAGTTGTAGGGTACAGTTTATTGAAGCTACACAATTTTTTTGGGGGGCGATCCAAGTGAAGAGGGGTGGGGGGAGTACCCAACAATGGCTGCATATCCGCGAAAAAATCGTCCTCACTGCGGATTTTTTAGAATTTTTAGAAAAAATCTGAAACGCAAGAAACGAATTTATTCTTAATCTGTACACTTTTACGCATCGTTTAGACTAGGATAATTGAAAAAACTTGAAAAATGCAAAAATTATGAGCTTTTGAAAAAAAAAATGGGTTTTTCCTCATTTTTTCGTTACTCATTATTTAAAAAAAAAAACAATTTTTAATATTTTCAAAAAATCCTAGTCTAAACCATGCATATACTTCTGAGGAACATGTATAAAAAATTTCATGACGATTGCTCAATTTTTGCGACCTGTAGGACTTCCGCAAACTCGGAAAACATGGTTTCGAGAAACACGCGTTTGAAAATTTGACCACGCTAGCCCACGCGCTTGACACCGGTCCTCCAAACGGCCGATAACTTTCGTAATTCAAGAGATTTCGACTTGAAATTTTAGGAGAGTAAAATTAAAACATGTATCTATCCGAAACTGCAAAAGAAAAAAAAAATTGATTTATTTGATCTCACAAGGTGCAAGCCTGCCTTAAACATTGGCTGTGGAACTTTTGCCCTGTTAAATATTTATAATGGATTTGACGTCAAACCCGTTTTCTTTTAGTCCGGCGATTAAGTCAGCGACCGGAACTTTTGGTTCTATTTATTTTTTTACGACTTGGAGCCCTGTAATGCACCTAAGTTGATAGGTATAATATCTCATACTCATAGAATCTAAATATTTAGTGACTATGCGATAGTTGTCAACATTGTTTATTTGTAGTTTGGTTTCGATTATGTTTCCTTTCCGAAGTATTGTTACAAAGAAATTGCCTTTGCCGATTTGCTTTGTTAAATTTTCCACCAGTACATTGCTATTTTGCTCACGAATAAAAATAGGGGGCGGCTTTACAGGCTTTGGACTGGTAGGTTCTACATCATCATGGTCCCCAAAGATTGCAAATCTGTTATCAGATACTTTTTTACCTTGTATTACCGCCGTGACAGTTTTGGTTATCTTGTTCGCATTTGAGTCCCGGTTCTCTTTGGGACTTAATTTTCTCTTTATTTGAATATACCGGTCGATTCCAGTCTGCACAAAAGGTTTGTTTTGCTTTTGCTTTTTCTGCGTTGCTGAGAGCGAAGAAGTCGCCGATATCGGTTGTGTCTAAGCATTTGTGTTTGTTGCTGGCTTAGGTGAGCCGAAAATTGCTGGCGAAGATATCGGGCTTACGACTGAAGCCTATCGGGCTTACGACTGAAGCCGTAGCAGTTGTTGTTATCAATGCAGTTGAGGTTGAGAGAGAGGTTACCGTGCTTGTGACTGTAGCCAAGCAACGATCACTCATATGCAATTGTGAATTCAGGAGAGGCTCAGGTGAAGCGCACTTTTCGTTCTCTTGCTTTTGGTTTATTGTTTCCAGTGACGACGACCAAGATCGCGCTCTGCTATCGCCTATAGGCAGAAGCTCCATAGTGGGATTGGGGGTCAGTGACCTCGGTTGCTGAGCGACAAAGCTAAAGTGCTCGTTGTTGCGTTGTTGCAGCAACGGAGACGTTCGTCTTGTTCACGTTGGCGCTGAGCCCGCATATCGGCACAATTAATTAATTAATTAAGAAGAATGTAAACATTTGTACTATTATTCATTGCACTAAGCGTCCTTTCGCTATAGGTATAATTTAATTTGGGTAATTAATCAATTGAATTTCACTACACTTGCTGACTTTACTTGGATTTTCCCGAGAGCTCGAATATAACACGTCTGCACACGGTGGAGAGTGGCAATCAAGTGTGCATTTTTGCATTGCATTGCATAGCAATTGCATTTGAATGCAGTTGAAGTAAAATTCACAGCTAAAAACAAAGCAACTTGGACTAGTTGCATTAGGTCGAGACATTGTCTAAAAATGTCTAGTCTAGTTACACGTAAACTGGTATTTGACCACTTCCAATTTGGCCAGTTTTGAGCAACTTGAGTAGCCTAGGTATTAGGCTGCCTACTTTGCATTAGAGGTCTGCATGGCTCCATTCATATTGTAAAAGCAATAGAATGTATGCGAATGGAATAGAATTGAGTGAGTGGGACGGACACAACGGGTTGGGTTTGTGCGAATGAGATGGTATAGTTGCATAGTTGAGTGAACAAGTGCGTGTTGCACGAGTTAAGCCGAATGATTAAACTGGTTTTTGACACACGATGTAAATTCGGTCATACTGACGTCATACAATGACTTGCACTTTAATTTGGCTGACTATGGCCCGGAAAGCCTCAGAAGAAAAATCTCGTTTTACTAGCACTTACTAGGAGCCCTTACTTACTAAACCCTTCTCACTCGCACTCTTTGTTACACTTACTGTTGCGGTGAGACTGCCTTGTATGAGTCGAAATAATCCGAATCCTGCCGATCATTCTCACTCATTCAATTCGTGTTCGCTCGTCCAGATGTTGTGCGAGTGAGGCTCACACAAATGTCACAAATATTTTTAACTGCTAATTCTATTCTATTCAACTTATTTTGACAACTGTACATTGAAATTGATTTTTTTGCCATTACGGCGGACCCCCTGCTTTGCACTCGGGAGGCCCCAGTTCAACTCCCACCTCGAGATGGTTGTTTACTTCTTAAGTTCAGCCATTTATTATATTAAGTCACTTACATCTGACCAAAAACTCTATAAGCGGAAACGAAAAAATGTTTTTTCAACTAAATCATGATACAGAATGTCAAATGCAGAAATTATTTGGTGCAAGAATGATTACTTTTGATTACCAGGAAGAGGAGTTGGTCTCAAATTATCGAAAACGTGATTACGTCATATATGGACGGACAGCACCTTTTTAAAAATAAGCGGGCCTCTAAACATTAAGGCAGGTTCTCACCTTGTGGTTGAACAATTTTTTTTTTTTTTTAATCTTATAAATCGGAAGTATAACCCTTAAAGAGTAGGGGAAAGTCGGGTAAAGCGGGCTACCTAACTGTTTTTGGGTTAAAGAAATAATTTCATAAATAAATTAACTGCAAATTTTATTTCAACTTTTAAAATGAAGCCTGGGTAACATAGTACTAAAC